>JBAWJY010000007.1:0-600000 GCA_037356115.1 Neofusicoccum sp. Z2
CCCCCCCCCCCCCCCCCCCCCAAAAAAAAAACCAAAGATCATCCTCCCTCCACCAACACCAACCCGAAAAACGACAAACAGCAATCTTCACAAGCGAGAACACCAAAAAAAAAAATTAGATCCAAACCACTCACCTCATTCATCCTCGTCTTCTGCCCCTCCAAATAAACCACCCCCTCGGCATCCCCACCATTCTTGACAATCCACTCCTTGACCTTACTCGCATGCGTCTTAGCCGGATACTTCCCCTTCAGCACCTCCCTCACGTTCGGCTTAGCGATCGACATGGCGTCGTCGTCTCCGCAAGCACCGGCAGAACCGGTAAATTTGAGAAGAGTCTGTGCGGATTTTTTCGCGGCCTGGTACTCCTTGACGCGGGAGAGCAGCTGGCGGCGACGGAGGAGGTCGGCGCCGCGCTGCTGCTGCTGGTGTTGCTGTGGTGAGGCGGCGGTGTTGGAGAACAGCTGAGGATGTTGGTGATGGGAGGAAGGGCGAGGGTTGTGGTGGTTGTGGTTGTGCTGATGGCGGGGGAGGGGCGGCTGCAGATTAGCGATGGAGTGGGAGGAGGCCGCTGATAGCCGGCGCAGCTGCTGGTGCTGGTGCTCGGTGGGGCGGACGAGGATGCACCTGCCGCTGTTGGAAACGAGGCGCGCCGAGCGCGAGGCCGCGGGCATCAAGAAAGAAGGTTAAGAGCTTCTTCGCGATAGTTTGAGCATTGGCCGAAAATGCCCGCCCGGGTAGGATGGATTTTGCACGCGTGGTGCACGATGCGGAAACGCGGTTCAAGCATTGACATCCACGTGACTTTTTGCTGATCAGTGCTCAGCATGCGCAATCGTTGATTAGGTGTACATAAGTCTTCATGCTGTCAGATGCTGCATAATACAATTATCCGCGCTTGGTATTCTGAAATGCGATGCGTGTTCTTCTTCGATCAATGCGTCCAGATTGAACGCCAAACTCCAACTCCCAGTCGTCGAAATCGTACAATGCTCATCAAGGTATTTGCCGCATCCGCCAATTCTAGTCCTTCCATCTGTTCAAGAACTTCGCCATGTCGTCCGAGGGCATTGGAGCAGGCGATTGCTGCAGGTGAAAACATCAGTTATCAAACTCAACCAATTCACGTGGCAGTCGGGTAAACGTACCGTAGCTTCCCTGCTGCTGATCGTAAACGTCTGGCTCTGCGTGACCGTCATCTTCTGCGTCGGCGTCGCCGCATACGTGGTATACGGAGTATAACTGCTCGTCGGATACTGCGGCGACGCAGACTTCTTCGTGATCTTGGAGCTGGGCACACGCTGCATGGGCGCGTACTTGGTCTCGCCGGTCTGCAGGGTGTACGCGATGGCGTAGCTGCCCGTCGGTGCCGTTTCCGACTGCGCGGCGCCGATGGGCGCAACGCCTTGCCTCTTCTTCAGCTCGGTGTCGAGGTCGTCGGCGGCGATTGGTGGGTCCACGTCGGTTATAGGGTCGGCCTTGAGAGCTTCTTGGATCGCGGCGGGGAAGCTGCCCGTCATGCCCGAAAGCGTGAAGCGAGGGGAGTAATTCGTGACCTGTTCGCCATCCTTGGTCGTCGACACCATGCGGAAGAAGCTGTCGCGGGTCAGCGGGGCGTGGCGGCACGGCAGGGCGTTCAGGCACGTACTACGCATTCTCAGCATCTCCGCCGTCGGTGGGGAGAATGACGCCCTTCGCGATGTTCCCCCCCACAAACAAGCCTTTCGAAGTAATTGTCTTGATTGATGCCTGCGGAAGGACGGTCAGGACCCCAGGCCTCGGCGAGTCAGCCAGATGCTTGTACTAACAAAGTTGTCGTTCGTCCCGGCGCACAGATCCAGCACGTAACTCTCCAGCTGCTCGATCTTGTGCTCGCCGCCTGCTTCGGTCCACTCGACGGTGATCGGCGACGGGCCGCCGTAGACGGTCAGGGAATCGCCGCCGGTGACGCTGGTGAATCTGACGGCGGCGCGCGCAAAAGGGATGAGTGACGCGGCCCACAGCGCGGAGCGAGCGAGTCTCATGGCGGGCGCTAAGCGAAAGACGGCGGTCGGAGAGGGCGGGCAAGCGTGGGAGGCGGCGGGGCGAGAGCAGAGGGATTGGGCGGGGATGGGTGGCTGCAGCGGGCGGATGGTGTTTCGCAGGTTCGAGATGGGCTCGCGGGAGGCGTCGGCGACGGTGCTGCAGATCGGTGGCTCCGGTGGACCCTGACGGCCATCGTGTCTTAGCTCATCCCAGGCGCTGCACATCACTGACTCTGCACCCGTAGATCAGGAGAGGAAACCGAAGTGCCATTGCAAGGGAAAAAACTACGTGCTTGTGCCAAATTGCTCAGAAAGCCGCCCAGCAGGAAAACGTCAAGAGCCCGCCGCTGCGGTGTGTGTATCCCTGAAAACCCGTGCGTCCAATGCTCCCAAAACTCCCGGCGTCCGCCGCAGTAAAGATACATGAAACATCCAGCTTCCCAGACATAGCCAAAACATGGCGCAGACAAATGAGAATGCCGTGATCATGCCGTCACCTCTGCCCGCGCTGCTTCCGGCAGGGCGCAGTACGACGGCGGAAGCTTCGTGCTGAAAGCTGCCGCCTGCAGCCCGGCCTGTTGCAGCAGCAGTGTCTTGCGGTGCAGGCTGTCCGGCGACACCTGCAGCTCAAACTCCATCAGATAGCACACGCTGATCTCCAGCTTCTGCAGCTCCGTCTCGCGCACGCCGCCTACGCCGGCAAAGCGAGCCTGCGGGTAGCGCAGGTCCTCCAACGCCTTCATGGCCACGCGCAGCGTGCCCAGCACCAGTCTGTGGATGGTGCGGCCCGTCACCGGCACGACCTTGTCCTCCACCGCCAGCTTGTGGATGTACGAGGCGGCCGCGAGGTAGACGGCGGTCGACATGGGGCAGTAGCGCTGCAGACGCATGAGGTAGTCCAGCAGGGTGATCGGGGGCGGCTTTTTCGAGTAGAACTTGCGGGCGATGGCGATTTGCTGGACGTGCACCGGCTCGGCGTCGACGCCCACGTCTCGCGCCGACGGCTCGTGGTGCTGTGCCTCGGGGCTGCCAATCTCGATGCCCCGGTACCTGGGGCCCTTCAGGTCGTCCGACGGCACGGGCGTGGCCGGGCGCGAGCTGCTTCTCGACCGCCTGCCTACCGGGGTGGGCATGGGCGACGCTCTTGGCGTGCCGGGGCGGCTGATGGGCGGTGTTGGTGGGATGTCGCCCGTGACGCTTGCGAGAGCCACGACGGCGCGGGAGAGCATCTTCATGGCGGCCTCGGGCCTGAGGGTCGACGGGTCCCAGGCCACGTCGGCGGGCGGCGTGGGCGCATCCTCGTCCGGCGTCGACATGCGCGGGATCACGCCCGCGTCGGCAGACGGATTTGGAGGGGGCGGCAGGTCGAGGTGCAGTTGCGGGTTGGCGCCGGCCGCGGCGGCGGAGGTCTGGTGGGCGTGGTCCATGGTGGGCGAGGGAAGGCTGGGAGGGTCTGGGAGCTTCGCTGTCGTTCTTGGGGGCGCTCGCAGCTACCTATACTCGGGCCAGTCTACAGCTCCTGCTGAGCTCGAGGGCCATGGGAAGCGTGGTCGAGCGGTGGCTCCTGCGTGGGAACATGAGCATAATGGCGCTGGACAAATTGGGCCGAGAGCGCGTATCGTGAAGGGCAGCGAAGAAAAATAACTAGCTAATGGCAAATCTCCGTCGGAAGTGGAGTCGGCGGCGACGGGTCAGTCGCGGGTGGTGTGAAGGGCGCCGCACGACGCGGCCGGGCCGAAGGACGCACACAGGGGCGACGCTGCCGTGGGCTCTGGCGGCGACGCAAGGCGGGCTGCTGGTGCAGTGGGCAGCGGGGTCACCTCACGGCCGCTGCCGCCGCTGGTGTGGCGCTGCCCGCGACCAGGCCTGCCGATTCCTGCACCGCACGTGGTCCCAGTTTTGTGCCCGCTGTTGTGCGCGCCGCCCTGCGTCCGCGCGCGCAACTGGAAACACGATCCGCCCTCGTGCGCAGCAGATCATCCCCGCGGCCGATCGCGCAGCTGCTGCGCTGCCTCCAGCGCCGCTGGGCGTCTGGCCCCCGCCGGCGCCGCAGTGACACAGTCCTGGTCACCTGGGCTCTCCGCGCTTTGCCAGCTGCCCGCCGCCCTTCCGTGGCGCCGCTCCCTGTCTCACGCGGCTGCCGCTCTGGGCCCAACGCTCGCCGTCCAGCTGCCTCCGGCTGGCACGCGGCCTCGTGTCGCCTTGCTTCTTTTCCCCTCAATGTCCGCGGGTGGCGGTCATCGCAGCCGAGGCTGGCGCGTCGCGTCCGTCCTGTCTGGGCGACGCGACCTGCGCTTCCCGCCCTGCGCCCGCCTCAATTCCTCAACTCCGCCGTCTGCAATTTTCTGTCAGGGCAGCTTGCCAATGACGTTGCCCGCCGCCGTCCCTTGCCTGCCAGGCACTGGCATGTGATTTCCCCTTCGCCGCTGACATCAGCTATCCGCCGCTTGCTATTCGCCCAGTAGACCAGCCCTTGCCTCGCCCGGCATGTGATAGGCGAGAAAGTCTCCTTAGAGTTTTGCTCGGAACTCACGGTTGCCGTCCATTTAAGCATCCCATAGCTCTCCAGTTTTCTCAACCGCCTCCGGTTCGCTCCTCTCAGGTCTCGCAGACACGCCTGCCAATGGCACGCGTACACATTTCCGCGTGCCGTGCGAACGCGTTGCCCCGGCCGGCTATGCACGTAAATCCTGACTCTCCTACCGCTGCAGGAACGCGCCTGGATTCGCTCGACCCGCCCTATCAGCATCGGCCCTCGCGGCATGACGTGCGGCGCCGTTCAGCCCTGGTTGGCGCCGAGTCAATCAACCCGCCGCGCAGCTTCACGTACAAGCCGAGGCGGCAAATTAGATAGCCAAGCCGCCTTCATGGCGAATCAAACATGTTGACTCTATCTTCAACAACTGTCGGTGCAGATGCACGGAAGCTTAAGCGGCCTTTGGCTGGACTGGGCTTCTATCTCTCTCCCCGCACTGCTTGTTTCCGACCTTAGTAGTATATTGAGGATCTGCTTATCTATCTCGGATGCACCGGCTTCGATTTGAAATCCTCATAGGGCTGCAAAAGTCGTCAGCTTCGAGCTAGTTGGCTGCTCCAGGCTCAGATGCGTCTACGGCGTGCGGAGTTGAAGCACTCATCCGGATCCAAAGCCATGGCTTCGGATGAATGCTTCGACTACGGGCAACATGCGCAACCAACTCTCTTCTTCACGGATGCTGGTAGGGCAGCAGGCATGTTCGCAAGATATTAAGCTCGTTGTTGTGCAAGGTTAGCTGGTGACCCAATGCCAACCACTGTCTAAATTCATGGCTTTCTCCACCACCGCCGCCGCAAGTAAACCCTTTCCCAAATGCAGTATGCTAAGAAGAGCTTACCCAGTACCAATCAAAAAACAAGGCAGGACTTGAAGATCCACCCAACCACCCACACTTCAAGTCGAACGCTATCTAAACAAAGTAGGAGAAAAGGACGTAGTGGTCGATCACGGCTCCTCGCTCATCTCCGAGCTGGCATCACTCCGACCACAGTAGAGATTTTCGTCATCCCCAAAGTTCGATGGCACGTCGCTCAGGTTGCTGTCCTGGTCGTCGCTCTCGTTGCCGTCATCGCTGGGGTCGTAAAACAACAACTTCCTCATCTGCTCTTTGTCGCTCAACCTTTCCACGTCGAGGAGAGGCCTCTCCGGTAGGCAGTCTCCGTTGAGATTGCTGCGATCACCCACCACGAAGATTGTGTGGAGACGGTTGATGCCGGCTAAGCTATCACTGTAGAGGACAACGCAAGCCTTGTCGACGCCGGTGGCATTGATTTGGATGTCTTCACCGGTCTGTTCGTCAGTTCCATACCTGAACCCATCCTGCTGGCTGTCCTCCATCTTCAGGTTCTGAAAACGCAGCTTGATGTTCTTCTGTTCCATCCAGGTCTTGATGACACGGCACGAAACCGGGACATTGACGAGGTTGCCCTTGGTGGCGCTCAGGATGTGGAACAAGAGCGAGGAGATGCGGCGCCAACCGAACATCTCTTTTGACCACTGGTGACCATTATCACCGGCATTGTACCAAGCGCCGTAGCCGTAGCCGTTCTGCATTTGACAAGACTCCATGTCCATCAGATGCCTGTTGATCTCGTCGAGGTAGTCCTTCAAACGCTTCGCCTTCTGAAGCCAATCCACGTCGCTGCGCTTGAATGGGTTGTGGTCCAAGACCCTCACATCCTCGAGCAAGGGGTGCATGCGTTCTTGACGCTGAAGGACAGACTGCTCGTCGGTCAGGTGCTCGTCGGTCAGGTTGAGGCTGTCAATGTACATCGCGTCCGCTTCATCGAGCTCCTCGGCCATTGCGCAGACACGCTCCATGGCGCTGTAAGAGCGCTCACTCAGCATCTCGTTCCTCTTAGCGTAGAGGCCATAGAAGCCCCGGGTGCCCATGCGCGCAAGGGTAATGATGTAGCAAAAGTCGTTGCCGAGCAGGTCGCCGGCCTGCTTGGCGTGAGGGCCGATGGCAAAGTTGCTGCGCTTGAGGGAAAGGGAGATCTCGCTGTCGATCTTCCAGAGGGACCAGTTCTGGAGCGCGGTCAGGCAGAGGTCGCCGACGGCCAGGAACTCGGAGACGGATTGGAAGAAGGCGATCGGGTTCTTGTCCATCCGCTCGGCGATGTTGGTCGTGGCGGCGCTGAAATCGGCGAACTTGATGGTGACTTCCCTCGACTGTGGCATGTCGAGGACGTCAATCGAGTCGTACTCGACGACCGCCTTGTACCTCTCCAAGTCCCTGTTGCTACGCTTTAGGTCCTCGACCTTTCTTTCGAGCGAAGTCGAGCCTCCATTTTTAAGGAGCTTGATCTCGTGCTCCAATCGAACCTTGGCGAACTTGAGGGTGTTCTCGGTGCTGAGAGCTGTCATGCCCGTCTTCCTAAGCTCTTGCTGCACCTCCTCCAGCTGGCCTTGGACGGTGGAAAGCTTCTCCTGGAGGTCTTCATTCTCCGCGTTCGTCTCCGCCTGCATCTGCTGGATGTCGTCATGGAAGCCCTTCATCTGAAGGTACTTCGCCTCCCTCTCGTTAATCTCCTTCTGGAGAGTCTCCTTCATCGCCGTGTACTGCTGCTCGGCTCTCTGCTCCCACAGCTTGTACTTCTCCCCAGCCTCCAGGATCTCACGCCGGCTGGCCTCAGCGATGCTGTTCTTCTCGTTCTCCAACTGGGAGATACGAGCGGCCGCCTGGTCATGGAGACCCTGGAGCTGCTGGGCCGTGGCCTCGGAGCCCCCCTGCACTTGCGCCAACTGCGCCTCGAGAGAAGCCGCCTTGCTCTCAGCGATTTCAGCACGCGCGGCGGCACTCGTCACGTGATCCATCGCCTCCTTTTCCAGGCCCGCCTTCTCGGCCACCAGACCAGCGAACTTCTCCTCTGCCTCCCGGCAGATCTCGCTGACGCGCTGGGAGACCTCGAACTCGGCACGAGCCTTGGTCTCCTCCAGCTGCTGCTTGAGAGCAGCGATCTCGGCGGTGGCGGCGGTGGCGGCGGTGGCGGCGGTGGCGGAGGCCCTGGTGCCTTCGAGCTCGGCGGTGAGGGCGGCGATGGCATCGTCCTTTTCGATGCCGAATTCCCTGAGGGCGGCGATCTCGATGTCCATATCGCTGGTGGACTCAGCGAGAGCGGCGTCAGCAGCGGCAGCGGCGGCCCGGGAGTCCTGGACGCCCTGGGTGAGGCGGGCGATCTCCTCGTCCTTCGCCACCAGGGCGCCCTCCTTCACAACAGAAAGCTGCATGAGATCCGACTTGTCGGTCTCGAGCTTCTGGTTGCGGAGGTTGGATGCTTTGAGAGCCTTCTTCAGGCTCTCAATCTCCGCGTTGAGAGGAGCCACCGCTTCGCTCTCGGACTGCTTGCCGGCCAGCTCCTTCGCAGCCTTCTTCTCCTCCGCCAGCTTCTTCTCCAGCTGGGCGACCCTGACCCTCTCCGAGTTGGCGCGGGCCTCAACGCTCTCAAGTTGAGACTTGAGAGCGTTCTTCTCCGTCTGGAGGTGAGAAGCGGCCGTAGCCTTTTTCTCCGCGTCCTCGGCCTTGGCCATGAGGTCGGCAATGTCCTTGGACATTGCCTGCTTGGTGCTGCCCAATGCGTCCTGGGCTTTTTTCATGCCAGTGAGAGCCTGGTTCCGTTCGGTCACAAGCTGGTCCAGTGAGGTCTCTGCCTTCATCTGGCCAGCCTGAGCCCGGTTCTTCTCGGTGACGGCTTTTTCTCTTTCGGCAATGGCCCTTTTCTGGTCCGCAATGGCCTTTTCCTTGTCCGCGACAGCCTCCTCCTTCGCAGCCAGAGCACAGTCCAGCTTATGCTTGGCGTCAGCTCCCAGCTGGGACAGCTTGTCAATGTCCTCGAACTGCTGGTCTGATTCGGGCTTGATCATGAGCAGACGAGTGATGGTGTCCTGGCGACGCATGGCCAACTTGGCGCGCTCGACGGACTCTGCTTTGACCCTCTGGTGCTGGTTCTGCAACTCTCGGAGACTGTCAGTAACTTGCTTGGCGTCGTCTTCCGCGATGGTGAGGGAAGCCTGAGCCTCGCAAAGCGCGGTCTGGGTGTCGGTAAGTTCGGCGGCAAGGGCCTCGTGGTTGGTGACAGCCTCGTGGTGACGGACCCTGAACTTCCTGAACTTGTGTGAAATGAGCGCATTCTTCTCCGCCAAATGGTTGTGGCGTGCATTGAAGCGGTACGCATCAGCCAGGATGATTTCAGCGTGCCAGAGCCCCAGGGACATCATGATGTGTCGGGCAGCCGTTCGCGCAATAGTGAGGAAGAGGAGCTTGGAGCCTTCCTTGATGCCGTGCTCATGATTCCAGACTAAGTGGATGGCGGTATAGATAGTACGGATGGAGAGGAGGACGAGTTTCTTAATGCCGTATTGATGGTTCCAAGTGAAGCTGGTGGCGGCACAGACAAGGTTCCAAACGAGGTGAATGGCAGCACGAACAGCGGCCAAAATGAGGTGAGTGGTGGCACGAAGCGTCGCAATGGCGGCACGGCGCTTGACGCAGAGGAAGGAGAAAGTCGAGAAGGTGATCAGGTAAGATACCGGGAGGTGATGCCACAAAGGGCGGATATAGATGCCCAGCAGACGCGCAAAGCCGGTGAAGCTGCTCAGAGAGCTGAAGGTGAGTGCGGGATCCGACAGGAACTCCAGGAGGACCACCATGCATTGAATGCACTGGTCCAGCCACGCCAGGTCGGTGATGATGTCGGACAGGCCATTAGGGAAGTAGGCGGGGTTGTGAGCGACGATGTCGAAGAGGCCATGCACTCCGAACGCGATGACGCCGAGGTTGGTGCCGATAAAGAGGATCTTGGGGAGTGAGAGAGAGGGAATGTTGTCGCTCGCGCAAACAAACCAGCTGTGGATAGTGAAGAGAAGTAGACTGAAGAGAGCCGTCATGACAATCATCAGTTGCGCATGAGCGGACGCGGCTACGAAGAACTCGCTGTTGGCGATATGGCTCAACATGTTGGCGGTTGTTTTGCTCGAAGCAGAGAGGTGTCGTAGAGGTTCGGTGAGCTCGGATTGAGGTTGAGTGAGGTTGAGTGAGGTTTATTGTGCGTGTAAACGTTTCGCGGATGATATCGCAGTGCAAGGGCAATGCTGGACGACGCTCGATGGCGGTATGCGGTCGGTGTCGTAAGGGGCGGAAACGTTGTAGGAGGAAGAGGAGGAAAGGTTTTGCTGCGCCAGAAGGTGGGCATTTCTACACTGTGGTGGGCAGGCGCTGCGGCGCTAGTCTGCTTCGGGGCGTGCTAAGGAGAGGTGATTGTACGGGATGCGAGCGGCGGGCGCCGTAGCAACGACGATATGCGTGCGAGTGGCGCAAGTAGCAACCTCAAGCTGATAACCAGTGCTGCTAATGAACGCAGTCGCGGGTAAAGCTTTGGAATATGCCGCACGTAAGCCTAAAGATAACAGCATTTTGGAGACAAGAGTGCCCAGCACTTTTGACGAGACGCAAGTAAAGGCGGAGAACGAGGATTTGTCCGATATAGCGGGAGCAATAAGGCTAGGAGAAGTACATTTTCGGCCGGACTTTGTGGCACTACAAGCATGGGCGCGTCCGCAATCTAGAAGTGTAAGCCCTGCGCTATCGCGAATCCTGGCAGGGTGTTGAGCGGCCTACCCACCTCGCAAGAAGCTGGACCACAACTCCTGGCACATGCGATCCGGTGTTGAATCACTCATCCGGATACATGACTATGGTAACAGTCCGGTCCAGCCATGAGGATGAACACTTCAACTCCGTATAGGAGGAGGCACTGTGTTTTCCGCTACCGAATCTTGCAAACACATGATCAGCAAGGACAATATGACATGAGCTTGTAAACTGACCCAACGAATTTGATATATATAAAAACTGTTCCTGTTGCAACTCTTGTCCCGGATGGTGTGCAAGACGCGATAGCCAGGATTTCCTTCGCCTTTTGAAGATTATCGGACGATGAGCGTACGAGAAAAAAGAACCTTAGGAGCGTACGCCGGCCCAGATATATTGTTGAAACGAAGAAAATCTACCGCTCCGCACCACAGCGCTACATGCCGTTCGCAAGCTATTCCATATTTCAACAAGAGAAGGGGATTCTTTCAAGAAGGTACAGTCATTTTCGACCGCAGCAGAACATTCAGTCAGGGGGAATATCTCGAAAGCATGCGGTAAACCTACTTCCATCCAAGTTCAAACGCTCTAAACGACTAACTGCTTATCATTTTTAGGAAGACCCTCCAGCATGCCGCTGTCCTTTCTGCTCGTCTCAAGCATCCATTTCCACAGGTCAAGATTGTTGTATGCGGTAGTCCAGCAATCGTGGGAAAGGTCCGGATACCTAGTGAACTTCACGTCGGCGCCCATCTTCTTCAGAACGTCTACCATTTTCTCGCTTTGTGGAATGGGAATGATGTCATCCAGCTCTCCATGGTGCACCCACTGCGGTATTCGTGAGATTTGACGGGCTCTCAAGATATCTCCGCCACCGCATATCGGCGTCAAGGTCGCGAAACGTTTCGGCGTTTGTAAAGCAAGCGCCCACGTCCCATAACCGCCCATCGAAAAGCCGGTGACGTGGATACGGGAGGGATCAACACGAAAGTTAGGGAGGACAACATCAAGAAGAGAAGTCAAGATAGCCGGGTTCCAGCCATAACCGTTGCCTGAGACGAAGGTAAATTCACGGATCTAGTCTTATTGAGAATGCTGCTCACCCAAATCGAGAACCGGAGTCAAGGTGATGAATTCCTCGGCCACAAGGCGACAAACTTCCTCAGGTACGGGTGTGGGTGAACGATCCGTGCGTCCTGATTTGCTGTCTTTGCTGGATTCCCGTCGGCGGAGGCGTGAGGCCTGAGGAATATCGATACTTGGCTCAGATCCACCCTTTAGCTTGTCGTAGCAGAGGATGATTTTGGGGACGCCATGGCGAAGGCAGGGGTATGATTCATCAGGACCGCGCTGGGATTCGCCGGCACCGTGAAGGAAGACGATCAGAGGCCACTTGTTATTTGGTTGGGTCTCGTATGTTGGAGGAACAGAGATGTAGAATTCATACCCAAAGGGTGCGGCCGAGATGTTCTGTTGATAGAAGGTAAAGGAAATGTGGTTGGTTTTGGCATATTGGTGGCCAGCCACTTGGGGTTTGAGAGCAGGCTCGTCCTGTGTCGGATCTGGCATGGTTGAAGTCGTCTGGCCAGGTACGCGGAATGCAGACGAGATATGGGGCGCCGTGCTCAAATACAATCCTGCGATAAGTGATAAAATGACTTGTACTTTCTTGCGGTTGCCACTCGTTTACATCACGCTGACCCCATTGGCCCGCGGTTGAGTATGCCGGACCAATCCGTTATTGTCCATCTTGCTCAACGCAGCACTGCGGGCGAAGATGTTCCCAAAACGTCCGTGTGCAGCTGTTGCACGTGAAGAAGCACGATGGTGTGGAAGCGGTGCGTGCTCTGCGGCTTCGGGCGGCGGCACAGAGCAGCGCCGGTGACAAATCTCAGGTCGCACAGACAGACAAACGCTGGAGACGTCCTGTGCGTGTGCGCCAGGCCATGGCTAGCCGAAAGAGTCGCAGCGCTGGGGACGGTGCGACGGAGCGCGAGCAGCGGAGAGAAGTCGACGAGGCGCGCGGTGGAGCAGGAGGCGGCGGCAGAAAAGCTTGTGAAGACGGGCCGAATGCGCCTTCCCCGTCTTGGCATCGCGGCGGGTCGATCGCGCGATGTCAGCCAGGGATGTCAGCCATGCGCTCATCCCTCCCGCGCCCTCTCTCCGCTCCGCGCGCGTCCTCCTCCACTCCTCCTCGCCCTCGCCCGCTCCGCTGCCCATTGACGCCGCCCTGCCACCATGGCCTCCGGCGCCCCCCACGGCGAGGCCGCCAATTACTATCAGCAGCCTGGCGCCCCCCAAAACGGCTACTCCAACGGCTACAACAATAACGCGCCTGTGCAAGAGCCGCAGGATCAAAAACAGTTCTCCCAGGCGCCGCCCCAGTACGCCCAGACCTACGGCACGCAGAATGGCGCAGACCCCAGCTACGCCTATGGCGAGAAGCCTACCTTCGAGCAGACCTTCAAGCTGGACAAGCCGAAATGGAATGACCTGTGGGCTGGCATTCTGGTACGCGCCCCGCCCGTCCCGCACGCGTAGGGCTGATGACGGAGAGCTGACGTCGCGCGCAGTTCCTGATCGTCTTCGCCGGCTTCGTCGTGGTTTCTGGCATCGCAATTCAGGGATATGGTCAGTGCTGCGCACACATCAGCAACCGGACGATGCTAATCTTGCGCCGCAGCTCACACAAAAGGTTACAACGGCGGCGGCATTTATGATGGCGCAAACAACTTCGGTCTCACCACCAACACCATCGTCCTCTTCGTCTTCTGCCTGTGCATTGCCATTGTCTTCAGCTATGCCTACGTGTGGCTGGCGCGCGCCTTCACTAAGCAGTTCATTTGGATTACCGGCATTCTCAACATCGTCTTTGGCCTCGTTACCGCGATATACATGCTCTCGAGGCAATACTGGTCCGGCGGAATCGTGTTCCTGCTCTTCTCCATCTTCATGGTGATTGCTTTCATCAGCTGGATTCCCCGGATCCCCTTCAGCGCTCTCATGCTGCAAACCGCCATCGACGTCTCCAAAAGATACGGGCACGTCTACCTGGTCAGCGCAATCGGTGGCCTGGTCGGTGCAGCCTTCGGAGCTTGGTATGCCGTTACGTTGGTTGCCATCTACGTCAAGTACGAGCCAGGCAACAATCCGGCTTGTAGCACAGGCGCTGGCGGTTGCGGCAAAGGCAAGGTCATAGGTCTGCTGGTCTTCATCACCTTCGCTGCCTATTGGATCTCGGAGTGGCTCAAGAACACTATCCACACCACCATATCTGGAGTTTATGGCTCGTGGTATTTCTGCTCCAACAATTTCCCCCAGGGAGCTACCAGGGGTGCCTTCAAGCGCTCCATGACCTACAGCTTTGGAAGCATTAGCTTCGGCAGTCTCGTCGTTGCCATCATCAACTGTCTGCGTCAGCTGTGCTCCATTGCCCAGCAACAAGAGGCTTCCGAGGGAAACATCGTTGGAACGATTCTCTTCTGCATCCTTGGCTGCGTTGTCGGCCTCCTCGACTGGGCCGTGCAATTCCTCAACCGCTATGCATTCTCACACATTGCCCTCTACGGAAAAGCCTATATCCCCGCGGCCAAGGACACTTGGAGGTAAGTTTGTCGCCCTCATTCGAGTAGCTCCAACTCACGCCTCTTTCAGGATGATCAAGGACCGCGGTATTGACGCCCTTGTCAACGAATGCCTCATCGGGCCCGTTCTCAGCATGGGCGCAACCTTCATCGCGTATGCTTGCGCTCTGCTCGCATATCTTTACCTCATCTTCACATCACCCGCATACAACCAGGACGGCGCATACACCCCCGTTGTCGTCGCCTTCGCCTTTCTCATCGGCCTGCAGATCTGCAACGTCTTCACCACTCCTCTGAGCAGCGGTATCGACACCATCTTCGTAGCGTGTGCGTGGGATCCGGAGGTCCTTGTGCGGGATCACCCCGACCTCTATGCCCGCATGATCAGCGTCTACCCGCACGTGCAGCAGGCTATTCACGCGTAAGCCATTTTTGGATCAGGTCTTACGGACAACCATCAATGGCGAATGGGTACGACTGTGCCTTCTTTTGCGGTGCATCATTACAGGAAATCGCAAGGTGTGCGTTGCAGTCATTGCGTTTACGAACACAACAGCACTGGAACAGGGAAACTTAATGGGAAACGTGATACCCCCAAGTTTTAATATCTGTATCACTATGGTAATGTATTATGCTTTTATTTTACTTCTCATGATACACGTGGGGTAGTGTCTTTCGGTGTCACGCTTGCATACGATGGTTGGGGATGATTGATTCATTTCAAGAGCATAATGCTTTCCTTTCGCATTTACAATAATGACAATCCCCTCTTACTTTGCGGTCCAGGTCAGCAGAATATTCAGAAAGTTATTTTCGGAATCTTGTGTGAACTGCATCAAGGAATATTCAGAACTTCTACGATTTCTCCGTCATTGGAAGAGAGTAATACATGTAGGGTTCCCGGTGTTAAAACTGGCAAGCCTTCTGGTATCATGTTGAACAAAAAGATAAAGATGGCGAAACTCCTCATCCAGACCCGCAATCCTTCGCTTTTGACGAATGAAAGCTCCGTATATGAGGTCCCGGGTGTTAAACCCGCTACCACTCCTTCCGCCATGCTGTTGAACAGTAGGCCAAAAACTCCTTGAACACCTCCTTTTTCCATGTCCACTCACTTACCCAGTTCATCCCCATCCGCACCATCCCACTTGAGCCTCGACTTACCTCACCTGCTCCGCATAAGTCTCCACGATCCACTGGCAGAAGCCCTCCCACTTCTCCCTGAACACCTTCAACGCCTTCTCCTTCTCCTCGTCACCCATGCAGCTGTACTCGAAGCTCCATTCCGCCAGCACCCGCCACCCAACCAGATCCATCACCTCGGACCCCACCATGACCTGATAGAAATCATGGCTCATGGTCGCCTCCCAGCAGCCCGGATCGTCGGTGTTGACGGTGCACGGCACGCAGTGAGACAGCAGGACAGGCAGCGGGTGGTTCTTGATCCCGTTGGGCGTGAGGCCCAGAACTTCGTTGCTGATCGGACAAGTCTCGATGGCGATGTTACGCTCCTTGCACAGCTGCAAGAGCAGCGGGTGCTTCGTCAGCGAAAAGCCGTGACCGATGCGCTTCGTGCCCAGCAAGATGGCGTCGTAGAGATTGGAGTCCGTCGGGCCGCCGTGATCCAGCGTCTCGCCGGCGTGGAAGATGAACGGCAGGTCGAGGCCCAGCTCGTCGCAGCGCGCGCGGAAAGCGAGCAGCTCGGCGATCCAGTGCAGGTGCGAGTGTCCGTCGTCCTCCTGGCCCTGCATGTCGAAGCCGCAGATGAGCGCGGGGAAGGCCTGCTTCAGCTCGATGCAGTCGTCCATCATCCAGCGCATCTCCTCGCGTCCGCACAGCCGGTAGCTCCCGTAGATGAAGCGCGCGCCCCAGAACACCAAGCCCCCCGCCTGGATCCGGGGGACTTCCTCGTCCAGCACCTCCGCCAGGATGCGCACCATCTCGCGCCGGCTCAGCTGGCGCTCGCCGTCGTCGGTCCAGGTGAAGTTGAGCCAGTGCATGGGCAGGCGGATCTCGGCGTAGTGCACGCCGTCGCGGGCCAGGTGCCACAGCAGGCGGCGGAAGTGGTTGCGGTACGCGGTCACGTAGCCGGTGAGGCCGCGCAGGACGAGGAAGGAGCGCTTGAACTGCGCCCAGATGCCGTCGACCGTCTGTTCCGGGTGGTAGGCGGCGTGCGCGCCGAGCACCACCTTGGACGCGATCCAGGCCTCGGCGGCCGGGCGGCCGCCGGGGAAGGCGGAGAGGAAGGCGGAGTAGGGCATCCAGGCGCCGGCGGTGTAGGTGGGGTTGAAGACGTTGTTGGTGGTGGCGGCGGTGGCGGCAGCGGCGGGGAGGACTTGGAAGGTGGGCAGGGCGGCGTCGAAGAAGGGTTTGGTGACGAGGGGCGCGTCGGTGCGGATGAAGAGGTTGGGTTGCTGGCGGGCGTCTTCGAGGAGGAGTTGCGGGGGCAGCATGGCGTCGAGGTGGCAGTGGAGCAGGGTGCCTTTGGGCGCGGCTTGGGCGATTTCGAAAATCTTGCTGCTGGCGATGGTGGAGAGGCCGTGCAGGAACTTGTGGCCCAGCTCGAAGCCGACGCCGTTGGGGTACATGGTGTGGAGGGTTTCTTCGTCCCATTTCTTCAGCTTCTTGAGGATGGCGTTGGCCTGGGCTTCTATGGGCGAGGAGACGGCCTTGCCGGTGAAGCCTTGAGCGCGCTCGGCGGCGACGAGGGCGGCGCGGGCGGCCAGGTAGTCATCTACGGATGCGTAGCGGGAGCCCGCGGGTGGGATCTTGGTGTCAGACATTTTGGAGAGAGCGCTTGAGGCGAGGGACAGATGGAGGCAGGAAATGGGGGGATGGTGAATATTTGTAGGAGAATTTGCAGACGTGACCTCGCGCTGACATGCAGATGTGGCACGGCGATCGCGGAGACGGACCGGAGCTGGCGGTCTCCACGTTTCGGGAGCATCCGAAGCTGCCGTCGATGGTGGAGTCGCTCGAAAATTCTACGTGACGCGCCCGCCGACGAAAGTGGGGTACCTTCCCGATTGGGGCTGCCCGTGTGTCTGGGAAGCAGATCCAGCAGCATCACGGCCGCAGGATGAGCGCGGCGGAGGTGGACGCCTTGCAAGCCTGGCTGGTCCCTCGATGCCGACGGGATCCTGCGAGGAGATTCATGTCTGAAACTAACGCTCTGCACGCATGTCAGGAAGGCCGGGAGCTTATCTGCAGCGTTCGGAGGAGCAAAGCGGGCCGCGCTCTGAATCCGATGAGCAAAACACGAATGGAAATGCCAGAAAAAAGAACTGGGAGAGTCGATCGCAGACAATTACGGGGAAGAAGGAGGAAAACCAAACCAGATTTCTCAATGAGCTCCGACCCTGCCTAAGACGAACTCCAGTCCGGCGCGGGTGGAGGCTGGAAAGAACTGAGAGGGTTCAGATACGTTCCCGAGACGCTTGTTTCACGGCGGGAATATATAGGAAAAGAAAAACCCATGGCGGAGCACCTGAAAGGTGCCGCACACGGGATGGTTTCCGCGGATCGCCGTCAAGGATTTCCCTGCCCGGCTCCGGACAGGCAGCAGTGGAGACTGCAGGATGCATTATTTCTGGCGTATCTGACTGAAGCTAGCGGCTGGAGTACCTTCCTCAAAAGGACCCGCGTCAGCAGACGCATCCTCCTCGTGTTGATCCACCGCCTGGTCTCTCCCCCGCTGCATCCCGGTCCAATATTCCCCGTGCCGTCGTTGCACAGGAACCGTGCGTGCTGACAACCATGACCATGACTACCCTCCAGTCCGCACCCTACGGCGAGACCTCATCTTCCATCTCTCCCAGCCCTTTGTCCAGCTTCTATACTTTTTTTCTGGCCATTGTCTCGGTCGTCCTCACTCAGCGCCCTGCGGCTGAACGTATCTGCAGCCTCCCGTGCTGCTATCGTTCGCCATGCGCCTCTTCGACACTGTCGCCGTCTTCTTCACCGCCGTCGCTGCTGTTTCAGCTGTCTCTTCTCCTGGAACAGACGGATTGACCGAGCTGGTCAAGCGACGCATCCCGGCCCACGCTGGCCATTTTGAATTCGTCCTGAGTGATTCGCTCGCCAATAGCAGCTCGGGGTACGATGCCTACGTCGTGTCTACGCCGACCAATGGACGCGTACGAGTAGAATCGAGCTCCCTCAGTGGCCTAGCAAGCGGGTAAGTCAAATGCAGAAGCAAAATTTCGACGCCTGGACAAGGGAAATCGGCCTTGTTGAGGGCTGAGTTCTGGCTGGATCACAGGATTGTGTCCATCTTCATAGACTACATCGGGCTCGTATTGGCTCTTGGTCTTTTCATGCTAAGCCGCTGCGCTGCAACACTAATGCCTGCTGAATGTTTTCCAGTTTGTATCGATACCTGGCAGACATCACCCACGTAGATATTTACTGGTTCATTGGCTCCCGCCTGCATCTTGTGCCCGACGAGCTTCCCCGCATCAACGGGAACCTTTCTGGGGCCAGTGTTGTTCCGTGGCGGTACCATTTTAATACCGGTACGTCTTGCTCGAATCGATTATTCACAGATCTTGCCCTAACGTTGAAAAGTAACATTTTCATACACCACCGCATTTTGGACCTGGGAAGATTGGGAGTCGGAGCTGGATTGGCTTGCTTTACGTGGCGTCAACCTACCCCTGGCCTGGGTGGGGGTCGAGAAAATCATCTACCTTGTCTTCCAAGAGATCGGACTCACAGACGCCGAGATCAGCTCCTTTCTGAGCGGGCCAGCCTTTCAGGCCTGGAACCGTTTCGGCAACATCCAAGGATCATGGCCGGCCGGCTCCGAGCTGCCCATGTCATGGATCGATGGCCAGTTCTCCCTGCAGAAGAAGATTGTTCAACGGATGGTCGAGCTGGGAATGACCCCCGTGCTGCCGTCCTTCACCGGCTTCGTGCCCCGTGCAATCTCACGGGTGTTGCCTGATGCCACAATTGTGAACGGGTCGCGGTGGAACATCTTCTCCAGTGACTACACGAACGTGACGTTTCTGGAGCCGTTCGACGCGGCATTCGCAAAGCTGCAAAAGAGTTTCCTTGAAAAGCAGGCTGCGGCGTACGGTAACGTCTCGCACATCTACACGTTGGACCAGTACAACGAGAACAATCCCTACACAGGCGACGTGACGTACCTCAAGAACGTCACATACAACACATGGAAGTCTCTCAAGGCCGCCGATCCGGACGCCGTCTGGCTAATGCAAGGCTGGCTGTTCTTCGCGAACAGCGCCTTCTGGACGGACGAGCGCGTGGAAGCCTACCTCTCGGGCGTCGAGAACAACTCCGACATGCTGATCCTCGACCTCTTCTCCGAAAGCGCGCCGCAATGGCAGCGCACAAACTCGTACTACGGCAAACCGTGGATCTGGTGCCAACTCCACGACTTCGGCGGCACCATGGGCCTGTACGGCCAGGTCGAAAACGTCACCATCAACCCCATCTCCGCGCTCGCCGACTCCCCCTCCCTCGTCGGCTTCGGCCTGACAATGGAAAGCCAAGAAGGCAACGAAATCGTCTACTCCCTCCTCCTCTCGCAAGCCTGGTCCGCCACCCCGATCAACACCACGCAATACTTCCACGACTGGGTCACCCGCCGCTACAACAGCAACGCCAACAACAGCTCCACTCTCCCCCCCTCTCTCTTCTCCTCCTGGACCACCCTCCTCACCTCCGCCTACAACAACACAAACCTAACCACCACCCCCTCCGTCCCCAAATCCGCCCTCGAACTCCGCCCCGGCCCCATCAACCCCTCCCTCCCCTTCCCAACCAGCATCACCTACCCCCCCGCCGCCGTCACGCACGCCTGGCGCGACATGTACGCCGCCGCGCTCTGGGACGACCCGGCGTTCCGGTTCGACCTGGTGGACGTGACGAGGCAGGTGCTGAGCAATGCGTTCACGGGGCTGCTGGCAGATCTGGTCGCTGCGGCGAACGCGAGTGCTGCTGCTGTCGCGGGACGGCGGCTTGAGGATCTGCTGCTTGGGTTGGATGCCGTGTTGCAGACGAATGAGCAGTTTACGCTGGGGAAGTGGATTGGGGCGGCGAGGGCGTGGGCGGGTGTGGATGGTTGTTCTTCTGCGGGGATTGGTGGCGAGATGAGTAACTGCACCACCACTACTGCTGCTGCTGCTGGTTACAACGAGACGACGACGACGACGGTGGCGAATTTCTACGAGTACAACGCGCGTAATCAGATCACGCTCTGGGGCCCGAACGGCGAGATTCGCGATTACGCGTCGAAAGGGTGGGGAGGACTGGTGCGGTCGTATTACGTGCCGCGGTGGCGGATCTTCGTCGAGTATGTCGTGCGAGCTGCGGGTCGTGGGTCGACGTACAACGTCACGGCGTTGGAGGAGGAGCTTTTTGCATTTGAGCTGGGGTGGCAGACGGAGCTTTGGGGCACGGGTGATGGTGAGGCTTGGGGGGCGGTGGGGGAGACGAGGGCGGTGGTGGAGGGGTTGGTGGAGAAGTGGCCGGAGGTTTTTGGGGCGTAGGTTGGAGGTTGTGCAGTAGAGCCTTAGAGTGACGAGGATATTAGGTAGTCGAGATGCTTGAACTCCTACTGTTGGCTATACGCCCTGATGAGTACTTCGACTTCAAATAGCATTGACAGCGATTTATTGTCGCCCCACCTCGATCTGAGCATCCAGAGTGCTGACAGCCATCGATATCATAATCGGCAAAATAAAAGCACATTGCCTTGAGGGAAACTGTTGGTATGGTTTCTACTTGTCCTGTCTGGCATGCATAATAGCCGCCAGGGCTAGATCCAGAAGAACCTTAAAAGAACCCTAGTCCCTATGAAACCTTCATTGAAGAACAAAAGCAGTCGTTATGTTAAGCCCCAGTCGGTCATCGTCTGCCACAGACGTTCTTCTTGGCCGGAAAGGGAAGCCATCATACCATCATTCTACCGCTACCGCTGAAATCATGAAACCTTTGATCTTCATCGAGGTTGAAAAGCAGCAATTCCGTATCACGACTCTTGCCGGTTTACTGGACGGTCCTCTCGTTGATCTGACCAGTGGTCTTGTTGGCCAAGTCGGAGCCGGAAGTACTTGCAGCATCGCGGTGGGTAACGTTTTGTTCCAGAACTTTGGCGTCATCACGGTCTCCGAAGAGTTCGGGCTGAGCGGCTTCCTCGAGAGAAAGGCCACGGGTTTCCTTCGCGAAGATAATCGTTCCGAGGCCGATGACGATATCGAACAGGCCCCAGAGCAGGAAAGTGCCCCTGCAATTTGTCACTCGTTAGTATCAATTCGTTATGGTCTCCATTGTGTACGCGCATTGGAAAGGAGGTAGCATGGGACATGTGGAAGTATGTGTTGCGATTAGTTGGGATGGCAATGTGTAACTCACCAGCCCATGCTGTCGATCATGTACGGCGTGGAGATGGTGAACACAAAGTTCCACAGCCACTGGCTAGCAACAGCAACCGAGACACCAACCTCGCGGTAGCGGTTGGAGAAGAACCTGCGCATCTTTGGTCAGCCGCCTGCAATACGTCACATTCACGGAGGTGTGATTCGACTTACTCGTTGCAGTAAGGCCAGGGCAGCGGACCCCATGAGAAGTTGTAGACGATGACGAACAAGTAGATCAAGGCGACGGTAGCCTTAGCTGAGGGAGGAACGTTCTCCGCAGCGGCGGCCGAGATAGGCTTGGCCTTGAGAACAGCAGCGCAAGAGATTTGGCACGCCGCCATACCAAACGCGCCAGCTGTCAAGTTAACCTTGCGGCCCCAACGATCGGCAGCCAGCCAGACGAAAGCCAAACAAGCAACGACCTTGACGGCGCCGAAGATGCCGCTCAGCAGAAGGCTGCGGTCCTGGTTGTCGCCGACGAGAAGCGTGAAGTACTGCGGGCTGTAGTAAGCAAAGGCGGTTGCTCCGGTAGCTTGCTGAGCCATGAACAGCGTGAAACCGGCAATCACTCGCTTGAGGACGGGCCACACGAGGAATTCTGAAGCAGGATGTCAGCATAGGGTAAGGATTGATGGGGGAGTTGGCATACCCTTGGGGCTTAGGCCCTCAGTTTCAGCCTTCTCGGCCCTGATGGACTCTTGGATCTCTGACATCTCAGCAGAAACCTCGGGACCGTCCGAAGCGCGGATCCACCTGAGGTTGGACCAGGCTTCCTCCGAACGATCCTGCTTGGCAAGCCAACGAACGCTCTCCTTCACGGTTAGGATGCCGAGGCCGAGGAAACCGGCGAACATGATCTGCAGGCCAACGGGAATCTGCCACTGCATGTTGCTGCTGGCCATGTTAACCTGGACGCCATAGTCGACCCAGTAGGAGGTGAAGATGCCTGAGCGGTCAAGTTAGCTATGTCGGCCACAATCGCCGGCTGACGTTCGACGTACCGAGGGTGAAGAAGAACTGGAAGAAGCTGCCAATGCGCCCGCGCAACTCCTTCGGAGCCATCTCAGCGTTGTACTGGGGAACGACGGTAGTCATGGCACCGAGTCCGAGGCCGGCAACGATGCGACCGACGTAGAAGCACGCTAGGCTGCCCGACGGGATGGTCTGCAGCATAGCGCCGACGCAGAAGACAAGCGACGCCCAGAAGATGGCATACTTGCGACCGTACTTGCGTGAAACAGGGACTATGGCGATGCAGGCGATGAAGGCGCCGAGCTGCTGCAGCGAGACGCAGAGGGAGGAGATGCGGGTCTTCTGCTTCTTGGTGAAGTCGAAGTGCTTCTGGAACGAGGTGAGGGTGAGGACACCGCCTGTAGGGGTCAGTCTAGGGAGGGCGCATGGCCGGGACGCGAAACAGTACCGATGCTGCGGACGGCGTCAGCAATTGGGCGGCGACGATCGGTAGGGTGTTTGCTACTTACATGCCCGAGTCGTAGCCGAACAGGAAGCCGGCAATGCAGACGATGGCGCCTACATAGTAAGCGCACAGCGAGCCACGGGTCGTCATCTTGTCGAGCTTACAGCAGTGGAGCAGCGCGCCGACGATACGGACGTGCAGGGCGACCTCGTGGAGGACGCGTTCGCCAGAAAGCTGTAGCAGACAAGTGATGTATCTCCGCTAGTGGATGCACGGGGGGGAAGACTGACCGTGGCCGAGGGCATGGTGGCAACAACCGGGTTAAGTTCAAAGGCAGGCGCGCTGCCAAGACCCCAGCGTGGCATTGATCCTGCTCAGCCGTCAGCTGGGTCAAGCCGGGTCCGCGGTGGGCGTGAGCTTGCACAACCTTGTCTGCGGGAGCGGCGCGGGCGGCGGCACGGTTGCGCGAGACAACGAGGGGCGGTGGCTCTGGCGGTGGCGTGCGGCGGGCCAATGGATCAGTCGATGCGAGCACGGAGGAGCAGCGACGCGCACAACAAGCACCGGCGCGGACGATGTTGTGATGGGAGCCTCATGTTGCGACATCGCTTGCACTGCCGCATCGGGGCTAGGGCGCCCGATGTAACGCTGAGGGGGCGCCAAGTGCGGGGGGACGGGGGTGCGCGGATCCCTGCCCGCGCGCGTCGTGCGCGTCGTGCCTGCTGACCGCCGCCGCTTCCAGGCCGGCTGCGCGCTCTCGCCGCCGACCGAGCACGCCAGCGCCCCGGCGCGCGGTGTCGGCGGCGCATGAATTGCGTGCAGCCTCCCGTGCGGCGGCGCTGGCGGGCGGCCGCGGACCCTGCGCGGGAGCTGCCCACGGCGCGCTGCTCTCCGCTGACGACGCGGCCACGCGCGATCGCTACGCCCATCTGGCGGGGCCGGCGCGGCATGTGGAGCGGCCCCTTGGCGCTGCCCGCCGAGCGCCCGCCGCGATTCGACGCCGCCGCAAGACCGCATGCTCGAGCTGCCTGACTCGGCCGCTGTTTATGTGACAGGCAGTGTTTCCGGTCCCTGTCAATTGCGCTCACCGCCCGCGTCGCCGCCGCTACCTGCGCAGCTCCCGCAGCTCCTGTGGGCCCCGCGGCAGGTGAGCTGGCGCGTTAAAGGCACTGCTGCCCCTCACCTGATTCCCGCAGCTCCAATTCCTCCTGCCTCAGACCCTCCTCCCTCCGCGCTCCTTCTATCTCGGCCCGCCTGACCGGGAGCTTCTCCTGTCACCCAATTCTAACTTCGAAGCAAACTCTACCAAAACCCTGAGCCACAATGGCGGCTCCCAAGCGCCCAAACTTTCTCGTCATTGTCGCGGACGATCTGGGCTTCAGCGACGTCTCTTGCTTCGGCGGCGAGATCAACACCCCCAATATCGCCAAGCTCGCGCAGAATGGCATCCGCTTCACAGACTTCCACGCCGCGGCTGCGTGCTCGCCGTCGCGTGCCATGATCATGACCGGCACCGATCACCACATTGCAGGCCTGGGAAATCTAATCGGTTCGTACTCCGTCGTAGACGCCAAACTGCCGGGAGCTCAATGGGGGAGAGCTAATCGAAATCTTCTGGAACATAGAGTGGACCAATATCAGCGGACAGAATGACCCCAAGGGCGGCATGTCCACGGCACCCCAGCGCGGAATGCCCGGCTACGAGGGTTACCTGAACGAGCGTGTCGCCGCTTTGCCTGAGATTCTGCGAGACGCCGGCTATCTGACTCTTATGGCGGGCAAATGGCACCTTGGCCTGACACCCGAACGCTCCCCGAAGGCGCGTGGCTTCGAACGCAGCTTCGCCCACCTGCCTGCTTGCTCGAACCATTACGCGTACGAGCCGCAGCTGCAGAGTCCAGACAAGATCCCCGAGTTCATGACCATGAGCTTCATCGCGCTGCACAGTGAGGACGGAAATTACGTGAAGAAATTGCCCGACGGCTGGTACAGCAGCGATGGCTATGGTGACAAGATGTTGCAATACTTGAAGGAGAGGCACGAGAGCGGCGATGAGCGTCCCTTCTTTGGTTACTTTCCCTTTACCGCCCCGCACTGGCCTCTACAGGCACCCAAGGAGTACATTGAGAAGTACAAGGGTGTCTACGACGATGGCCCAGATGCTCTGCGTCTGAAGCGGCTGCAGCGTCTCAAAGACCTAGGCATGATCCCGCAGGACGTCGAGCCGCACCCTGTGGTGGCCGACGAAGTGAAGGAATGGGACGCCCTGACACCCGAGGAGAAGGCAAAGTCCTGCCGCGCCATGGAGGTCTTCGCCGCCATGGTCGAATGCATCGACGTGAACGTCGGCAAAGTTGTCGACTACCTGCGCGAGACCGGCGAGCTCGACAACACCTTCGTCTGCTTCCTCTCGGACAACGGTGCCGAAGGTGCCGCCTACGAAGCCTACCCCATGGTCCAAGGCAGCATGCTCCAGCACCTCAAGAGATACTACAACAACGCGCTCGACAACCTCGGCGCCGGCGACTCCTTCATCTGGTACGGCCCGCGCTGGGCCCAAGCCGCAACCGCGCCCTCCCGCCTCTACAAAGCCTACACGACCGAAGGCGGCGTGCGCGTCCCATTCGTCGCACAATTCCCGAAAGCCTTCCAGGACGCCCAGCGCAACGGCAGCATCACCGACGCCTTCGCCACCGTCATGGACCTGGCGCCCACCATCCTCGACATGGCCGGCGTCCAGCACCCGGCGCCCACCTACCAGGGCCGCGAGGTCGTGCGCATGCGCGGGAAGAGCATGCTGCCGTTCGCGCGCGACGCGCAGGCGCCACGCATCCACGCGCAGGACTTCGTCAACGGCTGGGAGACGTGCGGCCGCGCCGCGTGCCGCAAGGGCGACTGGAAGATCGTCTTCATACCGAAGCCCAAGGGCCCCGAGCGCTGGCAGCTGTACAACCTCCGCGCCGACCCCGGCGAGGTGCGCGACTTGGCCGACAGCGAGCCCGACAAGCTGAAGGAGCTGCTGAAGCTGTGGGACGATTACGTGCTCGAGACCGGTGTCATTCCGCTCGCGCCTGAGCTGGGTCACTTCCTCAAGGCGACGGAGGAGCAGATGCCCGAGAATGCGTGGATGGAGTATGAGTATTGGAAGGATGGCGCGCGGGATGATGAGACGAGGCAGAACTTCTTCAAGAATCCGCCGAGGTTTAAGAGGGAGGTGAAGCAGTTCTAGAGTTTGGCGTTTCATGGATAGGTGATAACAGACAAATCAAAGCTAACGAGTAGAGGTATAGAATGATGAAATAGTGAGAAACTTTGAAAGTAGCGCGCAAACGGAAAAAAATATTAAAGCTTTGTGTATCTCAGGATGCAGGGACATCATTCAGTGACTAACAAGTTGACCATGTAGACCGCGTTCCAGACAGGAAATGACAATGCTGGTAAGCACCCGCGTAGTGTTCAATGAACGCCTTGCAAAAACACAGCATAGACTTGATGCTACTCTATTCAGCCCGGCCACTACGCATTCATAGAACCAATGGAGAGACTTTTGACAGAACAGTCTTCTTTCATGTCTTGTTCTAAATTTTCTATTCCGATCATGCTTGACCTTTTCTCTTGATATGCAACCTGATCCCAACACCAGCACCCAGCACTATGTTGACTCCTTTCTAGATGGTCGATGCTCCCAATACGCAACGCCTGCTTACTCCCACAGCCTGATGCCATCATCAGGAGTGCGAACAACTGCATATAGCAAGAAACATCAAAAGTTTGCCGAAACATGAACCGGGCCGATGCCAAATACGCCGACCCGCTTCCTTGACGGATCGAGCCATGGTGTGCACGCACACGACGTGTGCAGCTAATGCTGGAGAGCTGAGTCGGTTGGCAAAAGCCAACCCATCTGCAGCTCGCAGGACAGACGCCTGTGAAAAGAGTCGGTGGGCAATCCCATTTGAATCGTCGCTTTTTGGGCCCGACCGGGGAAGGAGTTTCAAACTTCCTTCCTCGGTTACCGACGGAGCTCCAGAAAGCGGCCCGATATTCTGGCTACCCGTCTCCTCCTCTTTACATGCTTGGAGATGATCGTTGGAAAGCTGCCTCTTTTCAACATGCTGTTCTTACGAACAAAGGCGTGCAATGATGCCGGATATCCTCTCTCCGCACCCTCCGCGGGCCTTCTTTTCCGGCAAAGGTTATCGAGAAAACGAAGAACGCTACTCGGCACGTCCTGATAAAGAAGGGGGGGAGGGAACCGGAACAGTTGGGACGGACGGGAAGGGACGAGACGAGACGAGAGAATCCAGGGGTGTGCGTGCTCCGGAGCACCACCCCCATCTCATTCCCCACCGAAAGGCAGTACCCACTGCTCGTCGTCCCTGCACGGCTCATCCTCCAGCCATCGGACCATCCAATCCACTCGGTCCATCATAAATCCGCTGTCCACTTGGTGCTGCGCCGACTCGGACTCGTTGCGCTGGCCCAGCTGCAGCTGCGTGTTGAAGTGGCACAGGCCGTTGACCCATGAGAATCCGATGCACTCGCCGTGCTGGTCGCACTCGAGGCGGCAGTCGCCGAACGTCTTGATGGGCTTGCCCATCTTGATGCCCTTCTGGGTCAGCTTGCGGAAGGCTTCGCGGGTGGAGAGGTTGTCCCAGGAGGGCTTGGAGGAGGAGAGCTGTGTCATGACGAAGTCCTGGAAGACGTCGCGGTGGCGGAGGAGGGGGGTGTTCTGCGGAAGGGCAGTTGTTTAGTATCTCGAATTATCTGGAGCGATTGGCAACTTACAGCAGCTTTGGCATCCTGCTCCACACGGTAAAAGTACTCGATTTCCTCGGGGTCGAGGTGGTGGTAGCTCACGGCGCGGTGGCACCACAACCTGCCGCCCTCTAGCCTGTCGGCGGTCCAATCCAGCTCCGACGGGCGCCCGCTCTGGATGTTCGGCCACGACCAGGTCAGCGGCACGCCAGCGTCGGTCAGCACCTTGCCCAGAACGCAGTCACCGGCCCAATGGTGCGCCGTGAAGTCGTCCAGCGCCTCGAGGTTCTCGGCGCGGAAATCGCTGACGGCCTGCATGGCAGGGTTCGAAAGGATGAAGCCAGCGCCGCCGTAGGCAAAGATATCCGGGCCGATCAGCATGGGCTCGCCGAGGTACCAGGCCTTTTCGGCGTCGAAGTGGGTGAGCCATTCCAGCAGGTTGGGCCAGAGCATGTACGTGTCGGCCTCCATGAAGACAAACCACTTGGCGTCCGGGGCCTGCTTGAGGGCCTTGTCGATGAGCGGGAGGAACTTCCACTTGTCGAGGCGCCAGGCCGGGTTGTCGTTTTTGCCGGACTGCGTGTTGCCAACGCCGGACCACGCGTCCAGCTCGTACTGGGTAAGAGTCTCGCGGCCGCCTTGCTGCAGCCGGTTGTACAGCTCGAAGTCGTGGTGGGTGCGCTTCAGGTCCTCGTTGACTTCGTCCAGGGCGTTGTAGATGTGGTGGCCGTCGACCTCCTCGGCGAAGTCGGAGTAGATGGCGTAGTGCGGCACGCACCGCAGCGTCGTGGAGAAGTGGATTGGAAGCTTGGTGTGCGTCTCCGTGGCGCCGGTTTTGAAGACGACGAAGACGTCGTCGAAGCCTGGGAGCTCTTCACAGGAGGCCTCGGCGGGGGCAGCTTCTTCGGGGGCCACGGGTTCGACGGCGTAGGAGAAAGTCCACATCTGCCATAGCAGCACGAGGAGCACCGCCACCGTGCAGCAGCGGACGAGAGAGCGCGAGCTGGTGAACTGGGTGGAGACCTGCGAAATCATGGTCCAAAAGTGGCACACGGCTGCCAAAGATCAGGAAGGAAGACACAATCGACAGAGCAGGCAGGCCAACGGGGGGCAGCGGCGGTTCAAATCATGGAAACGAAGTGGAGAACTTGGATATTAGAGAGGCGGCGATCGACACAGCTCTCCGCCAGCGAGCGCACGCATGGGGCGGCGGCGGAGAGGTGGAGAATTTAAGGGTTTCGCGGGAGGGCCGGAGCGGAGAGCGACAGGGAGAAAGGCGGCCATGTTTCATTTGGGCGGCTGTCGCAATTCTGGGCCCGTGGGTTGAAACATAGGGCCGAGAGCGAAGGTTCGACGGCACACGGTGGTCATTGAGTCGCCGGTTCGTGGCTGCGTCTCCTGTGACGTGCGCCGCTTATCGGCTTATCGCCGCCAAGTGGGCCGCGGGCGATCGTCATTCGTGCGGCGGCGGTGGCGGCGACGCGTGGAAAGGCCCCCGACTCGCAAGCTCCAGCGCGGCCCCTGACGCCAGTCCAACATCCTTCTGTGGACCGGCCGCTGCGATTGACGCTGCTGCCGCGGAGCCTGCGAGTCGACCCGCACTCAACGCGCGACGCCACCCAATGCCTTCTCCTTGTTCCAGCACAGGGTTTCCTGCGCTGAGCTGCTGGCTGCCGGACGCGAGCTGGCCTCTGCAGACCAGGATGCCTTCTGTGCCGATGGCTATTTCATAAGAGATGGAGGTCAAGCACGAGATGGTGCGCACGGGAAGGCCACGGTCCGTGCCGCGCGCGTTGATGCCGCTGCGACGCCCGCTGCTATTCCGCCAGCGCCTGGCCTTGCTCGGAGAAGACGACCCTGGACGCCGCGTTGTTTAAGGGATGAACATGGATTCTCTCGTACGGCTGCCTTCTTCTAGCCCATTCGAGTTTGCGCCGATACGCTGTTTGATGGCCGCTGGATTTCTGCAGCAGATAGGTGCATCAACGTCTTTCATGTTTCTCGCTGCTGGCTCTGAGAACATATTGAGGTGTTTCGGAGCGCTCAGCTTGTCCCAAAGGCAGAAGTTCCTCTGCAAAAGCTTCAGCGCATCAACGTGAATCAATCGGGCTTGATGATACTGCGACAAGCTTTGTCAAGCATTCGTGATGATGATGCTTACGTAGATCATTGAGTTGCAGCTCGCGAACCGCTTCCGTTGCAGGACGAAGACTGATGATGCGTCTCCCCTCCACCAACCTGTTCCAGAACATCCTCCTCAAGCACTGCCAGCAATTGAAGCAATGTCCTAGACGAATTCATTTTCAATC
The DNA here is from genome assembly GCA_037356115.1 of Neofusicoccum sp. Z2. NCBI lineage: Eukaryota > Fungi > Ascomycota > Dothideomycetes > Botryosphaeriales > Botryosphaeriaceae > Neofusicoccum > Neofusicoccum sp. Z2. The sequence continues at coordinate 29,604 of JBAWJY010000007.1, forward strand.
AATAGCAGGACATCATCGCCAAAGACAAGTGAGTCTGTATGCTTCTCGGTTTAAAGAGCACGTCTCCGTCAGGTCGTCTTCACGTTCTATCTGCAAACAACTATTTACATTAGCAACAAGGAACACGTTGGGAAGCCATTTTGTCCTCGCGCGGCGCTTCTTATTTTCTCATTCGTATGCTGGAGGGTTTCCTGATGCATCAAACACTGGCTTGGTGCGTACTAAACGAAACCAGGACGTCTGGCCCAGAGTTCTTGCCAGTGCCTTCTCTGTCAAACCTTCTTCCGCCTCCACGCCTGAACTCTTAACGACGAAAAAGAAAAACGGCCAATATAGTCACCGAGATCAACCGCCCCTGGGTCGCTTCGAAGAGTGCAGCCACTGTTCCACACTGGCAAGACCAACACCGCCTCCGTGCTGTCCTCTTCGACCTCACTTCGACCCTCAACCCCCTTACCCCAACCTTATCATCTCCACCGAAGAAACGATACGGCGCGTCACCCTCTGCCGCCTCCTGGAACTCCATTTCCGCGCCTAGCAACCCTCCTCTGCGTCATTCCAATGGCGCACAATCCTCCACGCCTTCATTCCTTTCCAAACCCCACAATCACCTCAACTCGACGAGCCCCAGGCATCCTTCCAGCAGCTCCGCCGCAGCGATGCTGCGGAAGACGGCCCATGCGAAGTAATTCACTTTCATGCCGAACTACACACATGGGCTTAGCATTTTCGTGATGCGGCTAGTAGGACCGTGTTGCCTATTTAACATTGCTACTGGGAAGGGCACGAACAAGCTGAATGGCAGTGATGGTGACAGGCTTCCAAATCGGCGAGGAGCGGTTGGTAGCGGTCGTATTCTGCAGCGTGAAAGAAAACCGGCATAGAATTCAAGAGCATGAGAGAGCAAGGGGCAAAAAAAAAACAAAAGAACTACCGCAGCAGCGCTGCGGTAGAGAAACCAGGCGAACTGATTTACTTTTGTGGCTTGAGACTCCCTTTGCTTACACCTTGGGTGATACTAGTAGCTCGGCTACCTTTGCTTATGCCTTATCTTTTTTGACACTGCTAGTAGCAAGGGCAGGGTTCGTTGAGGTTCGAACTCGTTGCCTTTAGCATCTCTTTTCAGGCCTATGACGTCAATCTCATGTTAGCAGTTCTTTTTAGTTCTACCAGTTTACATTACCAGTAGGTTAAGTGTGACGGTTTATGCCCGAAGGCGGAAGAGGCAGCGACTTTCACGGTTTATATCTAGCACAACCCAGGTAGCTCACCGCCGCTCCAGAAAAACGAACTTCACCAGGCCACCGGGGATTTTGTAAGCAGCCGCACCTGCATGTCCCAGCCAGACGGGAAAGACAGCTCCATACGAGAAACGCGAAGGACCCGTCATCACAACCACGGTACACACCACCCACCCCACCCGAACGACTAACCAACCGACCACGCAAAACCCGGACTCAGACTCGGACCCGTCACCTGTATCCCTCCTGCAACAACAACGCCACAGCAAGAAAAAAGCAGCGCAACTCAACGGAAAAACTCCTTCCCCTAAGCCTTCCAATTGCACATCCATCATCCATCTCGCCTGTCGTCGTTATCCAGCACTCTCCCCCCTTCCCTTCCCTTCCCTTCCCCGGACAAACGGCCCGCCCCTCCCGGCCGCCGCCCGACCCAGAACCGAACACCACTCGCAGGGCCGACTACTCCACCAGCACCCGACCGACCGCCCGACATAAGTAAAGTACGAACGATTCAGCGCCGCGCCGCGCCGCAGCAGCAGCAGCGCCACACAAGTGGATCCCTCCCCTATGGGATCCTTGATCTGACAACCCACCCCAACCCCCGGGCTGACGGAGGGGAAAAAAAAAACAAAACGGAAAAAAACGTGCAGGGATGGTTGGACCGTTGGGTCCGCCGAACCGAGAGATGCAGGAACGTGCGTGTGTGATTGTGGGGGTGGAGCTAGCTCGTGCTTACATATGCTCGTGCTCGTGCGGCACACGCGCGCGCCCACACACATGCTCGCATGGATCGAGGAGAGGGGGGTGAGAAATAGGAGAGAAAGAAGAAAGAAAGAGAGAAGAGAAAGAGTCAGTTGGTCGTCGGTAGTAGTGTGGCCGAGTATGCATGCACGGCATGGATCGAGGTCGATTTGGTGCCCCCCCTCCTCCGCGTGATTTAAATGGCTTATGGTGGTCAGCAGGTGCTGCTGCTACCTTCCTAATCGTGATGAGAGAATTTCTGTGTGGTGGTGAGGAATGGAGAACATTCACCAGCCTTGCTGTGAAAACAAGGGCGGAAGCTGCGGAGCTGTTTCCCCTAGCGGAAGAAACCGGGGCGCTCGACGACAGCTTGTGAAAGTCAGAACAGCGGAAGCACGACATGTATCCGAGGACAAGAAAAGTAGCCGGTGAATGCAGCTCTAGTTTAGTTATCTAGTGCAGCTTCTAATGTGTAAAGCCGCCACTCATGGTCTTCGGCGCAAAGGAAGACAAGAGCTAAGTCTGCAAAGCGCACTGAACCCTCCCCTCTCATTGGTCCTCATAGCCACCAGCAAACACCTATTCTCGCCGTCTCGCCCGCTTGCCCGCTTGCATCAAGATAGATAAATCATATATGGGGGAATAATCGTAAAGGAAGCCGGAAAAGAAAAGCGGCGTGGGCGAAGGCTGCAAAAGGGCAGGAAAGAAGCAAGTACAAAAATGCGGAGAGAAGGAGGAAGTCATGAGCCATCACCCGTAGCCGCCATGAAGCCGTTACCCTTTTTCGTGTCCCATGAAAAACATAATGCAGAGACCGGCTCCCTTAGAGCCTCGGACTGTTGCTGCCATGCAGTCACTCCGACTTGACCTTCTCGACCTTCTTGAGTACGTGCGGATATAAGGGGTGGGACTCCTCAAGGCCGGTGATCTTCGTCGTTGCCTCCTTGGCGTCGTTCTCCTGAAGGATCTTAGCCAGCTCGAAACTCTCCTCGTCGCCGTCGACGTTCTGGAAGCGAAGGGCCATCTCGGCAGCATCCAGAAGATGGTCGAACTTCTCGCCCATTTCAGCAAGCTGCGAAGCAGGGCCGATGAAGCGCTCCTTGCGAGACAGCTTGCGAAGAGGAGCACGGCCAACGCGCTTGACGTCATCCTCAAGCGCGGGGTTGGAGATGCGCTTGACGATCTTCTCCACATAGTCGTCCTGCTCCTGCACCGAGATACCATGCTTGTTGACAATGAGATGGGCAGTCTCGCGCAGGCAGTCACGGACGATATCGTGGATCTCTGGGTCGTGCATAGCGTCGTGGATGAGCCTCTTGCCACGGTTGTAGCCGTAGTAAGCAGCCGAGGCGTGGGAAGTGTTGACGGTGTAGAGCTTGCGTTCAATGTAAGGTTCCAGGTTGTCGACGAAGTGGACGCCATCAATCTCGGGATGCTGGACACCCTTGAAGGGGGGCAGCTCGACGCACCACTCGTAGAACCTCTCGATCTTGACGTTCAGACCAGCATCGGGATCCTGGTGGGGAACGATGCGGTCGATGGCAGAGTTGGCAAAGCGGGCCTTGGACGAGAGCTTGTCCTTGGTGGACTGCGAGAGCCTCTCCTCAATGAAGCCGCGCCAGGTGTTGGTCGCGTTGATAGCATTCTCGCAGGCAATGACGGCAAGAGGGCTTTCGAGCTTCCTGTTCTCGATGCCCTTGGCCACGGGCTCGGCGATGAACTTGAGGATGTTGGGACCAACAGCGCAGGTGACCACATCCGCCGTCGCAATCTCCTCAATGACCTGGTCCATGTTGTACTTGCTGTTCAGGGCGCGGTAGTGGTCGATCTCGAAGGTCTTCTCGCCCTCCTCGCCAATCTCCGTGACCGTGTACTTCGGGGTAGCGTTCAAGTCTTGGATGATCTTGTCCATGACATCCACGAAGACGACTTCATAGCCGGACTTGTGCAGGCTGGGTGAAGCACATGGGTCAGCACGAGGGAACTCGACGTGCCGGAAACGGAAGCAGCCACAGCCAAATTTGGCGGGCAGACGACTCACAATTCAGCGACAAAGCCGCGACCGATGTTGCCACCGCCGAAGTGAACTGCCTTCTTCTCGTACATGGTGCAGGATGGACGCGGCTGTGCTTAGTGCAGGGATGCAAGGATGGCGGAGGCGGGGCTGGTTTTAACGTCTGGAGCTGTTACTGTGCAGCACGGGCGTTAGCATGCGTGCAAAGCGTGCAGAAGGGGGCAGAGGGAGCGGAGCACGTACTGCGCAGGCGCAGGAGCGAGGAGGAAGGAGAGTGGAGGTGAGCTGGGGTGGATGCAGCAGTGATGTGTTTATGTGGTACTGAAGGCGGGCGGCAGCGGGGTTAATAAGGCAGCGGGGCAGCGGCGCCCAGCCAATGGGCGGCTGCGCTTTGCGGATGCTCAGCGCAGCACCGGCAGGAAGGCTCGCCCGTAACACTTACGGCACACGGAAAGTTTGTAGCACAAGCGAGGAAGGGAATGGAACGGCGGGCCGCCTCATGCCTCAGCATCACGCAGTCAGTGAGCGCGGCGGCCCACGTGTGGCTGCGATAATACCGCAGGCGGCGCGCGCTGAGTGGCCAGGCGGCGCGCGCGCTTCTCTCATCTTCGGGCGGCACAGGGCTGGACAGGGCTGACCGCTGCTCGGGCGCCGTGAGCGGCCCAAGTTGCCAGGAAACGGGCTGCTGCAGTGACGCGGGCGCTGCTGGGGGGCAGCGCGGAGGCTGTGCACCTGCCCCTCGCTGCGCTCTTACCCGGCGCGCTACGTCATATGGCTAGAGCCCGCACAATAACTGGGGCTCGTCCGGAACAGGCCGCGCGCTGCGTCCGCGTAGAAAAGGCGCGCCGCCGCCCGTGGCTCTGCTGCGAAGCGCATCGCGGCGTCACATGCGGCTGCCGCTGCGGTGCGCGGGCTGCCTGCTGCCTGCTTCCTGCTTCCTGCGGGCTGGTGCAACGCGGAGGCGCCGCACCGCACATACTTTTCGCCAAACGCGCCAACGGTGGCCCGCTGACGAAACCAGCGTGAGCGCAGCGACAAGCCGACGCAGTGGGCCCCTCGATGTCACGATAGCCCGACACGCCCGAGATCTGGTACCACACCGCCTACGCTCGATCGAAGCCCCCGTTCACGATACTACCGTGGCGTCGCCCGTGAAACAAGCTGCCGCGCCGGCGGCAAACTTTTGCAGTGACACCACGTCGCCCAGCCTTTAGCCCCAGACGAACAAAAATCCGCGCAACTAATTATCTCATTTCCCAATTCTGCTCACGTTGTTCTCTCGCCTGGCTGATTCGATCACCCGTTTGCCCCCCCAACAAGTTCGATTCGCCGGATGTCGGCTGCCGCCATGACTCTTCATTTCCTCGAATCCCACTCCTACGCCACACCACCGTTCACCTTCACGGTCTGGCCCGACACCCATCTCGATCCGGCGACGAACGCGATGACCTCTGCAACCTCCTCAGGCTCTCCGATCCTGTTGAACGGCGTCCAGCCTCTGATGGCGTTGAGCAGCTGCTCGCTCTTGCCCTTGTAGAACAGCTCCGTGCCTGTCGGCCCAGGCGCGACGGCGTTCACGAAGATGCCCTTGCGCCCCAGGTCCTTGGCCATCACGCGCGTCATCTGCTCGATGGCGCCCTTTGTGGTCGCGTACAGGAGGTAGTTGGGCATGACGCTGGAGAAGTGGCAGACGGTGGTGCTGAGGAGGATTACGTGCGAGCCCGACGGCATGTGTGGCACGGCTTTCTGGATAATGCGAGCTTCATTAGCCTAAGGTTCGTGCAGCTGCAGTAAGCGAAGGGGAGTCTAGACGGAGCGGCGCGTACCTGGCACAGGAAGTACGGGCCCTTTACGTTGAGCTGCATCGCTTGGTCGAACGTTTCCTCGCTGGTTCCAGCCAAATCGCACATGGGCAGCATGGCCGCATTCGGAACCAGGATGTCGATTTTGCCAAACTTCTCCACCGTCTTGTTCACCAGCATCTCCATCTCCGCGACGCTGCCGGCGTCTGCTTTGACGGCGAGCGCACGGTCGCTGCCAATTTGCTGCACCAGCTCATCAGCTTCTTTGGCGGACGAAGCGTAGTTGATCACAACGCTAGCACCGAGGGAGGCGAACAGCGTGGCTGTCGCACGACCAATTCCTAATGAGAAGTGTCAGGGATTGATGCGCTCTGCAACAGGGACGGCAAATACCCTTAGAGGCACCGGTAATGACGGCGACTTTGCCTGCAAGACTAGCAGTGGGCGCGGACATGATGAGTGTTCGTCAGAGCTCTGCAATTGAGTAGGGAGGGAAGCTTGAGAGCCGTGCTCGAGGACGATGTCCAGATCCGCAATTGACGGTGACGCTTGGCAATTTATACTCGTCCCTGTCTCTACTAGCGCTGCCTTCCACGAGGGTCCCACTTCATGTGACTGCATAGACGCAGCACGGAGTTTAGGGTGTAGGTGGGGTGGAGATAGGAGTAGCGCTGACGGCGACAGGAATTTGGACCCTATCTGACGAATCTCGCGGAGACGGTCCGCAACCATCGCCTCAAGCAGCACAGGATCCCTTGATAGCGGAGCTCTCGTGGAGACGTTAGGCGTAGTCGCAGTAGTAGCGATGACTCAACTTGCCTCTTCGAGTTAAATGACTGCCTGTGCGTCGCTTCTAGTTGCTGACGTATCGTCGCGCTCACAAAAGACCGACCAACGCGACGAAGTGGGGATTTGAAGCTGCGCCGCAGTACCGCAAATTAGCATGTCTCAGCCCCTTCGCTGCAGCCAGAAGGAATGCGACATGCGTCGTCTTGTTGCATCTGGGACCGGAAGCGCCATTGGTACTGTCTACTCTTGATTTCTATCACCGTAAAGTCCGCGCGCTAGCAATGGGCAGTCCCCTATTAGCAAACCGCGCGGAATACAGTCCCCCAGAACGACTATAGGTTTTATAGCTTAGCTGCGGAAACAATCCGCTGCCAAGTGAGTCATCCATCTAATGTACCTGCAATCTTTGCGGCGAGGGCGGCGAGGGCATTACGTCATAGCGTTCTGGAGAACATAATGTGGGGGCAAATAGAAAGGCATGTTGTCCAATTTCCGAAGCCCATAGCCACATCGCTAAAGGCATCATAAGGCTTTCCATTCGGATCCAATGGTCGAAAATGTCCCAGAAGCAGGCTAGTATTCCTCCTCGCCGCCCTGTGTCTCGGAAATCAATCGACCCCAGCTTTTAACATGACTCCATTGGACCCCACAAAGCTTCAACATATCCCAAACCGCAGTCGTAACAGTATCAAACACCAGAACCCCATGTTCATTCTCCCAGCGCGGAACATGCTGCGCAGCGCCCAAATTCGTACAAAATGTCGTCATAGCCTACACGCCCTCCCCAACCACCTCCGTCACCATCGCATCCAACGTCGCCTCATCAATCTCCGCAAACCGCACATTATCAACCCTGCCCAAATGCCTCTCCACGCTCGCATCCACCCCGACCCCCCGATAATTCTCCACGATCCGCGTCTACACGTCCGGCAAACACGGCGTCACCAGCCCCAAGTTCCGCACCCCAAACGCTCCCAGCGCCTTGTTCAGCGCCAGCACGCTCGTACATGGTGAGGAGTGCAGGTGAGTGTAAAGGAAAAGAGAGTACAAGAGGTAAGAGATCTGCGGCTGCTCAATTGAGTGGATTTGAGGAAGGCTTGGTTGTTAGCGTGAGTCTGGGCCCAGACCGTTCTGAAGACCTTACAGCTCGAAGATGCGGGTTTACACGGCGAAAGAGGGCGTGGATTAGAAGTCCAGATAAGCGTGGGTTGAGAGGCACTCGGTTCCCGCGAGATAGCTGATCTTGCTGTGCCCCAGGCTCACGCCCATCGCACTTTCCTTCATTGTCTGCTGGCCAAGCATTACGACTTCTTCGAATGCTCATCTCCGGGGTCTAGGTATGAGTGTCTGAGAAACTTTGAAAAATTCTTGTGTTGTGAAGACCTCAGGACTCTCCCTCACTATGATGACTCTACCACCGGCCATGTCTTTCTTTTGCCTCTTTTGTCTACCACCTTGATATCCAGCTTGTCTCAGCTGCCATATCAACTTGTTAAGATCTCTATTATGATTATCAGCCATTTTCAAGCATATGTTGACTTTTCTCTCGCGTCTTGCCTGCTTCATTATGACCTTCATCAGCAAAAGCGTCTCCTTCTCCTCATTGCTCTCGGTTGAGCTGCCTCACTTCTCTCGGCCTCTTTCGAGGTAACTTTGTTGTCTTCGTTCTCCATTGCTTTGGAGATCGCAACCTCTAAAGAAGTCCCGACGCTATAGCACTCCGCAGGCTCAAGTATATGATTGAAACGGAACATACGGACGAGAAGAGCTCAACTTGGTCCAACGTAGACCTGGAACCTACTCCGCCCGAGGACAGGCACTGGTCACCATGGTACTTCTTTGCCTTCTCATTCTTCGTCGCCTTTTCTCTAACGATATACAAACTCGGCGCTGGCATAGTCACTATCGGGTTGAACTGGTGGACCGTCGTCATCGCGCTTCAATCGCCGGCACAGTCTGCCGTATGGTCATCCTCTTTTTCGGCTCCAAAGGAGCAGCGCTCCACCACATCGGTTTTCCCGTCTACCTCAGGATATCCCCAGGCTTCTACGGCTTCCTGTTCTTCATGTTGATCCGCGATATCATAGCGGTGCTCTACATGGGAACGCAAACCTACTACGCCTCGCGTTTGATCAACGTATCTTTGCGCTGCACCTTTGCGCACAAGTGGACCGACATCCCGAACAAGCATTTCGAGAGTGCTTCAATCACTTCTTCGGGCCTACCAGCGTTCTTCATTTTCTAGATCATACAGTTCCCCTTTGCCTAGCTGCATCCAAGCAAAGCTAGACCTGTGTTTGCAGTCAACGGTTGGCTTGCGCCTCCGACGTATATAGCCCCTATTATCTGGGCTCTGGTGAAAGTCAGAGGTGCGCACATAGGTGGTGTAGGGACAGCTGATGCTTCTGGGTCAGCTCTGGTTTGGTTTAATGAAGGTAATCAGGAGTGTTGTCTCTGGAATGGTTCCACCGCTCGTAGATATTCCTGACTTGGCACGCTATGCGAACGAGCCTCGTGCCACTTATCCCATGATTGCAAGGCTGCTCTTCAGCAAACCAATAGTCATTTCCTTCGGTATGATCACCACCTCTGCTGGCATAAAGCTCTTCAATGAGGTGAGCGGAACCATCGAGACCCACATCAGTCTCTTAAACACAGCTAACACACGCACCCTCATCTTCCTCGCCTCCTTATCCAAGCCTACGCCACCCTCGCCACCAACTTCTCCTCCAACTCCATCCCCGTCGGCTGCGACTTGTCCGGCCTCTTCCCATATTCCTTCACCGTCCGCCGCGGACAGATACTGCGCAGCATCCTTGCCATCTGCGTCGTGCCCTGGAAGCCGGTCAACAGCGCGACCAGCTTCTTTATCTTCCTTGGCTCGTACTTTTGCTTCATCTGCCCCATCGTCGCTTACATTTCGGGCGTGCTGAGTCCGGGAAGCGTCAGTCAGACGGCTGTGAATATCAACAACATGGGGCTTCTGCTGTCGACGAGCTCGGCCGAGTTAGCGTATTTTGTGTTGGTCAGAATCTGGCCTGTGCGGGTTTACCCGGCAGGCAGAGAAAGAATAGGGACGGAGTGGGAGGTGATAGCGCTGTCCGAGGTTTCTTTGAAGACGATGCGAAGCCGGAATATTTGATGCATGGAGCGGTGGTATATGGGCAGGAGGTGAAGAGCGGGAGTGACAGGAGAGAATATTCGGAGGCCGAGAAAAAGATGCAGAGAAGCTGAAGGATGCCTTGAAAGGCACGACTGGTAAGAATGTCGAAAAGCAGTGCGTAATAACCTAAACATTCACAAACACCTAGAAGCACTCTCAGAACGTCATTTCATTTCCTCTCGCTATGCAAAAAACCCGATGCTCCTAAAGCTGAAAATTTTAGCCCTCCGGACCCCGTGCGGAGGTTGTAGACTCCGAGCTCACGCTGTGCAACCCACACACCCCGTGTTCACCATCGTACGAGTAGCCAGCCGCTCCCAGCGCGTGAGACCCGCTCATCCCGCAATTGATCAGAATGGGAGGCAAACGAGACCTCCTTTACGGCCGCACGCCTTCGCCTACGGCCATGCATCCGCTCGGCTTGTCCATTGTTTCATGTGTCTCCCTCACCCTCTTCTTTTGCGTTACGGCCCAGAACCAGGATGTCTTTGTCCCCCGCTGTTATTATCCAGACGGCACCCTCGCGGCTAACGACTACGCCTGCCGCCTCAATACCACCGAGAGCTTTTGCTGCACGACGAATGTCACCTGCCTCGACAATAAGATATGCGCCGTTCTCGAGCCGACGCAGTACAGGTACAATCGAGGCACTTGCACCGACAAGACTTGGACGTCGGATGAGTGCCCGAAGTTCTGTCAAGGTATAGACCCACCAGCCTTCGGTGATCCATCATACACTCCCAAAGTCAGAGACAATGACCCACGGTCTGTTATGTTCAACGGCTGACAAGGATTCTCAACCACAACGGCCTGACAGCTCAATCCCCTGACTACGGTTCCGGCGTCATACGCTGCTCGGACGCCAGTGGCGCGGTCTGCTGCGACAACGGCAACAAAGATGCGACCGCGACGTGCTGTCAGGACAACTCAAATCTCTTCGCGCTATCCGGCGATTGGGATGCTTTCAGGACGATTGACAGCGCAGCCAAGTCGGCGACGAGGAGCGTAGTCTTTTCCAACTCGCAAACTCGTGCTTCGACCAGTAGCACAGCCACCAGCAGTCCAAGTTCAGCAACGGGGGCAGCGAGATCAGGGACTGGCGGGGATAAAGGAAGCGATGAGCTACAGACTGGTGCGATAGTGGGCATCGTGGTTGGTAGCGTTTCAGGTGTTGCGGGCCTCGCGCTGCTGGTGCTGTGGAGAATTCGTCGACGGCGGAAAACGGTCTCACGGCAGCCGGTGCCTGTTGAGCTGGATGGGATGGAGATGCGGCATGAGCTGAAGGCGAATGAGACCAGGCATGAAATTGGCGGCAGGGAAGCGCCGCAGGAGCTGAGTTCAGGGGATCAAAGGCATGAGATGAAAGGGTCATCGCCGCTGGATCAGAAGATTAGTGATGTGCCGGGAGAAGCAAAGAAGTGACAGTCCATATCTCCAGGATGCTGTCACCGTAACTGATGTTTGCGTGTTCATCCACTCCACAGTGCGGGCCGCGTAGCCTCATTTCAAAATCCAGCATTTGCAGCTCTCTCACAAGGACTGAGAGGACGTGACAACGAGGGCCGAAGCAGAGCACTCCTCCAACCCAACACCTCCCCCAATCCTCCCTCAAACCCCAACCACCACACCCAAAACCCCCAAACCCACAGCAACCAACCCCCCCGGCACCACACCCACCCCAACCCTCCCCGCCACCCCCGTCGACCTCACCGCCCCCGTCGTCGTCGTCATCGTCGCCGTCACAGTCACCGTACCAACCCCCGTCGCCGCCTCCGACGAAGACACCACCCCCTGCTGATCATCCTCCCCCCAACACCCACTCTGACACCCCTCCCCAACCTCACAATGCGCCGACGTATTCCCACAAAACCCATCCTTGCTACAACACGGCCCGTACGCAAAAACCCCGAACGCGACGAACGCGTCGGCCGCAGCGCTGGCGTCGCACCGCGCTCCCCGCCGGTCCGTCCCGCACTGCCCGTCGCAGCGCGGACTATCGCCTTGGCGTGCCCAGCTGCAGGCGGGGTGGCCGAGCGTGCTGCTGGTGGGGGCGTGGCAGAGGCCGAAGAGGGGTTGGCAGCCCGGGCCGCAGTAGCGTTTGTCGCCGCCGCAGAAGCTGGGGTGGGGGGGTTAGTTGAGGGGGGTTTCGTTTTCCTTTTTGGTGAGGGGAGGGGGGAGGGGATGGGGGGTGGGAGGGGAGAGGTACCTACCCTTTGTCGCTGGAGAGGGGGTTGCGTTAGCCTGGGGGGGGGTTTATTTTTTTTTTCTTTCTGCGAGGGGGGGATGGAAGGTGTGAGGGTGATGGTGTGTGTTTACCTGCAGCATGGGGCTATGCCGTCGAGGACGCAGATTGTACCGTTGTGGTCCGGGCCGCATGTGGAATCCGTCGTGACCGGGCCGGTGGGTTGGGTTGTGTTTGTGCCGTTCGCTGGCGTCGAGTGGTTGCCGTCTGCGAGAGCGAGCACCGCTTGGAAAGGGAGCAGAAAGTAAAAGACAAGCGCCTGGAAGAAGGCCATAGTGTAGAGGTCTTGGACATTCGAATGGAACAATCAGACCAGAGAGTCAAGTGAAGATGAGTGGGACGAGAGTCGATCTACAGAACCCGCGCTTTTCTTGGAACCAAGGCTGAGGCTCTGGGATTATCAGGTGTATGGGGTGACCACGGAAAATGTTCGACTAGCTCGTGCCAACTCATTTAATGCATGACATCGGCCCCGAAAGAGGAAGATGCTTCGGGAGCTGGCTGCAGAGCTGAGGGGTTGTGTGGTAGCACAGCATCTCGGCCTTTTTGGGGATGCGAAGAAGCTTCAGATCATCCGAGCAGACGACGAGAGCTGAACGAGGGAAGCTTGGGATCAGGGACTAAATGTGACAAGCTACGATGCTCAAAGGAGCTTCAGAAAGACAGAAACAAGTGTCTGGTCATAAGAGGGCCATACGTTTTGTCCGGATGGGAAAACAGTTGCGTGGTTGAAGTCAGGGTCTTGCGGAGTTGGCGGTGCCAAAGCCGCTTCTAAGCTGATTTCCATGCAAAGCTGCCTTGTCTCACTATAATAGGGAAGTGTGCCGGTCTTGGCCGGGGTTTGCCATTGCTTTTGATCGCTTGGCTTAGTGGACAGCTAAATTGCACTTGCACAGAGCCAAGCTGCTGCCATTATGTCGCATTGAGCACTGGCTCAGGGATTTAGGCTAGCAGGTACGCCATAAGAGGGGTTGTTGCTATTGCAGGACCAATGCAGCTTAACCTTTGCTCTTCATGTCCTTGTGAGAAGAGGTACTATTTCTCAGACCGAATAGAGCACACGTAAAGAGAGAACGAGAAGGGGGAATAATCTCTCAGATCACCTAAGCTAAGTCAAGGGCAAGTGCAGCATGATAAAGGAACGCATTTGTCCATGGAGGAAGCAGCAAAATACAGAGGATGTGACGTAGCTCAAATCAAATGACTAGAACTTACTTTTCTGGTCCATTCGTCGCATTAGAACGCTGCTGTGTACTCGGAAGGTCCTCTACAGAGTACCTAGCAGACCAGTAGCCTAAGAACATTGTAGCCATCTGCGAAAAGCCAGCGATGCATCGACCCTCTCCAAAGGACAGAAACAAAGTGACAAAGTGCGCGAAAAGTCGCAGGGTACGACTTCAGCGCCACCGCACGGCTCACCGCCCGCGCGACCCGCCAAAAATTTCCCGACCAGCGCGCGCTTGTCAAAGCCGCAGTCGCAAAACTCGCACCCACCTCCACCAGAACATCCTTCTCGAGCACCGCCCACCACCATGTTCGCGGTCCCCGGCTGGAACCTCTCGGCGCCCCTCAAGGCCGAGACGGCCGCGCCCAAGGCCGGAAACAGCGCCGCCGGCAATTCGAAGAAGAGGAAGAGGAGGGAGGGCAAGCAGCAGGGCGGCGGCACGCAGGTCAGCGGAGACAATGTTGGCGACATGTGGGCCCGGGTAGTTGAGGGGGTGGAGGAGAAGGCGGGGGGAGGGAAAGCGCAGAAGAACAACAAGAAGGAGAAGAAGGGCGAGGGCAAGCACAAGGACAAGAAGCAGAGGCGGGAGTCGGATGGCGCTGCTTCTGTGAAGGGCGCCGACGCGGAGGTAGAGAAGGCATCTGAGAAGAGAAGAGACGGCGCGGACGCGAAGAAGGGCAAGCACGACAAGGCCGGCGAGAAGTTCGAGTCGAAAAAGCAGAAGAAGGACAGCAAGCAGGGAAAGAAGCCACAGCACCAACACGACAACCCCAACCTGGTCACTCCTCTCCCAACCCCCGTTGTCGTCGCCGCCGCCGCTCCGCCGCTCCCCCCCGCAAATGCCAAACTCACCCCCCTCCAAGCCAAGATGCGCGAAAAGCTCATCGGCGCGCGCTTCCGCCACCTCAACCAAACCCTCTACACCACGCCCTCCCAACACTCCCTCAAGCTCATCGAAGACGACCCCCAAATCTTCGCCGAGTACCACGCTGGCTTCCGCCAGCAAGTCGGCGGCTGGCCCGAAAACCCCGTCGACACCTTCGTCGCCCTGGTCCAAGCGCGCGGCGCCGTGCGCGAGAACTGGCGCGACAAGATCCTGAAGCGGAAGGACAGGGAACAGCACAAGCACACGCAGGGCCGGTACCGCAAGCCCGGCGAGCAGCCCGCAGACGAGGTGGACAGCGAGGACGAGCGGGCCGCTGCTGCGGCGACCCCAGCGCCGTTGAAGCAGCTGCCGCGCACGCGCGGAACGAGCATTATCGCCGATCTGGGCTGTGGTGATGCGGCGCTAGCGACGCGCCTGCAGCCGCATCTGCAGAAGCTCAATCTGCGGATCCATAGCTTCGACCTGGCTGCGCCGAGCCCGCTGATCACGAAGGCTGATATCGCGAATTTGCCGCTGGAGGACGGGAGCGTCGATGTGGCCGTCTTCTGCCTCGCGCTGATGGGCACGAATTGGCTGGATTTCATCGACGAGGCGTGGCGGGTGCTGCACTGGAAAGGCGAGCTGTGGGTGGCCGAGATCAAGTCGCGGTTCGGGCGGGTGAGCAACGGCAAGAAGCCCGGAGAGGCGGTTGGGCACAGCGTGGGTAAGAGGCAGAAGAAGAAGATTGAGGCGGCGAGGAAGAAGAGCGGCGCGGATAAGAAGGACAAGGAGGCTGCGGAGGCCGAGGAGGAGGAGACGCTGGCGGTCGAGGTTGACGGCGCTGCGTCCGGGAAGCAGGAGACGGACGTCTCGACCTTCGTCGAGGTGCTGCGTAAGCGCGGCTTCGTGCTGGATGCTGAGCCTGGTCGCGAGAAGGACGCGGTGGATCTGAGGAATAAGATGTTCGTGCGCATGAGCTTCGTCAAGGCTGCTGCTCCCGTCAAGGGCAAGAACGTCAAGGCGAATGAGAAGGTGTATGCCGAGAAGGCGGCGAAGCTGGCCGAGGAGTCGGGCAAGCTGTATAAGAAGAAGGAGCCAAAGGCCAAGTTCTTGGAACAGGGAGAGGATGATATCGATGAGACGGCGGTGCTGAAGCCGTGCTTGTACAAACAGCGTTAGGGATTCTCTTTTGATACCTGCAGTACGAGATTAAACGTAATGAGCTAGGGACGAGGGTCACTTAGGGCTTATTTCAACGCCTATATCACAAAAGCGGACAGACATCTGGACTCGGGATTCCGAATTGTATTTTCAATCATATCAATCAGCTATGCCTTGTCTTCCTCCGCTGATGAGCCTTCAGCCAGGCGTGACGTATCTCGCTACTGCAAGTTAAGTTGGAGGCTGCCGGTGGCGGTTTGCATTATAAATGAGAGCAAAGAAAGAAGACAATGAGAAGAATGCAAGAAAGAAGAGGGGACCAGAATCACCGCGGAGCGCCGAACCATGATCTATGCCGCCCACCATGCATCAATCTCCTGTTTCGACTATGCCTCTTCAAGCAAGTCCGTCCTTTCTTCAGCGCCATTCCGATTTCTTTTCCCGATGTCTTGAAGTATGCTTTTCTTTTCTAACCCTGGAAGAGCAGACTAGCAGCGTACTCGACATTTCCACCGCAAGCTCTAAGTGCCGAGATAGCCTGCTCCCTCGAGAACCCTAGGCTGACCAGCTGGTCGATATCCTTGGCGGGGAAGGGTGCATCTGATGCATTTTGCTGTGCAGGGGTGCCGATAGTGCGTCCCTGGCCCTGGAAGTTGGTGCCCTGCTGCGCCTGTGCACTCGAGCTCGACGGTCCGGCAGATCCAGATGCTGCCGCTGCGGACGATCCAGCGGGGCGTACGGCTCCAGATTTTGCACCGACCTCGGTGCCGTTCGGACCGGCAACAGTCGGCTCGTTCATCTGCGCCTCTTCGAAAGATTTGGGAATCTCGGATTCCGGCAGGAAGGGAACTTCGATGCCTTCGAAGCAAAGAGCGTTCTTCTCCAAATCGATCTTGGCCTTATACCTCTTCAACATGTCCAGGCCGAATAGTAGGTCTACCGACTTGCCCTCCATGACGGTGAATGCGCATGGCATGATAGCTCCGCCAATGCTGATCTCTGCGTGGTGAACTCGTCCAAGGATTTTGGCGGTGCCGACGCCAACGGCGTAGCCAGCGTAGCGGTTGTCGATCAGTCTCATGATGCCGCAAGCCTCGGCGCAGGACGGGGACATGATGGTTGCTTGTGCGCCAGAGTCGACAAAGGCCTTGACCGGATGGCCATTAACTTCGCAGTTGATGTAGAGCATTGTGACGCGGCCGAAGACTGCCAGAGTAGGATGTCAGCTGTAGCTCGTCCACAACACGAAAGCTTTTATGGGGCCAAAGTCCCGAAAAGATGGACAGACTGAAACGGAAGTGATGTAATCTTCGAGCAAAGCATTCCAGGCGAAGAACCTGACAGGGCCGTGTCTTGCTTGATCGAACCTTGCAATCTTCTGGGAGCTGGCTCTTAGATAGTGCGAGTTTGTCCTCTGGGGAACTATGCACCTCTACAGATTCGGCCAGCCCGAAGAGCGGTTCGGCCCCGGTCGACTCGCCGCGCTTGTAACAGAAGACCCATCCGATTTGTCAAAGGCGGATTGAGCGTTGCGCGAGGGAGGGAGCGGTGCGCTTCTTGATGACACAGCCCCTGCGCATCCAAAGCTATAATTGGAGACTGTAACCAAAAGCTCACAAAGAACCCGCTTCAGACGGGTTCTCCGCGCTCTCGGCCCAGCTCAGCCTGGCGCGACCGGTGCTGCCAAGTCGAGCGTCCGGTCACGCTTACGCAGCACCGAAACGTGGGCGCGGACGAGCGGGCAAGACACGGCCCAAAGGGGAAATGGACGCCGCGGAGGGAGATCGAAACACGAGAGCATGAACAAAGAAAGACGACGACTTGCCTTCGGGATTGTGCTCGTAGGCATGCTGCAGGTTCTCGATGACGCGCTCCTGCCGGATCATCTCCTCGATCTTGGCCTGGGCCTCGACGTTGAAGGGGTCGGCGTTCAGCAGCTCGAGCTGGCGCTGGTGCTCGCGCTGCTGCTCCTCCTGGGTGCGCTTCATGTTGGTCCACTCCTCGCGCCAGCGATTCGGATCGTTGACGGCGGCGGCGAGCTCGGGGCGCGAGTCCTGCAGGGAGCGCATGGCATTGTGGTCGCCGAGGATGCGCAGGCGCGTCGTCTCGATCTCGTCGTCCTGGGGGCGGCGCGGGCGCGGCTGCTGCTGCGTGGGCGGGCGCTGGCCGGGCCGCCGTATCAGCATGGCCAGCATCTCGCCGTCCTTGATGCCGGCCTGCTCGAGGGTCTGGGCGTCGCCGACGAGCGGCTGGCCGTTGAGGTAGAACTGCTGCGAGGCGGCGGGGAAGTTTGTCTCGGCCTGCACGAAGCCCTTGAGGTCGGCCAGCGTCAGGCCGGGCGGCAGGTCGAGGCTCAGCAGCTCCTGGTCGGCGGGCTCATCGGGCGCGTTGATGGATATGGTTATACGCGGCCTTTTGTGCCATCGCGTTAGCAGGTCGCACAAGCGGACGGGCGGAGTGGGCGCGGGCCGTACATCTCGCGCTCCTTGCGTGGTATGCAGGCGGCGACGGATCGAGGCGCGGCTTGTCGTACACTGGGGGGCGGAGGGCAAGGTAGCAGGTGGGAGCTTCGGGAATGCTGGAGTGCGACAGTTTCGGCGGGCGGGAGGGAGCGGCGCCGGACACGCGGGCACGAGGAGCGGCGCGGTGATATGGGCGGGCGGCGCGCGAGGGCGGTGGGTGAGGGCGCAGCCAGCACGACGTACGTGTGCAGCGCTGCCTGCGCGCTGCTCCCGGGCGCCTGAGGCACATGGCGGGGCAGCGGATGACATAGCAGTTGGTTCCTGACCTCATTGCTTGGCGCCGTTGCTTGTGCTGCGCAACACCACCGCCGCCCGCAGCCGCCCACGCCGCCATGCCCCGCGACCTGGAGTCCGAGAAGGCCACGCTCGACGGCATGCCGCCGCTGACCAAGTCGCCCGCCGCCGCCAGCCCGCCCGCCGGCCCCGACGCGCCCGCGCACGCCCCCGCCGACGGCCTGCACCCGCTCGTGCAGACGCTCAATCCCTCGTACGCCGACAGCTGCGTCGCCCTCGAGCACGCCGCCTTCCCCGCCGGCCAGCGCGGCAGCAGCGAGAAGGCACGCCCGCTCCCCTCCCCCGTCACGTGCCGCCGCCGCTCCCCACCACCACGCTCCTAACGCCGCGCCGCAGTTCGTCTACCGCCTCACCGTCTGCGGCGAGCTCTGCCTCGGCCTGTTCACCACCGCCGACGATGCCCCGCGCCCCGTCGCGACCGCCAGCACCGCCCACGTCGTCGAGACGGGCGCGCCCACGCGCAAGGAGTTCCTGCTCGCCATGATCTGCGCCACCAAGACGCGCAACGTGCTCGTCTCGGACGACGACATGAACGTGCCGCCCGGCTGGCGCGACCAGCCGCCGCCCGCGCGCCCGACCGTCGGCCACCAGGAGGACGGCCGCACCATCGCCGTCCACTCGCTGGCCGTCGAGCCCGCCTTCCAGGGCCGCGGCCTCGGGAAGACGCTACTCAAGGCCTACATCCAGCGCATGCAGAACAGTGGCGTCGGCGACCGCATCTCGATCCTGACGTACGACCGGTTGGTCCCCTTCTACGAATCTGTCGGCTTCGAGAATCGCGGCCCGAGCAAAGTGCAGTACGGCGGAGGCGGATGGGTGGACATGGTACGCTCGTTATCAACCAATCCCGCGGCCACGCACGAAGATGCTGACTGGCGCAGGTCTTGGAGTTCCCGGAGAACCCCAACGGCCCGAAGAAGGGAAGCGAATAGAAGGTGACGAAGCCGGCTCCGCAGATTGGGGCTCGGTGGGATGATTGGCGACGAGGAGGTTCTGCACTTGAAGAAGGCATTATATCGGAGCAAAAAAGATCGCCTGGCGTGGGTCCATTACCAGCATCATCGGGACGGGCGTTGGGCGACGGAGCCACAGGGCCACAGCGTATGAAGAGACGACCATAAATCAAGACATTACGAGATCCAAGCGAAAGGCCCTGGCGTCTTGGTACGAGGTGTGGTGATAGAGCCAGCACGGTGTTGCATTGGGTCCATTGCAAATCCTTGCAGCAAGCTGGTCGGTGCCCGGGCGGGAAAAGCGCGGACCCGCCCGCATACGCTGTCCGCGATCATTTCTTGTTTTCCGCTCCACGGCCTTTTGACTTCGGGTCTGATACAAGGCCAATTTCAGGACGCGAGAAACGTTGGCCGCATCCTGTACGTCATCTCCTTTCGACCTCTCTCCGCGCGCCGCCGATCTGCCGTTTTTCGGCCCCCTCCTTCTCCTTCTGCAACGGCGCGACCACGCCACCGGGGCCTGCGGGCCAGGGGATGCTTTCTTGTGTCCCCTGCCAGCGCCACCACGCGCATCTCCGCTGCTCCAGTGACTTGCGTTGCTTACTTTCCCAGGGGAGGCAGGGCAGCCGCAGCCGCCGTTTACGCAAGCTTTAGATTGACGCCACGCACGGGTCCGCGCTGATCAGCCCATACGCCCGCACCCCATCTTGTCTTTTCCCTCCCCGCAACCCGGTATATTGCGTCAAACGTCGCTGCATCTTCCGAGCATTCGACTACCGCATCTGGGAAGTGCAGGCTGCTCTTATTGGCACCGGTCACACGGACACGCCAAGAAGGCCAAGAGGTCAGAGAGCAGCCGCTGAGCATTTCCGCATTCTGCAGGGCGATCAGGCAAATCATCGACACTTTCTCCAGACGTCCCAATACCACCCTCGTATTGTCAGACTTTATCGCGCCCACTCACGGCAGGTTTGCGCGGCCTCCCATCTCAGCTTTCCCTGCAGATGACCAGCGTGACCATTATTGAGGTGGGTTCCTGCAATCCCCAACCCGGAGGTGGGGGATCCCGATCAGGTACTAGTTTCAGTTTGCTTCTGCCGGCAGCTATACATTCGAGCCTAAGCCCTTGCCGCACGCCACGGCCGCACCAGGGCTGCGTCAGGGCTGCAGTAGTTTGCAACACAGTTCGAAAAGCAAAAGAGGAAAAGGCCCGAGAAGCGAGCATCTTTCGGTGCCAGAAGCCTCCGTATCCGCCCCGTATCGGTATGTGGCCTGGCCAGTTTCGCCGGTTTCACCAGCGATTCTTCCGAACCTCCCTATTGCAACCTCATCGATATTTGCCTCGAACTGGCCCCTGCCATTGGCTGCGCCACGCGCCGCGACGGCGCAGTCAAGGCGTAGCAAGAAAGGTCGAGAATCAGCCCACAACGATCTCACGGGGGAGTCTTAGCCCATCTTAGCACTGCGTCTTGGAAGTCGCTTCATATCCGTGCATGGCTTGCCGTTCCCCACCCGGCTCAAGTACTTCGGAAGCACTACCAAGGCTTGGTCGTTCGGGAAGAACAGGGGCCGAAAAGGCAAAAGAGGGAAGAAGAATCAAACCCATTCCCGACTCTCCCTCTGCTAGCCTACGTCTTGACCTGGTGCATTAGTGCCAACCTGCGTTCCAAACCGGACACTAGCACAATCTCTTGAAGCCGAACCACAATTCACACTACCAACCCTAAACAGCAATAACCAGAAGCCAAGTGCCAATTACTGGCTGTCCGTGCAACATAGCGGCAATCAAGATTTCTCAACGCCACCTCCCACACTCCAAATCCCCGTAAGGCCAAGAGCTAGGTCAGACACGTGTGTATAGAGAGGGACGTTGCATCCGATCGCTCGCGCGAAGATTACGGTGCCTGAGAGCATGGGCATTTTCATATATTCCGACGATGTGATAGGTTGAAATGGCACCGTTGCACGGAAAAAGACGCCACGGGAGCGGTCGGACGCAAGACCCCTCTGTAAACTGAATCACGCCGCCGCAATACTTTCCCTCCCGTACCCTCGGGGCAGGCGGGTACCTGTAGCAAGGCCCGGGCAAGAACAAGGCCAAGGCCTACCATCCGTCCAGGATGAGGGAAGCTCACCCGCACTAGTACGTTGACGGCACGGAACGGCGAGCTGCCGATCGCGACATCCATGTGTTTGATACGCTGCACTGCATGCCGCATCCAGCCATGCTTCGCCTGCAGAATGTGAGGCAATCCGCATCGCCAGAGGTCGGAACATCGGCAAGGGCAAGGGGGCACGTTGCGATAGGTTCTCGGATGAGGGAGGGGATCGTCCCGCTCGGTGGCAAGGGAGGGATGATGACGGTTATGGCCGGCAGCAGCAGGGGCATTCAGGTACCGCTCCTGTTTCTGCTTCTGCTTCTGCTTCTCCTCCGTCATCGCATGCATCATCGCGCGCGCTTCCTCAGCAACGATACGCACATGCCAGATGCCGTCGTCAGCCACATGGCGTGACAAGGCGCGGACTTTGCGGCGTTAGGAGGTTGGATGTGGAGAACGAAGGAGCCAAAAATGTGGAGCTACGCGGAGAGC
The DNA here is from genome assembly GCA_037356115.1 of Neofusicoccum sp. Z2. Classification (NCBI taxonomy): domain Eukaryota; kingdom Fungi; phylum Ascomycota; class Dothideomycetes; order Botryosphaeriales; family Botryosphaeriaceae; genus Neofusicoccum; species Neofusicoccum sp. Z2. The sequence continues at coordinate 51,207 of JBAWJY010000007.1, forward strand.
AGAGCCGGAGTGTTTTTATTCGATGGGGGAGAAGTCTTCTCCAGTTGCTAGGTGACCACGCTGACGCTCGGGGGAGGCGCACAATTGAGCTTAGGAGCAGCCTCCGAAGTTCCGCATCAGGACGCAGCATGCGAGGAAAGCATGGTCGCCGACCTCGATTCTTCCATTAGCGGTGGGAGCAACAGTACGTCATTTCCACTAGCAAGTTATCTCCTGGGCGGCTTACCTGCACGCACCTCAGCCTCCGTTCAGCCACCCCCGTACCATCATCTTATCGCCTTCAACTTCCCTCTTAGCCACCCAGGTACCTACTAGCTCCTCCGAGAAACCGCCACTAGTGAATAGTGCCCCTGGACAAAAGACGCCCGGGCTCCACCACGCTACTGCCACCGCGCCGCACGCGAACGGGGTGCATCTGGCAGAACGTCAGTGCTGCCAAAAAGAAGGTTGCGGCCGCCAATTCAACGGTCGAAGCACGAGGTTCGGTTCCGCCGTCACGCTATCTGCGGGAAGGAAGTTTTAGAACCGTAGATTGAAGGGGATTCTGGCGTCCCTCCCTCCCGTCGGAGATCCAGACTCGGTGATCGCCGCTGGAAGTATAAGCAACGCGAGCGGCGGTGGAGGCAGCGGTCCCAAGGCCTCCGGAGATCCCAGTGGGCTTCTGTTGCATCGGCAGGTGTCGCTTTCTTGCACACCGCTTTGATGAACGTCTCCCATGCTTTACTAAATCGAGGAGGAGCGTTGTTGCAGGTCGGTATCTTTGTAGAAAGCTGGCCTAGCTGTAGATCTGTAGGCGAGAGGAGATAAAAGGGATTGCAGCTGCGGCTGGCCTTACGGATCCAACAACGTAATTAGCACTGGCGTGATCGCCTCGGCCGCCAGGAAGAAGGCAGTCACGCGGCAATGAAAAAAAATAACAGAATGGTAGGCATTGTAACGGTGACTGTGAGCTGGTAACAAAACAGTGCGGGAAGGATCAACAGAACAAGGAAAAAAGAGCGCACGTGGGGATATGGAGACAGACAGAGAGCAAAGACCACGATACGGAAGCCCCGACTCTCTGCTCCCGGGACCCATGATCCTCCCAAAATCGTCCCGCGTCTGAATCTGACCACACTTTTCGCAACGGGAAGCCGATAAGATAGAGGGAAACAGGAATTAATGACGCACACCAAAATCTGACAACGCGGACGTACGCAAAAGGAGAACTGCCCAATATAGACCTCCTCCCGATCGCTATACGCCGATGAGACAGGCACCCCTCTGTCAATCATCCTACGCACACGCACCCAACTCACACACCGCACAAAAGCGCTCCCCTGCGGGAGCCAAACAGCGAAAAGTGGCGGCGATTAATTACCTATCAACCAACCAACGCACTCACGCACTACACCAACAGGACGCACGAGCAGCCGCCCAGTCCGAGCCCCTGGCGCCTCACGTACTAGTACGTAGATAGCCAGCAGACTAAGCCCCACACAGTCCACACACACACACACAACACAAGTCTCAGCCCGCACTAGTACAAGCAGAGGACAAAGTCCAGAGATTGGGAAATTCCTTCGCAGATTTGATAAGGGACAAGGAAAAAAGAAAAAAAAACCACGAGGAACGCCCGGCGCGGGACGTACCCTTCGCACCACGTACTTCCTCTACAGAGCTTCTCGATCACGCGCGCGTACCTTGGCTGCCCGGGATGATCGGGATCAACCCCGGGGATAGGGTGGGTGGGTGGGTGGTAGGGACAGGCATACATACATACGGTGATCGGCGCCCGCGCGCGCGCGCGTGTGTGTGTGTGTGTGTGCACGGTGGATCCTTCCTTCCTTTCGACAAGGGCAGGGCCCGGCCGGGCCCAGCTAGCTAGCTGCTTGCTTGCTTGCTAGCTAGGTCCTACTGCTACGTAGCCTGCGTGGCCTGCAGCTGATTCCGAAGACAGGGCATGTCAGGGCATGTTTAAGCGGGGATGGGAAGAAGGAAGGAAGGAAGGAAGGAACGGCGGCGCCGTCCGCCGCCGCCGCCGCCGCCGCTGCTGCTGCTGCACGGTTTGTGAGGCAAAAGGACGAACGGAGATCTGCGTACGTGCGCAATGCACGCACGCACGCACGTTCGCACGCGGCGGCAACGCGGTCTCTCTCTATTGTTGCTTACCAAACTTACACGCCTGGTACCTTGTTTGTTCCACCTGCCTCCACAATCCCAGTACGTAGGTGTGTAATGAACGGTTTGTGCGTTCCCCTCTCTTCTCCCTCCTATCTCGGTTCTTCTCGAGAGGGGAAAACAGTGGTGCTTCTTTTTTTTTTTCTTACCCTCCCTCTTTGCCTCTTCCTTGGCCCCAGCGTCCCTGCACAAACTTTGATCGAAGGTTAGAGAGAGATGGCCTCGTCAAAGTAGTAAGGGGTGAGCGGCGGGGACGAAAGAAAAAAAAACATAAATTCATCTGTGCAGCCGCTTTGCCGCACACTACTGTTGCGGAATCTGAATCGGTAGTACCAACAAAATGCCGCGCATGGGTGATGCTGCTTATTTGCCCTCCGCCACCACCCCTTCCCCCCTCCCCCCGTATGGAACCCACGCGCGTAACGTTCAGGATGTTGCTGTGTGTCGATCGGCGGTGATCACCAGACGCCCGGTTTGAGACAGCCCACACTTCGCTGGATGACTTTACCGCAAACGAACCAAAAAAGAGGGTTGAGATTGATTGACCGACGTGTGGCTGATGACGAAAAGTGAGTGGATACTTATGTCCATTCGAGAACGAGGAAACGAGAACAGGAGCCAACGACAACCTGTGCTGTTCGAGAGCCGGTAGTCCCGTCCCCATACCTAGACCGCTACCTAACTCTCCCCCCATTTTTTCTGTGTGAAATCTGCAAGAGCCAGCCTGCGCTCCCTCTCTGGTGGTGGAGACCTGAGATGCAAAACCAATATATGCCAAGAAGCTTCAGCACGTATGAGACATAAGGCGCAATCCCGCCGACTGCCGCCCGCATCTTACGTGAAAGCGAAACGCGAAAGGACGTAAAGGGGGGGTGATTAGCAGCCGATAACATGCGCTTTGGCCGAAAAAAGTAAGGGGAAAAGCCAATGCTTGCAGTCAACGCGTAGCCGCAAAGCCGGGTTGTCCGTGAAACGAAAGAAGCAAGCCACATACAGTTTTAAACGGGGACGGCCGTAACGCTGACTAACGCCTTATAATGTCCCGAGCATACTGTGCACATCGACTCGACGGGTAATTAAACAAGCACAGCGATCATTTCAGTAGCCGCCGTTAAGAGCGTTCACGTCGCCATTAATGCCGAAGAAGTGAAACCTGTTTCCAAAAACGCCGTTCGTCAGTAAACGTCCGTTGCTATCGTAATTTATCCAAATCCCATAGATTGCAGAGCAGACGCAGCGGCCGGCGGGTGGAAGCCATGAGGATATTGCTGCGAGGAAAGGAAAACATACCAATCCTCGACGTTAAGGGTGGTAGGTGCGATTGGCTGCCCCCGGCTGCTGTTGCTCCAAGTTTCTTCATTTCCAGACTGCTGTTGATTCATCATGTCCATCTGTGCCCACGCATTGGAATCATTCTGAGCCGCGCCCTGTGGCATACCCATCGCGCCATTCGCGTTTAGAGGTTGCCCAGGGACAACCGGGGGCGATTGTTGTTGCATGCCAGGGGTTTGCGTATGCAGAGGCATTTGGCGAGAGAGTTGAGGATCTACCAGAGAGTGCTGCTGGGTGGGCGAGATGTTCGGGAAGGAGAGGTTCGTATCGGCAGGGAAGAGTTGATCGGGCTGGAAGTTCTGCCAGATGTCCTGCGAAAGCCCAGGAGTCTCCCTGGTGACGAGGAACAAATCCGGTGGAGTGCCAGGATAGGAAAAAGATGGATTGAACGGGCTTCCGGGGCGCGTTCCAGATCGTGATGGCCCCATAAAGGCATCCTTATTCTGGCGCGTCATATCCGGTGACTGAGCCGTCATTGTGGGCACTTGAGGAGGCTGAAGCTCTCGAGACGGCGTGACAGCCGGCGTTTGCGGTCTTGAGCGTTCATAAGACACTTGTGGTGCCGGTGGCCCATTGGAGAAATTGATGTCCATGTCGTCGAACTTGCGCTTCAACTCATCCCTCGGCCTGGGAGCATTCGGTTGTGCCTGCGGTTGAGCCATGTTCTGCGGCCTGTTCTTTTGGTGCCGTTTCCCTGCCGCTCTCTGAAGTCGTTCTTCAAGGACCTTGTTGCCAAGAATCGATTCGAACAACGTGTGGACCATCTTCGCTACGAGCCAAACTTTCGAGACGTCTTTCAACGCCGTCATGCACACAGACAGTCTTTGCTCCGTGGCTGCAACGATGGACTTGTTCGATGAGCGCATTTGGTATACGTGCATAATCAACGCGGAAAACAAGCTGTATACACTGCGAGCTGTTAGTCCACGAAGTCGGCGGGTGCTGAGAGCTTAACTCACATGAAGGCCGGCGTGTAACGTAGCTCATCGTGACTCTGCAAGCTCTCGATGATCGACGTGATCATACCAGCTGCCTGGTATGCGATGGTACGGGAGGGGTAAGCCGACTGCTCCATGGGATCGGTCCTCGGTGAGCCAGCGGGCGGCATGTGTGCACGATGCAGTAAACATAGCGTAGTACTACAATAGGTTAGCAGACATTTGACGATGGCGAAAGATTGTGCTCACTAGTAGTTGGCGTGAAGCAGTGCGGACCAGAAGTGGTGGCGGGATTTCTCCCAGTACACTTCCTTGGGGCAGTGCTGCAGCCAATCAGCGAGCGCCATATCGCTGTGCGTAAGGTCGATCGCATTGGTCCGGCGAAACTTGGAGGCCACCGAGTACTGCTGAGACAGCACAAGTCCCATAATCTCGCAGAGCTTGACGTAGTTGATGAAGAATTGGACATGCACCGGGTCCGGTTTGTACTCTGCCGGACGATCGGGCTCGTCCTCGATGAAGTCGTCCTCGGAGATCATCTCAACATCCGAGTCCTCGGGGTTAATCGCCACCGGTCGTCCCAGGGCCACGGCTACTGAGCGATCGCGCGAGAAGAGTGTCCACCAGATCCGTTTCCAAAGTCTCTTGTCCGAGCGGCTGAGTTGAGATCCTTCGACGCTGAGAGGAGCTTAGCATCAACTCAAACTTGAGATAGACGATGAAATTACCTTCTGTGCATTCCAGATCCTTGGGCCACTACAATGGCTACCCTGCTCCAGTAGAAAACGTTCTTCGTCACATCTGAAGATGGGTTAGTGCAATTTTCATAGGATTGCCCGATGAAACAGCCACCTTCTGGCCCTTCCCAATACCAGCCCATCAGGATCAGGGCCTGAACCATAGTGACTCGGTCGTCCTCGTAGTTTGCGTCGAACAATGCCTTGGCGCGTTTGTAGAAAGTCATTGCGGCGGGCGTCGTGGAGCCGCTCGAGTCCATCAGCTGGGGGTTCGTGCATACGCGCGATCCCGCGAGGAGAATGGCCTGGAGGAGCAGGAGAGAAGGAGGGTTCTTCGGGTCCCGATATTGCCTCATGAAACGGCTTCTGTTGATGACCGGGACTACGGGGGCGACCCATTTGAAGAAGGCGTCGACGAGCTCATCGCAGAGCGCGCGCGGCGGGAGCAAGAAAGCGCCTCGTGTGTGCAGAATATTGATCTCCATGTCGTCGAGCTCGTTGACGCGGGCCTTGGCGCCGCGCACGTTCTCGGGCAGAGGGTAGTGCACGACATCAGTGGTTCCGTATCGATCGTGGACGAGAAGGGACAGATTGGAGGACTCTCCAAGATACGCGACCCGGCCGGCCTCCTTGATGGGGGCGCGGGCAAACTTTGGCTTCATGAACTGCACATACGAACGGTTGTGAGTGGCTTGCTGAGCAGCATAGGTAGGCGGGAGGCTCGTTGAAGGAATTCCGTCAGGAGAGTTAACTACCGTGGTTTTTTCGTCTCGACTCAGATTCAGCCCCGTCGGGTTGGAGACGACGGAGGGCGCGGGCGACTCGGCCGTGGCGGTCGACTCGCGGTGGAAACCAAGGCGGCCGCCTGCTGTATCCTGAGGGGCGACGCTTCCTTGCTCGCTGCGACGCGTGGGTCAGCGGCGGCGGGCTGGGAGCGGCGGGCTCACGCACCTGTCCGAGTCCTTCTTGTTGGACGTCTTCTTGCGCTTGGGCGTGGGGATCCTGCATTCGATGGCGAAGGCGGTGCAGTTGGTGCACGGCACGCCCAGGCTGGCGGCATCGCAGCGGACCTGGACTCAGGAGGTGAGCTCTCGGGGCACGCGTCGGCGGAGGTGGCCACGAACCTTTCGTGCATGGCAGGTCTGTCGCGCGCGAAGCTGTCAGCCAAACGAGAAACCTCGGCACCGAGGCACGCGCGGTGTGGGCACAGCGCGCGCGGCAGCGGCGAAGCTATATGGGGAGACGTACCTCGCAGGCCCGGGAAGCGCGCTGCCTGTGCGGCACGACGCGGTCAGGAACGGCGGCTGCAGAGCGCGCGCGCGACTCACCTGCGGAAGCTGGGGTGGGTGGAGGACTGGGCGCCGGGCGGCTGCGTGGCGGCGGGCTGGGCGCCGGCGGGCGGGGCGGGCGCGGTCATGGCCATGAAGCTGCCCTCCTGAGCCATGGTGGTGCAGAGGGAGAGGCTCTCGTGGGCGGCGCGGCGGGAAGAGCGCGGGCGCGCAGGTGTCGCGGAGCTCGGGGAGCGTTGGCGGTGATGGGGGGCTGTTTTGAGCGGGCGGTACCCTAAAGACGCCCAGATCGTGCCAGATCCTTGCGGCCGATCACACCTGAAGCTGCCAGGCCCTGCAAAGGGAATGTGGAGAAGAGGCGCCTGGCTGCGCAGGCTGCCTTGAAGCCGGCGAGCGCGGGCGGGGGCAGGTGCGGGTGCTCAGTCAGCGGCGGGCCTCGCGGGCAGCGCACGCAGGAACGGCCGCATGAACCTCGTCGGCGGTGGAGCGCGCAGCGGCCCGCCAACGCTGCTCCGCCTGCCCTCGCCGTCCCGTCTGGCTCCGCCTGCTCCCCGAAAGTGGTGTGGCGCCGCAGGATTGCCTGACACCCCGAGTGCTGGAGGATTTTAAATTCGCTGGACCCCACGCTGCCTGTGGCACGCCCGGCCGTTTGCTCTTGCGGCGCCCCCTGCATGCCTCGCGTTTCCAGAACGCGTCGTGGCGCCGCCGTGTGTGAGGTAGAGTAGAGTTGCATCTGGCCTTCTAGAAATGCCCCCGCCCGCTTCATCTATTGCCTGCCCGCTGTGCCACTGTAGATCTACCACGCGCATCGGGCGATACCTCGTGCCTACGGCCGTACAACCCGGTCGAGCACATGCAAAACACCACGCCCTACGCCCGCTCGCGCCTTAGCCTGAAGCCCTCCAGCACCATCTTCCGCTGCTCCGCAGTTGCGAACTCCAGCCTTGTGCCGCTGGCCTCGCCGCGTCTGACGTCGTCCTCCGTGACCCACAGGTAATCCTGGTGCTCGAGCGGGTTGAGCTGGACGGGGATCGCCCCGGCCGTGCCCTCCTCCTTGTTTCTCGGCCCTCCGTCTTGTTCAGCCACCACGACCTCGAATGCCAACTTAAGCCAGTTCCGCCGATGCGCTCCCGTTCCCGTCCGAAATTCCACCCCCGCGCCGATCTCGTGTACGATGGACGTGACGTGAAGCCCCGTCTCTTCTAGCAGCTCTCTGCCCACTGCATGCAAGACTGTCTCATCTTCCGCATCGACTGAGCCACCCGGAACTTCCCAGCGGTTCGGAAACCCTCGCTCAGTAGCGCTCCGCTGGACGAGGAGGAGCCGATCGGCATCGAAGACTAGTGCTCCGACCGCGAGCTGCTGGTACTGCGTGTGACGTTGCAGGAACGCCTGGTGGCTGACTGAGAGGTGAGAGAGCTCGTCCGCGAATGTGAAGGACTTTTCCGAGGTGACGACCTCCTGTGCTGACGCTGCCTGTGACGACATCCCGAGCGAAGTTGACCGTGGAAGCTGACGATGGTGTATGAGAGATGAGATATTTCGACGCAGGGAGAGGAAAAAGTTGCTTTCTCTTTCTGCGGTTTCGACGAGATAAGAAAAGCTGCTTTTATAAACCTTCGTTCACCTACCGGTCAGGTAAACTTCTGTACGAAGCGGTTGCCTAGCAGCAGCTCAACGTGAAAACTGCCTCCTGAGGCTGACACGTGTGAGCCTTCCAAGATGAGCGAAAGAAGCCCGGTGACCTTGGCGTTCTTCAAGGCAGCAGTGCTAGGCTCTGAAGGGGATGTGGCACGAAAACCTCTAGAGCGGAAGGGTCTCAGACCCCACGCAGTGCAGCCCGGGAAGAGGCGCAGCCAGTTGCAGCTGAAGAAAGGAGCCAGGGCGGGGACGGGTGTCTGCAATCTCTCGAAGACTATTAAGGATGCAGAGGCGCAGTACTTCGGTGATACGGAGACCATCTGGGCCGGCACACCGGACCGGCGTCGGTGGCTGCAAAATTGGCCGCCAAGCTGCTTAGTCATGTCGCTTGGATCCCCCGCATTTTCCCCAGCTCGACCCTTCGCCTCGGCGCTCGTCCTCACGAGTCAAGCATTTGAGCTTCATCGCGCGCACGGCTTTTTCGGAGAGGGCACCGCGGACTTGGCAGGCCGGTCTTTGAGCTTGCCAAGGACTGAGCTAACGTCGTGTTTGCGACACCGCGGCGCAAGCCAAGTGCGCAGATCTCGGTCGGGGCTGATTTCAGTTGCCTAACGATACGCTTATGCCACCATCTTCTCAGACTTCTATTCGTCCAAGACACAGGAATAAAGAGGCCGAACCCGAAGCCGGAACTTCATGACGCTTGGCAATCCACTCTTCCAGCTTCCACAGCTCTTTTATTCGCAGCATTCTTACATTCTTACCATCACACCGGGCACTGCGACGTTACCCGGCGCTGAGAGGTTCCTTTGTCTCTACCCTATCCCGTCGTAGGTTAGCGCCCGCGGACTTAGGTAGTTCCGGTAAAGTGCGGGGATGGGCGAACCACGGAAGTCGTGCCGTTATTTCAGCCTAATTCAAGATTTCTAAGGGACGTAATCAACATCACAGCCCGCCGAGCGCTCAGGGACACCAGATTGATAATAGGGGCCCCAGCGCATCCGAAATCGGTTCTGAGAAGAGTATTCCGGCCAAGAAAGACCCGCGGCCTCGACTCGGGGCACCATCTGCCAGACTCCAGCGCCCGGATTTTCTCAAAGCGGCAATCCGAAGACGTACCCTCTCAAGGCGGGGTCGACACTCCGTGGCACCTGGAAGGCGAACCCGACGCAATCGCCGCGCTGCTCCAACTGGGATACATAAGCGCCGCCAGCCGCCATCATGCCGAAGAAGCACGTCAAACTCTCCGCTGGCCTTACTATCGACTCGTCAAGCTTCTACCAACGCACCGTCAACAACACCAACGGCGAGACCAAGACCATCAACCAGGATCAGCCCGTCTCCGGCACAGCCAAAGTTACCATCACAAACAAGCCCCTCAAGCTCGAGCACAGCTGCACCTCGGGGCCCAACCAGACAGAACACCACTCCACCTGGACACCCAAAACCGAAGAGGAGTCGCGCAGATCCTGTAACGAAGCCAAGAAGAGTGCCGCGTACGACAGCTCCGCTCTGTTCGAATAGCCTCCACCGGTGACATCATCGCCCTCGCGTCAAACATGTCCGCCCCCCAGCCTCTCCGCATCGCTGTCGGCAGCGACGATGCCGGCGTCAGCTACAAGAACACCATCAAGGCCGACTTTGAGAACGACCCTCGCGTCGCAGAAGTCTTCGACGTCGGCGTCGGCGCAAACCACGACAAGACCGCCTACCCGCACATCGCCGTCGACGCAGCAAAGATGATCAGCGAAGGCAAGGCAGACCGCGCCCTTCTCATCTGCGGTACCGGCCTGGGTGTGGCCATCAGCGCAAACAAGGTTCCCGGCGTCCGCGCTGTCACGGCACATGACAGCTTCAGCGTGGAGAGAGCGATATTGAGCAACGATGCGCAGGTTCTCTGCATGGGCGAGAGAGTAGTCGGCCTGGAGCTGGCACGGCGGTTGGCCAAGGAGTGGTTGGGCTACCGGTTCGATCCGCAGAGCGCCAGCGCGCAGAAGGTCCAGGCCATTACGGATCACGAGAAGAAGAACTTTGATCTGCAGTAGGTGTGAGCAGAAGTTTCGACCCGCGTCTCTTAGCTTGTACAGTGCTCTTTCAGCGCATGCACGTCATTGGATGGAATTACATGGTTCAATCTGGCTCAGTCCTGTTTCAAAGTGCATATAGCCCGCATATAGCTGCATAGCCTGCTTAGTACTGCCAACCTGTCTCCTAGAAGTAGTCTGTTATACATGATGATCATTCCACTTTCAACAGCACTGTATTTTCCACCCCTTAACGCCATGGATTTTGTAATGTGCCGAAAAAGACACCCATACTTTTAAACTTCTGATGGTCGCTGAATCGAGAAGAGCACCGCCACTCCTTGCCACCATGCGAAACTCCAAGACGGCTCGCATCAACGATAAACCCCGCAAACGTCAATTTATCTTTCAACGGCGCAATTTCAGCATCCATCAATCTTCAGAAGATTGCGGGAAGAGCCGCCTCTCCGGTAAAAACGCTCAAACTGCTTTGCACAGTTTCAAACATGATGTCTCTTTTGCCTCGGGCCGGGATACTTCGGGTGGGGCGTAAGGTTCCAGAGCCTTGTCAACCGGCATGCTACCTTATTACGAACCCCGGCATTTCTAACGACAGCCGCCTTGCTCCCCTATCCAAACAGGGAGCCTGTCCGTATCATCGCGGGTTTTTCCGTCCGGAGACAGCATTTGCCGGTCCGGTCAGTGACATTGGTAAGGACAAGTACCGGCTTACAAGCTTTGCGCCTCCCAGCGATCATGCACATAATAGGGTGCACCTCCGATATAAGCACAAGGTAGCCATCATTCGTGCTTGATACCCGCCAGACGGAAATACGGACGTTGGTATTACGCGCTCTCCTCCGCCACCGCAAGGACATGAGACCAATGGCACTGCCATCGGCGTTAGTACACACCCTTTCAGCCCCATCCCGATGCCTTTGAGGAGAGTCATGACGCACATACCAAGGTAGCCGCTCCGGAGTTTAGGTTCAGGGGTCCGGACATGGATGCTGAAGCTTCTTTGCAGATCGCCCGTCTACCAGCCGCTCTCAGGACCACGACTCGATCACTGTCCACACGTCCACTAAACTTGGCATTTAGCATGGTGGAGTATGATCGATTTGAATGCCTGTTTTGCGGCCTTTCTTCAGCACCATTCACTCCAGGACGTCGATGGCTGCAAGGGGCGGACCTCGGATCCTGCAAACTGCCCTTTTAACTGTCAATGGCTAAAACAGCGCGACGGCATCCGCAATCGACATGCCATGCATATTAGTCTCGCCAGATCTTACCGTCGCCACGACAGGACTATTGCCACGAGATCTCGTGGCGCGTTCCAACAGCTGCACAATGCACGGACAAGTTTCCAGATCCGGATTGTGTTGCTAGCCTGATTGCTTTCCCCGCATTCTTTCTACCGCCCTCCAAACTAGTTCACCGTCTCTTTGCCAACGTTGTCGACGCCTCACTCCGCACCCGTATTTTCAAGCCAATCATCAAATTCCAAATTTCGACGCCAGTGGAACCTGCCCAATACGATTCCTTTGCTTGTCCCGTTCTCCCCACCAACCTTCTGCAACGAAAACGTCGGCAACGCCGAGGCGCTCGCGCGTCTTACCGTCTATCCCTTCTTCTTGCCCGTCATGACCCGCTCTCCACGTTCGGCTTGCTCGCCTCGACTTCCGTTCCTTGTCTCAGGAGCCGCCAATCGCCCCCATAACAGCAAGGCTTCCGACGTTTCCCGCGGCTACCGCGCCTTGAGGGTGTTGGTTGCTACTGCACGGGTTAGTCGTTTCAGGCTGGCCCTGTTGTCCCAAACTACTGTAGGTTGGTCGAGCAGATAATGGCGTGATACTTCCGGTCCTGCGGAAAGCCCTGCTCAAATGTATCACGAGGCCAGAAGGCGAAGAGATGGTTCCTTGACATGGTCTCAACGGGGCCGCGCATCCGGCTGGTAGGTAAATCATTTCCTGGTCTACGGGAACAGGTTACCGGAACGATCTCACATGGAGATGAAAATTTTTGACTCCTAGGGGAATCATGGTGTTGGGCCGAGCAATTGATGGCATGTCCTGAGGGCTGCTGATATCTGTCTTGCTGAGCCGGATAATTAAAATGGAAAGACTACTTTGGAAAAACGTCGCAGAGAGAACTCTCGAGTCAATGCTTTCGCTAAACCTCACTGCGCTGATACGAAGCTATGTCGCATGCTGCGTCTTTTGCCTCCTATTACAAGCTTCAACAGTCAGCCATCCTGTTTCCATTCATGCAGATATCATTACGCAGAAAGCTCTCGGGAAAATGAAACCTACTTCATGATCACACTCCTCAACTTTCGCCGCCCGGTTCGTCTGCTTAATGGCCCCATCTTCAACTCAAAACCTGGAAGTGAGCATCCGTCGGCTTCTTTCCGTTGATATCCAGAATATCCTGTGGACACGCGCTCATCACAACAATCACATCCCTCTCCGCCCTCAGGACCACATAATCCCCAGGCTTCGTAACCGGCGCATCAAAGCTCAACTCTTTGACGTACCCCTCCCCCACCGCCGGAATATTCATAAACAGATTAAACGGATCGGGCACGCGACCCCCCAACCTAGCCTGCAACTGCCTCAACCCATCCTTCTGCTCAGCCGTCAACCCCTCGACAACCCCACCACCACCACCACCACCACTTCCCCCCTCCCCCTCCCCCAACAGCTTATCCAACGCATCCCAGCAATTATCCGTACAACTCTCATGATACCCCTCCACCCCCAACTCCGCATACCTCCACCGATCACACGCCGCAATCAACGTATCATGCACCCCCGGACTCGAATCCTCCACCAGCGTCAACATCGGCGCGCGCTTCTGGCTGCGCAGCACGTCGCCCACGCGCGGATGCGTCGCGCACAGGCTGGCGCGCGTGTGGCACATGGACAGGTATTCGGGGATGGAGGCGGCGATGTTGGCCGGGGTGCTGTAGGCGGCGATGGAGGAGGCGGTGGCGTTGGGGAAGATGGGGGCGTCGGGGTTGGCGGCGGGCGAGACGGCGGGGGAGGTGGGCAGCGCGAAGGCCCAGGTGTCGACGACTTGCGTGCCCGAGGTGTTGATGATTTTGATGGCGTGGGTGGCGCGGACGAGGGTTGCGGCGCCGCGGCGGGCGGGGATGATTTGGATGGGGGGTTCGATCATGGTGGTGGGTGGTGGGTGAGAAGGGGGAGGGGGAATTGGCTTTGCTTGGAGGTTGAAGTGATGGGGTTTGAGGGGGGGGGGAGAGGGTTGGGCGGGTGTTGATGAGGCGGTGGTTGCTTGGGTTGGGTCAGCTTCGACTCAGCTGAGCTGCGTCGAGCCGCTGTGATCGGCAACAGGGACCGGTAGCCGTGTCTTTATCGCAGCAGCGGCCGCCCCGATCGCGATGCGATTGCTGTGTCTGTTCGGTTTGTCTCTGGCGCACAGCTGCCAAATGATCGGGGTACCGTACCGACGGTTGTTGATGCGCTCAAGGTTCGGAGCACAATGCGCCGACAGCTACATCATAGTCGTGTCCGCCGGATTGCCTTTTGCGGAAATCCGACACCTCAGGTATTTACATAACAACATGCCAACTAGCTGTGCCTCTAGAGCAGCACTAATGCTTGAGCAAGTAGGAATATTGGGTCTCTTGAATACTCTGCTGCTCAGGAGGCTGTGGCCTGTTTTGTTTCCAACCAAGCCAATGTCCCTTATTCATCACAACCGGAGCCTCCGTCTTTCCTGCACCGCATCTCGGAGTTTGCTCTCTGGAACGTGAACCCACCCCACACACTCGAAAGAATCTCTAGTCTCGTAGAACAACATCCAAGCTGCCGAAGTTCTCCTCGTTCACAGAGGCTAGCCATTCCTCGCGTTTCGCCAGATCAACGACGATTGCTTACCAAACATTATCTGCATCATGAAGTCTCCCGCCGATGTCGTCATGTTGCAACCTTCTAGAGTGATTGCCAAATCATTCCTGATATGTCCATGCGTGTGTGGCCCAAGGCGAGACTTTCAATTGATCTGTCGGACCTGGAAGAGAGATTTGAAACGTCCTCTTTCCTACTTTCGCCAGAGGTGACTGGATACGACTTCTGCTGATACCAGACAAGGCGCGAACCGGAGAATTGCCAACGACAGCAATAGTTATAAGCTCCGCATTGTGCTACACCAAATCCATCTGATGGATTTGACTGTGTTTTTCCTCCTCGTTATTTTGTGGGATGCAATACCGATCAATGCATAGGTACTGGAATCCTACCTTGAGTGACCTTTAGAGCATCTCATACTAGCTGTGGCGGATCCTCAAGCATGTCTCCAGCCTGTATGTAATGAGTTTCATGCTCTTGATGGCGCCCCCAAGCATAGCTAAGGGCAACATATTCAACTAAAGCCGTGGGCTGCACTATCCGCAGAGTTTGACAATCCAGGAATGACAAGGACACAATCTTTTGGAATGATTGGAACACAACTGAGATAGCTTGATTAACTCTCGCTAAGCTATCATCTTACTAGACTCAAAACCACAAATGACGGATCCATAGGCAGAAGCGGTGGTTTGATCTCGACAGCCGGGGCCGGTAGAAGGGTCTGCTGAGCCTGGATTTGTAGTCTGAGAAATCGAATGGCCCACGTAATGGATACGGTTTCCAAAGTCCAGAGCTTCTCTTCCATAACAGCTACATAGACCTGAGCATCTGACAGAATGAACACCTGACAGTTTCCGTCGATTCGGCAAGGTTATCAATGGCAACTACTAGATTGTCACACGTTGTGTGATCCGTCCCGTGGCTGTCCTGCGGACGGAAAGAGAACATAGGTGATCTGCTTGCATTTCTCGCAGAGAATACGATCCTTGCCATAGTTAGCAACCTTGTCTGACGGTATCTGGGTTTGGTCGGCGTTAAGTATCATTCGGTAAGGTAGGCGGGAAAAATGTTGAATGGTGACCGGAGCGGTTTCCGAGCAGCGGCCGAGATGGAGGCATAGTCTGCAGCTTATTAACAGAGAATCTCCTGTGGGATGCGCTTCGGAGCTAAGTTGCAGCTCTACACAAAGATGATGTTCGAGCCCCGAATACGGTGATGCCCCACTGCTTGGCGCATTGCAAGGGCGGGCTTAGCCCTTGTTACCTTGAACAACGGAGAAAGGTGAAGAAGAGCGACAGAATGTGAGACATGCTTGATAAACCGTTCGTCGAGATGAACATGTTCGGCAGGGACGTGCTCCAATTGAGCTGGTTTGAGAAGTTGACTCCGCAGAACGTTTGTCATTCCACATGACTCGTCTTAAAAAAGAATGATCCACAGTCAACGCGCTGCTCTGGCTTCAAGCCGTCGGATGTCCAGGGCGCCGGATGTCGCGCTGTCCACTTGGCACGAAGACTTCTTGTTCGAATCAGCCAAAGGCAACAGCGCGGCGCGTAGAGCAGGACAGATGGTGACGATGAGCGTGTTCCAGCTTGCGGTGAGGTCGAGCAAAAGGCTTCGTCACCACCGTAAGCGCCTCCCGTCGGACTCGCAGGCTCGGGGTCATGGACTCGGCGACTCCTTTAGCTCGGAAATAGCAACAGCTCTTCTAAAGGGCGAGGTCGGGCACGAGGAGCAGACAAAAGCAATGCCGCAATGCCAGTGGTGTCGAAGATGTGTCTGACCCACTCGGGCGCGGGCGCGAAGCGGAGCGGATCCGCACGGTGCGAGCGATAGGGTTGCGCTTTGGAGGCTGGAAGGAGCGCTGGGTTTCGCCAGTCGCGCGCGGGATGCCGCAGCGGGTCTAGCGCGGGTGAGTCATCAAACGCCTCGCCTGCAGCAGACCCGGCGAACTGCCGGCGACAACGTGCGCGCGTTTTCCCAAACACCAACCTCACGCACCCGCGGTCTCAGCCCCTTCAGCCGCCAAAACACGAGCTGAATCAAGACGCTCAGCCAGTGCGGCTGTCCGGCAGAGCGACAGTTTCCGGTCGCCTGATCTTTCTTGCCATGGAACGTTGCGGTTTGCATGCCGTGCGTCAAAACGCTGCTGTACGCGCTATACCGCCGGCCATGCGGGAGCTCGATGCGACGACCATCCTCTTGGCTTCTTCATCACGAGCACGATGCGCTGTCCCCGCCATAGCGCCAATGTCGTGAATAGCGCGTCCGTACTCTGCAGGCGAAATTACACTGTGGATCGCGTCTGCATGCTTTTCTTTAAGCTTACCAGCTTTAATAATACCCAGGGCCGTCCGCTATCCGTGCATTGCGTCACCTTGTTCCCGTCGGTAGTCGGCAGCAGCGCGCCGTAACGCCCGCGGTTATTCTTGCTCCCTGCGGCTGTTCTGCCACGCTCCGCCTGCCACAACTCGGCCAGTGCTGCAGCCCGAGAGCACACGCGAGCTGGTCCGTTCTGACGCCAAACGCTGAGACTCCAAGACGTGCCAAGCTCATGCCTTGCTGACCTCTTGATCGGCTTGACCATCTGGGCATCACCGTTCCTCCGCGTGGACCCACACATCTCCGCTACTCCAAAACTCCACTTGCCTTCTAAGGCCGTGTAGGAGTAGCCGCCCGGCCGCCCACACCTTTGAGCCGCATGTCTGTAGCAATAGAGTTTCGACCTCGTCCATAGTGGGTCGCTTCCATCGTGAGGTATGGCTGGCGCTGTACACCACTGCGCAGCTAAAAGGCTCGGCGGCGGCCCATGAAGCCGTCTTCTTGCTCACCAGCCTTCGCTCACCACTTCCAACTCATTCCATTCTTAGGCCCTGGAGGTTCTCTTACTTTCTCCCTAATACCGATTTACAGTCTTTGACGTCCTTTTTTATCCGTGCCGGTCACGCTGTTTCCATTCCTTCCACTCACAATGCAGCTTACCTCTTTTGTGGCCGTTCTGGCTGGCGCCTCCACTGTTTGCGCCCACGGTGTGATCTTGGCCGCTCAGGGTGATGGCTCCGTCGCCAGTCAAGGTTTCCTTGGTACGCTTCTCATCTCACAGCCATCGAGCTCAGATCTAACATGACTTCACTAGTAAACGAAACGGTCGCAAGGAACTGCACGAATATCAGCCCTTGCCAGCAGGACAGCGTTATCATCCGCGATGCCGAGATCAAGGCAAACATCGTCAACGGCTGCGGTCGCACCGAGCTAAACGGCAACATCGACATCGGCGAGCAGACCGAGGTTGAGCTTGCTGCCAAGCGCGTCACCACCGTCACCAAGGGCTCGACAGTGGCGGTCACTATCCACCAGGTCAATGCCGACGGCGCTGGCCCCTACGAGTGCGATCTTGATGCTACGAGTAAGTCCCGAGCTCGCTTCTGGATGATGTTGAGCCAGGATATGGAAGGCCATGACATGGGAAGCTGACGCCAAAGAACAGGCAACGCCGGCACCGACTTCCAGAAACTCACCGTCACTAATAACGTTCCTGGCGTCAACGGTCTTTCCGACGCTAAATTCGAAAACTTCACGATCAACGTGCAGATGCCTTCAGACCTGAACTGCACTGGTGGTATGTAACACCAGCTCCCCTACGCACAGCCCTCATTCCCCCTTACATCACCCCCACTCCACCCCACCAACCCCAAACAACCCCCAACCCCCAAACTAACACTCCACCCCTCAGCCTCCACCGGCAACATCTGCACCGTCCGCTGCCGCAACAATGCCCTCGCCGGCCCCTTCGGCGGCTGCTTCGCCGTCCAACAAACCGACAACGACGGCCGCGTCGCCAACCAATCCGCCTCGGACATCACGACCGCCCAGACGCTCGACGGCATCTCGAAGCAGATCGAAGTCAACAAAGCCGACTTCGCCGTCGCCGTCGCCGCCAACCAGGCCGCCGGCGCCGTAGGCGGGGGTGCGGGCGCCGCTGCCGCGGCCGCGCTGGTCAACTCTAACCCTGCGGCGTCGAGCGCCGCGGCGGCGGCAGTGGCGGCCACCAGTACGCCGCAGGCGTCGACGAGCAACAGCAACAGCAACAAGGGGAACACGAACACTGGTAGAACAGGTCGCAATGGAAGGAACAGGAACAACGGCAACAACAACAACAACAACAAGAGGCAGGTCTCTAAGCGCCTACCGTTGCCCTTCTTCTCCTAAGCAGTTCACCTCTCGATAAGCAGGCAGTTGCAGAAGGCCTCCTTGTCTTCTGACGAATCCTCATCCGCCTCGGCTCCAGGAGTGCCGGAGGTGGTGGACCTGAGCCGCGTCATGCGGACCGGGTTGAAGAAGGCGATACATCCCAGGCGCTGGCGCTGAGCTTTTGGAAGAGAAGAGCAGTAGTTGGATTGGTCCGTCGACACCCGTGTTTCTTAGTTGTTACCGTGCGCTACTATATTCTGATTCCCCCCCTTTTGTGTTGAGTATACGAAGTGTTTTAGACTAAAAGAAAATACCGCTCTGGCCTTTCTTATCGGAGATGCGCCATGAGAAATAAAGCATTTGTTGAATAGCTACATCTTATGACCGCAGTGACCTTTCTCCGGGATCAAAGGCTCCCGAGCTAGCATCCTTGATTGACAGCACTTAGTGACTATTTCCCTTTCTGCTGGGATATTCGCAGCCGAGGAAGGTATTGATATGAGTACTACGCACCAGCGCAGAGGAAAACAGCGAGAGAAAGAGCAGACGGGAAGTGCCTCGGATTGACGGAGTGGCCGAGCAGGTGATAGCTTAAGTGCCGTTAAGGACATTGTCAATGGAAAGTTCCAAAACTCGGAATGTTTGAAGTCGAAATCTTGGGAGCAAAGAGGAGCGCGAATTCACTGCAATGAGTGACGAGAAAAGCGCGCGGCGCATCAGCTCTGCAAAGAGTACCGGTAGTGCGGTGGCAGAGGCATCCAACTTTGAAATTACCGTATTCGGTATACAATAACGGTCCGCAGCCCTATTTTTTTCCAATGGCTGAGGGCGATGTTTAAATGAGAAAATGATGGCTTTGTGTTGATGAGGAGAGAGGAGTGAAGAGTGAGGTTCACTCAAGCGTCCCTCGCTTAGGTACGGTACGTCTCGCGACAGGACCTATGATCAGACTTACCTACCCGACGACCTGTTTTTTCTATTGCAACATCTTTCTACGGGAAAGATGCGGAGACTAACCGCCCAACATTCGTCTGCAGGACAATTTGACTCACAGCATTTAGGCTTGTGGTGACCATGTGTATAGCATGTGCCTATCGACGAAGAGAGCCGGCATGTCCAATTCACACCACCACAGTTTGAGCGTAGATAGTAGTACAGCCGCCACCCAAATCCTACAGACCCTCCTCCTCCAGCAAGCCCACCACCAAATCTTTGATCCTCTCCGTACCGCCCGCCTCCCCACTGATAGCACTCACCGGCACCACATCAACGCGCTTCTTCCACGCATTCTTCTTCCCGCTCGGATGCTCCACCTCCCCCTCCCCCACCTCCCGCAAATACCTCTGCAAAGCCGCAAACTCATCCTGCGCCCCCTCCAAATCCGCCTTCGTAGCAACCACCAACCACGGCTTCGACGAAATAGGCGGCAACGCCAGGGGCTCCAACTCCAGCGCCGCGGCGGCCGCCGGCTCGAACACGTCAGGGGGCCCCGCAAAGGAGGCAGCCGCGGGACGCTCGGCCACGGACCGCTGCGTCTCAGCATTGAGCTCCAGCCCGCGCAGCGTCTCGTATTCGCCGACCTCGCGCCAGAGGCTCTTCAGCGTGGCGACGGGGTCGCCGGCGGCCAGGTCGACGACGAAGGCCAGGACGGCCGCGCGCTCGATGTGCCGCAGGAAGCCCAGCCCGAGCCCCTTGTCCAGGTGCGCGTCTTCGATCAGCCCCGGGATGTCGGCGATGGTGAAGTTGTCGCGCGGGCCGCTGGTGCGCTGGCCCAGGCGCGGACGCCCCGTGTGGTCGTCCAGCACGACGGTGCCGATGTTGGGCTGGAGGGTTGTGAAGGCCCAGTTGCCGATGCGGGCGCGGCTGTTGCTGAGGGCGCGGAGGAGCGTGCTTTTTCCGGCGTTGGGGAGGCCGACCAGGCCTACGTCGGCGAGGAGCTTGAGCTCGAGCTGCACGGCCAGGCTCATGGCTTCTTGGCCACGCGTGGCGAATGACGGGCGCGGAATGGTCCTGCTGATGAAATGCGGGTTTCCGAGCCCGCCGACCGCGCCCGGCGCGAGCAGCATGGGGCGGTCCATCGGCTTGTCCAGGTCCAGACGGATGGGGCCTTGCGGGGCCGTGTGCGCGATGGCTGAGCGCTGCGGACCCGGCAGCCTGGGCATGTCGGAGCGCGTGAAGAGAGACGGCGAGGCGCCAGGGAAGAGCAGCCATTTCTCTGGCCGCACCTGCTGCGGCACCTCTTCTCCGGCCGCCTTTTGCGCGCGTCGTAGCGCCTTCTCCTGCCGCAGGCGCTTTTCTTCCTCCACGATGGGATCGTGCCGCCAGACCTCCCGCACGACGGTGCCGACGGGCACGGTGATCAGGACGTCCGCGCCCCGCTCGCCGCCTCGCAGCTTGCCCTGTCCGTTCTTGCCTCGGCCGGCTCGTATCTCCCGCCGCCGCGCGAGCTTGTGGAGAGAGGTCTCGCCACGCACGGCCTGGATGTATATGCTCCCGCCAGTGCCGCCGTCGCCGCCATTGGGGGGTCCTTCAGAGATATACTTCTCGCGGAGGAAGGATACGCAGCCGTGGCCACCGGGTCCGGCGTGGAGCATGACGGTGCATTTGTCGGTGAATGGGGTGGTCGAGTACGAATCCGGGGAAGGATTGAGGGAATGCTCGTCGTCTCGAGCTGGAGGAGCATCCTCGTTGCTGGGGACGCGGCCCTCATGATTGGGAGTGGTGTAGCATCTTGCGCGACATGCTCGACCAAGCCGGAATAGGACCGGGCGCGTGGAGTGGAGGAGCGATTCGGGGACGGAGGGGTAGAGGAACGGCATCAATGTCGTGGCGACATGCTGCATTCGTGCTGGCGGCATGCAGCTGGCAGTGCGGGGAGCGGGCGCAGGGAGACGTAGCAGAACGGTGCGGTGTTGGCGGCGCTGGCGTCGCCTCAGCCAAAAAGTCGGCCGCGACGCGCTGCTCGTCCGGCGTTTCCCCGGGGGCTCCGAGCCTCAGGCATCCGCGGGCCAAGCCGCCTCCCCCCCGGCGCTGCCACGCTTCCTTCTGCGACACAACCACCAACCAGCTGACGCGTGTGCTGAGCCACCGCATCCTCGCGCTCTCGGGCGCCCGTCAGGCAGGCGCTGACCTAGCTGACCGAAGCCAGCCGTTTTACTGAGACAAATGACTTGACTCCGCGGCGGCTGACTCCGGAACCACAAGTCCCACCACACCCTCTTCGCTCACGCATAGCCTCCTTGTCTTGCGATGGCGCGTGCTATTGTGAAACCCGCGCCCGTCGGAATCGCCGTCGTTTTCTTCTCGAACAGATTTCTGACTGCACGCGGCTATTACGTGCCGGCTTCTGCCTACATCCACTCAGCTCTTTCGTGGATCCTCGCTGTGCTTCTAGTGGTCAGCTGTTTCTCTTTCGTCAACAGGAAGCTCTCCGATTGGGCCCGTAACAAGTGGCTGTGGGATGTCAAGAGGGATCCTTTGATGCTCTTCGACGCCGAGAAAAAGAAGTGGAACTGGCCCAAGGAAATTGCGGTTATCACTGGGGGATCTGACGGTATTGGTTCTTATGTCGCTAAGGGTCTTGCATCGCATGGCGTAAAGGTCGCGATACTGGACATCCAACCTCCGAGTGATCTTATCAAAGATGGTATGTGCCATGGAACAACTATAAGACAACGACCAATAACAGCAAATTCTGTTGCTCACGGTCCAACAGAGCCAAACATAAGCTATATCGAATGCGACGTCAGCGACCAAACCCAAATTCACAATGCTGCCGACACCATCCGCGTCACGCTTGGCACACCTTCGATTCTCATCAACAATGCCGGAATCGGAGCGCCGTACTTGATTTTGGACCTACCGCCTGGACGGGTCCACGATGTCCTCAGCGTTAATGTCACGAGCCACTTCTACACGCTCCAGGAATTCCTACCCGCTATGATTGAGCAGAAGAAAGGCCACGTCATGGCCGTCGCCAGCCTTGCGTCTTTCTGGTCAGGTGCTTCCATGTCGTCTTATTCGTGCTCAAAGGCCGCAGTGTTGGCGCTGTACGAGTCCCTCGACCAGGAGTTGAAGCACCGGTACTGCTGTCCAGAGATCAAGACGAGCATTGTCCACCCCCACTTCACGCGGACGAAGCTGATCTCGGGCTTTGAGGAGAGCTTGAGGCAGCGAAAGCGCCCGACTCCTATTCTGGAGCCTGATGATGTGGCCGATGTGATGGTCAAGCAGATACTAAGCGGCCGAGGTGGTCAGCTTTTCATTCCGGAGAGCACTAGCGTTTTGGTCCCCCTGGTCCGCGGTCTGCCAATATGGCTGCAGGAGCTCTTGAGGGATTCGGCCGCGAGGAACGAGGGCACCGCCGCTTTAGATAAGTGATCAGGGTGCGTACCGAGGGCGATTCGAGACATGGTCAAGATCAAGTGAAGGAGTCCTTTCCGGTCCAGCATTTCGATCCTGCACAAGAGCACGAGTGTCGGCCCCAGACGGCCCAGAAACGGCCCGGATGGTTTATTCGGGGCGTGAAACCTGCAGAGTGTGGGGACTCTAAATAGCGTTGGGAGCTGTGTGCTGCAGCGTGGATGCGCGTCGGAGCAGGGTACCTGCATGATACAAGCCTCAACCGTCCGCCTGGCCCGGGCTCCTGTCCCGTCTTTGTTGCGCACAGCCGCCCCAACACTCAGGCAAACACCAGGCACACACGACAGAGCGCGGAAGCGGAAGGCAGCAGCATGGCCATGCACGTGTCTGGAGCACGCCGAGGCGCCCCGAGAGCGGGCTCGCGGCTCGGGAGCGCAGCGCCGGCGAGCGTTTTGAGCTGATGGTCAGCGTGTGCTGCATTAGCCAGGGGGCTAAAATCTATTCTTGGGCCAGGCCTAGCCGGGGTCGTGCAAGCGGCCGCTGTGCCACAGCGGGTGTGACCATGGGGCCCGGCCACATCGACGTCAGCTCCGCCTCGCTCAAAAAAGGCACATCCAACGGGGTACCGGGTGTACGGGCTGTCAAACCCTCTGTTGGTATATGTTGCACGCAGCAGCGATGTCTCCCCGGCGGCTATCTCACGGCGCGCTGCTCTTCTTTCGTTTCGTCCTGTTTTCTCCGTTTCATCCGTCTCTTCATTTCCCGTTTGTCGCACTTCCTTGCTGTACAGCGCGCATAGGTATGAGATGTGGGCCCGGGTCTGTCTGCATGTTCTCCTGGCGTCGTGTTTGCTGAAACACCCGGCGGAAGCGTCCCCGTGGCGGGGTGAGTATGACTGGGTCGCCGGGTCCTGCAGATCGCTGACGATGTCTAGACGGTCCGCTGGGCAACACGTCGACTCTGACAGGCTCGCTCTTGTCGCCGACTGAGGCTGCATCGGGTGCTGGACGTTCCGCGTCGTCGACCGCGGCCGTATTATCAGAGTCTGCGCTCTTGCATCAGCCGACTCGGGTCTGGACGACCCGGTGGCTTGAGCCGGCCGATGCGCATACGAATGCCCGGATCGGGAGCGGCACACCCTTGGGTAGCGTGACTGCGGCTTGCTCCCCCAGTGGCGACTCCGGGCCATGCTCTCTCCCCGCGGTCCCCCAGCCAATGGCAGATGCTTTGCCACAAGCCACTCAGTCTGACTCAGCCACGCCGTCACGCTCGACGAATGGGACGCCCGAGATATTAACGGAAACGGCCGCGCAAGACGCGGGCTCTGCTGCGGCTGCTGCGTCTCCTGCGTTGAGCAGCGCAGCCGCAGATCCCTCTATAACAGCTTCGAGAGCAGAGTCGCACCCGATTTCTCCTGCGGCGCCCCAAATTTCTCTCCCGACTCAGCCCCCACCGTATCCTTCCGTCGGCTCGTCAGCTCCGAATATTTCTCTTGTAGCACTCGGACGCCCTACTTCCGTCGGCTCCATCACGACTCCGCCATTTCCTACTGTTGATTTTCCTTCTGTTGGGGTATCTTCTCTCATCTCCGCACATAGCGCACATCAGTCGCCACCGCATACATCGGGAACCCTGCACATAGCAAGCACCGCCACACCCCCAGTTTTTGCCTCTCCGGACCCTGTAAAGACCTCTGCCACAGCTGTTGAGGCGTCGCATGGATCCTACTTCTCGAGCTTAGCAGCACCGCACAACGTCTCTTTTCCTCCTGATGCATCATCGTTCATAGCAAATGCCCCCGGCAATGGGGCGGTAACCCACTCAGCAAACTTTTCAGCATCTTCCACGCCATCTAATCTTACATTCGCTGTCACTTCGGCTCTCGTAATATCGTCGACCATGGCTCTGTCTTCGGCCATGGCTGTCTCGTTGTCCTTTCATTCTTCTAGTTTCACCACCATATTACCGCCGGCTTCCATGCCGTCCGGCCCGTCTCCTTCTGCCCCCCTTCCTGACCCCTCCGCACCTACCATATCTCCCTCCATGCCGGATCACAGCATACTACCTTCTTCTACCGGCATGCCTGGCTTCTCTCCCGACAGCAACACCATCTACGTTTGTGGCAGCAGTCCGTTCCAGCCGTCCGAGTACACCTGCTACGACGACTCGACGCTCTGTCCGGTCCAGGATGGCAGACGATTCCAGGCTTGTGGGGGGTCGTGCTTCGACCCTGCGCTCTACGGCTGCGTCGATAATGGGCTGCAGCCGATCAGAGGCGGCACATTACCCAACGGAATGCCCGCGACGGACACGATAGCGTTGCCGGTCACACAATGGCCCAGCCACATCCCAACTCCAACGATGATTACTACATCCAGCTCTATCACGAGAAGTTCATCGATCACCTCCTCCAAAACCTCCACCTCCTCGAAAACAACCACAACTTCCTCATCATCATCATCATCATCAACACCATCCACTTCATCATCAACCATCTCCTCCCCAACTTCCTCCTCCTCTTCCACTTCCACAGCCGCCCCCTCCTCTTCCAACCTCAGCACCAACCAAATCGCCGCCATCGCCGCCTCCACCGCCTCCGCCTTCGTCCTCCTCGGCGTCGCCGGCATCCTCCTCTTCCGCCGCCGCCAACGCAAAACCGCCGCCTCCTCCAACCAGCCCGTCTACCCGGAACTCGCCTACCTCTATGACCCCCCGGTGCCCGGCTCCAACAACGGCTCGACCTCACGAGGCCTCGGCACGCCCACCGGCGGAGGACCCGGCGGAGACGGCGGAGCAGCAGCAGGCGCAGCGCTCAGGGGTGGGGGCGGTGGAGGAGGAGCAGGCAGCAACGCCGGCTCTAGCGTCTCGCTCGTCGGCCCGGCGGGCAAGGTGCCTATCATGCAAGAGCACTCGGCCGACGGGTCTGGCTCTTCGAACGCAACGCTGCTGGCTGCCTCGGCCGGTACTGCGTCGCGACGCGGCTCCCCGGATGATGGGATCGCTGCTCCGGCGCCGTCGCGCGAGGAGGCCGCTGAAAACGCGGAGGCGCAGCCGTTCTTGGGGGCTGGGGCGATGGGGTCGCGGTCGAGGGAGGAGAGCGCGGAGAGGGGGCAAGGAGGGTTGCAGCGTCAGAGCAGCGATGCCAGGATGTGGGACGAGATCGACCAGGCGCTGATGGCAAGGCTGCGGGAACGGCAGATGCAGGAGCAGCAGCAGCGGAGAGAGAGATCACGCGCATCGCTGCTGCAAGCGAAGGAGAGGCAAGAGCAAGGCACGCCGCTGCTCGAGGCCTCATCGGCCGCAGCAGCAGCCGGCCAACAAAGCCAATGGTGGCAGACTCCCAGCACAACGCCCTCGCCGCCGCCTCCGCAGCCACCACCGCCAGCCCACCCCGTCGCGCCCTCCTCCTCCCAAGCCGCCTCCACCCGCCCCATCTACCCCGTCTACCCGGTCCTCACCTCGCAGCAACAACAACAACACCAAGAACAACGCCACCACCGCCGGCCCTCCTACCCGACCTTCCACCGCCCTCGACCGTCCTACCCGCCGCCCGCGCCATCGCAGCAGTACCGCACGCCCGCGGGGCCATACGGGCACGCCCATCAGCATCACTACGGCCAGTACCTCACGATTCCGCAAGAGCCGCAGAGCCTGCAGCAGATCATGCATCAGATGAGCGCGCTGGACACGGATGACGAAGAGGATCTGCATGGCGCGCAGAGGATCTTGAGTGTACGGAATGGGGCGGTGACGCCGAGTAGTGATGGGTCGAGTTCGGGGAGGAATAGCAGGGCGGGGAGGGGGGAGGTGAGGTGGGCGGATGAGGTGTAGGGAGAGCGCGGTGCTGATGTGCTATTTGTATGATTCGGTTTGGTATACCTTCTTTGGTTTGACACTGTTTTACTTGCGAGCATTGACACGGGCGTTTTTGATCAGCGGTGGGTCGGGGCATTTTATGGAGTCTAGCGGGATAATGGTTGTGCTATTTCGGGAGCAACACACAAACTGATACCACAGAGGGAATGGGAAGGTGCATGAGATTTATTGTACGTATATATTTGGCCTTGCTGTATATCTGCACTTGCTGTATATCTGCACTCGAGCTGCAGGCTCACTTGCAACAAGAAGCGCTTGTCCTCCTGCCTCCTGCCTCGCATCACGTGCTCTCGCGCCGCTGCTCTGCTAGCGCTGACTGCCCAAATCCTCCCGGCCGCAGCGTGACGTACGCAGACACGGCTCAGGCACAGCCGGGCGGCAGCCGCTCGCGTGGCCTGGCACCTGGCAAGGCACACGAAGCAGAACACCAGGTCCCCATCCCCAATGTGAGCCGCCGCTCCAATGGCCATGACGCGTCAGTGGAGCAACCCACCAGCCGCGGCTCCAGCACGGAGTGCCGGCAGACACGAAATTAACAACACTAGACTGCTCCGCCGGCTGCATCCTTGTCTTGCACAGCCGCACCCGCCGTCGATTGCCAGCGCTCAGGCACGGCACGCTGCCCAAACCAGTTGGAGCCCTCACTTGAGCACGCTTTTACGAGATCGGAGCGCAGGGAAGCACATCCTCCGCAATTTCACGCTGTCCAAGGGCCGTCGCGCGGTACAATAATAGCTCAGCCACGATTATAGTCTCTGATGTCCATCAAGCAGAAAAACTACGACGTACATAAACCAGGCGTCTTTGCGTCCGAAAGGGGGGCATTCTCCCCCAAAGCCCCTCGATCGCCGTGTATAGTCCGTTTGGGAGACAGCCCCCAAGAAGCATGTCACAGCCCAGTTTCATTTCCCTCTTCCTCGCCATTTCCTCGCTTTGCACCGTCAATGGCGCGCATGGAGAACAGGTGCCTTTAGGCTCTTGGCCGCAACCCCCCGACCAATTCCAGCCATACACCACCACCCAGCCCTGTCCCTTCGCCGGCGCCCTCTTCCCTGCCCCCAGCAACCCCGGCTCCACCGCCGCCATCCTCGCCGCCCAGCGGAGCCTCAAGGCCCAGCTCGATGCCGCCCTCTCGTCCAACGCCACTCTCCCTGGCAACATTCCTTTGAACGAGACCTTCTTCTCCGTCAGCGTCTTCTCCGGTTCGACTAACGAGACGCTCTTTGACTACCACTACGCCGTTCCTGGCCAGGAGAATGCCACGGCGGGGAGGGAGGTGAACGACGAGTCGGTGTACAGGCTGGGCAGTATTTCGAAGTTGTTGACGGTGTATACGCTGCTCGTCGAGCGTGGGGATATTGACTTCAATGCACCCATCACGCGGTTCATGCCTGATCTGCTGGAGAGCACTGTCGCGCCGGCAGATGCTGAATTTGAGAGGATGGAGTGGGAAGATATTACCGTTGGTGCTCTTGCTTCCCAGATTGCTGGTATTCCTCGAGACTGTGAGTGTGTTCCAGCCATCATACAGCTCTGATGCATGCAGAGATAGGGAGAAGGAGAAAAGGAAGTCTTTTTGATTGAGCTTCTGTGGGATACTGACATGTTTCTAGATGCATGGCCCGACTATGCAACGATAGTTGGCAATGAGACTTATCTGGCGGCGCTCGGAATCAACAGCTCCCGCTTGCAAGCTGACGAGATACCGAAATGTGGTCTGCCCTCGGCCGGAGTATCAAACCTCCCGCTGTGCTCACGCAAGCGCAAGTCTCCCCAATCTTTCTCATTTCTCACTCTCCTACCCAAAAGAGATAATGAGATCTACGAAACTTTGAACACTGACATAGTCTGAAACAGAGTTCATCGACGGCCTCAACAATCTCGGTGCTTACTTCCCCGCGTTCGAATCCCCGACATACTCCAATGCGGCGTTCCGTCTGCTGGGCCATGCCATCGAGAACATGACTGGCGAGCCGTTCGCCGATACACTGCAGCGCAATCTCATAGACAAGCTGGGCCTGTCCCAGACCACCCTGACCACTCCTCCAAACGACACGAATGGCGTCATCCCCGGCGGAAAAGTGGCAGCCTGGTGGGGTGAGTAAAAACCCATCAAGGAAATCAACCTACCCAGAGACACACTAACATATCCCACAGGCGTTGATCTCGGCGACGAGAACGCGTACGTAACCCCCTCCCTCCCTCCCTCCCTCCCCCAAACCCAAAAAAAAAGCAGCAAAAACTAACCCCCACCAACCCCCAGAGCCGGCGGCATCTACACCAGCACAACCGACCTCCGCACCCTCGGCCGCTCCATCCTAACCTCCACCCTCCTCACCCCCGCCCTAACACGCCGCTGGCTCTCCCCCCACTCCCGCACCTCCGACGACCAGCACCTCGTCGGCGCCCCCTGGGAAATCTCCTCCATGCGAATTCCCCTCTCCACCAACAACACCTCGACCACCACCACCTCCCCAGAAACCACCCGCATAGACCTCTACACCAAATCCGGCAACCTAGGCGCCTACTCCGCCTTCCTCACCCTCGACCCCGTCCGCAACTGGGGCTTCACCGTCCTAGCCGCCGGCGCCGCGTCCAGCGCTCCCGCACACTTCCTCGGCGACCTGCTTGCGCGCACCTTCTCCGTAGCTTTCGAGGCGGCGGCGCGCGAGGAGGCGATGGCCAAGTACGCGGGGACGTACGTCGCTGATGGTGGGAGTGGTAATAGCACGCTCGTTCTGGCGGTGCAGCCCGGGTTGCCGGGGATAGGCGTGACGACTTTTACGGCGAATGGGGTGGATGTGCTAAAGGGGCTTTCTGGGGGGGAGGGGTCGTCGTTGGAGGCGAGTGTGCGGTTGTATCCAGCCAGGATGGCTAGGGGAAAGGGTCAGAATGGGGAGGCGGCAGTGGTGGCGTTTAGAGCGTTGTCGCAGGTTTTGCCGGCGGGGAGTTTGGGGGGGCCGTTGGAGAGCGTCTGTCAGACTTGGTTCTCGGCTGATTCGGCGCAGGTGGCGGGGAGGATGGTGGATGATGTGGTGGTCGGGGTTGATGGGGAGACGGGGAGGGCGGTGTGGGTGGAGGCGAGGGCTTGGAGGGAGAGGTATGTCAGGAGGGTGTAGATAGGTGAAAGGGAAGGGGGTGATGTTGAGGGGAATTTGGGTTGTAGGATAATTGGGGCAGAGACGATTGCTGTACTACGTCAGGAGTGTTACTGTATACATTCAGGATTGTCGCTACGGGGATTTTCCGATCGCAGGATGATCCGCATAAGCAGCCACGATCTGCTTTCCATATTGTTAGTTCGATCACGTGATGTCGCGTATGGACGCGTCCATCCTCCACTTGTCCAATGCGTGAAAGGCTAGTTTCGGCAAACGTGATCTTGCACTCTGTCCCTCCATTTTCGCTCCCCTATTCTCCAGAGTAACTTGATCGGCGCCCTTGTGAGCATCATAGAAGAGACTCCGGAAACAACGAGGCTTTTCCAACTCCAACCATGAATGATGAGCTGCAGCATCTCGTGTAAACATGGCTTACCAGCATTCCTATTGATCATAGAACTCCAGCACCACGGCCTCCTTGCGACAAACCTAACAGTTCCTTCTACAAGTGCCTAGTTTCTTGAGAGAGGAATGCCAAATCTCCGCAAGACGAGCGGAGCAAGTGCATCTTGAAAAGCCATCTGCTAATCTCCTAGGAGGAGGAGAAAGTATCTGTCCAGGGCTCTTCGGACCGTTTGGTTCCTGCTACGCTTATGAAAGCAAGAATTAAGGCAGCCCGCTGAAGAGCATGCATGACACAAAGTCACCACATGGCGAGACACTCACCCGAGGCCACCCGACGCATCATCATCACCGGTCATGCACTTTTCAGGCACGAAGAGCGGTGAGCTTTGCGGACAGCACTACTGGTGAGAAAATACAAGGTCCAGGTGGGTATCTCACACGACTGGCTCTTCGCTTCGCGGCCAGCAGTCCAACTGATCTGATCAATAAGACGCACTATCCTTCAGACAAGGTGGCCGAGCCACGGCTAGTGAGACTGTGAGAAGGTGTGGAAATCCAAACTGTGTCCTACCATTATGACTATCCAAGCTCTGAAAAAGAGCAAAATTCGAAACCAGAGACTGCGCGCGCGCTTACAAGGACGGCAATCAAAAAGTCTAAGGAGGGGGAATATTTGCAGGACTCACAACGATGTGATTGTCCCGCTCTAAGAACCCAAATGTATTCAAAGGGCAAAAAACAAAAGACCACACAAGCTTCTTTGAATCGGAGATCCCTTTCCCAAGATTACGCGTGAATCAAACGGAGGCGAGCTCGAACTCCAACGAAAAGAGAGCAAGCGGAGCCAAACGACCTTAAAAACGCCGTAGATCAGACTAGGTTGAAAACGAGCGGACCGAATCCAAGAACAAAATCCGACCATGTCAGACCCGCTTAGGTCAGAAATGAGATCAAGGACGATTCGAATCAATAGCAGCAACAGCAATAGACCGACTCAGAGCGAAAACAGTCCAGTCCAGTCTAGTCTAGTCCAGCTCAGACCAAAGCAAGCAGTGCAAGCAGTGCATGTGTTTGCGGGCGGGCGCGCACAAGATAATCAAGGATAACAAAAGACGTGAATCATCCATCTACATGAGTTGATACAAGACAAGAGGAGGTTGTGGTTGTGGTTGTGGGGGGGGGAAAGAAAACAGGGATGCGGGTTGTGAGGAACATCAGAAAAACACTACGCGGTGCGGAGGGGAGTATAGGTCGGTAAAAAAAAAACGAGGAAGATACGAAGCTCTTCCGGAAAAAGCCCAATCTCTCCCAGACATCTAGCCGCCTTTCCCATTCTTTCGGATTGGAAAACAAAAACAATAAAGACGCCAGTTGAATGCTTCTTTAACAAAGGCCAAAAAAGGTTGGCAGGAAAATATAGTAGTTGGAGGCGGAGGTGGTGGAAAAGAGTTGAGTAGTGATTGAGAAGAAAAGAATTTTTTTTTCCACTTTCTCCAGCAGCGCTCAGCCAACAATCCAGCTCAAAGCATACAGGACGCACATGAGCATGAACAGACCGAGCCCGCCCCCAACCACCGCCAACCTGGCCTTCCTCCCCGCCTCCGCCGCGTTGCGTTGCCGCTCCAGCTGTGCCAGGAACATTCTCCGTGACGAGGCCGACGAAGACCGTCTGCTTCCATACATGTCATCATCATGAAGGGAATTCCTGGCGTCCTCTACAATCGTCATTTCCTCAAACCCGCTTGATGTCCTTGAATGTTGTTGATGTGAATCATCACCGTCGTCGTCAATGTCCTCCCAGCACAAGTCGTCATCGTTCGAACAAGGAGAGCCGTCACCGTCATCCGACGTCATCGTCAGCGGCGTGTACGCGCCCTTCCGCTTCCGATCCTCGTAGTCGTCCCACCAAGAAAGTCGTTTCCTCCCACCGCCCGCACTGCCTGTGGTCGGGGTTGAGCACGCCGACCCGGCAGCCGAATTAGGTGCGCTGGTTAAAAAACCAAGAACTCCGCTTCGGCTGCTCAGGACTCGCAATTGAAGCCTCCGCCGCGGCGCCGCCGCCGCGCAGGGGCTTGGCGATGCGGGAGCCGAAGGGCAAGCTGGCGCCCCCGGAGAGAGGGCTGCCCAATCCACGGGTTGAGCCAACTTTCGCCGCCTCGAGCCGCTCCTTGACGGCCGTGAGCTGAGCTTCGAACCTGTTGCGCATGCGCCCCGCAGGGCTGATGTGTTAGTCAAGTGGATCCTCGTCTACATAGTTACTGTAATTCGAATACGAGTAGCGCGGATTATAGGACGAAGATGGAGACGACGTTGGGGGATTAAAAGGAAACAACGGCGGCGGCAAGGACGGGGAGCCGATATGACTGGAGGGCAGGGACGGGGGAGGAGATGATAGAGGGTTGTGGGCGGTGCGTGAGATATATGTCTTGTATGAAATAGATTGGTCGCCGTGAAAGAAAAGTGGGGAAAGAATGGGAGAAGAGTGCAAATGAGGAAGAAACAACGGGGTTGAGACGTGCCTGTGGTTCGCCGCCGTGAGCTTCTCCTGCGAGTCCTGCAGCAGGTTCTCGAGGCTTTGGATGCGCTCGTTGCGCGCGATAAGCTTGCGCTCCGCAATGGCCACCTCCTTCTTGAGGCTGCTGTTCTGTTCCACCAGCTGCCGCTGCACGACCGTCAGCTGCTCGAGGTTGCGCTCCAGGAACGCCATCTTCTTCTGCTGCGCCCGGTTGTTCGACGTCCGCAGGACGTTGTTGTACTGCTCGCGAGTCTCGTCGAGCGAGATCTCGAGTTCGACGACCTACCCGCCAATTTAACTATTAGCCTACAAAGCACTGACTGTTATGCAACTGAGATGATATACCCGTTCACACCGGTTCTGCAGATCCCGCATGAGGCTCTTCTTCATCGCGTCAAACTCCGCGATCTGCTGCTGGACCGTCTTGCCGTTGGCAGCGGCGACGCCGTTGGCACCGTTCACCGCGGCGCCGCTCTTGAGACGCTGCTCAAGATCCTCCACCTTCGACTTGAGGTCCTTGACCTCCTCTACCTTACGGGCAAGGTCCGACTTGAGCTCGTTAATAAGCTCAGCCTCGCCATCTTGCCTTGAGGCGTAAGCGTCCGCAAGACGCTGCTTGATCTCCGAGACATCCGCCTCGCTGAGGTTGCGCTCGAGCAGCGATTCGTACTCCTGCTGCACATGGGCAAGGCGCTTCTCGAGGGCCTCACGGCGCTTCATGTGCTCCTCGTCCAGCTCGCTCCGCTCCGAGACGGAAAGCTCGGCCTGGCGGACTATGCCCTGGGTCTCGAGGAGCTTCTGCTTGAGCTCGCGGAGCGAGTCAGGCGCGACCACCTCGCCGTTGCCGCTGATCTCGAGAAGAGCGTCAACCTGCTCAATGGCTTTGCGAATGTTCTTCTCGTTATCCGAGAAGATTTCGCCGCCAAGGTCGAAGCCGGCCATCATCTGGGCCATGCGTTCGGCCTTCTTCTTCTCCTTCTCATCCAGGATGGCGCTGGTCTCCTTGGCGCTCATCTTGGCGTCGAGCAGCTGCTGCTTGAGGTCGTCGAGCTCGGCGGTGAGCTCAGCGTTGGCCTCCTTGAGGCCGTCCATCGTGATCTGAGCCTCCTTGCCTTCGAAGTTGATCTTCTCGACCTGCATCTTCAGCTCGTTGATCTCGCTGTTGAGCTTCTCGTTGTCCTTGCTCGTCTTGGTATCGTGCTCCTTGAGGAAGGACAGTTCCTCCTTCGCCTCCGCGAGGTTCTTCTCAACCTTTGCGATATGCGACTCCTTCTCGGCCAGCTGGTCCTGCAGCTCGTTCTCGCGGCGCAGGAACTCCTCCTTCTCGTCCTTGTCGAGAACAGTTGGCGTGCCAGCACGCTCGAGATCCATCCGAGAGTCCGGTCTCGATGGCGTCTCAGACCTTCTGTTAGCCACCCGATCCACGGCCGAGGGGGTGTCGGCACGCTTCTCAGTTGCAGGCTTCTTGCTGGGTGTGATCTCGATGGCCGGCACCCACTTCTCCTGGGGTACGCTCTGGCCAGCACGCCATTGGTTGACTTCGTCGTGCAGGTTGGAGATGTAGCCTTCAAAAGTAGTGACCTGAGTCTGAGCCTTCTTGAGCAGGGCCTTGAGTTCCGCAGGCGACAGTTCAGCGTTGACCTTGGCCTTGTTCTTGATGGCCTTGGCACGCATACCGAAGCGAAGCGTACTGAGGGTTTCGGCATCGTTGTAGCTGGAAGGTGAGCAGTTGATGATCAGGGTTGTTCGAGAGTTACCACCAAGAGATTCTTGCAGGATACGGGTGAGCTTCGAGTCACGGTACGGGACATGGGAGGATTTGCCGTCGGTGAGGGCGTTGATGACCATGCCGAGAGCACTCAAACTCTTGTTGATCTTCTTGGCCTCCTCGAGCGTCTGACCGCTGGCACCCGTCTTGCCGACCTTCTCACTACCTGCCAAATCCACCAGGAAGAGCTGGCCGCTCTTCGCCGAGCCGGTTTCGACGTTCTTCTGCGTGACGGTGATGACGAAAATCGAGTGTGACCGAGAGGACTCCTGGTTCATGTTGGTTGCCGAGACAGCTCTGGCCTGTCCACCTCTTCTCATGACCTCGTAGACCTCTTGCACGCTGGACACGTAGATCTCCAGCAAGCCCTTGACGTAGACACCCCTGTTCTTCTCCTCGTGCACCGGCAGGTTGTCGTTCTGCGGCGCCAGAAGATCGCGAATCCTCTCCATGTAGATTTCCATGTAGCTGACTCTGACGGTGTACTCGATGTTGCCCGGGCTGGCCAAGATGCTGGCGAAAATCTGCTCGACGATACGAGGTATTATGCCCTTATTCACGTCATCGTCGATGTCGGAACCCATCATGGTGAACGACTTGCCGGCACCGGTCTGGCCGTAGGCGAAGACGGTGCCGTTGTAGCCGTTCAGGATGTCGTCGACGGTTGGCCTGATGGAGTAGTCGAAGATGTCGACCTGCTTCGACGACATGTCGAAGACACGGTCGAACGTGAAGTCGCCGGCGGCCTCATTGGACTGCGATGGCGGCAACGCGTCAGCACTCTCGCGTCGAGGGAGGATGGCCGTCAGGGAGCGGTGCTGGCGTGGCGTACCTTGATGCTACATGTGTCCTCGGATTGGAAGCTGACGATGGGCTCTCCTCCGTTGGCAATTTCGACCTTGTTTTGCGGGCGAAAGCGCGTAACGACTGTCGGGGGGCAGGGTCAGCAGAGAGCACGGCACGGCGCAGGCCGTGACGGGCGGGGTGGACGCACCTTTGATGGTGTTGTAGCTCCTGCGCGGCGGGCATTAGCACGCGTCTCCTGGGCGGCGGCAGCGGGCTGAGGGGGGGTACTTACGCCATGGTTGCAACGTAGGGGCAGCTGAGGCCCGGCGGCCGATGAGGTTATGTGTCTTCGCGGCTCGGGGGAAGGGTCGGTGGTTGCTCAGTCGCGGGCGCTCGGATGTTTTCCGCGGTGTCCAAGGGATGGGGAGGTGATGCGCTGGCGGTGTACTTCGCCGGGCCCTGGACGGGGGAGTCGCGGGCAGGGGACGCGGTGCACACTCGCAGGCAGGGCTGGGAGGGGAGAGAGGCAGCGCGCGGGTCAAAAGGAGAGGCGTCGGCGCGCCAGCCAGGGAGGGGAAAAGCCTGCTGACTGTTCTGGCGGTCTGCGGGCGTCGAAATTGTTGTTGATTGTTGATCCGTCCCCAGTTCACGGCGGGTCACGACCAGCCCTGACCGGCCTGCCGACCCGCGCTAGCGCCGCCGTGCCTGCAGCTCGCCGCCGCCGCAGTGGCAGCACGCTTTTGAAGCCGCATGGCTGCGTAGCACGGCGTCGTCGCGCCCAGCACCACGCACCCAGCGCGCCGCCGCGCCGCTGCAGCCGCGAGGCCGCCGCCCGAGTCGCGTGCGGCCGCCCTGGCCCGGTGGGCTCGCCCGCCACGAGACGTCAGCGCGCGGCCGCACCCTGACACATGTGCACGCAGGCCGCCGCAAGCAGAAAACCCTAGATCGTGCAACTATAGACCGGGACGTCGCTCCGTACGCCATCCCGCACGCCATGCTGAACACTATTGATATGATGCCGAGACTCCCCCGCCTGTCCGCTTGACCCTGAAACGCACGAAACCCTGCAATAGCCATTGCCAATGAACAATCCCGCTGTGTGCTGCCCCGGACGCGCCCCTGCCGCTCCGCGCCCGCCCCGCCGGCGCCGCCCACGCCCGCCCTAGTCTTCCCAGCTCTTCTCCACCGTCTCCCGCACGCGCTTGATGTACTCGCGCTTGTTGTCCTTGTACAGGTTGCTCGCCTCCACGTTGGCCGGCGAGCTGGTGTTCGGGTCGTTGAGCAGACTAGCGGCCCGTCAGCGTGCGCTTCTCAACCAAGCCCCCAGGTGCCGCGCTCGTACCTCTGAATACTTGTCAAGATGGCAGCGACGTCATATGTCGGGCTCCATCGGTTCTGTAGGATGTCCAGGCACAGCTCGCCCGTGCCGTAGACGTTCGGGTGGAACATCTGCGAGATGAACTTGACGCCTGGCGGTTTGTTGGGATACGCCTCCTCGAAGTGCATCACAAGCCGGAACGTGCCATCCTCAAACGGCGTGTCGGCGGGGCCAATGATCACAGCGTTCCTGCAGCCGAGGCAGCGTGTAAGTATTCATTGTCAAGATGCTCAGGAGGCGCGGCTCGGATGGTGCGAGCGAGAGCGTGGCCTCCGGAGGCCTGGGCTGGCGTGGCGTGGCGTGGTGGGGAGGGTGAGGCGGGAGGAGGGCGTACCAAGTCATGACATTGTCGGCGATGGGAGAGGCGGACACACCGGCCGGAGGATCAGTCTGCATGCGCTACACGCAGCAGCAGTAGTCAGCTTCGATGCCGCAGTCAAGCTCTGGACGCCGCGGCTTCGCGTTGTCCGCCGCGGGTTGGGGCCGAGCCGCTGCGAGGCGTGGGCTGGGTGCATGTACGTACCTTGAAGTCGCGCATCAGACGTCTGCGCGCGGCCGTCGACATGATTGCGTAGGTGGTTCGCCCTCGGAGCGTTGGATAGATTGCGAGGCGTCGATCGAGTGGGAAGCTGGCGTGCAAAGGGGCGTGGAGCTCGGGGATGCTGCACCGTTCTGCTCTTCGAGCGTGACACAACCTGGGCCGTTTCCTGCGGCCGCTCTCGCGCGAGCGGCATCATAGGTAATGGGCGCTTTGGCCACGTCACGTGCCCGCCCTTCTATCGATATCTGGAAGCTCGGCGCGTGCGCTGCTTTCCGCCACTTCGACGCCCGCCATGTCTATGCCGCATCGCCCAGCGCTGTCTCCGCGCGTCAAATATTTTTACTACAGAACGGAAGCGCTCCGTCTTTGCAGGCCCGTGCGGGGACGTGACT
The DNA here is from genome assembly GCA_037356115.1 of Neofusicoccum sp. Z2. NCBI lineage: Eukaryota > Fungi > Ascomycota > Dothideomycetes > Botryosphaeriales > Botryosphaeriaceae > Neofusicoccum > Neofusicoccum sp. Z2. Next base: position 88,515 of record JBAWJY010000007.1, read on the forward strand.
CCCAGCAAAAGTCTGGCCCTGATCCGAGACATGGCGCTGTATGTTCTGCCCATTCGAGACAGCCACCATTCCGTTGTCGGACTTTCGAGAATATCTCACGATCACCAGATCTCGTTTGATCGGAGTCTCCTCGAAAGAGGCCGGCTGTACGACCTGTGCTAAACCTACTGTACAACGGACCGACGGCTGGAGCTGAGTTGGAGAGAGGGAGGGAAAGGGGGGCCCTTGTCGTGGGCTATGTGTACAAAAAATCTACAAACCAGACTTGAACGGCAATCTTGAACTTTTCTCTTATTGTACTAATTGATTGGAGATGTAAGTGGCCAAGTCCCTCAGCAAAATCGACTCCGTGATGCCAATTGGTATCTTTTTGCGTGTTCCCCAAACGCCTGTCTTTGCCTTCCCACCCGTTGCTATTCGTACACCCATGGTAGCCTAGTCTCCAGTTCGAAGAGTCGTCGCACGACGAGTAAGTAGTGGTTCAGACAAAGAAGACCAAACGCCGTTGCTGTGCAGCCTCCTTTTCGTGCTGAACAAACGTGATCGATGGCTCGACGGCAGACCGCTATTCACTACCAGCGCTGTCGCTGCTCCTTGTTCTGGTTCTTGAATTGATCGTATCTGCCTCCTCTTTGGAATTCGCTTCCTCGCTTGAAATCGCCTCCCCGCTTGAAATCAGGACGAGTAGGCCTGCCTCCTCGTTGGAAATCCGAACGGCCAGGTCTATCTCCGAAGGAATTCCGTTTGTATTCATTCGAGAAGCCCGAACGCGGGGCACGAGAGCTAGACCGACTGAACCTTCGATTGTCGGATCGCTCGTTATCGCCAAACGGGTCATTTTCATCGAAGGTGTCAACCAGGCGACGAGCGTCGGGGCGTGATCCACGTGTACCGAAGCCCGTGTTCAAGCCACGAGTTCTGGCAAGTCCATTCGCCGTGATAACACGTTGGCTGACTGTCGGCAAAGTCTCGAGACCCCACAAGTTCTGGGCCATGCTGTTGACTGAATCGACGACTGCTTGCTTGTCTCTCGCTCCGCCGTGAACAGAGATCGTGGCCTGGTAGGCATCGCCCAACTCTTCAGGCTCTATATTCTGAAAGACCTCCTTGACGGCGTTGACGGTGCTTGCGACATGGTCAGGGAGTTCTGACAGTCGTTCTAGGTCTGCTCGAGCGGCATCTATCGAATCGTCCATCTTGATTGGGAGGTCTCCGAGCTTTCTCCTTATTTCAGACCTGGCGAAGGCTGGGATGAGGAGCCATGCCTCGCCCTCTTTGCCTGCGCGTCCAGTACGACCAACCCGGTGAATGTAGTTGGGGGTCTCCCTCGGTATTCCCATTTGGATGACATGTGTCACATTGGGAAAATCCATACCGCGAGCAGTGACGTCCGTGGAGAGGAGCAATCCACTGTTTGTAGCCCTGAATGCGTCGGCGTTTCTTTGCCTCGCCGCTTGTGTAAGATTGGAATGGATGAAGAGAAGGTCGCCTTGGAAGAGGGGAGACTTGTTCTTCCCCTCATTTCGGCGAATTTGCCTGAATACGTCATACGCAAGCTGGACTTCCTTTAGAGAATTGAAGTAGACAATGGCCTTGAAGGGACGCTTCTCGCCGGACTGAGCAGCTTCTGCCTCCCGCTTGCAAAGTTCAAGGAGTGCTGGCATCTGGGTCTCGACTCCAGTGCAGATGACGGCTTTTTGAGGGACCCGGTGGTGCGTCGGCTCTTCGTCGTCGCGAACCGTCTTGACAAAGTGGAATCCGGGCTTCAAAGTTTGGCGAACAAGCCTGACGACCTCCTTGGGAACAGTAGCGGAGAACATGAGCGTTTGGCGATCTCTCTCACGCCTATTGGGAAGCATTTCCTGAATGGCCACAATTTCTTCCCAGAAGCCAGTCTCGAGAAGACGGTCCGCCTCATCCAGAATCAGGTAGTCCAGGTTGTCCACCGGAAGCGGCCTTACAGGATCACTGAGAATATCTTGGAGCCGCCCCGGCGTTGCCACGAGAACGTTGCAGCCTTCCTTCATGATTCTGTACATTCCCTCTCTCTTTCCAGTTCCGCCGACGGCAGTCTGGACGTGCAAGTTGGTGTGTCGCGTCAGTTTCCGAGCCTCGACTGCAATCTGCTCCGCCAGTTCTCTTGTTGGCGAAATGATGATCGCGCGGATGTCGGGCATAATGTGTCGGGTGCGCGGCCGACCCGGTGGTTTGACGGCCAGTTGCGCATCTTTGGTGAGGATGTTTTGGAGCATGGGGACGAGGAAGCCAAGCGTCTTCCCGGTTCCGGTCCTAGCTTGCGCGATGCTAGTTTCGTCAGCAAGTATTCTTTCACGGAAGGAGATGCTGCGCTTACATGTCGGTACCTTGGAGCGCCTGGTTGATCGTAGCGGACTGTACATCGGTCATGCTGTCGATGCCCATGTCCTTCGTAATGGCTCGGACGACATTGGGGTGAACGAGGCCTCGTTCTTCGAGCTCGATGAACCGCGTGACTGGAGTTTGCTCGGTCTGGGTGTCCGACTTGACGTTGAGAGCTTGAGCTTCGGTGCGGCGAACGCTGGACTGGAATGCGCGGACAGAGAGCAAAGGCGCAATCCTAGACGTCGAGAGAATGGCCCGAGGCGAAGCGATCGATCTGCTGCTCAAAGCCGACCGCGCAGCAGCGACGGCGCTGAGCGTTCGCGGCAGCGATGCTGGGCATCTCCGCAGAGGTGCGAGCATGACGGCGGCGAGTCGGTAGCAGGCAAAAAGGTGCCAGAAGGAGGATTAGCAGAAGCGCAAGCAGAGTCCAAGAATCCGAACAGGCGCAATGAACAATAACCCCAGTGCTGCTGGAGAGGCGGTTGTTGGAGACAAGAGGATCGCGCGGCGCGATACTTTTTTCTTGCGGTTATCAGCTAAGTCCGTGTCGCGCTGGATGGCGCTAGGCCTTTCTGGGCGACAGATTTCTTCGGCCGCCACCCGCTCGTGGTGGAGCGCGACCGGTGCAAAAGGCTAGCTCAGGATGCACCCGTCCGGCGAATCCGCTCACTTGAGATCGGAGTCTCGCGCCTCGTGCATGCTGATCAATTGTCATTGATGGTAGAATGCCGTTAATCGTAACGCGTTTCTAGTCGTAGTCTACACGAATCATGCCGCCGAGCTCCCCAAAAACGCCGACTGTGCCTCTCCCACCCAAGACTTGCACCCATCCAGATCATCACTCTACGGAACGCATCCTACGTCTTTGCGTAATGAACATCAGTCCTCGCGCCGAGGATCATGAAGCCCTCGCTGACGCCCTCGTGGATTCCGCCTGTCACGCCACGCAGCCACCAGAGCACCAGGTCATTGATCGCCTGCCCCACCCTCCCGTCGTGCATCTGGCAGATGGCATTCGTGAACTGAACGCTCCTCCTGCCCAGCTCGTCGACCGTGTTGATCGAGGATGAAAACAGCCTCTCCGAGATGCGATGCTGGCGCTCGTACTGATACGCGTGGCCAACAAACAGCTTGACGTATGGAAGGAGGAGGTGCAAGAGGAGGAAGAACTGGACAATGCTCGAAGCGAGCAGGCGATGCAGCCAAGAAGGCTCGGGCGGCGGGCGTGGTGGCTCAGTCAGGTATTGCTGGCTACCTGGGTGCACAAGCTGGCCGCTGGAAATGTCGACGTGGATCACCTTGACCGTGTCTGGCGGCAGAGACGTCTCGAGGGACATCTTCTCCTCAGCGGTCAGGTCGGCTGGCAGGCCCTTCAAGAGGTAGGTCAAGGCGTGCAGGTAAAGCTGCCGACTGAACGAGGGCGTCCCGACATCGTTAGTCCCGAGCGAGGAATACTCTTGGAGCGCCGCGGTGAGTAGACTCAGTCCTGTGCGGCGTCAGCGCATGCCTCGAGCGTCGGTGGGAGGAGGCTCTCGTACCTTGGTTGGCGAACTTCCAATTCACGCCGCTCTGCATCTCGAAAGAGCGATAGACCGGCAGCGCGGCGGTGCTGGACGAGGAAGACGGGCGTTCATCTACCAGCGTATCATCCGACAGGGTGTGCACGGTGTCGCTGTCGGAGACACCTGACCCGCGTCTCGTGGCGGCGCTGGGCGGCCTCGAGGTATAGAGTGGTGGGGGTGTGCGGGCGCCGGCAGAAACATCGGCGCTGCTGGGCCAGCGCGAATGGACGGACACCAGCGGGCGGCATCGGAAGTCGCTGACGGTGCGGCGGAGAGACTTGAGGCGCGGGATGCGGCTCTGAATGACCATGGGCAGGATGGCGTAGACGCTGGACGGCACGTCATCGTCGCACGGCGCCGGCGCCGGCGACTTGGAGCCTTGCGGGCGTGATCTCTGAGACATCAGAGACCACGATCTGGACAGCGCCATGGCGGCTGCTCACCGGGGATGATATAGAAGCGAGACGAAGGGCGACGACACAGGGCGGTGTCGATAATGGCCATGAAAAAAGAACGGCCGGGGCATCAGGAATGGCGCGCAGCGCTTATCTAGAGGCCGGCCGCAGGACTGTGTTCTGGTCGCGGGCGCTGGACGAGGCAGGCCGCGAATCCGCATGTGACAGCGGGCGGCGCAACCGTTCGTTGAGACGAAGGAGGATCGGGCAGGCCAAGCGGCCGGAAGCGTGTCGCTGATACCGCAAACACGACCGTCTGATTTTTGCTTTCGGGCGCCGCAGATAGCGCGCTGCAGATGCAGGGTCTGCAGGCCTTCATCAAACGCTGCGATGGCGCCAATGGCCGCCGCCGCCCGCCGCATGCCTCCCGTGCCGTTCTGGTGTCGCCGCCGCCAGCAGCCGCGCCGCCCTCAGCGGCCCAGGACGTCATGGCGCGCGTGGGCGCCCCTGCACGTGAAGCGCCCTGGCCTCGCATGTGCGCGAACCTCAACAACACGACGCCCCTTCCGTCTCGACGCGCCATGCGGGGTCCCCGCTCCTGCGACGCTGCCAGGGCCGTTGCGGACGCGAGCTGCACTGTCTTCTGGATACGGCACTTCCGCCGCTGAGATTGCCGACCCGCCGCTTATCTGGGCAGCGCGAGACGAGGCTCGCAGAGGCGGCTACCACGGTGCTTGCTGAAGTAGCGCAGTCCTGTTGCTGAAATGTCATAATGTTGCGATCTTTTTTCTCATCGCCACTTTCTCCTTTGGCTAAGCTGCAGGAAGAGCTTGGCGTGTGTCATCCGTCCTTTGGAGCGGCTTCTGCAAGATCAGGGATCCTGTTGGTACATTGCAGTTGAGTGTTGGGAAGCGGGCCCGGATCAGGGTATAAAGCAAGTGCTGGCAGCCCTGCACAGGACTGCGGCGCGAGGGGCATTCGAGCTCCTCGCTGACCGTATTTGAGCCTCACATACCATCAGGATGTCCCGAATACCGCCTCTAAACATATAGTGCGGTCTCAACACACGTATAGCTAAATCGGATGCAGACGCCGCCCGGGAAGCTTGCATACGTCACGTTGGGCCCGAGAGTCCCGGCGAATGAGAGCCCTTGTTCACTGATTTCTCCGACCAAAGGCACTGCCCGACCAACGGTTTCAGCGTAACCCCGCGCCTCTGCTGAGCGGGACATTCCGGAAGAATCCCACGCAGCCGAGAAGCTTGTCGGACGCAGGACCGCAAAGTTGGAACCACGACCCGGTTCCCGTCAGGCCATTTCTTCCATTCGGCTGCGCGGAGGCTCGGGCCTTACCGAGGCATTCAATAGCTTCCTTCCAGAACAAACTTGCAGACACTGTCCCTGACCTCGACCTCTCCCTCCAGCTCAACCTGTCGATTTTGCAGAACTATCCCTATCGATTCTACAACGCCGCCGTGCCTAGCAGCACTTTACGCCCACGCTGCCCATTATACTCTAAAATATCTCTCCTGCCTATCTTACGGACGCTAGAGTGTTCCCGCTATCCCTATAGCATATCCAGGAACCCCCTTGTTACACCAATTACACTGTAGAAGTACCGTAAGACCAAGCCTTCCGAAAGCGAAGCCGACCGTGCAGTGTTCCGAAGTACGAAACTTTCACGTGTTTACCAGGGAGGATAGCGCTTTAAACCTGGGAATAGACACGTGTAACTCGATACCATATCATGTCCTGAGAATGGCCTGTTAGGACCAGCTGACAGGGTTCGATGGAAACACCGCATGCGGAAATTTCTCTTCGCATGTGAATGAAGATTTATTCCTTATCGGCCATGCCAACACCACGTGTGGGAGATCTTCTACTTGCACATGTTAAATATGTGGGTCCAAGGCAACGACGTTTCTGAAGGCAAATGCTGATATTCAACTATTCAAACCGCAGACTCCCGATCGGGAGCGCTAATGCACGGGCTATGCACATCCCGTGAAAATGTCCTCACGAGCAGCAGGGCCTAATTTCGATCATCGGTACCAGGCAAGGAAATTTATCTGAGACGAAGAGCCGCAAGGATTTCGTGATATTCCCGCCAGAGCAGGTGAGCTTCAGGAGACAGGGCCCAAACCACTGGTAAGCAAGATTTCACATGTCAGGGCTGAAGAGCAGGATACATGACCACTGTGCCAATCCCAGTGGTTGTGCCCATGCTTGACTCACGAGATAAAGACGCCATGTGAAGCTCCGGTGGACGTGAAAGCCAACATTGCACTGGCTGATGATTCAGGTGCGGCCCTTTCATTTGCAGATGGCATATGCGGCTACTGGAGCAGCCGGCTCAACCAATGAAGCCTTCACGTGTATGTTTGGCTTCGGCGAAATACATGATTTCTTGAGATACGAAATTTACAGAAGCCGATGCACAAACCAGATGGAAAAGAAGCTGTGGAGTTTCGGTAAGCAGAATAACAGCTGTTTAGGAAGCGCACCGTGAAGGACAACTCTCGAGATCCACGCTTAGATAGCTGCCCTGATATCCCATGATCAACTGCATCAAGTCAACTGTCCCTCTACAGTAGCAAGCCATGAACTTAAGGCATAAAACTGTACGTTTCTCGCCCTTAGATGCCAAGTCTACCAGCCTCCGTTGGTACCGATCAAGGTCCCCAATACAGGACAAAAGAAAAACTGCTTTGGAACCGTTGTCCTTCACTGTACTGGGGTTCGCAATACTGCTACGCCTTGCCCGAATGTCTTTGATCACCTCACCTTACTGGGACGTCCTCATAACGATGTCCTTCGGCCCGGTAGAAAAAGAAACAACGTCACGCCGAGCTATAAACCATTGTGAGGTCACAAGGTAGAAGCATCGTGGTTCCACCTTTCATCATATGCACACTACCTACCACACCACCACAAAGTCCCTTAGCGCATCACGCGTCCTCGAGGCTGGCCTGGACCCTGTGCCACCTGCAGCTATGGGCAAAAACAAATCGCACTCTCTCATCGTCTTTTCGCTTCTCCCGCCGTCATTCGTTGCGCCAAAAAGAAAAGGAGACACATATTCTCGCTCATACGTCTCACAGAATTGACTCCTGTGTCTGGGGATCGGTGTCGCCTGTCGTTCCCGGACAAAACTGCCGGGTCACGCATGCTGCCCCGGCCGGACAGCAAGAAACCTCTTCCCACCTCTAAAAACGGCGGCCCAACACTCCATTGTACTTTCTGTTCAATGTTCTTCGCCATCAGCTGCTTAAAATGTGGGAAAGCAGCATCACTTAGAGTTGCAGGGACTATTGCATTTCCCTCACTTGGCAGGTATACGTCGTCCCTGGGTGCTCCTTCCTTGAGAGCGGAAGAAGTAGTTTCCATGGCAGACAACGCCACTCCCAGTCAGTTGTTGACCATCTCGCCCAGGAAGGAGACAGTTCGTTCTTTCGTCCTTTGCAAAAATATTCAACGGCTGTGCTAGCTGGAGAGAAGGAGCAGACGCTATCGATGCTCTCTATAAAAAACACAACTGGACCCCACCGACGTCACTCCTCATGTTCCTCACCATGACCCCACGTGTCTCCAAGTAATAGGTAGTGACAAACAAAGCACGTGCCAAACAGACCTCAGAGCAAGATATCCACATTACTCGGCTCTACAATCCAAAGCCTTTCTAACGCCTTCGGCAACGCATCGGCCGCAATTCCCATAACCCAATAGGTAATGCCGCGCTACTACGCCAATCCAGAAAAATTGTACAAACGGAGATCAACTGCCCTGCCCAACCCTCCCAAGGGTGAGTCAAACCTCGACCCTTCACCAACAACCCGCCATCCAAAACGCCTGTCAACCCTCTCATTCCCATCTCACATCCCAACTTCCCACTCACTCAAGACGCATTCTGCCCGTAAGTCCACCCGCCATCCCTCATCAACCTCTCCCTCCCCTCCCTATCCCTTTTCCTCTCCTCCTCCGTTAGCCGATCCGTCGTCCAATGCGCGCTGCTCGTTCGCTCGCGGAACCGCTTGTGCCGATCCTTGTTCTTGAAGATCTCCTCCATCTGCAGCGGCGGGATGGGACCGAAGACCTCGAGCGGGTCGACGAGCTGCTGCTGCGTGAGCAGCTCGCGGAGAGCCGGCGAGTTGACCCAGGACGGGGCTTGGAAGTTGTTAGCTTCCGAGTCCGAGTCCTCGTCTTCCGAGTCGGTTGCGATCTCCGGGAGTTCTGGGGTGGGGAAGTGGGGGGAGGCGAGCGGGACGGTGGTGGTGTTGCTTCGGACGGGAGTTTTGAAGGGATGTTGGGAGGAGGAGGGGCCGGCTGCGGCTGAAGAGGAGGGGTTGGGCGCGTCGGCGAAGGGGATCTTCGCTTTGGAGGTGGTGACCATGTCGTTTGGATGACCGCCGAGTTTGCTGTGCTGCATTTGGTGCTGCGCTGTGATCATCTGCTTGAACATGGATGTTGGTCCTGACGGCGCAGTCTTGTAGCCATGCGGGAACTTGCTGGGCTCCTTGGCCTTGTCGATCGTCGAAAGGAGACGTTCGCGCTCCGGGTACATCTTGCGCACATTGGACTGGCGGATCGGCGGCGCCATCATCGAACGCCTATTATCAGCAGGCTCCTCCTCGTCGTCATCCTCCAAAGTCTTGCGACGCTTAGCATCCAGACGCTGGAACGACGGCCCGTTGCGCTGGACTTGAGGACGTGGCGCCGGCTCTTCATCTTCGGTGTGAAACATTCGCTTCGGCGGCTTCGCCGGGTTAACCGGAGGGATAGGCCTGTTGAGACCGAACTCTTGAACCGTGTTCATTCTGGAGATGGGTCTAGAGCCTCCCACGTCGCTACGAGGATGAGCGTGGATGGTATTCGCCTTCTCCTTCTGGAGGGCATGGGCCTAAAAAGGTTAGTGAAACTAACTCCTCGGCAAAAAGCAGGTAACTTACCAGATCACTGGGCTGCTTGTTCGCGGCCTGTTTCTTCGCCTCTGGTGCCAATGCTTGTCTGCTGGCAGCCCTCTTGGCTTCCTGGGCTCGTTGCTGTTCGGCAGCTTTCCTCCTGACTTCAGCTCTCCGCTCTTCGTCGGCCTTACGACGCTCCTCTTCAGCCTGCGCAGCCTTCGCAGCCCGCTGCTGTTCAATTTCTCGTTTCTTCTCAGCCTTCCGTTGAGCTTCGCGCTCTTCCTTCTCCTTATTCTTCGCTGCCAATGCTAGAGATGTAGGCTTCATCACAGATGCACCAGGCCCCGTGCTCTTGTTGAAGGAGCTGCTAGCAGATTCGGCAGGAATCTTTGAAGAGGCTGGCAGGGTGCCATGCAAAGACTTCGATAGGTCCGCATTGGTTGGATGCGTCCTCTGGGATCCAAGGCCAACCTTGATGTGTGTTATGTGTGTTCTCGGCTTGGGAAGAGTATCTTTGCTGGGTTTTGTCATCCGGGTCTTCGGTTCCCTCATCTTGGGGGGGCCGCGCGCCTGCTTCGAAGCCGTCGGTCGTGCTATATCATCGGCGGAATTGTAATCATCGTCGTGCGATGAAACCGTGTCCGCACGACTGACAGCACCAGCACGGATGCCAGCAGCGGCCTTGACAGGCTTAGCTGCGTTCTTCTCCTTCTCCATGGAAACTAAGGCATCGTCCCGTTCCTGACTGGGAGCCTTCTGCAAGTCCTCCTCTTCGCGTTCCTTCCGTTCGCGCTCAATGGAGGCACGAGTCTGCCGAGCCTCAGTACTCCGGTTGAGCGTACCGATAGCGGTCGCGGTGCGCTTAGCGGGGCTTGCAGGATTTATAGGCTTGTCGAAGATAGTTGACAAAGGTGGTCTCGGGGGGCTAGAAACTTCCTCCATAGCGGGAGCCTTGTTTTTGATACGAGCTGAGGAAGGCGAAAGAGCTTCGAGCTTAGCCTGAGCGCTTACACCGGCACTGCTAGCGAAGATACTCTTAGCCGACTTCAATACAGAGTAAAATTTGGTCTTCGAAGCACTCAACGGTCCGTCTCCATTCCTGCTCGGTGAACCAGCCGGAGTGTTGGATTCCGCGCTCTGTACCAGGTCAGGATCAGAGACAGAGGTTGCCTTCTTGTGGGCAGATTCCACATCCTTTACTGCAGCCTTCTCGGGAGACGCGAAGTTCGGAACCGAGACAGACTTGGCATGACCGAATCTAGGCCTGACAGGAGACGTATTCTCCGACTGCGGGTCTTCTTCAAGGTCCACGTGGAGGTTACCGATAGTATCTTTTCCGATGATCTCCTCCATGACGTCTGCCGAGTTGCTCTTCCGAAGCGCGGGGCGGCTCAGGGCCGGTGGGGGAGGCTTTGTACTAATGGGGGCAATCCAGTCATCGTCATCGTCCTCATCCTGGGCATTGGGCACTGGGCTGGGTGCTTTTGGTTGTGCTATGGCTACGTCGGGCTCGGCAGTCGACTCGTCGTCCTCCGTGGGAAGCTTGGGGTAGTTCAGTTCCTGCGATACAGGTCCAGGTACCGATTTCGACGTTCTTGACTCTTGGGATTGAGCGAGCATGTTGATGCGCTCGTGAAGGCGTTGCGTAGATGTCTTGTTGTGCATCTTCGTGGCCTCGGAATCCTCACGCTCAACACCAGGCATTTCTTCGTCATCGTCCTGCGTGGAAGCAACAGCCTGCGATCCGCCAAGGCTTTTACCGCCGGTGAATCTGCCAAAATGACTACTGCGTGCCTTGTACTGGTCGACGTGGCTGGTACGCGAAACTCTATTGCCCATGCTCTTCTTACCAGCCAGAGGTTCGCGTGCAGGCAAGGAAGAGAAAGCAAGACTGCTTTTACGCAATAGGGGCTTGGCCGGGCTGGAACCGTCAGACGGAGTCCTGGCTCCATCCTCATCCATTTCTTCCCGTTGATCCTCGGCAACATTCAAAACGGAGTTCAGTGCTGAGGCAGTTTGGTCACCAACGCTGAATTGCGGAGATTTTGGCTGGGCGTTCTCTTGTGCGACGGGCGACTCGTCCGGTTGTGTTGGAACCAAATCCAGCTCGTCGTCCTCGAGCACAGTGTGTTCGTCTTCATGAATAGCGATTTCGGAATGCGGCTGGTCCTCGAGATCCTCTTGCGCTGATACAAAGGATGCGGTTGCGGATTTGCGACGTTGCTCCTGCGGTTTAGGGGGTGACGAATGTATCGAGTTGGCGGGGCTTTCCTTCCGGGGTGATAATCTCGCGACCGACTCCTCGGGATCGACTTCCATTTCATCCTCGGTCATTCCATGGTATCCAGAATCTCCTGGAGGGATACGTCCGGCGGTGTGATCGGCTTCTGAAGCGGGTTGCGGCGGGGGCGGCATCTCAGCATCTTCTGGGTCCTCGGCAATCTGAATCTGCTCGATCTGCTTGTAGAAGTGTGTCTCGCGGGACGGACTAGGAGCACTGTGAGGGTTCGGCGCGAAGATGTCGGTGAGCGGCTAAAGTAGGGATTAGCGACGGTGTGCGGGATGGGGCGGAGCAACACTCACAGCGCGCGTTTCCAGGGGATTGCGCTTGCGAGCTGTGCGCGGCGTCTTGCCGCGGAGCTTGCCGGGCGTCTTGAACACATCGGCGACATTCCTGCAAGATGGTAAGCAGCTGGAGAGCGCAAGCTGTGATGCGGGAAGGCGTACAGCTCGGCGCCGCTGAAGATTTCGGCCACATGCTCGTTCAACCACTCCAAATCATTGCGCACGGAGAACGAGAACTCCTCGACCTCCTGCTCGACCAATTGGGCCGCCTGCTGGCGCTCGCTGAGAATCCACGGCGCGGAGCCGACGGCGGACTTGTTGCGCGACGCGGCCATGGTGTGGGTCGGGGTGGTGCTGGCAGTCGGGTGGGAGCGAGGCGCTGAAACGGTGACGACCAGCCGACACGGAACGCGTTCCTCGGGGGGTGGACAAGAGCGACAGCAGCTGGATGGGAGGCGGCGCGGCTACGCGAACATGGCGATGCGGCTGAGGCGGCGGAGGATGGCGCGCAGCGGTTGCTAGGCGGGCGCGGGATGGAGATGTCGAGTGGTGGTTCGGGTGTTGACAAGTCCGCAACGAGGCCCGCGAACCAAAACAAACCCGCCGCTTCGCGCTAGCGAGTCGCGCGCACGTGACCGTCGATCCCCACGAGCCGCCTCGCCTCGTCTCCTCTCCTCCTCCTCTCCTCTCCATCACTGCATCCCATAGCGCTCTGAATCCGAGGGCCTCTGGCGCGTGATATCCGGTCGCCCCCTCGCATGAACTCAGCAATCCAACATCCGCTCCCAGCTGCAGACCTGGACCTGGAAGCCGTAGAACTGCAGACGCATTACCTGGCACGTCTATCCCAAAGCAACTCCAGAATTTCCCCAATCACGCACAACGGGGCAGACTACCTAGCTGCCGGACTGGCTTTCATAGCACGTGAGAGCAGTCCCTACAACTACTACTACTCTGACGATCCTACGTCATGCCCACGACAGTATAGGCCACTCTCGGGACTATCACGTTGAGCGTTGCCTCAGGAAATCCATTGTTCCGCATATTTCTCTGGTCAATCAGAAACTCATCATGAATTACTTTGCTAAGAATGTATAGGCCCGGCCGCGCAGGTGCGAATCAATGGCAACAATGAATCGAGGCAAATTGGAGTTGGGGTAGTCCTCAATATTTCTGCCACGCTTCTTATGCGTTTGCTCTTTCGCAAGTCAGACCCCTCAATAACAGCAAGCATTATCTCGTGCACGGATTACAGCTATGGCCACCATTGACATGGGTGGGAAAACTCCTTCACTTAAATAGCGGAGCTCCTTAGACTTCCGATTCCCTTCATCAACATCCTCCTTCTATCAAGCAACAGAAATCTTGATTCCACTTCCTCGAACTTCATTCAAATCCTCACCAACAACATACCAAACTTCTAAGTACTTGCCGACAAAATGTGCTGGCTGCCCTTGAACTGGTGTCCCCGGTGTGAGAGCTGGGCGACCTCATACCCTGGAATCCACGCCTGTTCTCAAGTCCAACCCTGCAGGTCTTTTAGAATTGGCCTGAGGCACGAGCCGAGTACCTGCGATCCCTGCAGAATGAGAAGCCACCCTCTTGGTCACGCGTCGGGGCCCCGCGCGGGGAATGAGTATACAACCGTCGCGGCGGCTGAACACATTCATCCCCTTCACCTACGCAGCGAGGCCCACGTCCAGCATCCGCGCCTGGACTTTTTCACGGAGCATACCGTTGAGCCGCCACCCATTCGTCACCGCACGACCACTCAGCATCACAGGCAGCTTCGCCGCTCGGCCTCCGTGGACTCCAGCCTGGAGAGGCCGCATGAATGGGCTCCGGCTTCGTCGCACAATCTTGGACGTCGCGTTCCTACGCCTCGCCCGGGTGCCACCGCACTTGAAATCAACCATCTCCTTTTCCCAAATGGTATACCCAGTAACAGTGTTCGCAATCTGCCCCATGACTATTATGGCAACGGATACAGGTCTGACACTAGCGATGGCGCTAGCGATGTCAGTGCCTATGGAACTATTACCACCCCCATAGGCACCTCTTCTTCACCCTCCACGCCTGATCTTCGGCATCAGCTGCCGCCGGGTGCTTGGACATATTATCGAGCATGTCAATAAGTTGTCAATGAAGATATATTAATATCAAATTTTTTAATATCTTCCTTTTTTACCCTCTCGGAAGTGTTATATACCAAGATTCTTGTTACCTATCTTTTCTGGAATTGGTATGGATGTCAAATAGCGCTGCTGTCGTTATGATCGAGCGAAGCATGCTTTGACCAAGCGGCACCCGAACGTGAACGCCTTTTGCAGCTATTATACATTTCGAATAATGCAGCACAAATATCTACCCGGTTTTCACTTCTGAGTCTCGCATGAAAATTATTACCTCCATTGCTGATCTGACCCTTTGATTATCTCTCATCTTCCTTGCTTTCCATGCTATTTGCAGCAAGAATTGAACCAGGCTTTTTAGGTAGCTATCCCGGCCTAAAACCGCTTGATGATCCCCTATTGCAACAAAAAACACTCTTGCCTATTAGCTCGAGTACAATGGAAGTAACATATATGCCTCTAATCCTTAGGGCTAGGAGATTTCGAGCTCTTGGTTGAATGACTCTTTAGAAAACCACGGCAAGGGTGGACATATTGATTCAAGTAATTTGGAGGGACAGGATTCAGAAAATAAGAACAACTGGGGGGCAAAAGAGCCTATGTTCATACAAACAACCTTTCAGTGAGCCTGATGAATTGTTGTGCTTTCGAACCCCCCGAAAAAAGGAATAGATGCCATCAGATCCACTCTAGAGATACTTTGATCCCAACAACGCCCAGAGTCCACGCCATGCAGAGACACAGACAAACCAGAAAAACACTCTCTTAAGCCTCACCCACGATCCCTCTGAACAGCCTCTCCGTCGCACTCACCACTTCCTCATCCACCTCAATCCCCATCTCTTTCAAGACATAATCTCGAAAGTCTGTCAGAAACTCAGCCATTGTCCCATGAAACCCTTCCACAACATCTCGATCGCACAGTGAACACTCTCTCCTACTCGCCCTCGGCTCAACCGGGCGCAACATTTGGCGCACTATCCTCTGAGTGATCGAGGGCTGTGTCCGCCGCCGCTGAGAGTGCACCAACAGCGCTGGATTGCAATGGTTGCACTGGATCGGTGGTTGTCTTTTGATGATGTAGCGAGTTCGGCAGCAGAAGATTTCGACGCAGAAGTTGCTAGAACAAGGGCGGAAGATGAGAGTTTGGCCACGGGAAGTGGTGGGGTGAGAGCGGTAGCAGCGTTCGCAGATAGAGTGCTTGAGGACGCACATTTTTGAGAGATAGGATGTCTCTTTGTGCTGTCGGTAGATGCAGACTGTAATTGTTGGTATAGTGAGCTTGGAGATGAAGTAGTTGCGCGGGTTTTTGGGGAGATAGCTCCGATTCATGCTTGTGCCGTGATATTTTCAGTAGTGGAAGAGAAGAAACTGCAGAAAGAGAAGGCTGAGATTAAGCGCCGTAGCTCCAGAAAAGTGCCACAAGTAATCTACCAGTTTTGTTTTATGTTGATAATTGGCGTGGTTGTTGAATAAATACGTTGCAGATCAGCGCAGCGCCGCCGCAAAGCTGTACTGGTGAGTTTCTGGCTTTCTTTGGTATGTTATAACAGTCATTTGCAATTGCTATAATAAAGGTGCCCTCGCTCGCGGCTGCTAGTCCATACCTGCTGATAACTTCTTCCGTTATAATCCTGTTCTGGAAGCAGTGACTTACGTCCTCCCTCTCACCTTCCCACCATCCCCCAGTTCTTTCCAAATGAGACAAGTGCCACCACAACCACAAACTCTATTCGCTCAATGCCAACCCTCCGCACCGACGGAGCTAGGTTAGAGTACTACCTCTATGTCCAATGCAACCCGCAAGGGAACCCGACGGAACCAGCACGCCGAGCCGCAACTCTCAGTGACAGCTGGCTGTCTTCGAATAAATGCTTCTCCACGCCACAAACAAAACTGACAACGTGATCGCCGTGGACGCTGCGGCCGAACGCTAAATGGCCAGCAAAATAGCTCTCAGCATGCATGTCGCGCGCCGTCTCCAGAGAACATGTCTCAAGGTACTCGAGCTCTCGGACGACAATACCCAAGCTGACGGTCAGGCCTGCAAGCAAAAATCCAGTAGTCTATGAGCTATTTCGAGCTAGAGATGGTCTTTCAGACTCGGGGGCGAGGTTATAAAGGGCCGCATCTTGGGAATGCAATAAGCAAGCAGTTAGGCTGCTTTGAGTGTTTCTTGATTCACGAATAGAGCACTACGCCTTTCTCCCTTTTCCCTTAATTTTTATCACTCATTGATAGATTACTGCTCTCAATCCAGGTTATTTCTCCTTGGATATCAATCAAGCAGGGTCCATGACTTCTTTTACCGTCCACCCCATGCATTCCCATGCCTATGAGCTGTGATCCGCCTGCCTGGTACAAAGCTTCAACCCCAGTAAAGACATTTTTAAGAAGAGCTTCTGTCTCTGAGATTCTTTACTTTGCTCATCGGCGGCGTTTTCAATGCTTTTGTTCCCAATCCTTTTACTTTTTCTTCAAGACGTTGAACCAGATTACGCGTATATGGGCCAGTACCCTCCCCATAGATCGACAACCAAGACCAATATACTCACCAAAAGAGCAAGCTAAAACGTGGCCGTCTTCCTTGGTAGTCCGTCAGTGATTATTTGTAGTGACTGGTGCTCGAACGCTAAAACCTCTGGTATACGGAGTTGCAGCATTCATCCAAACGTAAAATAGACCTGTATACTTGATACATCCGGAGGTATGCTTCAACACCATATGCCAAAGCAAGCCCTCCCGCAGAATTCATGAGGTACTGCCAGGTAGAGTTGACCGGATTCTAGGTGCCCAATAATGCAGGTAGGTGAAACTGGAACTGGGTAGTATTGGTCAAGAATGAGATTGGAATTTTGACTAGCGGCTATGCGGGCATGGTTCGTGTTAACCATAGCGTTAGTAATACTGGTCAAAACTGCACCGCTATCGTATTTATGTTGTAGCTGCCTTGCTCTTCTTCGATCTCCCTCCCCAAAACACCCACTTTGCTCAATCAATCTCAACCCTTGGCAAAACAACTCTTCGCAACCGCCTCAAACGGCTCAACCCCACCTTCTACCGAACGAACAAAACCGTTACCAAGCCACCCACTTTCCTTAACGTACTCCAAAAATGTGTTTCATCGCCCAACACACCTGCGTGCATTGCGGGCGCACAATCAATCGCGTGCACCTGGATGAAGACTGCGCCTATCGCAGAGGAACAGGATACAGCACTACGACGCCTTGTTCTACAATTAAAGTTGTGCCCGGAGAACATGTGAGGGGATCCTCTTGTTTCTACTGCGGAACCGACCGCTGGCGCAAGATGAATAAAAGACACTGCAAGCTGTATCGCAACCTTGTCTGCCAGAGCTGCGGCGAGACACATCAAAAGTTGGCGGCTTTTGTCAAAGATATGACGGGCCTCCTCAGCGAGGAGGTATGCCAGCTTAGTCCAAAAACTAGGCTGAGGTATCACTTGGTGGTGCAAGTACTGAGTGGCATGGTGGTTATTTGAAGGAACGGCGGCGAAATCTGATGCCCGGAAATGTCGTCGAAAGGGCTGAACTGAGCGAAAGACTTGGGAAGCATTGTTTCCGGATCCCTTACAATACTGAGCTTAATCTTCCCCACCATGGCACAAGCTCAACTTCTGTGTCCTGAATGCTCGTACGGAATCATGTTTTCTAGCTTTGCGTTATGCATTCCGGCGTTTCTTTCTTTCTGTGTTTTCCTTTTACTTTTCATCTGCATCTATTCTAAGCGCCAACCGACACTAAGTACAAACAACATATTGCGCGTACGCAACTTTGATCTCCTCTCTTCAAATGTGCTTACAAAATCTCCATTGTCTGTCATAACTGCGTAAAGGCAGCCGAAAAAAATATTATTCCAGTGTCATGTCATAAGTAGTGACTTTGGAGGTCAGTGTTACGGTTTTGGAATGGTGATTACGAGCAAGGGCATTGGGAGGATAGCTTAGTCACCTAACACCTGCAGGGCAGAATATCCTGGCCCCTGGGCATCTTCCTTATAATTCAACTCTTACTTTCTCAGCATCCATCAGCAGGTTACAAGAACCTTGTATGCATGATTGGCTGTGGCAATTACAGATGTTGGCCAACGCATTGACACATCGCCAGAGCATTAACCTTCACTCCTATCGAAAGCAAGAATTCGTTGTTCAGGGAACATTTATCTGAGTAGATATTTTTGATGGGATCTCAATAGGTTCATAGCACAATATTGCAAGCAGTTTGTGAGACACTTTAGCGTATGAATTATGGGATTTTCTATATGCCATACGCGACATATATCTCTGGACAAATGATACCCGCGGCTTAGTTGGCTTTAATTTCCAGCTACTTGAGCAAGAAGTACTCAAACATTTCCTGTATCAACGACTATTCTTAGCACTTTCAATCCTCAAAAAAACAGCTTTCAATGCCAATAAGTCTCCCATAACAGTACTCATTCCCCGTTTCCAACAGCCCCTTTGCAAATGCCACATCATACACTCTCACAAGTGTGCATTAACGGGTTCTTCAAATGCCCCAGTCGCGGCAACCTCTGGCAAAAAGCTCGATATCAGGGGCTACGAAATGTTCCATTATCTGCTTCTCCTGTTTTTTTTTTTGGGAATTTCGAGTCGGGGAAAGTGTCTGTGTGGGATGCGGAACCTGCGGAACTGGCCATTGGAAGTGATTTCAGAATGAACCATTCTAGTATTCAGATTGTTAGGAATATCCGATGATATTTTCTTGAGTCAATTGACGGCTTAAATAGCCATTAGAATGTAGAAACAAAATTCAAATGAGAGGTGCTGTAAACTGTTCAGTGGAAGTCAAGGAACCACTCTCGAATTGAGAAGCTGAGCGGTGTACATCCAATATTTGTTCCTGCAAATCGGCCCTATAGATGAGCAAAATATAGCCGTTTATGCAGTGATTGACCCCCGCTTAGAGTCTCAGGAAGAGCCGTCCCCACACACGTCATCTGCTTTGTTGTCCGAACGTTCGTCACATGCATATTTTGCGGGGCCGATTGTTACCAATCAACACGCCATGCTCAAGCGCTGCACTCTCCATATATCTTGCTCAATGACTCCAAGAAACAGCCTGAGCTAGCGTCAATTCCTTATCTTGATCTTGAAGTCTTCGAAAGCCATATCACAACCTCGCTAAATTACCTTGCGTGCTTTCATCTACAAACACCAACCCCATTCGGTTTCGTATAAACCAAAGAAAAATGTGCTGTGAAGAACACCACATCTGCGTCTCTTGCGACAAACTCATCTGCTCGCACATCGACCGCTGCGCCGCAGCGGCCCCGAACTACGGCATGGACTTCGGCATCGTTGGTGACGACTGGTGCCCGGAAACAGAATGGATCATCGAGGAATTCCTGCACGAGGACGACGGCTTCTGTCCGGATTGCTCAAACGACACCACCTTCCCCGTGGATCACTTGAGTGGGGAGGTGGTGCGTCCGCCCACGGCGTTATCGGGGCGCAGCAGCAGTAACTCCGGACCTCCGTCGCCAAGCCAAAGCCAGACGAGTAGCGATACCAATGATAGGGGCGATCAAGTGCAGAGTGG
Organism: Neofusicoccum sp. Z2; assembly: GCA_037356115.1. Taxonomy (NCBI): domain Eukaryota; kingdom Fungi; phylum Ascomycota; class Dothideomycetes; order Botryosphaeriales; family Botryosphaeriaceae; genus Neofusicoccum; species Neofusicoccum sp. Z2. The sequence continues at coordinate 108,011 of JBAWJY010000007.1, forward strand.
ATGGAGGAGACGCGTCAGGAATATCATGAATGGGACGAGGCTGAGAACTTCGGGTACGCGGGAGGTCAGAGATCAGCAGGCCAAGATACAGAAACAGTCAGCTGATGAAGCAAAGGCCAAGAGGTCGACTTTGGGAGACAGGGGCAAGCACATTCAGGGTCGCTATCAAGTGCTTGACTAGGGCATGGAATAAGGAGGTTTGTGGCTGAGGGCAATGAAAGGATACGAAACCTCGATATATGTACGATCGCTTGTCAAGGCTTCCAAGCACAGGCCTGTCTACCGGCTCGGTAAGGCATCAGGAACCCCGGCCGGCTATTCTTTGAACCGCACAATACCGATACTGTACGCACTGGACGGCCGGCTGTCTCGGAAGCACGGGGGGGTTCTCGGTGGATCGTCGTGGGTCTAATGACTGTCGCTAAACAAACGAGTCAGAGTCAACGAAACAGTACTTCATGTGGGTTACGCCGTGTTAAGTACTGTGTTAGAAAATCTGTGCTCTATAGATATATTTAGGTTTTCAAGTCTGCCACCGCATAGGGTCCTTGACAACACTTGGTAGAAGGACTTGAGTATTGCTCACAAGAACACAACAAAGCAGAGACATATCTTTAAACCTCCAAATCACGTATCTGCCCCCAGTGAAGCCTTAATACTCACTTAGCAGGCAACACCAGGATCTGCAATTCCACCTTCAGGGAGCGCTTTGACCCTTGAAAGGAAGCTATGCGCCGCGGTAAGATCTGCGAAAAGGGCCGGCGGAATACCGACTCCATATGCCGGCGCAACCGGAGGACAGCATCTGCCCTGAGTGTGTAAGCTGCGTGTGGCCGAAAGAACTGCACCATGACAAAGATAAGAAGCTCGAGCGGGCCGTACGGCCACGCCTTTAGCGGCGTAGTGGCTCAAGGAGTGGCTGAGTAGTGGTCAATGTCTCAACCGCACATCCGCTTCTGTGTCTGCAGTGGCTGAGTGCCGCATATCGTTGCCCGCGGCTTACCAAGTCTTTACATGAGTATTGCAGGAATTTGTCTCCCTACACACCCGAGCAAATATTTGATAATTTGAGCTACCTTGATACTTCTGAAGTATCTTTGCCCGAGCCAGTAACGAAACTGATCGTCTCTTTGAAATGCAGGGGCGCGGAAACCCGGATTGCCTGATTCCGAAATCCTCGGTGCCCGAAATGAAAACTGATAGCCGTGTATAGTGACCATAAGGCTGGATTCTTGCCGGGGATACGAAGCGGGAATTTCCGTATACGAAAGAGAGTTCGATCTGCTCACGCACCCAACGCGTAAGCCACAGCTGAGTTGCTTGAGGCGTCCTCGTATCCAGCAGGACTCGCCTGAACGCCACGAGCGTCCAGCCATAGATGGGTCCCGGAACCTGGCAAAAGCTCTACCCGAAGGCTCTCGGGATGGATCTCGGAGGACTATCTGCGCAGAGGTTTCGGACAGCAAGCGCTCCGCCTATTGTGTGGAGAGACGGATGTACCCGTTCGTGCGTCCATCGTAATCTCGAAACTTTTCGATCCACCCCAGAAATAGAAGCTCATGTAAACCACTTTGAGAACATCAGCAAAGACAATTTCCCACTGATTCTACTTCCACAAGTATTGGACTATAGGAGTAACGCTAGCGACGAATGTCTTGGAAAATAGGGCGTATTGTGCGGTATGGACGGCGGCGAGACGTAACGGTATTGATACGTGACTGGCGTCGGCTTGCGTGGAGACTCGAAAGCAAACTCTAAACGTTGAGTCAAATCGAGGCTGCAAGTCAAAACCACAGCTTGAGGATCTGACGGGAAGTCAGGTTGCTGCGAAAAGTAGTAGCTTGCTTCCAAAAAACACCGTCGAGATCTTGAAAATTGATTCCGCGAGATTGCCCTCTTCTTCTCAAAACAGAACCCCTACTTACCGAATCTCTAACTTACCTGCATGAAAGAAGCGCATCTGCTATGAAATGCATTCAAACTTACCTCACAAGTCCCTACGACAGCGCCAGCGTGCCAGAATATGTTCCGGTTTGTCCTCCACTACAGTACCTATGTACTTGACACCTCTCTTCCGGTCACTTCAATGACCACCTCTAGCGCGCACCCAAGAGCCTCCGCGCTCACCTCATCTTTAACAAGGCATCCGAAATTTTCCCTAGACCAACCCTTCACCGCAAAATTATGCTCCGAGACAAACAACCCACCTTCTTCATACACCGCCTACCTACACAGCCCGAGCCCGAGCCCGAGCCCGTGCCCGCCCACGATCCCGCCTTTGGCCTCCCAACAACCAGAAAGGCCCAACGCTCATCCACGAGACGGAGCAGGTGCGCGCGTGAGGAGGATGACGATGACGACATGACATTGTCTCGAGACGGGCGGCTACGGGATGACGCGCTCGGTTCGTCTGATGTGACCGTTCGGGGGATTTTCCAACGCTTGCGAAAGCGACTGACTACTGAAACTGATGAGGGGCGGTGTGACGAGGAGGAGGGAACAGAAGCTGGCACCATCGACGGGCGGCTACGATAGACACGTTGACTCACCCACAGCTCGCTCGGACGACCTGGTAGAGTCGAGATGGAGATACGATGACGAGGACGAGATTGGATGCGTTTGAGATGCTGAAAAAAAAAACAAGAAAAGAGGTCCGATCATGTGGATGCAACGGGACCCATATGGAGACCGCAGGAGCGGCTGAGCGACAGGGAAGTGCGTCTCGTAAGCAAAGAGCCGAGTTCACGGAGCGGAGTATAAGTGGCCAAGCAACGGAAGCCAGGCAGGGGTGGAGAAGGAAAGCTACATGCAGTTGACTCGAGCGGCTGAAGATAAGATGCCCCTTGTTGATTATGTTTTGATGCCCTTCCTCCATCTCAGCCCAACCGGGGCCTTATAGTCACCTGCTACTACGCAAATGCAACCACGCTTTTCTTTTTCCCACTACGTGCCAGAGCATTGAATCGCTCCAGTGATTCATAATGCTAACGTTCCTTTTTGCCCCACATTACAGCCACGGAGCGGCACGCGCCTCACTTCCAACCGCCTCACTGCCCAGTGCCAAACTCCGCAACGTATCAGCTCCGATACTCCTCTTGTTTGCCAATGCCTTCTTCTTCAGCTCCCGCTCTCGCTGTTCCCGTGCCATCTCCTGCCGCTGGCCCGCGCTTCTGTACCCTGTTGGCCACGAGGGCGTGCCACGACTCGGGCTACTCGCCCGGATCGACACGTTGCGCCGCATATGTCGCCAAATGGCGCGGGCTTCATCTACCGAAGAGCTCTCTGCATCGTCTGACGTCGACGTGCATTTTCCGCTCTCGGTCGTGGCTGTGTCTCCCGTCTCCAGAGCGTCGGGTTTGCACGGCGCAGCGCGAGGACTGATGCGGTGGAAGTCGGTGAGCGGTGAGGCGGAAATCGAGCGTTGAGCTTGTTGCGCATTCGGGGGAAAGGTGGCGGTGAAGCGGAGGCTGTCACGTGGTTCGAACGAAAGGTGCGGCTGAGAAGGATAGTGACGAAGACTCGGCTTGTGCTCGTCCTGAACAAGCAAAGAGGTGTGATTTTTCGTCAAATCCGGAGGGTAGTGATATGCCAACAAGGTATCAGGCGTCGAAAACGCTGCTAAAGGATTGGCGGAAGACTCTGTCAACAGCGGCGCTGCTCCCATTTGGTAGATGAGCTCTGAACGCACTCGCTGGATATAATCGGAACATGGAAGTGAGCAACGCTTGTTTTCATAAAATGTAGCAAGAGCATCCAGTGCGACCTGCGGAGGATCTTGGGTGGCGATTAGGGATACAAATCTTTGGTATAACTCAGTTTCGGTTCTGGTGACAGTGAGACGGTCATCTGCCAGCCCGGTGCTCCATATGGAGAGCGGATTGGGTCTGTGGATGGAACAGGTTTGCTCAACTGTTACGAAATTGTTGTTCGGAAAGAATGATTGCTTGTAACGAGCCTTCACGTTCAGGATTTCCGTTACCGTTTCTCCGAGAAGGAACTCTAGTTCCCTGAACGCATCCTCCACACCAGCGACGGAACTACGCGGAATTTCCTGTGGATGAGTCGCAGACACCGCGGGGATCTTCACCCTTACCAGGATTGAGATAGTCTGACCAGGTTTGAGGTTAGTGCTTGAGGTAGTTCCGAGTAGGCTTTCAACAACGCATTCTTGGCGTGGTGTGATATCGAGACAGAGGTCTGTGATGGCTCCGAAGCCACGTCCTTCCCTTGCGTAGGAGATTACGTCAGCTACTTGCGCAATGAGATGACTCGAATCCTTCACTGAGACTTCAGGCTGGACAGAGCCGAACTGAAGAGTTCTAGGGAGCATCCAGGTATTAGATGTTTCTGATGGGCTGGCGTAATACGGCACCACAGCCGTACACACGGAATTGATGTCGAGTGGCGCAAAGTCTTCCTGTGGGTCAAAGTCTCCGAGTGGTAGTGGAGACAACACGAATACGTGGCAACGGTCAAGGCGAAGAGGGTGGACGGTCTTATCGGTTGGGTCTCTGAGGATGTTAATCGCCTCTCGTAGTGTCTCCTTCAAGTCTGCACATGTGGCTGGCGGGCGGGTAGCTAAAGCTCTGATTTCCTGGATTTCCTTCCGGACTGCAGCTGGATTGACAACCTTCAGAGGATGCAAAAGACATCCGGAGGTTTTGGCCTCATCCGAGAAGTGGCGACAGCAGGTGCAGAAGACCGCAATTCGATCGTCCGGTTTGTTGCTCAATCTGGTAATGCTAAGCGCAACGTCGCAAGCGGTCTCAAGGCAGTCCGGGGAGGCGGACCGGCTAGATCTCGGTAAGCTAATGTGGCAAACGCGACGGATCCGCCATCTCGGGAGCTGAGTAAGGGGCTGTATCTGCTTATGCTCAGGGGGCGGGAGTTCGGGAGAAGAGCGAAGGATGACGGATGCCCCACGCGCGAATGATGATGGGGAGATGCTCATCTGCCGTCTCATGCACTGCGGATGCGTTCATCTGGTCTCGCTTCCCTGCGCATCATGAGGAGTCGACCGATTTGTGACGTCAGGATGAAACTGAGACTGAAACTCACGAGTTGTCAAGGACCACGACGATATCCAAGCCCACCCCTTCATTTCGCCTGGCATCCGTCTTGACTGCGCCACGTGCTTCGACGGCAACCCAGATGCACTTTTCCTGGTGCAGACTCAGAGCCTCAGATTCCGTCATCACATTAAGATCGACAGTAAGGATCGGCGGCCGCCCACGTGCGACGCTCTTGGGCCGCGGGGAAGCCTGATCTGCTGCTGCCTGAGGCAGGGGGCATTGGGGAGAGCCACATTGCGGTGATTCGACAGACGCCTGGTCTTGCCGGAGGGTGGTTCGACTGGACGACGGTGTGAGGAGTCTTGGCATGTATCAGCAGACACGCCTGGACCGCCAACGCGTGTGCGTAGTAGAATTTGAGGCTCTATTGGTCTTTGGAACTTACGATGGCGCCGACGGTTGGACCGGGAGTTCGGAGCTCTTGGAACGTGTCTGAAAGCTCGGCCTCTTTCTCATCGAAAGTTTTCGGAAGAGGCTTCCGTCGGACCGGCCTTTGCGAGTCGGCTGCAGGCCGGGACTAGATCTGCTGTTCTGGATGCTGCCAAGAAATTTAGACAGTACCCTGCTCTTAGAGGATTTTCGCCGGTGGAGGCTGGGGGTGGTTGGCTCGACGATGGATGGCGCAGAGTCCAAAGCGGGTTTCAAGGGCGAGCTGCGTCTTCGAGCGAGGTTGAGTGAGCTTGCTTCGCCCTCAGAGTATGTCTTGGGCTGAGCAGCGCCGAGGCTTGACGTCGAGGACCTGTTTTCCCGGCGTTTGCGGACTTTGATCTCGTCTGACGGCCGCAGGGCTGCAGGGACCGGGATGGATGAAGGTTGGGCGGCCGGCGACATGCTGGCACGGGCAGATCTGCGATCTCCTCCAGCTGCAGGACGAGGGCCAGACTCTCGGGAGGCAGAATATTCTCGAGGTGAGGTGAGAGATATTTTCCATTGGAGAAACCAGCAGCGGCAGGCAACTCGCTTCCTGCTAAGGAAGGCACAACCCTCGAGGTCCTCGACGCACAGCGCCCGGCCGCGATTAACTCTTGCACGCGCGCTCACCACCTTGGGAAACCGGTAATCATGTCTTCGTATTCTCTCAAAAGTACTTCCAACGAGCAGACCATCCAACTTGAGCGGGTTCTTTTGAGCCTGGAACCAATGCCGACCATAAACCCTCGTCCGCACATCGTGCGACTTTTGAGAATTTTTCTTTTTTGACCTTTTAGCCCGACACCTTCACCCCCACTTAAAAACTACTCCCCTAGGCGGTGCCAGCAGATGCAAGAGCAAACTATGTTGGCTTAAGAATCCTGGCCTTCGCCTTCTCGAGAATGTCTCGGTCAATCTGCGCAAAGCGCACCTGGGCTTGTCAGCGGTTGCGCGCTTGGAGGCTGGCATGGTGCCTACCACGTCGTCTCCCTCCACGCCAGCGCCGTAGAGCACGGCGTCGGACGTGCTTGCGTAGATGCCCTTCTTGACTCTTTCCTCCCACACGCCCTCCCAGTTCCACTCGCCTGGGCGGCGCGATCTGGTTGCGGGAGGCGCGCTGGGTTTGGTCATGGGCTGCAGTTCGCCGGTAAATTGCGTCTCTCTGTAGGATCGCCACGCGTGGTAAGCTCCTGGGTTCGCAGCAGACTCGACTGATACGGAATCGAGAATAGACTCGTCGGTGAACGATGCCTGAATATACTTGAGGATCTTGGCGACGGGCGGCGGATGGAAGTCGCCTTCCCCGGGCGGGCCTATGTCGCCGCTGGCATCCGGTTGAGTCGCTGCACCGCCCACGTTTCGCGCGCTCGGAAGGCTCCGGCGAATCCGATCAAACCACCGCGGGAAACCATGGCGCAGACTGAAGCCGCCTGGGGGAAGACGCTCGTCGTCGGTGGCGCTTACGGTCTCACCGCTGGCCGAGCCAGTGGTGTAGGTGTACGTGGTCAGTGGAGTTACCAGCGGATGGAAGACGTCCGTGGACAAAGTCACGAGCGGCGGCACTGATGGATATGCTGGCGGAAAGAAAATCTGGACTCGAAGAATTGCAGGCGCGTACGGGCCTTGAAACAATACCCGGTCAGCCGCGCGCGCCGGGCTGAAGAAAGTTTTTGGCTTCAGCGAAGCCAATTACAAACAAGCGCACCTTTGCGGATGAATATCACGCCAGTCCAGATCGACGCATCGCCGGGCGTGATGCTCATGTACACGCCATCGGGACAGCCGTGTCGCAGGCTCGCGCTGCAGGCGGGCGGAGTCAGCACCGGCAGGCTCGGGCAGGCGGTTGACGTACAACTCGACGAGCAGATTCTGCTTCTGGAGCGCGGGTAGCGCCAGCGCGGCGCCCAGCAAGGGCATGTTGGCCGTGGTGCCGGTGGCAGAGGTGGAAAGGGGTGATCGTTCAGACGGGCGGCGGCTCAGCGGGCAGCGCAGGATCGTTTTCCCGCAACGGATCTGCCGCCTTCCCCCGCCAATACCAAGGAACCCCAGGCCTGCGCTGGCACTGGCGCATCGCGGCGACGGGCGTGCAGCCCAGCCTCCAGCCTCAGGCCCCGTGCGACTCGGCGCGGCGTGGCGCGAACGCTTCATCAGCCTGCCCCCTTTCGGCCTGCACGTCGCACAAAGCCGCCGCCCCGCTATCACATTCTGGAATGATGCGATGACTCGGACGTATCACTTCCGTCGTATAGAGATCAGCAAGGGTCCCGGGCCCCGGTTCCAGCGGCCAGGCTCAACAACACACGCTCCACCCGAGTCAGTCGGCCAGGCTGTGCAGCGCGCGCAGCACGCCGCCAGGCAGATATTTGCCTAACGGCACGACGCAGCGCGCGATCAGCAGCATATATTAACGTCTGTAAGACCCAGCCGTTGCACGGTGGGCTTATACGAGCAGAAGCACCAGTCAGGCCTCGCCACACTTCCAGAAAAAGTCACGTTGGGCACGACAATCACGGCAGCGCATCTCCAGGTCGTCAGCAGCATTGGCGGTGAGCCTCCGGTCAGGCCGGCATCTGACGGGCGCCGGAAGATCTGGATGTCTCACAGAAGCACTGTTCCCGTAGCCTATTCAGATGTGCGACTAGGGACGTCGACTGGCATTCGCCCGGGTTTATATTGGTCCACCTCGCCGGGCGCACAGCAGCAGCGGCGCTGAGGATGGGCAGGATTCAGCTGCATCATGCATTTGCTTCCGCCCGAGGACCGGGGATTGTCGATGCGGCTTGCATCGGGCGCATCCCAGGGTTTTGCATTTGCAGGCGTTGCACCAACTGCTGGCACCACTGGAGCGCCGCACACGAGACATCGCATTCGGCACACACAAGAAAACGCTTGCCGTCACACATTGAGGGTCAAGTGATCAGTGCCGGCACCGTGCGATGGGCGACGGATCATTCGCGGGCGCGTCAGGAGTTGCAGTCGGCTATCGTTTCAGCGGGCAGCGATGACGTCGGGATCGAAATTAAGGATCTGCAGCGCTGGCCGGCCAGCAGCGCGCCTGCGTACCCCAGACGGCGCGGTTGTGCCTGGTGGCCAGCTGTGTCGGCGGGCTGAGGGCGGCGCGGCGTGCTGCGACAAACGGCCTGGAGCTAAGGTGCCGCGGAATCGGCAGGCGTCGCGCGCGGGGCGAATCAGGCGCCGGGCGGAGAGCGTACCCGCCATCTTCCGGCCACAGATCTCGAAAGGAACCTTCGACGAGACGACCAACGCGAATAAGCCTTGCGCCAGCAGGCCGTTCCTCGTTTTCCACGCGAGAGGCCGACAGGGGTGCCGGGGGCGACGCTGATTGTCCGCCCCCCGGCCTGCGCAGCCCTGCGCCGCCCGGCCAATCGCGCGCGCGCCGCCGCCGTTGCCCACGCTCACCGCCGAGCAGCGCGCCTCCGGGCGCCGCTGGCTCGCAGCTCAGGCCGCGTCTCCTGTTGCGTGTCGGAGGCCCGTAGGCAGCGCTGCGCTCTTCCCCAGCGCCAGGCCCCCCGGCGCTTGACCGGTGCGTCTGGTCCGCATGCGCAACATTCGCCCAACTGCCACGCGCCGCCCGGCTGCCCGCGGTGGGTACCCGCCCGTCACCTGATGCCCTCTCTAGCCCGTGTCGCCGGCACCCTTGCCGATGCCGCAGCGCGGCGACAGGTCGCTGTGCGCAGCGGGCGAACAGCAGCAGTGCGCGGCTGCTGCCCGCTGCCCGGCCAGGCATTTATAATTGTCCGGCCGGCGCCTGCAAGGCTGGGCGTACGTCGCCCGGCCATCCACCAGCGCCGGAGCGAGCAGAATTCACCGCCTCTCCTGTAATTTGAAACCATCGCGGCTGGCCGTTGCTCTATTGAAAGCTAATGAGATTGTCGCGTCGCCCTCTGCCCGCCGCCGCTCCACTTGCCGGGCCTCTGACTCGCGCCCTGCGCGCCCTCTCTGGCACGCGGCCACGTACTCGCGCCCGGGGCGCAAAAGCAAGCACGCGCGCAGGCAGAAGCAACGCGACTCGCAGTGTCGGTCAGGGCCAGGTGCGCTGGAGCTTCGAGAAGTGACGAGAGCGCGCGAAAAAAGCCTGCGCCTGCGCGCTGCGCGCCCGCTGCCCCTCGTCCTTGTGCCTTGCTGCCGGCGTGCAGCCAGCCTTCTGGCGGGCTAGCGCATCTGCCCGGAGCCGCAGGCCGCAGACGCGAAATGCAGTGCCCCTGTGCTGGGCCCAAGGAAAGGGGGCAACGGTGTTTAGCCCCAAAAGTCAATCCCAGTAGCGTACCGGCAGGCCGGCCAGGCGCTGATCGGTGGATGTCATATCCACGCTGCTAGCCCTGCAACATCGCCCATCACGGACGCGCGACCACCGTCTTCGGGACCCATCTCAGCCCGCCTTACTTTTGGGGCAACCTAGCATCTCGTCCCCAATGTTCCGCGACTGGTTCCATGTGCGACGGCGCTCGCTTGGCTAGCAAACACTCAGGGGCCGGCCCAGCCAAGCCGCACATCCTTTTTACCTGTGCGTCCGTTTGGGCAGCATACCACGGATCTGACCCTTCCACGCAGCTCAGGACGATGCAGTCGCAGAGCTGGGGTCCGCCCTGCCAGCGAATCGTTCGCTTATTGCGAGCTTGCGCCCATCACCGCCGCTCTGCAAGCTATATCAGAGCCGCCTCCCGCGCCCCCGCTGCTGCCGTCCGTTCTTGTGCTCTCTGCAACACCAGCGGACAATCACCATACCATCACGATTCGCGCTCCGACTTCCCCGGCGCCCCGCCACAGGATACCCTTGCCTCCTGAAATAAGCCCGTCTGCCCTACGCCACTAGCTAAATCTTATCGTGTCTAGATGACACAGATTAAAACGGTCATTTAAGCAGTCGAGCCCCTCCGCCCTTCGCAAAGCCTTCAGGTTTTGTCCTCGGGGATTCCTCACGCTCCTTCTGCCCTCCGCCATCCCACTTGACCCCGCCTGCCGTGTCGTGACCCCTCTTGACCCAATTGGACGCCATTGGCACCCATAATGCTGAGCTGCCGCGCTCGTCACCGGCGCGCGTCCGTCGCGCCGGACGGCAAGGTCCCGTTCCCGTCGCAGCAGCTCTTCGTGCTAGGTAAACCCCTCCCCCCCCTCCTTCCACGCCGCCAGCTCCCCGCAAGCCGCTAAACAGCTCTGCCTCCAGCACTATGCCGCATCGCCGAGCCCATCGCCTTCATGTCCATCTTCCCGTACATCTACTACATGATATCCTCGTTCGGCATCACCAAGGATGAGAAGCAAATCGCCATGTACGCGGGCATGGTCACGTCCGCATTCGCCTTCGCCGAGTTCATGACCGGCGTCATGTGGGGACGGCTCAGCGACCGCTTCGGCCGCAAGCCCATCCTGCTGACGGGCCTGGCCGGGACGGGGTTGAGCATGCTCATGTTCGGCTTCGCGCAGAATCTGCCAACGGCGCTGCTGGCACGCGCCTTGGGCGGCCTGCTTAACGGGTGAGTTGGGTTGCGCGGTCACCGACTTTTGGGCAGGCGCCAAGATGGACTTTTCTGACGCATGTGTAACCCTGCAGCAACATCGGTGTGCTCCAGACGACGGTCGCGGAGGTCGTGACGGTTGAGTCGCAGCAGCGTAAGTGGCCCCCGACGTCAGCGCAGTGCGAATTGGCCACGAGGCGACCTTACTGACATTGAAACGCACAGCGCGCGCATACTCCATCATGCCATTTGTTTGGTGTCTAGGGTAAGTCCGATGTCTCGCCGAACCAAGCTTGTTGAGCTCGTTAACTAATGATGTGCGTGCAGCTCCATAATAGGCTCTGGCCTCGGCGGCACCCTTGCTGAGCCTGTCAAGGGATACCCTACCGTCTTCCTCCCCGGCTCCCTGTTCGACAAATTCCCATTCCTGCTTCCGAACCTGGTCTGCGCCGCAGTGGTGTGCTTCAGCTTGATCGTCGGCGTCCTGTTCCTGGAGGAGACGCACGAGGACAAGAAGGATCGCTTCGATCCCGGGCTGGAGATTGGCAAATGGCTCAAGCGCAAGGTGCGCGGCCAGCCCGACGACGAGCTGAGCCTGGCCGCGAAGGCCGGCTACATCGAGCAGACCTGCTACCTGCTTGCGGAGGAGTCGGAGGATGAGCAACCGCCGGGCTACCAGTCGACTGAGGGGTCGCCGCGTCTGGCAAGCATCTCGACCGCTGCCTCGCTCCGTACGCCGCCAAGGGCTGCTCCGAAGCCCTCGATGCGCTCAGCGTTTACCCCGCAGGTGATGCTGAACATTGTCGGCTACGGAATTCTCGCCTTGTAAGATGCACCCGGGACCTGTCGCGTTTCACAAACTAACGAGCTGCTGCAGCCACACCATCTCCTTCGAGCAGCTTCTGCCGGTTCTCCTCAGCATGCCCAAGTCGACCGAGCCGGCACACCTCCCGTTCAAATTCGTCGGCGGTTTCGCCCTGCCCACCAAGACCATCGGGTTCATTCTCTCGGCGCAGGGTTTCTTCCAGATGATTGTTCAGATCTTCATCTTCCCGGTCATCAGCCGGAAGTTTGGCCCTCTGAAGACATTCCGCGCCGTCATCTTCGCCTACCCGTTCCTCTACACTCTGACGCCGTACCTCACGCTACTGCCCGAGGCAATGCGCATGGCCGGCGTGCTCTTGGTCCTCATCTGGAAGGTTACCGCGCAGTCGCTGGCTTACCCGCCGCTGGCTATCATGCTCGCGAACTCGGCCCCGTCCAAGAAGGTTCTTGGGACTTTGAACGGGGTGGCAGCGTCTTCGGCTAGTCTCTGCCGCGCCTTCGGTCCCACAGTGTCGGGTAGTATCCAGTCAGCTGGCCTCAGCCTCGGATATTCGGGTCTTTCGTGGTGGACGTGCGCGCTTGTTGCCATCGTCGGCGCGACGGAGAGCTTCTGGATGCGCGAGGTCAAGACGCGGTTCGAGAAGACCGAGAGCGAAGGACGGAGCGAGTACGAGCATGACGAGGAGAACAGCATTGGCGAGCCTCTCCTGGACTCGGCCGCGCTGAGCGCCTCGTACATCGCTTCGGACGGCACGCCGATGCAGGGCGGGCAGACGCTGAACGACGGATCGGCCTCGGACTCTGAGGAAGAGGAGATCGTGGTCTGCGGCTCCACCAAGGAGCACTTCTGACACATTTTTCTTTATTACGCGCCTCCGACCGCGCAGGGTAATTGGCATAGATCGGTGGACCAAAAAAAAATCAGGGCATCCGGAGTTAAGGGAAAGACATGATACCAAGCAGCGTGGCTCGACCCCCTGCTACACACGACAAAATTCCCTTTGGCGATTTCATTGGCTTGGATTTCCTTGCTCCATTCCATATTCTCCATCTCAGCAGCAGCAGCAGCAGCATCATCATCATTATCATCACAACTCAGCATCATTGGGCGGCGTTTTGGGCGACTAGATAGAGATTCCGTAGGGGGGGCGCCAGCCCCAGAGCACTCGGGAGAGGGGGAGCGGGGGACACGGGCGTTTACCAGGGCGTTTCATACGAGCGATGAGCTTCATGCATCTCAGATCCTTTGCCAGTAGTCGTAGTTTTAGTTGCAGCAGCGGCCCCACCAATACCCATCTGCTTTCTTTTCTTCTGCAAATTGCCCGAGGCGCGATACGCCATCTTGCAGTCAGGCCATCAGCGAGCCGCCGGGAACCGGGCTCGCACGCGCGATCGGCGGGCGGCGGCGCGGATTGGCTGGGCGCGCGGCTGGCGGCGCTCGGGGAAGCGCTGCTGACGTCGCGCAGGCGATGATAAGGGTTTCGAGTGGAAGACGTGCTTGCTTCTGGAAGACGCGCGCCCCACCGGCACCAGTTTTCAGCGCCCGCCCTACGAGCGCAAGGCCGCCTTCCGCCTCCTCCGCGCACCCCCGTCGCACGCAGCTCAGCGAACATCCCTCGGCGCCGATTAGGCAGGTGGAGACGCGCGCAATTGGGCGGCACCGCCTGCTGCGCAACTGTTTGCCCGCCACCGCACGCCCGCTTCCGCGTCCGCGACGCGCCCTCAACCCAGCGCCCGGCCGCCTCCCCGCGCACGCTGCTCCTCGCCTGCGCAGGCCTCTGTGCCATCCTCGGCCCAGCCGCCCGCGTCGCCGTCCGCGTTGCGACTTGGATGCCTTGCCGATAGAGCGGTGTCGCAGGCAAGACATGCGGCATGACCGCTCCCAAGCGCCCGCGAGAGGCGTCCTCGACCGACGGCGCATCTCCTGAGGACGCCAGCAAGACCGAGTCGCCCTCTGCCAGCGCCAGCGCCGCCGCCGCCTCGTCCTTCCGGAACGTCTCGGCGTGCAACCGCTGCCGCCTGCGCAAGAACCGCTGCGACCAGCGCCTGCCCGCGTGCGCCAGCTGCGAGAAGGCCCACGTCAAGTGCGTCGGCTACGACCCCATCACCAAGAGGGAGATACCGCGAAGGTGCGTTGGCGTCCCCAAGCTGAGTGGCAATAATGCTGCGTCGCGGGTGGGGGCGGGCGGCAGGAAGGAAAATTTGGATGCGCGCTGGCGGCAGACGTCTCACCGACGCGCTGCGCCCTGCGTGCTCTGCTTCCTGCGCGCTTGCCGCTGCATGCGGCGCGGCCCGTGGGTTGCTGGCCCGGCGGACCGCAAAAGTGGGCTGCGATGTGCTGATGCTTGTGTGTTGTCTCCAACAGCTATGTGTATTACCTCGAGAGCAGGGTCGCGTATCTGCAATCGCTGCTGCGCGACAACGGCATCGCCTTTGCCCCGCCCGAACACTTCGCCCTGAGCTACAAGCCGCCCAATGGCGAGGCCACCTTTCCCCTCGAGAAGCAGGCCCGCGCTGCCGCCCAGGAGGGCCAGCACAGCGCGCATGCCTCGTCCGCTGGCGACGACAACGCAGATACGAAGCAGGCTGAGCAGTACGACCGCGAGAAGATCAACAAGATGGTCTCAAACATCGGCATGGTCTCCGTGCAGGGCACCTCCGACCCGCGCTTCCTGGGCTCCACCAGCGGCATCTCGTTTGCCCGCGTCGTGTTTGCCGCCGTCAAGAGCTCCGTGTCCGGCGCGTCATCAGAGAAGGGTAGCGTGCGCGCCAGCAAGCCGCTGCCCGGCTCCGCCGCCGCCAATGGCACCTCCATGAGGGACTCGTTCTTCGGCCTGCACACCAAGCCAACGATTCGCCAGGCCCCCTTCCCCGAGCGGGAGCTGGCATTGAAGTTGGTTGAGCTGTACTTTGAGCATGCTAACCCGCAGATCCCCATCCTCCACCGCGGAGAATTCATGTCCATGTTCGAGCGCGCCCTAGCCGCGGACCCGAAGGAGCGGACCAGCCGCGAGTTGTACATGCTGAATATTGTCTTTGCCATCGGTGCCGGAATCATCATGGGCAGCTCTGATTCCACGTCCGAGTCGCCTGATCCAGACGCAACCAATACGTCACAGAAGCCCTCACAATCTCCGCCTCCCGGCAAGAAACGCAAGCTCACCAGTGTGCAACACCAACCCGAAGAGTACCACGCCTCGGCCATAGTCCACCTGGAGAGCTTCCTGTCCTCCTCGCCCTCTGTCGATCGCCCAGACGGCTTTGGCGGGGGCCTGGAAGAGTTGCAGGCTGTGCTGCTCCTGGCTGGTTTTGCTTTGCTGAGGCCCGTTGCACCCGGTTTGTGGTACATCACAGGCGTAGCCGTCAGGTTGGGCATCGATCTAGGCCTACACTACGAAGATGGTGTGGGCATCGACGGCCCAACTGGAGAAGAGACGCACCCGCAAAAACCGGACGACTATTCCGGCGATGCGCCTGGAGCGAACAACGTGTTGAAACTCGATCCCAAAGAGAGGGGTAGACGGCAGTGGGTCCGTGATCTTCGACGTCGCCTGTGGTGGTGCGTGTATTCGTTCGATCGCCTTGTCAGCACTTGCGTGGGCAGGCCGTTTGGCATCACTGACCAAGTGATCACCACCGAGTTCCCGTCCTTGCTGGACGACAAGTACATCACCAGAGAAGGCTTCTTGACTCCGCCGCCCGGAAGCGAGAAGCCGACGTACAAATGCGTGTCGTATCATTATTTCCGTCTGCGTCTTCTCCAGTCCGAAATCCTACAAGTGCTCCAACACCGCCAGGCCCAGCAAGCCCGCGCGATCGGGGCCAATCAAGGCAACGACTTTATGCACACGAAGCTACCCTCTCCATTCCTGTCCAAGTTCGACTCGTTCCAGTTGTGGCGTCGAGACATCGACCGGCGTTTATGGGAGTGGAAAGAGTCCTCGCCGACGCAGATGGACACGGGCGTCCAATTCTCTCCGCTCTTCCTGGAGCTCAACTACTGGCAGGCGGTGATCATGCTGTATAGACAGAGCCTTAGCGTCCCGCCTGTGTTGGCTGATGAGCTTAAGTCGACTGAGGATGACGTATCGAGCCCGTCCATGATGATGGAGGAGAGGGAAGATGAGGAACTTATCTTCTTGAAGGTGGCAGAGGCCGGTCAGAAGGTGCTGAAACTATATCGCCAACTCCACAGGGTGCATCTGGTAAATTACACGTTTTTGGCGACGCACCACTTGTTCATGGCAGGTACGTATCTCGCCATCGCTCTTTTAGCCCTGGCGGATAGACAGTCTCCCCCGAGAGCATTTGCCGTTCTTACGTGCGTACCGCATACCCGCGGAAGGCGGCTTCCAAAGTATCGGAGCCGTCGGGGAATGGATGGTCCTTGTTGGGACACGCTTTCGTCGGAGATTTTGTCAACCAAGGCTATCCCCACTAGCACTGGTCCCGCTAACAGGAATTATAGGCATCTCGTTCCTATATGCCATTTGGCACTCGCCAGTGGTTCGGAGTCATTTGGTAAGTCAGCAAATCAATTTGCCGGGACTTTTCTAATATCCTCTAGTCTCTGGACGATGTCGACTTCACAGTGCTTGCGGCAACGTCCGTTCTCGGCGATCTCGTCGAGAAGTGCGCGCCGGCCGAGGCTTGCCGTGACGCCTTCGACCGCATGAGCAAGGCCACAATCCAAATGTGCATGTCGACGACAGGCTTCGGCCCCCAAGCGCTTGCGCAGGCTCGCGCGCAGAACGCCCCGTCTTACCATCCATCTCCCAACTTCTCCACCGCAGACCAGCCTTCCATGGCTTCTCCCTCGACCGACCGAAACTTGGGCCAACCAGGCTACTTCTCTACGGGCACGAATAGCGGACCGAATTATGCTTCGAGGAGGCCGCATCCGCGCTTCGATATGAACCTTCGGGATCTCTTCAGCGACGATGAGAGCGAGGCACGTTCTTTGAGGCGGCCCAGCGTAGGGCTTGTGGGAATGCGGCCGTCGAACCCCTTGGACCAGCAGCAGGCCAAGCAGGAAGTTCGACCGGCCACTTCGTCGGCAGCGTTTATTTCGCCGGAGATGCGCCAATTCAGCGCTTCGCCCATCGACCCACAACTGCAAGCCCCAGCAGGCGCGATGCCAATCCCACAGCGCGCAGGACACCAGCGCCACCAGTCGCATCAGCAGATGCGGCAGCAACAAGCGCATATTCCGGCGTATGCGCAACAGCAAACATCACCTTACACGCCGACCTATGGCGCCAACACGGCTCTGCAGCAGCAGACCGCATCAGGCTATCCCGACCTTGGGCTCACATCGTTCCCGGACCTTGAATTCCTCGAGGCTTTCCCGGCTGGCGGGGCCAGCGCTGAGGCGGGCGGCGGTGGGAATCTTGATCTTGGCTTTGGCATGCAGCTAGACGATGCTGCAGGAGCGGGAAACCACGATTGGAGTGATGGGAATGCATTTGATCTGTTTGATGGGTTTTTCTTCGGACAGGGACCTGGGGCTCCGGGCAGTCTGTGAAGATGCATTTGCAGGGTTGAGGGTGGGATGTAGGAAGAAGGGAGAGAGGCAGGGATATTATATATTCAGCGGCGGTATAGCTCTCCGCGCTTCTGCTACGCGACGAGCACCAATGGGAGGGAATGCATTACGAGGGATGTATAGAGGCGGAGGGGCAATGTTCTTGCTACGCTAGTTTTTTCCTCGGCCGGGGAGGAAGGACAACAAAAGGGAGTTGAAGCAAGCCATTTTGTCACGGCCTCGTCGGACGGCGTTGAAGGTTTCCGCTCTCCTTTCCTCTCGCTCTCTTGGCCTCTCGGGCTGCCTGCCAGGGCTGGCTTTCCTTCGTTTGCTGTATACCTGGGACGGAGCGGAGGGTATATAGTGTGGCAATGGATGAAGCGATGCCCAAAGTGACGGGCATCTGGGGGCGAGCGGGCGCGCTGAGGATGGCGCACCGTCTGCGCGCTGGCCCGGTGGAGCTGCAATGCACAGCGCATGCAGTCGCCGGACTATTTCTTTTTCACGAGACGTGGACTGCTGGCAGCGCCCCTTGTCCGGGCGGCTACTCCACAGCGCAGACACCAATCCAGAGCGCAGGCGGGTTGCGACGGGTTAGGCGGGCATACACCGCCAGAGCGGGCGGAAGCATCCACCGGCACGGCGTCGAATCAGGCACGTACAGCCAATTTCATAAGCACTCATGCCTCAATCCCCGATGCCACGTAATATGGAGCTTCGGGTCCAGCCATATTTTAAACTTTGGCACGCCAGGCGGCTAGCCGCGTCGGGCAAGCCTAGAGAAGCGCCTGCGCGTTGGGCGCATCCCTGCGGCGCTGCCTCGCCCGGGTGCATGGGACAGCGTGAGCGTGCAGATCCAGCAGCCAGAACAACAATTATTCCCGGTGCGCGCGCGTCAGCACTAGAGCAGCCGTGCAGCCCCACCAAGGTACGTGCCGCCGCCGGCGATGCAAGGAAGGAAGCGGGGTCGCCCGCCGGATGACTCAGATCCTGCCCTCGACCTCGTCGCACCCGCTGCTCCACCGCCCGCCAAGCCCGGTGTCCGCCTGCCTCTAACGCCGCCGGGCAGCTCGGTGACGGCATCGCGAGATCATGGCCGGCCCCGCCGCGCTGCCTCTTCCGGTCCCGCGGTGTGACTCCGTCCGTGCAGACGTCACTATAAGAGCATCTTCCCGTTGGCCGGCCCGGCCAATCACCTTCCTCGTCCACGCCTCTGTTTTCAGCCTCCTCACTCCGCCATGTCCTCCTCCCCGTCCGCCGCGCCCGCTCCCCGGCGCTGCCGCATCCGCGAGCTCCTCCCGACTCTCCATCTCGGCCGCTTCCCACCCGGCCCCAGGAACTCCCTCACCGACGTCCCCGGCGTGCTCTGCCACACCCAGTCCATCATCGAGCCCGCAACCTCCGCCCACGGCCCCGTCAACACCGGCGTAACCACCATCCTCCCCCGCCGCGACTTCTTCCACCATGCCTGCTACGCCGGCATCTTCCGCCTGAACGGCTCGGGCGAGCTCACTGGCTCGCACTGGATCGAGGAGACGGGCCTCCTCCACTCCCCCATCATCCTCACCAACTCCTTCGCCGTCGGCGCCGCCTACCAGGGCATCTACGAGTACTGCATCCCGCGCCACCGCAATGCCAAGGGCGAGGTCGATTGGTTCCTGCTGCCCGTCGTCGGCGAGACCTTCGACGGCATCCTGAGCGACATCTCGGCCCTCAAAGTCCTCCCCTCCCACATCGTCCACGGCATCGACGCCGCCTCGGATGCCCCCGTCCCCGAGGGCAACACCGGCGGCGGCACCGGCATGCTGTGCCACTGGTTCAAAGGCGGCACGGGCAACGCATCGCGCGTCGTCCCCGCGGACCGGAACTCGCCTTCCTCTTCCTTCACCGTCGCCGCCCTCGTCCAGGCCAACTACGGCCGCATGCGCGACCTGCGCATCGCCGGCGCCCCCATCGGCCGCCTCCTGGACGACGAGCTGCAGCAGGCCGCCGCCCAGCTGCCCGCCGACGCCTCCATCGCCGACCGCCTCGCCGCCCTGTCCTCCCTCGCCGCCAAGAAGGACAAGAAGGACGGCAGCATCATCATCGTGCTCGCCACCGACGCGCCCCTGCATCCGCTGCAGCTGCAGCGCCTGGCCAAGCGCGCCGCCCTGGGCTTGGCCCGCGTCGGCGGCAACGCCCACAATCAGTCCGGCGACGTCTTCTTGGCCTTCAGCACCGCGAACGAGGTCCCCGTGCAGTCGGTCACGGCGGGGGCGAGCGCCGTGGATCCGTGGCGCCCGAGGCCGATGGATGTGCAGGTGTTGGATGATCAGACGATCAATGCGTTGTTCGAGGCGACGGCTGATGCGGTCGAGGAGGCGATTTTGAATGCCTTGTGCATGGCCGAGACGATGACGGGGTTGGGGGGGTTGACGGTGGAGGCTTTGCCGTTGGAGAAGGTGAAGGAGATGATGGAGAGGTATTTGTAGACGGGAGTAGGCATTTTTTTTTCCCTTGCAAGATGTCTGCGGTGCTGGGCGGATGTTGTGGTTTTTAGACCCCTGACTGGATATACCCTTTCCTGGCACCGGCTGTCTGGCTTCCTACCTTACTACCTCCTTGGGCTACGTCCACTGCGTGGAGCAATAACATCAACGCAGAAAGAGACATGCAAAAACCAAACTTGTGTGCACCCTCTACAGGGAAACCATCTCCCCTAAAAGGGAAGCACAGAACAATAGAAGATGAGTACTAAAAGTATTGTATTATCAATTGTGTTACCGGGATAATCTTGAAGCTACAAACAGCCTTGTGACTGGACCTTCCCAAGGCGTTCTGGGAAGGCACTGTGACGGTGCCGCGTCCCATCTGAGCCACATTAGCCCATCCGCCTACCGCAAAAGGTATGGCTCTTAATCGCACTCGTTGGGATTACGGACGCGGTTGACTTATGTGCGTGGAGGTGGCCGTCTCACGCGGCTACGGTACCTTTGAGTTGAAGAACAAGACACGCAGTCGTATGGAGTAGGCACACAACAGAGCGTCTATCCAAGAGACGACCGGTCTATAAAAACCAGTGGACTGCCTCGATCGAAGCCATGTGGCGATTTCACCGGCTGCTGGCAAGCCTGAACAACTCCATGTCTCTGCTTTAGTCAGCGCCATGACTACTACAAACGTGAAGACCAACAGGTTTGACAGCTGTAGTATAGTTGCTTTTGTGGTATTCTCCAGGAAGAATGGGTTCCATGCCTATGAGAAACATCTATCCCAAACTCCAGAAAAGAAAGTTTTCCAGGTTCTGAGCAAACCATTCTGTCGTTCTCTCGGGGTCACCTTTTTTCAGCCGCTCTGCCTTACGCTTCTTAAATACATGGTCGAGCACTTGTTCGGTTGTCAAGACTTTGTTCTCCTTATTTGATCCATGTCCTGGATCAGGCCGTTTCCGTGAATTTGCATCTTTTCGAAACACGATGTAAAGGTCTGCCCCATTCACCGCCAGAAGCTCTATGACATCACGCAGAGCTTGTCGATGCGCGATAAAACGCACGAGCTGGTCATTTGCGTAGCATGCTTGAAGAAAGAGACCTCATGGCGTTTGGTTGTCATAGAAGTGTAGGCGCTGGCTCGGGTCCGCTCCAAGCTCTTCCGGGAGCATGCGTATGATTTCCACGTTGATGTCCAGCCCTCTTGGTGGTAGCTCTACCGCTGTGACCAGATTCGGCCGTAGAGCATAATTTTATGAGTAGGCGTCCTTGCTTGAGTTCAAGGAGATTTCTGAAGGGCTCAATTCTTTCTGGACGTAAGGAAGGTGGTCTGTCGGGATCACGAAAGCCAGAAAATCATGGCGCCCGTATTCCTCGAAGAGACCAGTGGCGGGATCTCCATAGTTGGTCCAGTGTACTTCTTTCTCGGCAATCGAATGGAGATTGCGCGATCAAGTCCGTCCAGGAGCAACGTTTGAGAGCGCACTTCCGTATCCCGAATGTAGTGCATCATGCTGTCCACAAGGAAAAACAGATCGTTTACTTCCGCAACAATTCCGGTACGCATGGGCAAAAAACTAATCATAGCGAGGTAACATCTGCATATTTACAAGCAAGGATCAACCCCAGATGCCTCTGTCTCAAGAGTTGCTTTGTGTGGGGAGTCTTGAGGAAGTCACGGACTGTGCGGTGAAAGAAATTCACTCTAGAGTTCAAGAACGAATCGCCAGCCTTCCCTTTATGCACCTCAAGAAGATCATTCGTACGCGCATTTCAATGGGGTTTCATCGTTTGATGTATATCCTCAGCTTTAAATTGATCGATAGGCGGTACTTTTCTCATTGCATATCTTGGGTCAAGATATTCCTGGTCCAGAAATGAGAAAGCCAGAAATGGGAGCGGACGAAAGGCTTTGACGGCGACTTGCAGAATCCGCGCGCACTCAGATTTGTGACTCTACTTGATGCTGTTAAAATCTTCTCAAAAAGCTCATCGAGCTCGGTTGGAAGCTCATCAAGTCGTGCTCGGAGTTCTGGAAGATCGTCCTTGTTGGCCACTCCTCGGAGGAGCATTCGAATCACGAGGCGCACCCAAAGAAAGACTCCGTCAGCTCTCTTTCTGATCTCTTTTACCAGGTCATTGTACCAGATGGGCTCTGGAGACCGGTACCTCCGGAAATGGTCATTCTCATCAGGCCTGCTCATTACAACATGCTCGATATCAAATTTTGTGAGATTTTCTATGTATAATCGCCATTGTGAATTTCCGGGCTTCGTCTGGAGGATATTCCACGTCCGAGAGGATACGCAGAGTTTGGAATCGGGGGAGCAAGCCAATTGTTTTATCATCATGATCAGATGTTCCTAGTCCTCGTCAATCCTATTAGTGCCATATTCATCAAGTCCATCGATGAAGAAGCAAAAGTTGACGGGCAGGCAGTATGGAGCTTCGAGTTTCTCAAAGGCGGACAGTAGCTGGTCCTTGCCCCATGGCTCGAATTCTCGAAGGAGTTGCGTAACATCCAACGCTCAGGGCAAATGACCGGGATCAGTTCTGGGGCTGTCCGAAGAACTTGGAAAAGTATCGATTGCAGCAGACCTTCACAACTTTTTTGCATTGGAGTCCCTACGTTCTAGAAGAAGAAGAAGTGCACTATGATGACTTGGGAGCCGCCTCCCCATTCCTTCAGGGCCTCTTCTGTCTTCTTCCTGGATACAAACTCCCCGGACGTGGATTGCCCCGATCCTGGCTTTCCAGAAACCCAGAAAAGACTATTCATAACCTCTAGTCATCGCTAACGTCCAATTTTGGAGGAGGGTTTGAAGACCTATTCGAAGGTGTGGCGATCATCAGCGTGAACGCGATCATGACACGAGTTACACTGATCGAAATAGAGATGATGACCAGGCTCATGACAACAAGGGATATCGTTCCGAGAACCACAATTGGTATCAATAAACGGCGGACGCTGCGAGGAGATAGAACCCACCAACATCCACCAGACCCCGAAGCTGAATCCTGGAAAAGGTGGGCTGAGACTCCCTGGTCAGCCCTGCTGTAATACATTGGCTTCCGAGGCGGGTGTGAGCACTCACAAGCAGGCTGCCACGCATGTAGGAGGCTTACCAACCCCTAGTCGGTGAAGATGAACAGGCCACCTTCTTGCTTGAGATCACCTGTCTGTGATCAAGTGCAATTTGTACCTCCTGTGTATAAGGAGCAAGCCCACCTGTGTGAGACAGTACATGGTGAGACCAGATTGTTGCCCGGTCATCTGCTCTGAAGTGAAACATTTCTCCATCCGCCGTATTAGTGTCTACTTATACTTAGAATCGTACTTCTCTCAAAACCATGCAGACCGACTCTTCCATACTTTCCACTCTGATAATCACAGCGCACAAACTCCCTCTAATCCCACCAAAAGCTCACACTCCAGCTCGGCCCCAAACTCCTCACATAATGCCACCACCCCTTCGGCACGTACAAACACTCTCCCGGCCCCAACACCGCCTCCACGCAACCCCCCACTTCCTCAAACCTCGGAAAGCGTTCCTCAAAATCAAACCTCCGCATCTTCAAATCCTCTTCCCTGGCCCACATCTCCTCTTCACTCATCCCCTCCTCCTTCCTCGAACCCTCTCCTACCCCTACCCTCCAATCCTCCTCATCCCACCCCTCCAACACCGCCATCGCCTCCCCCACATCCACCTCACTCGTATTCCCCATATCCACACCATCCGGCCCCACACCCCTCGGATACAGCCTCTCCCTCTCCCCCGGCGGGTAAAGCCGCACGTACTTGGTGCCAACAACCTGGACGAGGACGTTGTGGTAAGGGTCTGTGTGGAGCGGGGAGATGGTGCCGCCGGGGCCGAACCAGGCGTTGAGGAGGGGGAATGAGGGGTGGCCTGGGGGTAAGGGAGGGGTGGCGTTTTTGGTGGAAGGGGAGGGTGAGGGGCGGGGGGTTGCGTAGCAGTAGTCTGGGATGGCGATGTCGGCGCGGAGGGAGGGGATTTGGGCGAAGAGGTCGTGTTGGGCGAGGTAGCCGGTTTGGTGGTGGGTGGCGGCGGTGGAGGATTGGGATGTGGCGTCTCCGTCGGCTTCTTCCTGTGGGATTTCTTCTTGGCTGTTGTGGCAGTGGTGGTGGTGGTCGTTGGTGCCATGGAACATGTACTTCTGCATGAAGTCCCCGAAGGTGATGATACCCTGACCCCACCCCTCGTCCGTGTAGCTCCTCCCGATTTCAACCGGAACAAGGCGTCTGCCGCCTAACGTCTTCCGCATGAGATATTGCGGACTGCTCCATCGTCGATCGGGGTCAGATATCGCCGGCCAGTGATCCAGCGCCCCGGTAATGATGATCGGCGAAGGGAAATCTCCCGGCAGATCCTCACGCCTCGAGTTATGTGACGCAGCCGCGGTATTGAGGTGAGCCTGAAAAGCCTCAAGACTCATATTCTCGTACCTAGGAATCGGGGACCGGAGAGGAGGAGCGCGGAAAGAGGAGCCGGGAAAGCTGTCCGGAGCATGCAGTCCAGAACGACCGACGCCATCCCCAGACACCTTCCGCCTCTTCGCCGGCCGGTCACCCTGTCCTCCTCCCACCATCTCCCCCTCCTCCTCCAAAACCACCTCCAGCGCCCCAAACACCCACTCACAAGCCCCCTCCCTCCCCACACCCCCCGCAACAATCAACGCCCTATCCACCAGCCCCGCCGCCTCCCCCACCCAATCCCCTTCTCCGTCCCTCTCCAACAACACCCCAACTACCCTCCACAAACTCGCCTCCACCCACGCCCTCAACCAACACCTCCCCACATCCTTAAACGGGAAAACGTGAATCTTCTCGTCCGCCCGGCGCATCACCTCATCGGGCAGGCGCTGCAGGTCTTCTAGCAGTACGGGCGGGTCGCAGGTGTGGATGGGGTCGGTGGGGGGCAAGGGAACGGAGAGGTGAGAGCGGAGGAGGGTGGAGATGGTGGAAGGGGCGAGGGGGCGGGGCAGGGAGGCGATGGGTGGGAGGAGGGGGTGAGGGTTCTGGGTTGGAGGTGGTGAGGGAGGATCGTTCTGTTGTGGGAGGGATGGTGTCTCGGCCTTCTTCTCGGACGGGGTGGGATGGTTGGATGGCGGGGGTGGAGTTGTGCTGGGTTGTTTTGAGGCTGCAGTGTCGATGGTTGTGCATGGGGGATCGGAATCTGTGACCGTCTCTTCGTTTGTCCCTGTTGCGCTGTCGGCTGCTCTTTTCGGTGGTGGTAGACGCAGCGGTTTGCGTGTCGTCCGCGTTGGCACCTCGTCGGACGACAGCGGTCCCGGCGGCATGGCTGGTCTTCCTGGGCGCTGGAATGTGTGAGGTTGATTGATTGCAGAAAGAGAGCGAATAAAGGCCAACCACGCACTCGGATCTTCACAGACGCAGAAGATCGCGATTGCGCGTCGCGAAAGAAGAAAGCGCGTGTCACGCCCCGGGCAGGCGACGTTATGTCATGCAGCAAGCTATGACCAGCCGCAGACCCTGGCGCCCATCAACGCTAATCATTCAACGGCCAGGGCAGCAGCTCGGACCACCATCCGACGCCTAAGCCCTAGAGCCGGGGGGAGCAGCCGGGTTGGAGAAAGCAGGAAAGCGCGATCCGGGGTACGCTGTTGTGTCGCAGGTGTTTGGAAGGCTTTCCCGAAAAGGAAGCTCCTCAACAACTGTTGCGTCCCTCTAGGCCCTTTTCCCACCGCCTTGCACGCTCCACAGCTTTAGCTTTGAGTCAGTCAGGCACAGTCCCCGCCCTGGTTCGCTGCATATCGTACATGCTGCTGCTGCTGCCCGCCCCGTCGGGGGTTGGAGCAATCGGAGCATTTCTTCCACTACAGGAAGCTAAAAAGGGCCCGCCCTGGGCTTTCCGGGGCCTGCGCGCTTGCATGTGCATGCGGGCATATCCAGCCTGCATCATGCGAAAAACGCGTGGGCGAGGTCCGATGCGACGAGCAGTCAATTCGCCGACGCATGTCTTCTGGAACGCTTGGCACTTTCTACTTTGATTGCATCTTTCGACTGTTTTGATTATCGCAGAGGCCTTGATCCAAGACTTTCGTTATCTCTTCCTTTCCACTAAAAACAAGACACTATGATTGGCAACAGATACGTCTTGTGCCGTCTAGCTATCAGCTCTTGCGGACCCGAGGATCGTGCAACGGTATCCTATCGTTATCATGACAATCCCTCCCAGAAAGAAAAGGCAACCCGAGCTCCTCGATATCAGCATCCGGAGGTTCCAGATAACACCAGTAACTCCTGTTCCTCGGCGCACTGTGACAGGGCGCCTCTCTCATAGCCACGTAGAAGTCGTTATAAGCCACCGACGAATGGATATCCTACAAAGAAATCTGATGGCGCATGGGAACATGGCATGCAGAGTATGTAAAAGGCGATCAAATAATAACTTGAAAAACGGGGTATAATATGAATATGTTCCAATGGGCAGAGCTCATTGCTGTCATGAGTTCTCTTTCCCCACGCTCAGGAGATTACCAACATCCTCTAATGAGACGCTGTTATCTCGGCGGGGAAACACGGGACCTTGCACGCCTGCCAGCGGCAAGTTAAACGGAGGCGCGTCCGTCGTTGGAGAAGGTTCGTGTAGTTGAAAAATTGGGATGGTTGTCGGTGAAATCGCCGATGCAGCCGACTCTGGCCGTGTTTGCCCGGACGCCTGACTGACACCACTGCCCAGAAGACCGCCTACATCTTGCAGTGACTGACGAGTCTCCTGTCGAGCCAATTGGGGGCCGATGATTCCCACCGGAGGATTTAGGGTTGAGCCACCGGCGCGGGTCTCGGCATTGCGCGGGGTAAGTTCATAGCACTCACCCTCCTGCACCGAGGCATGTTGGGACGGCCGCCTGCCACTAACGCGCAAGCTGCCTAAGTCCTGGAGCAGTGCCCGAGAGCCGCGTCGAGGCGTCGAGGCAAAATCTTGTGCGATGGTGGTGCTGGTGGGTGAGGGAAGCGTTGAGCTTGGTGTTGAAGGCGAACTCGCGTCTAGTAGCCCGCCGACATCAAAGAAAGAAAGCCTTTGTCTTGGAGGGACGAAACGTTCCGTGGGACTAGGCGCGCGATCATCCACAACAGCATATTTTGGGTCCGACTCTTCACTATCTCGAGTGCTTGCACTAGCGTCGGGGAATTGCCAGCCTTTGCCGACAAATGAAGGCTTCCGGACGTGAGGTTGGGGCGAGGCAGGACGGCCAACAGGCGCCGGTCGCGGTTCTGGGTATTGTGCCTCCAAGTCCCGTGGTAATCGCCAGCCGAACTCGCGGATGAGGTCCTCGTCACTCCCCCACTGTTGAGAGGTCAAAGTCGGCCTTCGTTGTGATGTTCGATCAATGCTGTCCGAGACCGAGCCGAGTTTGTATTTCTTCTGCTTCTTTACTCCACGATCCCTGAGGAAAGACCCCAGTACTATTGCGTTCGACACGGCTGCAGCTCCGAGGATTTCTCCCGAAGCAAACACGGTCCGGTATTGCTGACGGCCCTGACGTTTGATGACCTCCGGTACACGGACAGTTGTGATGCCGATGAGGATGACCGACATGGAGAACAACAGGACAAGCCGGAGCTTTCTCTTCAGGGGGATTGCCGACCTGATGACCATAGGAATTGGGAAGCAAATTAGAAGGATATCCGTGATGACATCGCAGGCACCCATTGTGATGAGTTGTGCGTAGCCTTGTCTGCATTTTGGTCCTGGATCCGGGATGACCTGCCAGTAGTGGTTGAAAGGCTGGCATTCTCCCAGGGTTGCAACGACGACGGCGAAGAAGGTGGCGATGAGGAAGTAGCGGATGAATCGCAGAGTCAGCTCGTACTCGCGTCTCCAGAAAGTTTCTATCATCCTGGCGAGAAATTCGCAGACGCCGAGCTTGGCGGTCCAGATGCTACGTGCGCGAGGAGCTTAATTAGCATCTTGCATCGTTGCGGGAGGCAATGCTAAATAAAGTGATAGGCTCAAAACCTACAATGCGGCGTAGAAGATGCGCGAGCACAACACCAGCTTCGAACCCATCTCGCGCATCCATATGTGTCGTGGGTCGGTGATGTGGGTGGTGTCCACATTGTTGGTACCATAGAGCAGGATGACATGCACAAAGCCCATGCGAATGAACAGCGGGACAATGCTCAGCGCCATGACCTTGTCCTCGCGGAAGAAGCGCTCAGTGCGCACGAAGCGGCCGCCGAGGCGGAAGAGGATGATGACGAAGGAGAAACATGTGCACCACCAGCTGAAAAGCAGCGTCGGATGGTTTGCCAGGCGCGTCCGCAACTCGGGGGGCGCTTCGGAGTACAAGGCGCGCGGTAGCAGGAGCTCTACCATGGCGAGGCGGCGCTCACCTCCTCCGCAGAGGGGTGAGCTGGAGGTGAGAGCGGACTATGCCGAGGACTGGTGCTGCTGACGGTCGCGTGCGCGGTGGAGCTCGTCTCCGGGGAGCGGGATGGTGCAGCGGGCGGCGCGGTGCAGGCATGGACCATGTCTGCCGAGAGCTGGGGATCGCGTCGAGGCCGGCGGGCAGGCAGGGCGGGAACAGGGCGCAAGCGCAGCGGCGGCGAGAGGGCGGAGGGGAGGAGGAGAGAGGCGCGACGAGCAAGCAGAAACAGCAAGCAGGTGAGCGGCGGCGGAGGGGGCGGACTAGTATGTAGGCTGGCTGGGCATGATAGGGTGCTTTGTCTGTATCGCGTCTGGCCTGAAAGAGGCGCTGTGGACCGACGAGCTGGGCACCTGGGAGCTGGGGGCCTCGAGGCTCCGGCTGTGGCTTGGTGATAAGAGCTGCGCTGCGCCGAATTAACGGCCAGCTCGCTTGGCTGCGCTGCCATTGTTGGTGGCGACAAGGACGTTGCAGGCCGCGGCGGAATGCGCGCCAGTGCCGGATTCCACCGCCGCCAGCGCTGTTGCTGTGGCCGCGCGCATCGGCCGCCCTGATCCAGCAACCAGAGATTGCACACCAGACGCCGCGCGCAGACTCGTGGGCTGCCCGGCAACCCCCGCCGCCGCCTGCCACTGGGCCTGGAGCGGGCGCCGCCTGGCAACATCCGCCCCCAGAGGCCCATCCCGCGCCCGATCGGCGGCGCCTGCTGCGCGCTGAGCCGGCCAGGCGCCCTCGGCCTCACGCAGCGCCCGCGGCCGAGCATGATCACCGGCGCACCCACACCGATCTGCTCAGCCCGGCGGACCCTTTTTCGCCGTTTCGCGCATCGTCCAGGCCCCCGCCGGACTCCCGCCAATCCCCCGTCGCGCCTCGACCTCATCTCCGCTGCAGAACATGGGCCGCCATCCCAGCGGCGCATCACCGCACGCTATTGCCCTCTCCGTCTGGATGGAGGCGTTCGCGCATGAAGTCCGCCAGCGCCCCTCCATGCTGCTGCGCCGCGACTTATCGGCGGCCGCCGAGATAGTGGCGAGCTCGCAGCCCCCCAGGCAGCAAGGCAGCAAGGCAGCAGGACCACCGAAGCTTCTGGCCGTGTCAGGCGACTGCTGACTGGTGGGACGAGAGGGGCAAGTAAGCAGGCCGCGCTGGAGAGGGACATGCAAGCTGCCTGCCCAGGGACGACAGCGTCTCCTGCGAGCACCGGGGGAGCCGTCTGCCGTTGCGCGCGTGCACGGCAAGCATTTACAGCCATACAACAAGCGCCTCTCGCTGCTTTGCACAGGCGACGAGCACGCCAATGTCGACGACCAAGCAAGCTGTCACAGCCCAAGACCGCCATGATACAACGCGGCACAGAGGCTGCTGACGAATCGCCGTGCTGCCAGCGCACGTAAGAGTATTGCCTGCGAGACACCACACCCCTCACGTTACCTATTTCTAGGTATCATCCGGCCCAGCTTCAGCCTCGTTTCTCGTGCTCCCGTCTCGCCCAGTTGGGCAGCCAATCCCACGCCGAGCCATCACAGCCCCCCCTCCTTCTCCCGTGCCCCTCAGCATCCCACGCTGCCAGCAAAGACAATCACTCTCGCCGCGGCAGCATGCTTGTTGCAGATCACGCACAGCCCGCGAAAAAATGAACAGAAGAGGCTTGCACCCGAGATCACATGCGAGCCAAAAAAAAAAGTCTTGACCCACCAGTCTTTCTTGTCTGGTAGACCTCTCTGTCGAGAGGCCGAGAGATAACGCTAGGTAGGTACCTGGTCCGCGGGTTTCCGCGGCATTCAACTGCCGTCCGCTAGGTAGAGAGAGGCCCGCTCCCAACATGCCTCTCTCTCTCACTACTATTCTCTTTCCCCCTCACATTCCGCCCGATTCGTTTGTTGTCGCGCGTTTTCGGTTGCCCTCGCTTGCAGCGCACCGTCTCCGGCTAGACCGGCTGTACGTTTATCACGTTTATCAGACTAGTACGGCTCCCTGCAGCTCTGATCACGGAAGAGACCACAGAGAGAGCTGAGGAGAAAAGGAAGAAATACGATAGCAGGGGAACAGGCATTCTCGTTTATCTACGATCCTGCAGCATAATACGACGCAACTATCGTGTGCCCCCTTGCTATTTTTGCGCAGCTGTGAACTGCAAGCAAGCAGCTCGTACGGAAAGGAAGAAAATAGTCGAGTGTTAGGACCAGATCGGCGCCGAACTTTATGCAGGAACGCGAGCAGACAAGCACGGGACCGCAAAATTTAGAAACCGGCTCGCCGGCCGTCCGCGTCGGTCAAATTTCCCTGGCGATCGCTGCGGAGAGCTCCCCGTATGGCTGGCGAGGACTTTGTTGCAGTCGTGCTCGTGTCATGTCGTATCGCGTCGCGCGTGTGTCCACTTGAACCATCGGTAACTGCTTTCCATCGCGGCGCGCGAGTATCCGCAGCGGCTCAACGACTGGGATTCTGGAACCGAGTTTTCTTGAGGGCTTTTTTTTTTTCTTGCCTCGAGTCTTTGCCAACGCTTGACGTTCAATCTCTTTCTTGCAGACCGCCTCTTTTGGATCGGCCTTTGCCTGAGGTCAGGTGCGCTATTATCAAGACGGGATTGCCCGTTCGCTCACATTCGCGACTGCTACGCGTATAGGCGAGGTCCAGTGCTCGTACTAAAAATATCAACGCGAGGCTAGAGGGACAGGTATGGAGGAGATTGTATGCCTGAGTCGGAGTCACAGAGGTGCTTGCACGAAGCATCGCGAATCTGGTTTGCGCATGGTATTACGGACGAGAACCACTCTATTCCTTATTCTGGTTGGGAATACCTAAACACCGAGCCTAACCTAAATTGCCTTGCCGAAGTGATTCTACTTTACCTGTCTATGAAGAGTCTCAATGGCTTGCTCTCATGCAACCACGGCACTTGCTTCCCGTTCCTTCTTCTCCTCGTCGGCGCCGTCAACCTTCTCGCGGCCGGCGTAGATATCCTCCAGAACCTGTTTCAAGCTGGCCAAGAACCGTGTGCACTCGTCTTCCGTGCCAACGGTAATCCGCAAGCAGCCGGTGCAGCCGAGCTCCTTGCCCCTAAATCGCACAACAACGCCCCTCTCCTCGGCAAGCGCCTGGTACACCTTCAAGGCGACCGCGTTGTCCGGCTTCCCCGCAGGCGCGCCCAGGATCTCGACGAGCAGGAAGTTGGCCTCGCGACCGCCCAGGAAGCGGCCGATGCCAGGCACCTTTGGCAGCTCCTCCAGCAGCCTGTCCCGCTGCTCCAGGATCATGGCCTTGTTCTTGCGCATCACGCCCAGGTGGCGCGGAGCCAGTGCTTGCGTTGCGATCTGGGAGGTCGGATTCGAGATGTTGTACGGCGCCTTCAGGCTGTTGAGGAGGCGCGCGATGGCCGGTGACGTGAAGGCCGCGCCTAGTCTGATACCTGCCAGACCGAAGGCCTTAGAGAGCGTCTGCATGACCACCAGGTTGGGCCACTCGGTTGCCCACTGAGAAAGGCTGGCGCCATCGGGAGCGAAGTCGATGTAAGCTTCGTCGACGACGACTACGCCATTCCATGTGGGGTGAGTGAGGACTTGCTCCACCGCTGACTTCTCCACGAGGGCGCCGGTGGGGTTGCCGGGCGAGCAGATGTAGACAATCTTGATGTTTGCGCCCTCGGGCCCGCTGAGGACTTCGTTGATGGCCGGCGCGTCGAGCGCGAAGTCTTGCGAGGCGATGAGGGGCACCTTCACGATGCCCACGTCATTGGTCTGTGCTGACACGCTGTACATGCCATAGGTAGGGGGGCAGGTGAGGATCTTGTCCTTTCCAGGCACACAAAATGCGCGTAGCAGAGCGTCAATGGCCTCATCCGATCCAACACCAACGAAAAGGTTCTCGGGTGTCAGCGGCTCTGTAGTGTGGGTGTTCGTGTTGCGAAGGTTGCAGAGGAGTTGCTTGAGCGGGATCTGGTGCCTGTGTTCAGAGAAAACCCCCGATCAGCCTCTCAAACGCTGCGTGCACGGAAGCCTGGTTCGATGAGGACTCACGGGTCGGGGTATCGGTTCAGACCGAGGATGTCAACCTCGATGTTGTCGTCGAAGCCGTAGACGCCGTTCCTGAGTTTACCGCTGCCCTCGAGGGCTAGACCGGGGCCGTAGGCATTCTCGTTCGCGTCGAGGAGGATGTTGGTGCCGTCATCTTTGTAGTCACTGCCTCATCAGTCATCAGGTCGCACGGAATTGCGCGCGCGATGCGGGAGCATTGGCGGGCCAATTGCGCTGCAACTTACTCGCGAGCACAGCGGTAAGGCTCCAAGGCCAAGATGTTTGGCCTGGCGCAGGTCTCGAGCTTGAAAGCGTTGACGCGCGTGTCGTTTGTCATGGTGGTGGTTGCTGGCGGAACTTTTGGCGGGTGGCTGCTTTTGAAATCATCTTGGCCGCGGCCGAAGTCGCTATGACTCAATCGCTCCACATCATACCTCATTACTTGTCATCGCCCCACCACGAGAACATCACGAGGGTACGCTGCTGCGTGGAGAACGCGGAGAAGATGGAGAATTATCATGCGCTGCTCTCATAGGATCTGCCCAGCTAAATCGAAAATACCCCGGAATAACGCCTACCCTGACCGGTGATGTCCCTTCGCCGGATTTAATCCTAGAATAAACAAGTGCTCCAGCAAAATCAACTCCAAATCGTCGATCCTTCACACCCCATGAAAGAGAACAAGGCGCCTAGTTGCTACAGCGGATTCCTTCTAGCGCCTTCATCGCTTTTGTTCCTTGCGTTTCGAATATGCCGACCATGCGCTCACACTGCTCCCGAAGCTGCTGCTCGCCTTTCTCGGCTCGGAACTGCACCCATTGCTCGACCGTCATCTTCTTCTCCGGGCTTGTCATGTCGTTGCGCACTTTGCGCACTGCCTCGTCCAGTGGCAGGGCCTCCCAGTTACTGCCGGTCTCCTCGTCTTCTCCATTGCTATTGAGGATGCGTCTAGTCGCTGGTGACTGCAGGAAAATGTTCTCCAGGTCAACGGCTTCCCAAGGATGAGCAGAGCTAAGGCCACCAATGATGTTGCCGCCACGCTTGGATGGCGACGCTTGCGGGGTGCTAGCCTCAGCCAGCGCAACGCGTACCCCACGAGCGGAAAGGGGAACGCGCGCAGAGAGAGGCGGGCGTGACGACGCTGGTCGAGTTGAAGGGGGCCTGTTCTCTGCGTCAGAGGACTGAGGCGAAGGAGAAGGCGTGAGCTCTTTTGGAGGAGGCGTTGGTTCCCGCGGGGGCGGACTAGGCTCCCTGATCGACTTGGGAGTAGGCTCAGCTGCAGCCGCGGGAGAGTCGTGAACCGGCGTTGCTTCGCGGGGTGGAGGAGACGGTTTACGCGGCACTTCGTCCATCGTGGCCTCGACTGTGCTGTCCTCAATGACCTGCTGCTTTGGTTTCCTCCCACGCTTTGTTTTCGCAGCGGGCTTGGTAGGTGCCACGTTCTCAATATCAGCCGCAACGTCAGAAGATCTTGGTGCTGGCTCTTCCTCGACTTGCTTCGCCTTCCTTCCTCTCTTTGCCTTGGTTGGCTTGGGAGCTTCCTCGAGGATCATGACAGAGTCGTCGACTTTGACAGCTCCATCGCTCGTCCTCTTTTTGCCCCTCTTAGGTTTGGGTGGCTCCGCTTCCGCTGCTCTGGAAACAACCTCTTCCAACTCTAATTGGAGTTGACTTGCGTCATTGCTCAGGCGTGACTCTTCAATCACCTTAGCCTTTCTGCCTCCTTTGCCGCGCGTAGCTCTCTGTTTGGGAACCTCAAGCTCAACTTGAGATTCGAGCTGCGAAGTCTGATCAATATATGATGGTGCTTCAAGCCTCGAAGTTCGCCTCGTTCCCCGTCCAGCGGTCTTGGCGGGCGCAATCTCCACATTGGTGTCAGCTATTTCAGCAGTAGGCTCGTCAAAT
Organism: Neofusicoccum sp. Z2; assembly: GCA_037356115.1. Lineage (NCBI taxonomy): Eukaryota > Fungi > Ascomycota > Dothideomycetes > Botryosphaeriales > Botryosphaeriaceae > Neofusicoccum > Neofusicoccum sp. Z2. The sequence goes on from JBAWJY010000007.1 coordinate 142,118, forward strand.
ATGGTGGTGTCGGCGGCAGCGTTCTTCTTGGTCGTCCTGGAGGTCTTTCTGGTGGTCGCCTTGGTCGTCTTAGCCTTGGTCGCGGTCTTACGTCCCTTGCCAGCTTTCGAGGCGGTAGTTGCTGTGGTCATAACGCTATCTTCGTCGTTCGCATCAAGATCACCGAGTGACAAATCGCCGTCGACGAGCTCCAAAGTAGGCTCTATCTCCATAAGGGATGGAGGCTCCTCTGCAGCCTTCTTACCCCGAGCTGTTTTGCGGGTGCCCTTGGCAGCTGCTTTGGTCTTGCCAGTTCCTTTCTTGCCACGCGCCATTGAAGCAGTCGTTGCGTTGCTAGTCGTGGTCAATACGCTGTCGTCTTCTTGAACACCGTCGTCTCCAAGGGACATGAGAGACGGGGCTTCGGAGAATGTGTCGAAGTCTCGGGTCGATTGCATGGAAAGACGCGAAGCCTTGGAAGCTGTAGAAACACGGCTCTTCTTTCCTTTCGTGGCTTTCCTCGCCCCCGCATACACATCCATGAGCATGAAGAAGGGGCAGTCAGGGGATCTTTTCCGGTGCTCCTCCCTGAAATCGGTCAGCCGCTACTCAAGAAAGAAAGACGAATCCACACGCACAGGGGATTATCTTTCGGCTCCCAGCCATCGAGCGAGAGCATGCAGTAAAAGCACGCAACTCCGTCCTCGTAGTCTGGACTGGGATCATAGCACCATCCCGCCTCAACCAACTGAACACACGCGTCAGCCTACGAAGCTATGCAGAAGCAACGTGATATTCACCTTCTTTGTCTTGCACTTCCAGCCTTTCTTGTCCTCGTGCGGCCAGAAGCCCGCGAAAGTCGCAGTACGCGCTGCAACCATCTTCTCGCTCATGGGGTCTTCATTCTCATCCGGGTCCCGCTGCGATACGCAAACGTTGATGGCCCACGCGCAGGTGGGTGCGTGGCTCAAGTGCTCCAGCGCCGGGACATCCTCCGGCTCCCAGCCATCCAGCTTGCGGTTACACGTAAAACAGACGACATTATCGGGGTGGTTCGCGGACGGGGCGTAGTAGAAACCAGCGCGGGCGAGCTGCGGGTCAATTAGCAAAACGATTCCCTTTAGGCAACGAGCCGCTGTTTTGCACGTACATCCTCTGGGCTTGGGGTCTCGTGGGGCCACGACACGGTGGTCGCGGTCTTCTTTTTGGTGCTCGATGCGCGTCTCTTAGTGAGCTGCTTCGGGGCCTCGAACGTGGCGAGGCGGCCGACGAAGGTGTTAAGATGTTCCGGGGCAGACATGACTGCGGGCGGTGGGCGGCACGCGTCCGGGCGCGTCGAGGCGATAGCAATGCGGATGGGGCCGTCGGTGTCGCGGTGTTGTTGTGATGCCGCTCCCGGAGTAAACAGCGGAGCGGGCGCGGGTCGCGCCAAGCCGCTTCCGGCCGGACGTGCGTATGATTTCATCTTAGTCAGGCACGGTGCCCGCCCGCAGCGCTGGCCCGGGGCCCGCATGTGCTCCATATTTCGGCCGCCGCGCGCGCTCCTCCAATGCCGCACCTTCTCCGCCGGGCTATGGCTGCATCACCGCTTCACGCCTCTCGTCTCCCTGCGCGCCGGTAACCACGCTCTCGCTCCGCTGTCGTCGACGCGCTCTCCGATCTATGGCTCTTCCACACCTTTCCGTAAGCCACCTCCGGGCTCCCTCGCTCGCTACCAGACCGTCCGACATTAACTCACAGCATAGTCCAGAGGCTTGCAGCCTGCCATTGCAAGCCGAGCTCTCCCCTTCCAGCGCTCATTATTGCGCCCGCGTCCGCTCTACGCACGAACCCGCGCTTTTCACGCTTCGCAACCATCATTTGCGGAGAGCGCCCCTCAGCCGGACTCGCCGAAAGCGTCCGCACCTTCTAGCCCCTCAGCATCGGCCGCAGAATCCGAGACGAAATCTTCATCCATATCTGCATCACCGACGAGCGCCTCCGTGAATACATCATTGCCTGATGGCTGGGACGATGAGCCAAACTTCAACATCAAGACCTTTGCTGAGCTGCCGACAGGCCGCGACTTCGGCCTCAACCAGCACATGGTTGACATGAATCGCGACTTCACAGACTCCCTCAGACAAATTCTTTGGCAGTTCCGTGCCCCTATTCGCTACGCCTTTGCCTACGGTTCCGGCGTCTTTCCCCAGAGCAGCGCAACCAGCTCCACCTCGCTCTCCCCGCACCCGAACCCTCCTGAAGCAATCAAGAAATGGCAGAGCGGCGGCGAGAAGGTTATCGATTTCATCTTCGGCGTCACCTATACACAGCATTGGCACTCTCTAAACCTGACCCAGCACAGGGACCATTACTCGTTCCTCGGCTCGTTGGGTTCGTGGGCAGTATCGCAGGTCCAGGACAGGTTCGGAGCGGGCGTGTACTTCCATCCGTACATTACGGTTAACGGTACAATGATCAAATATGGCGTGGTGAACCTGGACACCCTCCAGCGCGACCTGAGCCAATGGGATACCCTGTACCTCGCTGGACGGCTGCAGAAACCGGTCAAGATCCTTCGCGACGATGCGCGCATCCGGCTCGCCAACCAGGTAAACTTGATCTCTGCCGCGCGTGCCGCACTTCTCATGCTCCCTGCCAAATTCACGGAGCGCCAGCTATTCAATGCCATCGCTGGTCTAAGCTATATGGGGGATCCGCGCATGTCGTTCAATACGGAGAATCCACACAAGGTCGCAAACATCGTCACTCATCAGCTGCGCCACTTCCGTCGGCTATACAACCCGCTTCTCGAGACATTGCCGAACGCTACGCATACCGACGCACGCGTCAAGGCGCCTGGATGGGAGCTCGACGTTCCGCCGGGTGTTGACATCACAATGGAGCAAGACATGGACCCAGTCAAGCGCGGTAACATGGTGCGGCGCCTGCCCAAGGCCTTCCGCGAGAAGATCTACTTCGCCTACCAGCGGCAGTACGGCATTTCGGGCGCAGAGTTCAAGAAGATGCTCCAAGCAAGTGCGGACGAAGATGCGAGCAGCTTCAAGCCCCGTCAAGGCGGAGACTTTGAGCGTCGCATCGCCGGCGAGAAGGATTTGAAGGACAAGGTGGCCCAATCCGTCAGGGATACGGTCAAATGGCCCAGCACCGTCCAGAGCTTGAAGGGTCCGATCACCGCCGGCCCGAGCAAGACGTGGAAGTACCTGAGTGAGAAGTGGGATAAGGGCAAGCAAGGCAAGAAAGACGGCGAGAGTAAGTGATGATGACGAGAGGAACGAAATGAACAGTTTTGGGAATTCAACTTTCCGGATCAGGGTTTTACTGCATCGGACTTGGACTACGGCTTGGGATCTTCTTTGGGCTGGTTTCTGGTGCTGTCTTTTCCGGTCGATCTCCTTACGTGGGGAACCCTCAGCACTGGGCTCGACGCCCGCTCTTTTTCTTTTGTCATCGATTCTTGTGTAAAGCATTGTAGACTTGGAACGACATAGCATGCATTAGGAATGGGGCGAGACGGGCTGTTATCGGCGTAATGGCTGCCCACAAAAATGGCTGGTGCAGCGGGCTAGCGCTGGATGTAGAAAAGAGGCACGGGCGTTATTGTTTTGAACGACTGGCGTCGCGAAGAGACATTGCGATGCCCTCATGAGCAGCGGACTGTATAGACAAATCGAAGACTTCCACTATGAAGCGATCATTGTTGGCTTCAGAAGAAACCTCACCTTGATATATATACGGTTCCAGCTGTTGAGTCGATAACGTCGTTGTATCTATGTTAAGGAAGTTGTTCATATTCATTAGCGCTTACTTCTATAGACGAGTTTTTCTCACATCTGGTGTTTCTTAATCCAATTTGAGCAGGCGATGCTGGAATAAATGTGCTGCTCATTTGGCAAATGTAACTCAAGGCGATAGATTATGCTACCATGGGTGAGAGCCGCCACGCAAAGTCTAGGCAGGCTATCATGTCCGGGTGAGTGAGCACAGCGCAGAGTAAGCATGTATCCTTCTCTCCAGAGAAGGACCATCTAGGCTACAAGAATTGTATCTGAGCAGAACATGTGATACTGAAGCAAGGAGCCCGTGTCATATCCGTAAAGACATCAACGGGTACTTAGCTGTGCAAGGCTCACGTCACCGAGGCCACGTCGCTCGCACACTTTCTTGCTTCCCACTATGACTTCTGGGTGATTGCGTTTAAGCGAGCTGAAGGCAGCAACGAAAGAGTAATACGGGCGGCGCCAGACGAGTTTCCGCTGTCCAGCTTCAAAGACCTACCTCACGAGCCCGGCACGAACTTGAAAATCAATGTCGAATGAGTTAATTTCCTACGGCTGCAAGCTTGCCGAGCAGCGGTAGCTAGTGCAATCTCGAGCCGAGAGATATATTGGGCGGTGGATGCAGCGAGTGGCTGTTTACGCGTCACTTACGCGTTGTGGGAGAGGGACAAGTCGCGTCAACACACAAGAACACCACGAGAGAGAGTGTGTAGAGAAAAGATAAATATGTACGATGTATGTTTGAAGGAGGACGGTGGAGCAAAAAAACAACTCCTCGCGGTGGCCTTCATACACCGGTGGTAGATACACTTTATTCCCCACGCCATAAGTCAAACCCCATAACCCAGCCAGGGACCGAAGTTTAGCTGTGCCAGGAATCGAACTTAGGACGTTTCGAGGTGTTCTTCCAAGAAGAGAAACCCAATAGATCACAAACCCTCAGGTTTTACGAGTTAAGGTCCCGGTGGCAGGGTATGGGCCCGGAGGCTACCCCCCACACTAACCGTCTATGGTTGGCAATGTGCTAGAGCCCATTATATACTGTAGGGCTGTTTTCTCCTCCACACGCAGAGTGAGTGACGCACCAGCCAAGGTTGTCTGCATGAGATTTCATTCTCGTTCTTGCCCATGATCATCCTTTGGATCCCGCTTTAGGCGCGCTCCGGTGAACTTGGCGATAGTTGAGAGAAGCTGTAGCAGTGGTGCTTGCTGTGTGCCCCAACGTCGGCTTTGATTGTTGTGATCCGGCCACGCGTTGGGCGCATGCGCGTCGCCCGAGAGCACACCTGCACAAAATTAGCTGATCACCTCACTCCACCAGTTTGACAAGGATTCCCTCAACTCACATATGTGCATAGTGATCTCATATCCCAAGAGCACTGCATGCAATATATCGCTGTGGTCATAAATTACAAGAATTCGTAGACCTAAGGTTTGCAGCTTTTTATTTTGTCTTGCCCACAACGGTCTCGTCCTTATCCACAATTGTGATCCTGGGAATTGTTTGATCTAGTTTCTTCCTGTCTTCCTCGCTGGGCACCATATCGAATGCCTTTTCGGCCTGGTCGGTGGTCAAGAGGCCGACGGCGCCCCATGCGATCAGACCCATCCCGAGAAGAAGGCGCGTCTTTGGGGCGCTCGAGCGGTATTTTCTGTGCTGTAGATCAGTGGACTGCGTTTCAGCCAGGAGAATTCTGCTTACTGCCAGAGCGACATGGCTTGCAGGCGGTGGTGGGCGGGGATCGCGGGGCGCGGCGATGCAGGGCGGGAGGTGTGAGGTCAGAAGAAGCTCGACGCTGCGTCTCGCTTGGAGAACAGACAGCCTCCCGAGGTCCTCCAATGCTGCTCTCGCCGTCGTCTTGCCAGCTATGTCGTTTCGCCCACGCTCACCCTTCCGACGAGCCTTCCTCTTCCGCCGCTGGCAGACACCTTAAACACCCACCGGGCCGCTGCGCGGAATACTCCCCGCTCCGGGCCTGCAGTCGCAAACGCCAACCCCCCGAACATGGAAGTTTAACCTCGTGCCACCACCAGCGCTTCCTCTCACCGACACTAAAACGACGGCGCGCCCACGATCCAACGGTCCGATGCGGCAACCAACACGCGTAACGACGTGCCTGTTTCGAGCGACCTGCAACTCTCCACCATGGCGTCCTTCAAGCGATGCCAGCGGAACCCAACCCCCGCGTTCAAGCTGCTGAGCGCCGTCCTCGTCATCACCTTCTACTGCCTCTACCTCCTGATCCACGGCAGCCCCCTTGCTCCTTCCGGCGAGACCACTTCGCATACTCCGCGAGGCCCCGAAATTCAGCACCGCCCATGGACCGGCGCCAGCGGGCGCGCTGACGAGGAGAAGGCGGCGCGCGTCGTCGAGGCTATGAAACATACTTTCCGGAAGTACAAGCAGCATGCGTGGGGCTATGACGACATCCTGCCCGTCAGCGGCGGCAAAAAGAACACTAGGAACGGTTGGGGCGCGTTCATCGTGGATTCGGCGAGCACGCTTGCGCTTATGGGCATGTGGGACGAGCTGAAGCTTTCGGTGGAGCGCATCCTGCAAATTCCCTTCTACAACGCACAAGGGCTGGTCGACCCATTCGAAACGACCATCCGCTATGTCGGAGGCCTCGTATCTTTGGTGGACCTCATCGACGCAGGTGTCGTTCCCAAATCGATTCTCGATAGCCAGAAAAGAGCCGGGATTCTCTCTCAAGCAGTCCTCCTCGCCGACAAGCTCGGCCCTGGCTTCGACAGTCCGACGGGCATGGTCTACCCGCGCGTCGACTTCAAGAAGGATGTCGGCACGGGCGACCCGCCGGAGCTATACAAGAAGTACCCAGACAAGATTCGCTACAAAAACCCATCCATTGGCCCTGCGCGCGCCGGCTCCAACATTCTAGAATACCGGACGCTAACGCGACAAACCGGCAACCCGGTCTACTTCTTCAACGCGACCCAAGGCTGGGCGCCGCTCGTCTGGGACAAATACATCGAAGACCCCCTCGGCCTCGTGGCCGCCCCGATCGACATCCTCACCGGCGAACCCGTCGGCCAACAGCGCCACTGGGACGCCGGCCACGACAGTTACTACGAGTACCTCATCAAAGCCGCCATCCTCGCGCCACACGACCGCTACACCTCCACCTACACCGACCGCTGGACCCAAGCCGCCTACGCCCTCCGCCACTCCCTCGCCACCCGCTCCAGCTACGCCGACCGCTACCCCCGCCAGCACCTCTTCCTCGGCAAGCTCGACGCCAACTGGTACCTCAACGAGATGTCGCACCTCGCCTGCTTCGCCCCCGGCAATCTCCTCCTCGGCGGCGCCTACCTGGACAAACCGGACCTCCTCGTCCTCGGCCAGGCTCTACTCGACGGCTGCCGCCACACGTACGCCGCCATGCCGACCGGCATCGGGCCCGAGCTCTTCTCCTGGGTCCCGTACGCGGGCCTACCCAACGGCACCTTCGAACCCCGCTCGCCGCGCCAGCGCGCCGAGCTCGCCGACCACGGCTTCTGGCTCGCGGACGCAAAGTTCCGACTGCGGCCCGAGTACGTGGAGTCGCTGTTCTACGCGTGGCGGATCACGGGGGAGCAGCGCTACCGCGATTGGGCGTGGGACGCGTTCGTGGCGTTTGAGAAGCATTGCAAGACCGAGTACGGGTTCGCGGCCATTCGGGACGTGGGCGTGGACGTGAAGATGGGGGAGGCGGTCGTGCATATTGATGAGGCGGAGAGCTTTTGGGCGGCGGAGACGCTGAAGTATTTGTACCTGACGTTTGCGGATGTGAATGTCGGGTCGTTGGATGCGTGGGTGTTCAGCACCGAGGGGCATCCGTTTAGGATGATTCGGACGTAGGTGTTCTGGATCATGTGCGTGCGTTTCTTTTCGGTCTCCTACTCATGGAATGCATTGGTTCGAGGGTGTTGGCGGTGGATGGAATATGGGTCTCGAAGAAAACTCGTCTGCTCCGGCAGAATGACTAATACGCAAGGGTCGTACATATTGGATTCTTGGTCGACGGCTTTTTTTATCCGCTTTACGAATGCATCACACGCAGGCGTACTGGTATTGGGAGTGAGGAGGTGTGTTTTTATTCTTTTTGCTATCAAAAGTCTTCGAGGGGTTCGAGATGTAGAGAGCACTGCAGGATACCCCGGTAGGCGCAGAAAACTGTTAAAAGAGGAAGAAAGTTTATTGTAATGATTGGTTCTCAATGCTAGTCCAATGCACCCTTGCGTTTTCCTTTGGTTTTTATATGGGAAACCCAATCTCGGTTGTGAAAGTGATGCGGCGAAAAGCAAAATCTGCGCCCTCCTTCCTTTCCTTCTGCCTTGCTAAATAGGGGAGTCCGCATGGAGGTCGAAATTCAATCTCGAAATAACCAAGCTTTGTTCATCGAAGAGCCCTTAGGTGGTTTCCACGAGGTTTTTTTTTTCCTTGTCTTTTTTTGTTGGTTTCGTTTTTGGTCGACGCAGGGCGGATGATCGGATTTGGGGTTGCTCATACCTTTCAGAATTCAAACTCGTTCCCGCAGATCCTCTCCTCTCTTTACCTAGAGTTGAAGCATTCATCCAGACGTGGAATTTTATCGGGGCATGCACCTCACCCGTCTGAATGAATGCTTGAACTCCGGACGGCGGCTCAAATATTCTGCTTTGTTTGCCATGCTTCTCCTCTGTGGCCTCTACCCGCTAGCCTCTCATGCTTCCACTATTTCTTTCGCGCTCCCGGCCTGCCTATCCCTGCTGACCCCCTCGATGAGCTTGGCCATGTGTCCTTGAAGGATCGTCGCGAGCACCTTCAGAAGAAGAAGGTGCTCGGCCGCAGCTTCGGCCTCCTAACAGTCAGCCGTCTTCTCATCACCGGAAACGGCGTCGATCGGGTTGAGAAGTAGTATGCTGCGGAGATAGTTGATGAATGGCGCAGTGTCCGGCAGCGTGTCGAAGGCGTAGTAGGAAGCCCCCACGCGAACTAGTCGGGGCGGGCCTTGAACGTGACGTGGAACTTTGCGAAGTCCTTGCGCAGCTGGGGCACTTCGAAGTTGATGGTGAAGCTGGAGAGGTCAATTAGGGCAAGCTGGAAGACAGTGAATTGCTCTCTCTCGGGTCCCTCCTCCAAGGCTAGTATGGACGGGTGTGCGGCGGGGAAGTCGACGGCAATTCCGGTGACGGCTACAGCGTAAAGTCGTCGAAGATGTCGCTCTCTATGTTGGTAAGCCTCATGCGGAGCAGCTTGCCCTCTTTGTAGCAGCGGGCGAGCATGCCGTTGAAGAAGCCGCTCTGGGCGCGAATAGAATTCTTGTGGATCTCGAACTCTTTGCCTGAAGACACGAGGAGAATTTTGGCGGGGGAGGAGGCGTAGTAAAGCGGTTATGATGAATTGGTAGGAACCGCTCTGTAGGCTGTTCGGAAAGAGGAGTAACGGAGCGCAAAGTTCGTAATATAGTAGTGAAACATAGCTCACAAAACGACAGTCACTCGTGATCAACTGACTTAGCTCATAGATGGATGAACTTCTAGAAAGAAAACCTGCCAGAATATAAGGCTGTTTGGCCCGCACTGAAGTCAGTGCGGCGTCGTACTTTTGCTACTTCGACAAAACCTGAGATTGGTGAGAACATCACCCTAGTTCAGAACACCTAGACTTTCTTGGTGACAAAAAAAGGAAGCACTTAGCGGTCCTCGACAATGACTAGAGCAGAAAGCGTTATGCAACCTGCGCTGGAGTCGCGGAAGCCACCAACAAAGGTGAGCATTATACCCTCAGAAGCCCAGTGAAGACAGCGTCATCTCCATGATCTGGGACGAACCGGTGCCGCAATTTTAATTTCACGCCCGAGAAGTCCAGTATCGGCGTAGATGTTAGGTCGACGTGCGGAGGCGGAAGCGAAGAGCGAGTCGGAGATTTTGCGGGGAACGCTGGTGCTGAGCCCGCGACCGCGACGCCGATCAAGTCGCCATCCACATCATGGTACCCAAGCCCATGCCCTCGGCGCTCACCTTTGAGCTTGTCGCAAAGTGCTCAGTACGCTCAATCTGCCCTATTGCTCAGGTTCACCTCTCCTCCTGCCCACACAAAGCTAACGCAAGGTCCAGACCACTAGGGCTCGCGCTGCTACGCTCACTCTGCCTCATGGACCCGTCCAATTGCCGATCTTCATGCCTGTTGGAACCCAGGCATCGCTCAAGGGATTGACTCCTGAGCAGCTCGAGGAGACCGGTTGTCGGTTATGCTTGAATAATACATATCATCTGTGAGGGTTTTGCGGAAGAGCAATGGGGAATACGGCTGACGGCGGCGGCAGTGGTCTGAAGCCTGGCCAGGCAACACTGGATGCTGTTGGAGGAGCACATCGGCTGCAATCATGGCCGTACAATATCCTGACAGGTGCTCGCTCCGTTGCTGAGAACGCGTGTGGTGTGGCGGGAGGCTGACTTCTGCTGTAGACAGTGGTGGGTCGGTACACTCATTGCCGCAGGAAAAAAGTTGATCGCGCGCTGATTGTGGGCCAGATTCCAGATGGTCTCGCTGCTCAAGCTCGCCAAAGTCACGGAGGAGGGCGTGAGGTTCCTCAGCCCTCATGATGGCACGCCCATGTACGACTGAAAACCGAGTTTCTTTTCAAGCCTTCTAACCACGCGCACGCAGGCTGCTCACGCCGGAGCACTCCATGTCTTTACAGAACAGCATCGGTTCGGATATCATCATGCAGCTGGACGATGTCATTGCCACCACCTCTCCAGATCACGCGCGCATCCAAGAAGCCACGGAGCGTTCGGTGAGGTGGCTGGACCGCTGCATCGAAGCCCACAAGTACCCCGAGAAGCAGAACCTCTTCTGCATCATCCAGGGCGGCCTCGATCTTGACCTGCGCAGGAAATGCTGCGAAGAGATGGTCGCTCGAGATACGCCAGGCATTGCGATTGGAGGCCTGTCCGGCGGCGAGGCAAAGGAGGCGTACTGCCAAGTGTATGGTCTGTTCGATGCCATCGCGAGACATGCTAACCTCGTGCAGGGTGAAGACATGCGCGGAATTGCTCCCTGAGAGGAAGCCGCGCTACGTCATGGGAGTGGTAAGCTTTAGCTGGGTGCGTCAGGACCCTGCGCGTGCTGATCGTCCTAGGGTTATCCTGAAGATCTGGTCGTCTCAGTGGCTCTGGGCACAGACATGTTTGACTGCGTGTGGCCCACCAGAACGGCGGTATGTCTCTCCTCGTCGGCCTGGTTGCCGCCGCTAACAAGGAGGACAGCGATTCGGCAACGCGGTCACGGCGACGGGCGTGCTGAACCTACGGCACTACTCGTATGCGAACGACTTCTCGCCGGTCGAGGAAGGGTGCACCTGCACCTGCTGCAGGCCGGAGGACGAGGGCGGGCTGGGGATCACGAGGGCGTACATTCACCACGTCACGGCCAAGGAGACGGCGGGCGCGCATCTCCTGACGATGCACAATGTGCACTACCAGCTTTCGCTGATGGGGTCAGTGCGGCGGGCAATCATTGAAGATCGCTTCCCGACCTTTGTGCAGGATTTTTTCCGCAAGCGCTACCCGCACAACGACTTCCCGGCGTGGGCGGTGGAGGCGCTCGCAGGGGTTGGGGTCGCGCTGGCGTAATTGGAAGCACAGCCGGAGATCGCGGGATAGAGCAGATGATAGACAGAATAGATGCAGCGGCAGCGGGACGCTCAGCCTTACGAGCCACCCCTGGGACCCTGTGTCGGCGCACGGGCAGTAGCGCTGACTCGCGCTTCTTGCTGCTTGGGCGCGTCTCCCTCCCGCGTCATCATCCGCTCCCAAACATGGCCGCCTGATCCCTACCCCGACGCTCGTTTTGTTTTGCCGCTCGCCCACCCCGTCGCTCTTTTCTGCAACATCAACAAACAACCCCGCCATGGAGCACGACGCGCCTCCCGCCGACTCTGCGCCCGACCCGCCGGCTGCGACCGCCGACGCCCCTCGCTCGTTGCCTCCAAACATGGACCCCGCCGCCCAGATATCGAAGCCCATGAGCCGCCTGTCCATCAACACCGCTGCGCGCACCCCGCTGCCCGCCTCTCCTGCAATGGACTCGCCGCACCGCCGCTCCAGCTCCTACCGCATGCCCAAGTCGCCTGCGCCAGGCGCGCCCCTCCCTAGCCCGCTCAATCGCAGCACCAGCAGCCTGGGCGTGCACCGCGCCCCGTCGCCCACGCTTTCGCGTCGCGGCTCCATCACCTCTCTCCAGGGCGCCGAGAGCACCCATACCCCTCGCAAATCCGTGTCGCGGCGCACGTCCGGCAACCTCAGATCCTCTTCCTCCTCCGCCCTAGCTTCCCCGCTGCCCGTTCCGATCGAAGAGCCCCCGCCGCTCACGGCCCAGAAGGTCGCCTCCGACTACTTTGCGAAAGAGCTGGAATACCACAGCAGCGGAGACCTGTCTACCCAGACCGTCGTCTTCCTGCACGATGCCTGCTACGGACACCGCTTCTCCCGCCCCAAGACAACCAAAAGCGCGCTGAGCATGATTGTCGAGCGCCCCGAGCGCATCCACGCCGGCATCCTGGGCATTTCCACCGCCTATGTTAGGTTCGCCGAGAGACACGCGGGGGGACCGCATGCGCCGCATCCGAAGCGCGCCCCGCCTCAGGAGCTTCCGTTCACTATCCGGCGCACGTCCCGCACTCTGGATCTAACCTCCCCTATCGTCACCAACGTCCATGGCACAAAGTGGATGGAGGAGCTCCAGACGATGTGCAACTCGGCTGGAGAGAAGCTGGCGTTGAACGGCAAGGAGCTCACCAGAGTCGAGGAGCACGGCCAGCCTGAGAAGGAGAAGTTCCACGAAGGAGATCTGTATCTCTCCTCGGAATCTCTGAACGCTTTCCAGGGTGCCCTCGGTGGCGTTTGCGACGGCATCGACGCCGTCTTCTCCGGCACCAAGAGCAAGCCGCGCAATGCCTTTGTCTGTGTGAGACCTCCAGGACACCACTGCTCTGCCGATTTCCCGTCTGGATTCTGTTGGCTAAACAACGTTCACGTTGGCATTGAATATGCTGCGCAAACTCACGGCTTGACTCACGCCGCCATCATTGATTTCGACCTCCATCACGGCGACGGTTCCCAGGCCATCGCCTGGGAGCGCAACACCAAGGTTGAGAACATGCCTGCCAAGCAGCCCAAGAATGCGCCCCCTCTCAAGAGAACGCACATTGGATACTTCAGTCTCCACGACATCAACTCGTATCCCTGCGAGTATGGCGAGATCGATAAGGTACAGGCGGCCAGCCTGTGCATCGAGAACGCCCACGGTCAGACGGTTTGGAACGTGCATCTCCAGCCCTGGAAGACGGAAGAGGAGTTCTGGAAACTGTATGAGACCAGGTACCTTACGCTTCTTGAGAAGGCTCGGGTGTTCTTGCGCACCCACACTCAACGCCTCCGTGCTTCGCCGAACCAGCCTCAGCCCAAGGCTGCAATCTTCATTTCTGCCGGCTTCGATGCCAGCGAATGGGAAAGCCAGGGCATGCAGAGGCACAAAGTCAACGTGCCCACCGAATTCTACGCTCGCTTCACGCAGGACATAGTCCAGATGTCGCAGGAGGAGAACCTTGGTGTCGATGGCAGAGTCATCAGTGTCCTCGAAGGTGGCTACAGCGACAGAGCTCTGGCCAGTGGTGTGCTCAGCCATCTCAGCGGCCTTTGCGAGGGACAGAAAATACCAGTCGTCAAAAAGGAACCCACCCAGATCAATGGTCTGGGTAACGATATGATGATTGACCACCCAGCACTGCAACAGACGTATGAGACTGGCGAGAAGACTCTTCGCTATAACGTCGAGTGGTGGCATGAAGCTAGCTTGACGGCACTCGAGACACTTGTGTACCCTGCGCCTCCGCCAGCTCCCAAGAAGCAGCAGCGCGGAGGCCCGCAGCCGAACTTCGCCACGCCTACGCAATCATTCACAGCCAAGGTTATCGATCCTGAGAAATTTATCCGCAATTCCTCCGGAAATCTTGTCCCAGTCAGAGAGTTGCCGCGGCCGCCGACTCCTCCGCCGCCGGACGTCAACTGGATCATTGCAGCCCATGAGCTGTGTAAGCTGCTGATCCCCACCGACCGGCAGACGAAGAGCTGCAGGCCTGAGGAGCTCTCTGAACCACGTACGAAGAAGGAAAAGGTGCTGCCGCCGGAAGTCCCTGTCAACCCTTCGGGTAGACAGCTACGCGACAGGAGGCCTAAAGTCACGAATTACTCTGAGCCTCCTTCCGACGATGAATTCCTCCACACACGTTCCGCATCGCGTGCCGACCGTCGGAGGACTATAGGAGACTATCCTGCTGGTGCGGATGACGAAGTACCCGATCTTCCTCAGTATCAGCGAAGACAGAGTCTCGTCTCTGAAATCGGCTCCGTTGCTGGTGAGCGCCCAAGCAGCAGAGCCTCCACTGTTGCGTCGAGGCAGCCACCCACCAGCGGAGTCCAAGTGAAAAAGACCAGAGCCCCCAAGACTACGAGGGCGGACGGCGCCATGAAGCCTCCGCCGAGGCCAATTGCTTCGAGAGCATCGAGCTACTCACAGACGAACAAGCCTTCCGCCCAGGACAAAGCGGCCAAGAGCGAAGCTCCTGCGGATGACATTGATCAGCTCACTTCAGGAATCAAGAAAATCACCCTGAAGATGCCGACGAAGGAGGAGCACGATGCACGACAGGCGGCGGCCGCCGCCGCAGAGAAAGAAAACAAGAAGCCTGCTGCATCAAAGACGACCAAGAAGGCGGCAGCAGCCCGCAGCACCAAGACGACGACTACTAAGAAGGCAGGTGCGAAAGAGACGAAGGAGACAAGGCTCACACTATCATCGACAGAGCAGACGGAAGACGCCATGTCGGCGTCCTACACATCTGCATCCAACCAGTCGGAGCCGCAGATTGCAGTATCGGAGCCTCCCGTCATGGCACCAGAGGCGCTGGGAGCACAGCATCCGCGAGCCCTGTCTCGGCAGTCTATCGAAAACATGGCAGAGCAGATTATGAATTCGTTCCCGCCGTTGCTAGGCTCGCCGTCTGAGTATTCGGAAGGATCGACGCCTCAGGGCATGCTTGAGACTGCAGTACCTGTCCATGTCCCTGCTGTGACGCCGCGGCCCGACTCGCCTCCTCCGCCGCCCCCTGCTACCATGCCGCAAATCATCCAATATGACCCAGCTGAGAGCGGGCATACGGTTACAGCTCTGGCTGGACCTGGCGCAAGCGGAGCGCAACAGCCAACAATGCTGCAGTGGCTGCCGCCGAACTCGGACCCGGAAGCCTCCGGATCGCAGGGGCAGCCGCCATCGCCAGGCCGCAAGCAAAAGCAAGCACTGCCAGTGTTTACGTCTGACGGATTCATCCCCTTCGGCCGGCCTTCTGGGACGTCTTCGGCAGCGACGGAGCCGCCAGGCGATGTTGGCGGCGCTGTCACGGAGGGTGAGGAAACGCAGGTCAAGCAGGAGGCTGTGCCGCAGGAGGTCGGCACCCTGGATGTTCCTGACGTCGCCAAGGAATGAGGCCCTGCGTCGGGGATCACGGGAGTCTTGGCAGCATCGTCGATCGCTGGTGAAGAGGGCCCAAAGGAGTGTAGTCCGCGCGCTCTGCGCGGCACCGTACCAAGGCATTGTCGACGCGGCCCGTCACACAAAAGCGCTCGTCCCGAGCTTGTCACTGCATAACGCCAATATTGTTCGGCCGTCGGACCCGGGCTGCAGGCGTTCTTCTTGGACCCTTAATTTTGTTTTCTTCTTCTGCTGTGTGCGTGGGCGCTTAGCTTTGCGCATGCACCGCTGTTTCACATAGCCCACAGGCGGACGATGGTCACGCCGCTGGTACCTCCCGTTGTTGTACCTCGTTCTCGGCATGCGCCGCCTCATTTCCTTGGTTTGCCCTGCTTTTGCTTCTCTTTGTCGCGTTTTGCTTTTCCGGCTGCGATTGATCTAAGGGGCAGTGTCCGCGCAGCGGGACGGGCTTGGTCGGGGCGTGTTCAGAGATACCCACGGTTTCCATAGATCGAAAAATGGCGTGCTTTTCCTTGGCTGTGGTCAATGGCAGCAGCGTGTGACGCGGTTTCAGGATGCCTGGCGGCCGTTTTGGCTTCGCGCGACAGAAAACGGTGGAAAGCGCGCGAGCGGGCGGCGGGATGTGAGAGGTCACCCGTCGCGCCTGCCCGCCGGCGTTGGGAGAGCAGCGCGTCGCGTTTCCCAGAGCGGCTGGCGTGATCCCTGCGACCCCGCGTTTTGGATCCTGGCCGGGCGAGGCCAATGACGTTGCGCCGCCCAACGCCTGTGGAACCACGCGTGCGCCCATCTTATAAGCCGAAGCTGCTCGCTGCGCCTTCTGCCTGCGACGCCTGCCTCTTCACCCGTCTGGCAGCTCCCCGTTCCCCCCAACTGACCCCCGTCCGCGCCCACCCTCCTGCCCGTCGAGCTTGCAATTGAGCAGAGCTGCACAGCTACAGCAGCTTCCAAGGCTGACGCGCGTACGCTATCCACCCAACCATGTCCGAGTCCAATGGCCACGCCAGGAATGGCGTCTTGCACCGCGTCCACAATGGCGTTCATGCGGGTATGTTGGTGTCCATTTCTGCTGGATATAGTCCTATATCTGTTCCTCCACCAGCTGTAGCCTTGCTTCCTCTATGAAAGTGAGCTACATCACTCCACCCTCTCCACCTCCTCATTTTTCCCCTCCTCCATGCCTGCTGCCTAGTCACTCCACCCACTAACCACCACCTCCCCCAGTCAACCCCTTCAAAACCCACGATGACCCCTCCATCGAGCGCGTCGTCACCCTTAAAATCCTGACCGCCATCTCCTACATCGTCGTCCTCGTGCACGCCATCTACTACACCTTCACCCGCCCCCATGAGGGCCACCACGGCCCCAGACGCACCATCTGGGGGCAGAACAGCGCGCACCCGACGCCTTTCGCCATGAACGCCCTCATCACCAGCATATACTGGCTGGTGCTGTTCGTGCTGCAGATCGGCTACTCGTACCACCTGTACTCGTCGGAGCGCGAGACGGTGCGCGCCGCGGCGAACGTGGGCGGCCACTTCATCGTGCACAACCTGCTGCTGTTCGGCTTCATCCAGCTGTGGGTGCGCAGTTTCTTCTGGCTGGCCGAGCTGCTGCTG
The DNA here is from genome assembly GCA_037356115.1 of Neofusicoccum sp. Z2. Taxonomy (NCBI): domain Eukaryota; kingdom Fungi; phylum Ascomycota; class Dothideomycetes; order Botryosphaeriales; family Botryosphaeriaceae; genus Neofusicoccum; species Neofusicoccum sp. Z2. The sequence goes on from JBAWJY010000007.1 coordinate 159,028, forward strand.
GTCATCAACTTCTTGAATCTTAGCGCCGCCTACTTCCGGCACAGCAGGACGCCGAGGGCGATCCACATCGCGGTGGTGAGCGGCCCGCTTGCCTGGAACTTCGTGGCGCTTTATTGGTGCGGGGCGGTGGCGACGCACTCGCATACTCTGCCGGCGAGGATCGTGGCGAATATCTTCATCTGGGGGATCTTGGTGTACGGCGGGTTCTTTTTGGTCGTGTACAAGGATTATACCATGGGCTTTGAGCTGTCGGTTCTTGCGGCTGGTAAGTTTTTTTTCCTTCCCTTCCCACCCTCCAAGGCCCCAGATTACACCCTTTTCGCTTCTTCTTTCCCTTTTCCACTCGATAAGCATGGTGAGACCATGTTGCTGACAAGGAATTCTGTGACCAGCAATCGGCGTCTCGCAATTCCTCGAGAAGATCATCGCTTTCCAGTGGATCTTTGCCTTCATCATCATGGCCTTGCTGTTCGTCCTTTCGCTGGTTGTCGGCGTGCCTGAAATCCTGGGCCGTGATCCGTTCAAGCGTGGAGAGATTGTCAGCGAGGACCGCGAGAGGGCGCCGTTGTTGGCGGATGACTAAGATTGATAAGAGGAATGCGGTGAGCATCCAGGGATTGAAGTGATTGTACGTGTGATGTTGGAAAGCTGGCGAACTGAAGGGAAAGGTTCCCAGTTGGGAGAGTGATGGGAGGAGTGAGAGGTTCTTTTGTTTGTCTGGACTATTCGAGTTTTAGGGATGGAAGGGGAAAAAATGCGCCGAACTACGCAGGATGTCGAATGGCTAGTCTTCGGTTGGAAAATGGACGACAGAAAGAAAAAAAAGGAGACGATCATGACGGCGGCATTGTCATAAGTTTGTCGGACGCACAGCGAAGAGCGTATGGAGAAATGGGAATGCTGTCCCTTTATTTTTTTCTTGTTTCATTTACGCGGCAATGATTCCCCCTTCGTCGTGAACCTTTTTTATTGACAAGTTGTTTTTTCCCTTGTACACGCGCTGTATTTTGTTCTTTGATCTATTGCCTTAAGGCTGGAGCTTAGTCAATCCCCAATCAATCCAATAATTACAGAAATCTGCCTTTTCTTTGCTCCAGCCCTTTCTATGTAATAGGGAGCGGATCTTCTGAAGATGCTGGAAAACTCCAGGAGCAATGATCTGGCAGACATCAGACGCTATTCGAAGAATTGATAGACTCCCCAAAGTGGAAAAAGTTTGAGCAAACGCCTGGAAGCAACTGATATCGTACGTGTGTGCTGGGATGCGAGGTAGAGATAGGTGTCGACGTGCCTGGTATGTACTCCTTGAGCAGAGACGAAAATAACCGGAATAAGGCTGAGCAGTAGGGCTCTGCAAGAATCAGGAATTTCCCGGTTATCAGCATGTCAGAGGACGGGTGAATGGGGACGATTTATTCTGGCTCAAACCTGACCGGTGCAGATCTGTCGTGACATGGTTATCTCTTTAGCCTGTGGCAGGAAATTGGGTAAGACTGGGCCGTTATTTCACGAACGTCGATTCTGAGATAAGCTATTGGGTCGGGTCTAACTGACTCTCTTCTTTCAGCCCGTTTCGCTCTTGTGGTATCAGAGAAATAGGAAAATCTCGATTTCGTCTCTGGCTCCATGCTGTCCCTGAACATTCGCTGGCCAAATAAGCAACGCAAGCAGGGGGCCATGGGGAAAAACAAAAAACCAGCGAAAGTGGGTATATCCTCCTGTCCAAAACGCCAATTGTTCCCGCCCTTGTTGTTGTTTTCGTTCCTCATCATACCTCAGCATAGAATCTTTCCTTCCTCTCTACAAGAATTATCCACCAACAACCCTTCGCAAATCTGGTCGCCCCATCCTCGCTCTTCCACAATCTTGCATCCATCATGCGCGCTTTCTTTTCATATCACACTCCCTCTCTACCCGTCTCAAACACCGCTCGTCTATAGCGCTGGAAACGTTGGTGCCCCAAAGGAGCGCGGCCGACGCTGAAGGAGGAGCCGCCCCCTGAACCGAGACCCATGTTGAACGATTGTATCCCTGCGGCATTCGGTGATATCAAAATGTTTAGATGGGGGACCGCTCATATTCCCTCCCAGTTGAAGAATGCCGACATTGGCGATATCCCTGTCTGACCCAACGCCCCCAGTAGCACTAATATAGCAAGCCTTCGTTGATTTCGTTGGCACCAGAGTTGTGCGAATTTGTGACGAATATGAAAGATTTAACTTCGTTTCGTGGGACGTTGTGAAAGGGCCCATGGCGAGCGCTGCAATGGTAAGGAAGGTGACGCACAAGGCTGGAAGTGAGCGTGCCTTAATCTTCCAGCAGAACATGAGCGAACCCCACGGTCCTCGGCTGGCATCATAAAATGCTTCAAGTTCGCTGGGTGGGCGGGCTTGGGCCCAAAAGTAAAGCCATTTGAGCTGGCTTAGTCCTTCAGCCACTGGGAGCAGCATGGAGGTCTTCACGATGGTGATAAGACTTGAAATCATGGTTCCTGGAGCCATGGCGAGATGCCAGCTGGACAGAGGCCAGTTGGACAGAGATGTATTGTTGTGATTCAGCGCAAGAACAACGACAGCGGTCATGCAGACGATGCTCAGATTGATTTCCAGCATTTCTCAGAGCCACCACTCTTTGAGATATCTCCTGATTCGGGGAAAACCTGCAGTCTCGCGGCTGAGCCGTTCTTTCTTGTCTTCCGTGTAGCGATCTACGAGGAGCAAGTCTTCTGCGTATCTTAATCGCTGCGTGACGGTATCGGAGCTGGATACGCCGGCATGATGCTCCGACGCAGATGGCGATAGCGACGGACGAGTGGAGATTTGCGAGGCGCGCCTTCAAGACGCCAGCGCGATGATGCTTCGAGGAAGTCGGTACGTTTCATCATGTCAAAGGCCGATATCCATGGATTCTTCATCATTCGCATCGCGAAAGTACGGTGGAAGCAAGTCCAGACAGGGCATTTCGACATGTTTGCTGCTTACGCTCCAACGGCCTCCAAGGCGTTCCTGCTCCATCAAGGAGGCTGTGCGCGGTCAAAGTGCGTTGCTAAGGCGAGCGATGTAGGGGCGGCGAGAACGTGTTTCCAGATATCGGCCGAACCCGAAAAGGCTGGATTGGAAGGGGAAAAGGGCTTTCAGGCAGCACTTTCGCTGACATTGGGGGCTTTTGTAGTGAGAACTGGGCTCAGCCCTGTGTTTTGTGTGCCTAAGGGTGCATTTGGTGCGACCGAGCCTGAAAGGCAGCAGGCATTTCTCTGTGGCGAGGGCTGCGAGGTGATTAGTTCGGTGCTGACAAGGCATACCCCGTGCCGCCGAGCGTCCAAATTTAGGAGGATAGGCCGACCCGCTTCCTCTTTTGGTCAGCAGCTGTGCATCGCGAGCACGTCATGATTTGGAAAAGATGAAATTTGAAAAAAAAAGAGCCTCATGTTGATTCGTATGAATCTCCCCGACGATGCCTCTGCGGGAGCGCAAAGTATTCGGAAGGCTCCTCCTGAATCGACGAGGCGTCCGAGTCGCGGGTAGCGGACATCTCGTGGATGGGTTCGGCAGGCATCTCGAAAACCTCCCTTCCCACGACTTCCTGAGGCGGACCAGGACTGCTGCTGCTTCTAAAGCGCATGGGCGTCGTCTCGGCCACGCTCGCGCGGCCCCTCTCGGCAGCGCTCAGAGGATCGCGCTCCAACATCTCGCTGGATCTACCTCGCTCGGCGCTGTTCACTCTCTGGTACTTCTCGACATTCCGGCGGCGCCATCTCCACAGGATCAGTACCAGGGTGATGGCGGCGATGAAGGTGGTCAGAATGGACAGATAGCGAGCGCCCTCGGCTTCGCGACACAGCCATTCTATGCGCGGGTGCTCGCCCTTGGTGATGGTGTCGTTGATTGCGCCTCGGCACACCCACGTCTCGGGCGTGTAGAAGGTGCCGTTCTTCTTCAGCGATCGCGCGATGCTCTGGTCGGACTCCCACCAGTCATAGTTGGCGTAAACAGTGGCGGCGGCGCCGCGCAGGACGGCGACGACGGCGATAAAAGTGGAAATAGGGTGGACGCGGAGCTTGTAATTCTGTGTCTGCGGGGCAACGGAGAGAGGGTGTCAATTCCTGTGTGGGGAAAGAGCAGGCAAGTCGTGGCTTACCTTCTTGCCCGACCAGTTCATCTTGTAGGGGACGTCATCGTGGAACAGCGTCAGAAAAGTGAGCAAGCACGCGTCTATGACGCCGCAGGCGGCGGTGAATATGACCAGGTAGGAGCTGATGCGGTGCAGCTTGCCGCCGTAGTCGGGCGTCTGGTCATGGGTGTAGGCGAGGACGTGGGCGACCAGGCCGGCCATGGCGGGCGACAGGATGCCGGTCAGCAGCACGCATAGCGGCAGCAGCGTGAGGTAGAATTTCCGGCGGAAACGAACGATTCTGGAGGCGGGCGTGGGCGGTTGCGGAGACGACAGAGGCAGCTCGGTGCCGCTGGAGCGCTGGCTGGAGCTGACCATGGCGCCGGCTACGACGAGGGCGCGGGATGCATCTGCTGCTGTGGAGTCTGGGGGAGCGACAGACGAGCGCGGGTGGGCTCGTGGAACTCGAGGAAGAGCCGCGAGGGAGAGCAGAGAGTCAGGGCAGGGGCGCTGCGGGCGTCAATATACAGGCTCGCACGGCGTCGGAGCCGCAAAAGTCAGCCTCGGGCAGCCTCTCAGCGCGCGCTGTCAAGCGCGCGCGTGGGGGCCGAAGCTGCTGCGCCGCACGCCGCCGTCGCGCCCGCCGGCGTTAAGAGGCGAACGCGCGGCCCGAGACTCGAGCTTGTGCGCCGCTGCAGGCTGCACCTGCATCTGCATTCCTTCGTCGCTATTCCGGGAAGTATCGCGGCGACGTGCCATCGCTCGTATAAAGACTACGCTGCTGACAGCGGGCAGCCGTCGAGACAGCAGCTGGCCAGCGTCCCCGGCCCGCCGCCCCCACAGCCGCTGCGGCCCGTCGTCTGTTCTTAATTTATCCGCGCGGCCCAGGATGCCCCTACTCGCCCGTGCCGCTCCCGCTGTCGCGGCTGCTCTTCGTGCCACGAGCCCAGCGCCGCAGCGCTACTCGCCAGCGCCCGTCCCGCCCTGCCGCCACGCCGGCCGTGTGCGACGCCGGCCTCGCAGCAGCCTGCCTCGCCCTCGGACATGCTGTTCTCGCCCCGCTGAACCCGATCCGCGTAATCCCCGCGTGCAGATCCAGCCATTGCCCCGGATATTTTTACTTTCTCGTCCGCTCGGGGAATGTGCTCTCTGGCACCGACACTGCAGCTCTGTTTCGCATTGCTGTCCGTCGCAATCTCACGCCGACGGTCTCAGGACAGCTTCTGGCTTCACGAGCTTACGCTGTGACCAATCTCCAGGCCGTCCAGCCCCAAGGTATCTGGGAAGACGGCAGAAAACAGGTCGTCCCGCAAAGCACTAGGCACAGGGTTGCAGTGCTAAGGTGGATGCGGAAGCGAGGCAAGACCCCCAGCACCTGCTTTCAAGCCTTCCTCCTTCCCAGATTTCCATAACCCGCAATCATGCGGGTCCTTCTTACATAAGACTCGAGCTGCGAGCCTCCAATCCCGATCCACGAACCGCTGTCGGCATCCATGATCTTCCGACACGGCTTACGACCGCTCAACTTCATCTTCGATCTCTGCGCACTGTGCAACAACACATGATGCCGATTCTCTACATTGCATCCTCAATGCGAACCGCTTTCCCGAATAGTCATCGAGCACGATCTCGCACACATTTCTCAGTCTACTCTACCCCCACCCTTTCTCACTGCGCGTCCAACAAACACCCCCCAAAATACCCCTCCAAATCTTCCACGTCCTCCAATTCCCCCACATACCCAACATACTGGTCCGGCCTCAACGCCACCACGCACCCCCTCTCCGGATCGACGCCGTAGTTCTCGTACGCGTGCCCATGCCCCTCATGGTAGCTCTCGTCGTCCACATACACCTTCATATAGTCCCACCCCCGCTTCTCGTCAAACGGATGCAGCACCTCCGGGAAATCCCGCAGCAGCTCCACCTCCCCCCTCGGCGCGCTATGCAGCGTCAGGATCTCGACCACCGAGTCGATGCGCCGCCCGGCCGGCGTGACGCGTCGCAGCCACGACCCGGGCGCGTCGAGCGCTGCGCAGAAGCCGCGCACGCGCGCCTGCTGGGCCGCTGAGAGCACGTTGCCCGCGAACAGCACGATCCGGAAGCGGCCGTCGGCGGGGAGGCGCTCGGCGAAGTGCCAGGGCCGCGCGTCGGATTGGTTGATGACTTGGAATGAGGGCATGCGCTTGCCGAGCGGGACGTTGGTGGCGAGGTGTTGCTTGCCGACGACGGCAGCGGCGGCTTGCTTGGTCGGTCCGTTGTGCGGGTGGTGGTGGGCGACGGGGACGTCGGTGCCGTCGCCTTGCTCGGTGGCGTCGCCGGCTTTGGCGATGAGCATCGAGGCGCCGTAGTCGACGCTCAGCCCGCTGGTGAACATGGCCGCTTTGAGGAAGGTTTGCTTGAATTCTTCCAGGCTGATGCCCTCGGTGTCGAGGATGTCTTTGGCCGGCCGGCCGCTGAAGAGCCGGGAGAAGCGGTGGTCGAACTCGATGAGATCTTGGGCGATGCGCCGGCGCTCGGATTGGTAGGTTTTGAGGATTGAGCGTGGAGAGCGCCCGTTTACTACCGAGGCGATCTTCCAGCCTAGGTTGTAGGCGTCTGCCATGGATACGTTCATTCCTTGGCCGGCCTTTGGGCTGTGCGTGTGGACCGCGTCGCCGGCGAGGAAGACGCGTTGGTGCAGATCGAACTGCTTGCCCACTCTCTGGCCGATTTGGTAGCCCGTCCACCTGAGTGAAGGTTAGTAAATGCTCGCTTGGCGTGAATTCCAATGAGACTGGCTGGTTTCCCCAATGGGGGAGAACTACTTACCATTCGCAATAGTCATAAGTCAACTTGTACGGGCTGAGGATTCTCTGCGCGGCTTTCAAGATGAGCTCGGGTGTGATCTTTGATCTGTCTGCTCTTCCGCTAGCATCTGGCACCACCTCTTTGAGCTGGATGTACAGTCGGACAAGGCCTCTTTCTCGAGGGATGACCATCAGACTCCCCTCATTGGCACTGTGGATGATGCAGCGATTGCGAATGTCCGCTACCTTGGATTAGAACGTGAATGCCGTAAAAAAGTTTAGAAGATTGCTTACGGAAATCGGTAATGGGAACCACGTCTGGATTGGTAATGCTGTCAGCTTCTCTCATTCGACAGTGAAACCCAGTACAATCTTACCCAGTACTCCCCAGACGAAGTCCGTAGCCTCTCCCTCCATTTCAAGGCCCAATTGCCTCCTCGTCCAACTGTGGGCGCCATCACATCCCACGAGATACTTCACCTTTACAATCTCCGACGAAGCCCCTCTACCAGCGCTCTTCCGGATCAAGTCGTCCGTGTCATCCGGCGCCAAATTGCTCCTGAAGAGTCCATCCGACAAGTCCGTCCCCGCCTGCTCCGGCGTTGCCTCCTCGTCGGACAAGTGGCGCAGCTTGATCGTAATCGGATGAGCAGAGCTATCCTCAACCAGCGCCTCGTCGATCTCAAGCGACTCGGGCAGCACGCCCCGCTCGACCTCAATGTTCGAGTGCTCTTTCATATGGTCGAGGAAAAACCGCTCGACGCGTCCCTGGTGCAGCACGCACTCCTGAAAGCGCGAGATCCCCGGCGGCGTATCCGGCACCCTGTCAGACCGCCTAATGACACCCTTCTCATCTGGGTTCCACATGCAAATCTGCAAACGTTGACATCAGCCATCCGACACACAGACACACAGACACACAAACACACAACCCCCCAAACCAATCTTTTCTTTCCCCCGACGTAGGCACGGAAAGATATGCTCGCACGTACATACATACCTCTAGCATGTGATTGGCTTCTCGCCACGCCCGATGCGCGAACCCAAAGCTGTCGAAGATCTCGAGACTGCGGCATTGCAGCCCGTCGGCTTGGCCCGCGAAGATCTTGGTCCCGCGCTTGTCGACGATGCGCGCGTCGATGCCGCAGCACGCCATCCAGGCTGCGGTCATGAGCCCTGCGGGCCCGGCGCCGATGATGAGTCTGCGGGGGAGGAGCAGGGCGTCAGAGAGATGTGTGTGTTTGCGAGCGGCTGGCGGCTGCGGGATTGATGGGACCTACACGTCGCATTTGGATTCCGGGATGGTGACCATTGTAGGCGTGGATGCGTCTGGGGTTGCGGGATGGAGTATGTATGTACAAGAACCAAGCAGCCTTCAAGCGGTGAGCAAAGGGAGTGGGTGATGAAGCTCGTCCGGAAAAGGTAGATGGGGGCGGTGGCAGGCCGATTATATAGACGGCGACTAGGCGCGTCGGGAACTACATGTTGACGGGTACAGCGGCGGAAAGTGGCACATGTAGTCGGTACATGCGGAGCCAGTAAGATACTGCGGGGAGGACAGGTATGATGGCGCGGTGGGGTCGAGGCTCAGTGGGATGGCGGGGAGCTCCCTTACCCGATCGGCTTATTTGATCCTGACTCAGCTGCCGTGCCACGATAACACTCCTACGACGTTTGACTAGAGAGGATCTTCATTCGGACAGCCTAGTTGTAGTTGGGTCCTATGGTTCATTAACAGTCATACTTTCCCTAATCGCGGGATTGGCCCACAATCGGCCTAATACGTGTACACCACTTCCATATGTTTCACTAGTGTCCGTGCCGTTCCGGGGTCCCGGTTCGCTTCCGCGGATAGCGGAATTTAACGGCCCCTGTAAACTTCTGCCTGGAAGTTGCGATCGTTATGTGAAATGTTCCTACGTAAGACTACTATCTTAGTAGATCCTGTGGGGGGGCCAAGCATGCGAAAGCATGTACTAACGATTAGCTAGACCTATAGAAACGTTGATCTTATGGGATGAATCATCTATACCAAAAACAAGCGCTCTCTGGGGGTATTCTGAGCACCCGGCCAATGCGCCGTGTCAATTCTCGCTCCTGAACTCCAATGCCATGCTTCTTCTTCCCTCCACCTTCGAGCCAGCCTCCCGGCCCCAACTTCCAAGGCTATCATGGTCTCATGTCTCGATCAGGTCGGGGACTGGCGGGCCCACGCCCCTCAGTAACACGATGGTGTTGCCCGTCTGACATGCAGCGCCCAGCTTCTCACTAAAATCCAGTAACCTGCCACCCTCGACGTGGAAGACCCTCAGCTTATTCTCCTCCCCGTCTCCTCTGTTATTCAGATTCTCGACCTGCAGCGCTTTTGCTGCAATGTCAAGGATGCGCCCGACGCTCCATTCGCTGTTGTAGAAGAAATCACCGGTGGGATGCTTCGCGGTTGTCGTGTCGGCCGATGCTTCGACGTGCAGATATACCCGTTTTTCCGGCGGTACCTTGGCGTCTCCCTTGGCCGTCCTCTTCAGGCTGTTGATCGCCGCCGCGCGAGCCGCCGGCGAGTTGGCGCTCCTACCTAGCAGAGCGCTTGCCTTGCTCGTCGCGCTACTAGGCTTGGACGACTCGGCGGCTGCTGCCTTCTTGCTCATGCCCCACGCCCTCAGTTTCTCCAGCGCCGCCAGGCCGCGCTCCTTCTGCGACGACGCCCTGGCGCCCAGCGGGGTCAGCTTCGAACAGTCGTGATCCTCCCGCATGCGGTGCTTAAGGCAGTATTGCCGGTTGCAGTTCGGGCAGTGGACGCCGGGGTTGAGGGAGGTGTTGACGAGGGTCTTGCAGACTGGCGACGAGCATTGTTGTTCGTGGGTGAGGATGTTGGGTTTCGGCGTCGAGGAGGCGGAGGAGGATGCGGAGGAGGCTTCGCGGCGAGCGCGTGCCCATGCGCCGGCCTTGGGACACTGGTGCGCGGTCTCGGTGCGGTGGTCGAGGCAGTACGTGCTGCAATCGGAGGGTCAGCCGGAAGCAGGTCCAGAGGAGCGAGGGGAGGGGAGCACGCACCCTTTGCAGCTCTCGCAGCGGAAAGGCAGGAAGTCCAGCTGATGGCAGAAGGCCATCTGGCAGTGGGAGCCGATAGCTTCAACGTCGCCGACAGACATGGTGGTGTAGCTCTGCGGTTCCGGGTCCTGCGAGGATGAAGATGCGTTGGCCATGGTGGAGAGCTGAGCGCGCAAGATATACACGGGTGGCGCAGGAAAGGCGGGTGTTGTCGAGCGTCAGGCTGCGGCGAGGTGCGTAATCACAGGGTCGCCTGGAAGCTGCCAGAACGGGGCAGTTCGGACTGACGCGACAGCCCCGGGGCCGAGGGCGGTGGGTGCGATCGGCGCCCGTAAGGCTGAGCACGTGCGGCCCGCGTCGCCCCTTCGTCACTCCACGGCATTTAGCAACCGTTGCCAATTGGCGGTCTAAAAATAGAGTCTGGTCCTTGGATCTGGAGATGGGTAGGCCGCCTCGGGCTGAGGGGTCTCGGAGGCGCGGCAGACATGATCCGTCAGGAGCATGAGGAGATATATTCAAGCACAAGCACGATCTCATCGCCGAGTTTGTGATACTTGGGATGATCTCATAACCCAGGCGGACAATGTCAGAAAGGAAGGAGAAAACGTAGATGATGGAAAGAACAAGAAGATACCAAGACTGGCTGATCAGCGTCTGATGTCGTGGTCATGTAGTGATTTCATACTCCTCATGGCAGGTATCGCGCTTGTACGAGGTCGACCCATGTAGTATTGCAACAATAATCGTGCCATGCGGAGTTGAAAAGTGTAAATCATGGAACACGTTTTTCGCATCCAGACGAATGCATCGACTTCCCAGGAATGGTTGTCGCAGTACGATACGAAGCAGCCTTGTACCCCTGCGTCGCGTCTTGCCCCCCAAAAAACAAGCCTTCATAAAATTGAAGGTTCTCAGTGAACCAGCGTCGCTTCTCAACGACCTACCTTGAACGCCGGCCTTATCCAGACTTGCTTAATCTCATTGATCTCGATCTTGATAGAGCTGCCATGTGGCATTTGGACTGATCGGATTAGTCATGGTGATGAGTGAGGCTATGCCTGTGGAATTTATGTGCAGCAACGCTCAAGAAGACAACGCTTTTCTTGTTCTAGAGATTCTTCGCTCAGAGACTCACGTGCCGTCGTGCAGCCGCTATCCAATGTCCCCCAATTCCTAGGTTACTATGAAGTCCAACCCAGGAACTGTGCCCGTTCCAATGGAACCCTTTCCGCCTCCCAGGCCAGCCAATCGCTCCTCGTCGTGGGCAGCAGACCCATCTTGTTGACCTTCCAGATTCCCAGTGCGAGCGCCATACAGTTGGTGGCGACGAAGACAAGCTTGACGCCCAGCAAGCGGGACGAGGTGCCGGGGGTCTCGTAGTTGGCGAAGGTGCGGTTGATGTTGAGCAGGGCGGTGACGGGGTTCTTGAACAGCATGAAGACCATCATGATGGAGAAGATCTGCAGCGAGTTGCCGCTCATGTACATGCCTGGCGGAAGCTGTTAGCGCGAGCGCCAACTGACAGATGGCATTTGGGCGGGGCGGCACCGATGGCGTTCATGGGCAGCGACTTGGCGGGGGCGATGGCAAGCTCCCAGGCCTTCTTGAGCTTCAGCGTGTCCGTCTCCTCGGGCGAGGGCGGCTTGCGCGCAGGCGGCTGGGGGGTCTTGGTGCTCTTGCTCTGCTGCTGTCGGGCGGGCGCCGTGTAGCCTGGCGGGTCGGGGATGCTGGACCGGGCGGGCTGCGGCGAGCCGGCGGCGCTGAGATCGAGCACCCAGCGGGGCGGCGGCGGCGGCGGCGCGAGAACGGCGGCCATGTCTGCGGTGGATGGGGGCGTGCGGTGTGCGGGATGCAGTCGGTGGGCGGCGGAGGAGCTGGGGCCCGACGTTGGGCGGGCGGCGGCGGAAGAGCCAGGGTGCGCGGCGCTGGCGGCCCCTTCTCGCACAGGAACACCACCGTCTTGCAGCCCTCGCGCCCTCGCCGGAACACGCTCGCGCCCTCCTCTCGACCGCCCTGTCGCGCGCGGAATGGCCGCCGGGCTCACGCAGCTTCTCCGATAACGCTTCACACGCGGGCGCGGCACCGTTCCCCGGCCATCGCTCCGGATTGGAGGCGGAAAGGGACAAGCTTGGAGGGGAGCACATGCATGCAGAGCCACCCCTCTGGGCAACACGGCAACCATGAGTTCAGGCGGGCAGGATGCGAAGCTCTTCGCCCGGGTACGTCTCTCTCCATCTCGTCCATCCAAGCCCTTCGCGACGACGCCCCGCCGCGCCCCAGCGCCGCGCAACACGCCCGCCAGCCTGCGCGCAGCCTCCCCCATGTTCCCGCCGCCCCCATGTTTTCCGCCGCCATCATGTTCATGCCCGCCTTTGCCTACGATGGCCCTCACTTACACTACCTGCGTTCTCCACAGGGCAAGGTCGCCGAGCTGCGCCTCGAGCTCCAGAGCGGCGGCAAGAAGGACAAGAACCACTCGGCCAAGAAGATCGCGCTGAAGAAGATCGTCGCGAACATGACCATGAGCAACAACGACATGGTCGCCCTCTTCCCAGACATCGTCAACTGCATGAACATCCCCAGCCTCGAGATCAAGAAGATGTCAGTACGCTTGCGCGTGCGGGGTAAAGGAATGCTCGAGGAGCCGCGCTGACGTATTGCGCAGGTGCTTCCTATACTTGGTCAACTACGCGCGCATAAAACCCGAGGTCGCGCTCAAAGCTTTGCCCATAATCGTCAATGTGAGCTGTCCGGCCCTGCCAGCTTCGCATGCTTGAGCTAAACTATGCGTGCAGGATATGGAAGACAGCAACCCGCTGGTGCGCGCGCTGGCCTTGCGGACTATATCCTACATCCATGTCCGCGAGTTCGTCGAGGCCACGGTGAACCCGCTGAAGCAGCTGCTCAAAGACGGCGATCCCTACGTCCGGAAAACTGCTGCATTCTGCGTGGCCAAGCTCTACGACCACGACAAACACCTTGTCGAGCATTCAGACCTCATCGATCGGCTCAACGGCATGCTGAGGGATGAGAACCCCACTGTCATCTCCAGCGCATTGGCGGCTCTCATGGACATTTGGGAAAGAAGCGAGAGCATCAAGCTCACCATCGACTATGCGAGCGCCTCGAAGATCGTGCAGATTTTGCCCGACTGCTCGGAGTAGGTGCCGTTCTTGGAGCGCTGGTCGGCCACTGCTAACGGGAAGCAGGTGGGGTCAAACCTATATCCTCGAAGCCATGATGAATTACGTCCCGCAAGACACCGCCGAAGCCGCGCTGCTCGCCGAGCGTATTGCCCCGAGATTATCGCATTCGAATTCTGCCGTCGTCCTCACGTGCATAAGAGTGATCCTCTACCTCATGAACTACATTTCCGACCAAAAGGTCATCACCTCCCTTTGTAATAAGCTTTCGCCGCCCCTCGTTACCCTTCTTTCCAAAGGCCCCGAAATCCAGTATCTTGCCCTCCGTAACGCCCTTCTGATCTTGCAACGCCGCCCTGAGGTCCTCCGCAACGACATTCGCGTGTTCTTCTGCAAATATAATGACCCAATCTACGTCAAAGTGACGAAGCTGGAGTTGATCTTCATGCTTGCCACAGAGCGCAATATCAAGGAAGTCTTGACCGAGTTGAGAGAGTAAGCATAAATTAACCTTATGCGCCAAGACCGAGCTAATTGTGTCAGGTATGCCACCGAGATCGACGTTGACTTCGTCCGAAAGTCTGTGCGAGCAATCGGGAAGCTTGCCATCAAGATCGAGCCCGCGGCAAGGCTTTGCATCAACACCCTGCTGGAACTGGTCGCCACCAAGGTCTCCTACATCGTCCAGGAGGCAACTGTGGTCATCAGGAACATTTTCCGCAAGTACCCCAACCAGTACGAATCAATCATCTCCACCCTGTGCGAGAACCTGGACTCCTTGGATGAGCCGGAAGCGAAGGCCGCCATGATCTGGGTCATCGGGCAGTACGCAGACCGCATCGACAACTCGGATGTCCTCCTCGATGACTTCCTCTACACCTTTGCTGAGGAGCCGCACGAAGTGCAACTGGCGCTGCTCACCGCAACGGTGAAGCTCTTCATCCAGCGCCCAACCAAAGGCCAAGACCTGGTTCCGAAAGTCCTCCGCTGGGCTACCGAAGAAACCGACAACCCCGACCTGCGCGACAGAGGTTACATGTACTGGCGCCTCCTGTCCTCGGACCCCGCCACCGCCAAGAAGGTCGTCATGGGCGACAAGCCCGCAATCACAGCCGAGTCGGAAAAGCTCGACCCGGCCACCCTCGAGGAAATGTGCCTCAACGTCGGCACCCTCGCCACCGTCTACCTCAAACCCGTCAACCAAGTCTTCCGCTCCGCCCGCGCGCGCCGCCTGCAGGACTCCAACGCCCTGCAGCGCCACACCCTGCCCACCGTCCAGGCCGCCGCCAACGCCGCAAAACAGCGCAGCCAGACCCTGCCGAACATGACCATCGACACGGCCGCCGCCAACGGCTCCGCCAACAACATGGCTTCCGCCGTCGACGCCGCGGACTTGTATTTCGCTGGCGTCGGTAGCCAGCAGATGGCGACTTTGAGCATCAACAACGGCGGCGGGTTCGGCGGGAATAGCCCCGTCGCGGGCACGCAGCAGAACATGTACGTCGTCAATCAGAATCAGCCGCAGCAGGTGTATCAGCCGGCTGTTGGGTCGGGGAACGGCGATTTGTTGCTGTTGTGAGGGAGGAATGGGGGAGGCCAGGATGATACATAGGTGGCTGGGCTGCGAGTGTAGGATAATCAGGGAAGCGATATGCCCGCTTGAGAACAGGGAGAGACGGAAAGCAAACGAAAGGCGAATGGGAGGACATACCCACGGCGCTTGATGAAACTTTGTATCGGCGTGTTCGCTGGGAGAGATTGGCTGGGGGGGTTATTTCTTGTAGTGGTTTTACTCTTTACTACTACTGGTTGGGTCGGGGAGCCCTTTGTTTTTTATTTTCCTCGTCTGCTTCTCTTCACTTTATTGGTTACATCGATGAGGGTTTTGTTTTGTGTAGATATCAATGTAAAGCCTTCTTCTTCCTGCCTTCCTAATACGAGAAACGCTTTTCCAAGACGAACTTGATGAAGTGACGCATAAGAAGAAAGAAAAAGAAAACCTGCTTATTTGGGGTGTTTTGGGGGGTATAGGGGTATCGAGCTATTTACAGTACAAACAACAGACAGACCCTAGGCGCCAACGTGAATGGTGTACAGCCACAACGTCATCCCAACACAGCCAATGCCCTTGCCCCAGCCAACCGTTGCCTTGCCCAATCCTTGCCCTGCGGCAATGCTAAAATATCCTGGAACGCCCACATGTGAAATCTGATCTCGTCCGAGCCTAGCCATCCAGCCATCAACTTCTTCCTGACATGATAGTGATATGGCCAATAGGTATTACATGGGTACAACAAGGAGATGGAATGAGTAAGGAGAGAAAATAGAAAGACAGAAACAGGAAGCAGCAAAAGAGGACAAGAATAGACCACGTGACGTACGACGACAACACCGCCAACGTATCATATCGCATCAACCAACTCACCAATCAGCCGTACCTTCTACCATCACCCCTCCCCCTAAACCTCGCCTGCTCCAACACCCTCTCCCCCCTCTGCCTCCCCGACTCCCCCCACCTCTCATCATGCACCGCAACCGGCAACCGACTCTGCCTCGCCCCACCCTCCAACGTCCTCGTCTCCCTCCTCAACTGCCCAGCACCACCACCCGCCGCCCCCATGCCCAACCTCGGATTCCAATACTCATCCCGCTCATACGCAGCAGCAGCAGCAGCAGCGGCGGCAGCATCGTTGTACGTATACGCCGGATAAGCCCCCTCGACGGCCCTCTCGCGCCTCTCCCGCTCCCGCCGCGCCGCCAGCCGCGCCTCGATGCGCTGGATGTCGGCTTCGGCGTCGGAGATCTGGGCGGCGAGGGCGGCGTCGGCGTCGGCGCGCTCGCGGGCCAGGAGTTGCTCCTCGAAGGCGTGGAGGCGGGCGCGCTCGGCGGCTTCGGTGTCGATGGGGTGAGGGTTGGGGTTGCTGCTGCTGTTGGTAGAGGGGGTGGCGTTGGAGGAGGAGGAGGAGATGCCGGCGGCGCCGGCGGCGGCGAAGTGCTGGGTGGTGGAGCGAGGCATCGTGTTGGTGCGTTTGCGGGAGGAGGTGGGGGATGAGGTGGAGGGGTGGTCGGTGGTGTGGTGCGATGGGCGGCGTTGGCGGTCACGCTTGGGGTGGTTGTTGTTGTTCTTCTTGTTGTTGGACTCCTCGGTGTGCTTCAGCTCCTCGAGACGGCGACGGCCGGCTTCGAGCTGAGCCTCCCAGTCATCCACGTTGGGGCTTTCAGCTGGAGCGGTGGTGGGTTCCGGATCGGTGGTTGGTTCCCGGTTGGCCCGTTCACGTTCCAGGCGCTGGCGACCTTGCTCGAATCGGGCTTCCCAGTTGTCGTTGCTGCGTCTTTGCTCTTCGTTCCTCCTTCGCCCTTCTTCTCGGGCCTCCTCTCGGGTTCTATAGTAGTCGGCCCAGAACTCGTCTTCTTGTCGTTCTTTTCGCAGCTTCTCACGTTCTTCAAAGCGCTCTCGCTCTAGACGGGCAAGCCGCTCGTCTTCCGTTTCTCCAGCTGCGGCACGGTCATCGCCAACTTTGAGAGAGTTCAGCGAAGCAGAAAGTCTCTCTGCGAAGGCGTGATCGCTTGCAATCTGGGAAGACGCGTCGGGTGCGCCACGATGAGACCTAGAGCTTGATGAGTTCTTAGGGGCTGCTGACGAGGTCCTTGAGCCGGAGCTACGAGAAGACTGGGTAACAATGGGTGGAGGGACTGGCCTCCTCCGCCTGTGACCGGGCTCCTCAGGGGACGGCGGGTCAGCAGGAACCGGGGGGACTGGAGGGTGTGGTGGGCCAGGAGGACCCATAGGTGGGTCAGCATCAGTCAGGGGGTCAGCATACGTCTGGGGGCTGAAGATGTGATGTTCCTCTCTGCCACGTGAATCAGGTCGCGCCGGCGTCCTCGTAGATGTTGCATAAGCCATAGCTGGCCGCGATGGCATGGTCGCGCTCTGGCTTCGGTGATGCGTGAACTTGTAGGTAGGACTACGGTTCGACTCGAAGGTGGGGGAAGGGGGCGCAGGAGAGTAGCTCCTCACGCTGGAGCCGGATGATGTAGCAGTAGCGGCGGAGCTGCCATGGTATTTCTTCGTTCTGATCTTGGGCTTTTCCTTTTTAGATCCCAACTCCAGGACGATCTTGCCGTAGGATCCGGTCCTGCGGTGCTTTGGCGAAGCGCGTGGCCCGAAACCAGCACTGGTCGGCGTAACCTCGACGACGGTGGCCTCGTTGACCGGAGTCGGGGGAAAACTCTCGCTGGCAGGCGAGGGCAGAGAAGACTCGTCCATGTAGCGGACGTGAGGAGAAAGGTGAGAGTGGCCGGGTGCCTGCATGGTGCGTTCTTCGTAAGTTGTCTGGCGACAGGTGCTTCCGGCGCCAGCCAGGTGGCAGCGGCTCTTGACGTATTCGAAGGTTTCCTTCTTGCCGTTGGGACGGACGTAGGTGCGCTGTTCAATAATGCACATGGTCGAGGGTGGTTTTCGCGCACAGAGACAAAGGGGTGGCTCGTCCGATGACGGTAGCAGTCTCTGCCGACAGAGTCGGGGCGAAGCTCAAGATGAGGCGGCTTTATCGCGTTCTGGACCAGCGGAGAGTGCTTTGTTCGATTGAGGGGATTTGGCAGAGGAAGCAGCTGGAAAGGCGGCGCGGAGTCAGGAACAGGAAGGAGATGGAGTCGACGGGTATGCAGGCCGGGACCAGGGAGAAGACCAGCTACGGGAGCTCAGGAACAAAGGGTCATTTAGGAATAGCGCGTGGACAAGATACCTGAGGACGGTCGGCGGACGGAGGGAGAAGTGGTAGCGGCAGGTGACTGGGGCGAAGTGAAACCGGTACACCTGATGATATAAAGGCGTGTCGGAGGGGGCTTCAGCAGGAACAACGAAAGGGCGCGCAGACGCATGCAAGTCACTGATGGGTGCAGCAAGGCTGAGCGCAAACGAGCGAGTGGAGAGCAGGACGATGGAGCAGAGAAAAGCATGACTGGGGAGTGGTTTTAACTAGGCCGGACTCGCGAGCTTTGCAGCCTGCGGCAGCGCCCCGGCGCACACCCACCTTCGCACACATCCGCATTACACAGTGCACCGCCAGCGCCGGCGGCGGCGCGAGCTGCGAGCGCGCATCATCGGTCGGGGGGCCAAAGCGCGCCGGCGGCCTCGACCTCTCGTCGGTCTGGGGGCGCGTGCTGCGCCCCGCGACCAGTCAGCGCGACGGAGGGGAGCCACGCAGCCAGTCGCACGGTGCCTGATGATCGCGTCGCCAGGCGGGCGGCGGCAGGCAGCCGCGGGCGCGCTCTGCCTCAGGCGCGACGCGGGCGATCGCGGTGGCGACTGCTGCTCCGCGCAGGCGTGCGCGGCGCCGTGGTGTCGCTGTCGCGCCTGGGCCACGGCGGGGACGTCTCGAGCCGGCAGCAGGGCGCGTGCTCGGCGGGCAGGGGCGGGACGGCCCAGCGGTTGCGGGTGACTTGGAGCAGCAGGTGGTCTGGCAGCTGAGTGGTGCTGGCGGGCTGTCTCAGCGCCGGCGTGGTGGAGGCGATGCGCCGATCGCCGCCCGCGCTGATGTCAGAGCATTGGCCGGGCGACGATGCTGCACGGCGGGCGCTACGGGACGGCATGCGCTGCAGCGAGCGCCCGCCCTGGCAGCAGCCCAGGAACGCCTGCTTGGAAATCGCGCGCGCCCGCGAGTCTGCCTCGCCGCCCGTCGGCCTGCCTGCCCGAGATGACTGTGCCGCGCGCTGCCAGCTCCCGATCAGGCGGCGGCCGCTGCCGTGACCTGGTCGCGCGGCCGGTACTCGAGCGCCGCCGCTCGGCTTCTCTCATGCGCGTCGCAGCCTGTGCGCCCGCAAAGGGAGCGCCTCGCGCATGCCCAGCAGCTCTGCCTCCACAGCAGCCACACGCCGGGCGGTGTGGCTGCCCGAACGGGCCGTGGCGTCGCGGCGTCGCGCGCACGCGATACGTCAGGACGTGTGGACTGTACATCTGCACAGCCACCAGCCACACCTCCTGCACACCTCCAGCGCTATTATTACCTGTGACCGGCCCCCAAAGCGCCATCATCCGCCCTCTCCGCCCTCTCTGCCCTCTCTGCTCTCTCTGCCCTCCACCCTCTGCCCCCTCCCGCACCCCTGCCGCGACACGCTGGGCCCGCCGCAGATGGGCAGGTGTCGCGCAGAAACGCACCGCCCTCACCCCGCGTTGTACAAGAACAGCCGCGCGCTGCCGGCCCTCTTGCGTCGGCCTTGCCGTCCGACGAGAGCAAAATTCTGCTCCCTCATGCGACGCGCCTCTGCGCCTTTCCGTTGCCTTCTCCCCAGCCTCCCCAAGCCGTGTCGCATTCACTTCTGAAGCCGCGCGGCCAAGGCCTTCGTGCCCAAAACACCACTGCCACAGCACTCCAACCCTCTGCTCGGATGAGTCACTGCATTTCGCAGCTCGACCGTCTCTCTCTCTCATTCAGCCGGCGCTTTAGACTTTTTGCGCGGTGCCTGCAGCCCGGCCCCCCGTCTCTCCACCTCGCAACTCCGTGCCCATTCCCAAGCCCGTGGCATCAGATCGGCCAACCTGCTGCTATCCCTGCTCCTCCGTTGCGCGCGCACCGGTCCGCCCACAGCTGGAACGGGACGGATTGGGAAACAAGCGCGTGAACCGCGCCGCGTTTCGTCTCCGTCTGGGACGCGTTGCCTTTTCCCGCTGCAAGCAACAAAACCCTGCGCAGCTGAATATCTTTCCCTCCAAGCCCTGCTAGACGGAAATCGTACCACCGTACGTGCATCAAGGCAAAGACCTTTGCGTAGATTCTCTCGTGCGAACCAGCTGCCTACTTGCTGCCACCACCAACACCGGAGATATCCGGATTGGAAAGCAATGCCTTGGCTCTTGCTGGGCCCAACACCCAACTGCTGCTTGCCACTCGGTCTTCCTGACCACCTCCCGCTGCCTCCGTCCCTCTCATTTCCACTAGTACCCTTCTCGATGAACGACAACCTGTCACATACGACGCCATCAATACTGATCTCACAGGAGCTCCATGCTTTATCCGTCATAGGACGTACTGGGCTTGGATTATTTACTCAGCCAATACACACCACCATCCCACATAAATTCCAACCAATCGGCGGATCATGCAGCCCTCCCTTGCGCCTGCCTATTCCGTTTGACGACCGTCCACACAGCCCACTCTCCTTCTTCCCACCCTCCATCTTGCCCAAATGCTCTCTGATCTACCCCTCGTTTACGCCACCTTCCGCCGTAATCTGCACAAACCACACCCTCCGAATTAATCCTCCATTCGGCATCACGCGGCAGCACCCGTCCAGAAAGTAGCCCTGTCGTGCCACTCGCGCTAAGTCTCACACAACCCACGCACGCACCCACAAAAGCAGCCGTGCAGCAGCTGCAGCAACAGCAATCCATGTAACTCTTTTTGCCACTTTACCCAAGTTGCTGCTGTCTATCTGAAACCACATGTACTGTACGACCTATACATACAAACATACATACATAGATACGTAGATACATATATACACACCTCGGCCGACATACCGACCGAAGAAAAACCAGCCGACCGGTTGCAAGCAAGGCAGCAACAGCACCATCCTACTCCCATCGCACCCAGAGCATGCCTGCAAAAAAAGCTTGCAAAACCCCGTGATCCCGGCACGCATGGAAGCCAAGCCTCGAATCCTTCCGAACACACCTCAGCCACACTCTCCAGCCTCAAAGCTGAAAGCCACGATTAACTAGGGCGGGTGCGGAGAGGAGGATTCTGGGTGTGGCTGTGGGTGGCTGGTGTGCATTGATGATGCTGATGATGATGACGACGAGGAGGGCGGCCTCATCTTAGCTGTGCCGCATATGTGTGTATGTGTGGCTGAATGAAGGTTTTTTTTTTCTCGTCCGGTCGGGTGGCTGGAGCAGAAAAGTGCGTTGGGAGTTGGAGAAGTGGGCTGACTGACTGACTGACTGACTGACTGACTGACTGACTGACTGTATGCCTTGTGGTGTTTATTTCGTTGGGATGAATGAATGAATGCTCAACCATGCACGGTTGCTCTGCTCTGAGTCGTGATTCTCTGGAAGGTCTGGTGATGTGAAAAGAGCTAATGGGGGTGAGGAGCTGTAACCCATTGCTGGTCCCTTCTTCTTGCTAAACCAGTTGACAAGATTTCTTTACTTGCAGCTTCTACCCTGTCGGCCTTAGCCTTGTCCACGACTATGCGCTGGTATTTTCCAAGTCACTCAACCCCTCCCTTGTGAGAGGTCGAGTGGCTGACTTGCTGCCTTTCAACCGTCTGCCTCACCTTTGCATCCCTCCCTCCCAGTCAGATATGCCTTTGTCCGCTACGTTGAATGCGAAGCTATGGAGCTCTTTTACTCTTCCAGTGAACAATGACAAGCACTCAAACCCATTGGCATCGAGAAACAAGAGTACGACAGACACCGTCAGACAAGAGCCCAAGAACCCTCCTGTTTTACTTCTTCCGCAAAGCGCCTCGTTCATAGACATGTGTTTACACAATCCGAATGACTGAGAACAAGATGGTTTGATCACTGACATAACGCAATGAATTGAGGCCGTCACAATTAATTGCCTAATTTCCGTATTGATACACTCCAGCCCGGAAGCACTGCCACAGAAAATAGGCAGTGAGCAAGCTTGCAAGTACCCAGCAACCGAGGAATCCCGGGAGGGGAAAAAAGCCCAAAAAACCAATAACCCAGCCCACCAACGCCGACGCTCGCAATGCTTTCTTCTAGTTCGTCGAGAGACCGAACAGCAACCCAAGAGGCAAAGGGAAAAAATGGCTCTCATCCCGGTCGATTGGAGCCCGACGACTGAGACACACAACGAAAAAAGGAAGAAAAGAATAGGAGCGGAGCTCAGAGCCCGAGCCCGTATCCAAGGCAGCAAGACCCGGGGGAAGAGAAAAAGATGCTGGAATCAGGCTAGCATTACCAGGCAAGCCAGGAATCCTGCAACCGACTCTGCTCAAGGCAACTGAAACAAGCCGGGCCTAGTAAATCCTTCGATACCGTTGGCGTGGATCGGCCCGTTTAATGCCTCGGAGGTATGATAGCCCCTCGTGCCAGAATGAGCCCCGCTCTGCTGCCTTCCATTTCCCCTCTCTTCAAGTGTTTTAGTGGCCTCCTTCAGTGGTAGTGGTGCTACCTTCAGCGGCGCTCGTCGCGCCGTGAACTGGGTTGGGGTAGTAGTACGAGCAGACGGCGATGATGAGGTAGACGATGAAGCATAGGAAGCCCTCGAGGTAGTTGCTCTTGCCGTCGCGTAGGAAGCTACCGACGACGAGGATGGCGAGGATGAGGATGATGGAGTGGAAGGGCTCGAAGGCAAGGCTCATGTCCTTGCCGAGGCCCCAGCCGACGAAGACGACGATGGGCGTGTTGAGCATGACCGTCTGCACGCAAGCGCCCAGCACATGCGCCAGGGCGAAGTTCATCTGGTTGTCGTAGGCCTCGTCGATGGCCGTCAGGTGCTCCGCTGCCTTCTCGACGAAGGGGATCAGGATGAGGCCGACGAATGCGTCCTTAACGCCGCGTTCCTCGACGATGAAGTGGATCTCTCCGACCAGCAGGTAGGCAACGCAGCAGACGCAGCCGATGGCAAGGGTGAGGGCGACGAAGCATTCGGTCAGGGTGAGCTTGTCCTTCTTAAGGTCCTCGTGGCGGTCTTCGTCCTTCAGCTCATCATGCTCGAAAACCTCGTCGTAGAGACCGTGATGAGAGTGCGTCTGGAACCACACGTAGCTAAACCAGCTTGTAAGTAATCGCAGGAGTTGTAGAAAACCAAGTTGACTTACACAACATAGGCAATGAGGAGAATGATAGCCGTAGCACGACTGATCCGGAGGCCATCCAGCTCAAAGTTTCCAGTGCCAGCGTACTCGGAATTTGAAAGCGTGGAGATGTAAGCAGACGGCAGAATCAGAGCCACTGCAAAAAGTCAGCATCCCGTTCGGTTTTCCTTGCTGAAACTTTCCCAATTGGACAAATTGTCAGGGGACGCAATGATAATCGACTTACTTCCAGCAACGAGCATCAGACCACTTCCAACCTCACTGACGGCCTCATGGAATTCCTGCTCTTCACGCCTCAGACCACCAACGAAGAAGCACAATCCCATGCACAGCAGCAAATTTGCGAGAATGGAACCCAGGATTGCGGCTTGAATGATCTGAACGGGATTGAACGTTTCGGTGGCGTCCTTGGTGATCAGGATAACGAACAGCACGATCTCGACAATGGAGCCCAGCGTCGTCTCGATGACAATGCCAGCGACCTTGGGCAGCTTGCGGGCGAGCTCCTCTCCACCAAAACCAATCAAATTGGCGGCCGGCACCATGGCGATGTAGTTCAGGATGAAGATGACGAGGTTCCAGTAGTTCGAGTGGGAGTTACGCTTGGCGAAGCCCTGTCACGCACAAGCATGCGGCGTCAGCACAACGAAGACTCGAGTTATTGGGCAAGAGCGAAAACATACGACGATAATGGCGGCGGGCACGACGGGCCACAGGATGTTGACGTATTTGGACCACGGGGCGGAGCTGCGGAAGCAAATGCGGAAGAAGTGCATGGGGTGGATGCCGCTGCGGCCGCTCTCGCCGTCCGGGTGGATGCCGGTCGTCACGCGGTGGCCGTTGTGGTTGAACATGGGCAGGCCGCCGCGCTTGGGCTTTGGCCGCTTGGTGCCGCCGCGCTCGACGGCCGTGGCCTCGGAGGCATCTCGCGATTTTTCGTTGTTGCGGGAGCGCGCCATGGTGTGGGTTTGGAGTTTGGGTCGTGGTCGTTGGGACGGGAGGCGGGAGCGCTAGACGAGGGCTCGCAGCTGCAAGGGATGATATGAGGGCGATGTGGCTGTGTCGGGTTCGGGTTCGCGAGACACGGACAGCAGAGGCACCGCCGGGAGGTTCGGCGGCGGCGAGCTGTCGGGAGAAGAGGCGGCTACGACAATTGGGCGTGCTGGAGGGAAACAGGCAGAGGGCGTAGGAGCGGGCGCGCAGAGTTTAAAGGAGCGGCGGCAGGGCGGACTGGAGCTTGATTTGAAGCAGGGCGCCCGGCCAGATGCAGCTCGCATCGCGCAGGAAGCGCCGCGCAGATCAGATTCAGGCCTGGCGGTTGCTCCACTCCGGGGTTTGGCAGCGACAACCGCCAGCGCCACGCCGGGGCCCTGACTCGCGCCGCGGCCACCACGTCTTCGCGAAGGCGCGCGCGGCGGGTCCTCGCGCGACTCTTGCGCCGCCAGCCCGCACCGCGCGGTTCCTGAGCGCGCCGGTCAAGCTCGTCTTGGGCGTCGAGCTTCGCGCGCGCCGGGCTGCTTGGCTGGTGTGCTTGGCATCGCCGGGGCCAAGGCGCCAGGCGCAGGCCGCCTGCAGTCCGGCGCGCTTTCCTGCTCGCACCGCTGCCCACAGCTTGGCGGGACGTCATCCGCAACGTGTTTTTGGCGCTGACACGTCTGCGTGCCCGAGAATGGCCATCTGCGCTGGCAGCTGAAGCACGACGTCGCGCAATGACTCGTGCGCAGCTCTTTGCTGGCCAGCCGCCGCACCAGTCAGCGCCCGCCGGCCGGGGCCCTCGTGCAACACCAGCAAAGAGCACCAACGCGAACCCACAGATCTCCGCCCTGCGAAAATGGCGCATCGTGTCTATTCTTTGCAGCCTAGCGCGCGGTTGCGCCCGGCGACATGCAATCTCCGCGCCGCACAGCTCCACTGATACCCGCCGCGCGCCTGGAGATGTGGCAGTGCTGCCCTTGTCAGCGACTGTTTGTTTCGTTCAGCGCGCGCGCGCTTCCAAGAGCTCGGACGGTGGAGGGCGTGGGGCCGACTGGCTGGCTTCTTGAAATAGCTGTCGCGTCTCGTGCTACTCAGCGCTTCACGGCCCCTCTGCCTGTTTCCATCCAGTCTAGACTCTGACAATGCGTCCCTTCTCCACCGTCAGTCTTATGCGCGCCGCCGCCCGAAGTCTGAGAGGCGGAGTCCATCTGACCAGTGCTCCGACTGATGCCGTCCTCTGATTGCTTGTCTCTCCCTCCTGTCGACAGAACGAAGCCCATTCGCCTGTTCTCGCCTCATATGATACTGCTCGGTCGACGCGCAATTCACTCACACCACCACCCAAGACGCTCTCTTGAAGCTAATCCCAATGATCATTGATCCGGCAACGAGACTAGAATCATCCTATGAAATGCAGACAGGGAACTATGGGCCAACTGCGTGGG
Source organism: Neofusicoccum sp. Z2 (assembly GCA_037356115.1). Classification (NCBI taxonomy): domain Eukaryota; kingdom Fungi; phylum Ascomycota; class Dothideomycetes; order Botryosphaeriales; family Botryosphaeriaceae; genus Neofusicoccum; species Neofusicoccum sp. Z2. The sequence goes on from JBAWJY010000007.1 coordinate 184,329, forward strand.
TATAGAGAAAATGACCGAATCCCCCAAGAAATCTGATCTGAGACGACGCGGCGCAATGATGATTTGTTCCTTCCTGTAATCCCGACTCCCCCACAAAAACAAGTGCCTTGCCCCACGTGGTTTTCTTTTTACATATGTGATCTGGTCCCTTACCAGTGGTTTTCCCAATGTACACCCTTGAAGTTTGGCGCCTGCTCGCTTTCTCGCTTTCTCGCTTTCTCTTTCATGCTGAGAAGAAGACGCTGGAAAACGCATCGCGCCAAGGACTCGGAAATGGAAGAGGGGGATGAAATAAATGGCGAAGAAACGAAGGCCCTTCTCGCGGACATGGATGAAGTCGTCGAAACATCTGAAAAGAGGAGACGAGGAAGAATCAGAGAAGATTAAGTAAAAGAGAGTCCCCGTTCGATCGAGTCCGTCAATAACTGCATCCTGGCGCCAGCATCTCAATGCACTTTTGCAGCAGGTTGCTCGCCTCGTGGAGCAGCTCCCACCGCGTCTTCTTGAACATGTCTCTCAGAAGGATCAGCATCCCCAAGCACGCGTTCCTGTCCTGCATCTTCACCAGCCCGTCAGGTGCCCGAACACCGCCTACTCTGCGCAGGTACCCTTGCATGTCCCTGACCATGTCTTCGCGGCTGTCCAGCTGGTACACCGGGTCGATCGGGCCATCGAGCGCATACCCGTAAGACCACACGATGAGCGTCGCAAAGTACAAAACCCACGGTCGGTTGAGCAGGAAGTCGTCTCGGGCCGAGTACGTGAATCCAGCCGCTTGCTCCGCCGTTTGCGGGCCGTGAGACCCTGCAGGACCCACCGAAACGCCTCCATTTCCGTTCTCGTTCGGAAGCAGCACTTGTGAGAGGAAACGCAAGGCGTAGAAGGTGGCGTCGCGAGCGCGAGCTGTGGGCGCCCACGATTCCTTCATCCGACGCTGTGCACCTGTGTAATCCTGCGGAGTGATGCTGCGGCCGAGGAGACGCACGGCGCCTGCGTAGATCTGGCAGTCCACAATGTCGACATGCATTGCCATGTGCGCGAGGTGGTGCAGAACCGTCCGAGACTCGAAGACGTTGTCGTCGACCAAGCCATTGTTGTAAGCGAAGGCCGAGGGTGCAGTCAGTTCGCCGTTTTTGGACAACGACGCATCGAAGTCTTGCTTCCAGAAGTCGAATGCGCGCGTAAGGCTACCACGCCATTTATCCCGGCCGCCTAGGGCTGAAGATGCTCCCAGCGAGCTGACCTGGAGATCTCGTTGGTTCATATGCCAGCTGACGCTCAGGAGGCCGGCCATGAGAATGGTCCGACCAAAGGAGTTGGTCCGCACTGGCGAGCCACTGAGCGTCTTCTTGAGCCCATCGAGGAATGTGGTTGGCTTTACGCCATTGCTGTGTAAGCTGGCCTCAACTCTGCCGACCTCCTGCGCGCTTGTGGCTGACCAGAGCGCCTCGTCGCACGGCAGCGGTAGCCGCATCTCGTGCGCAACCATTACCGCAGAATGCCCAAACATGGTCGCGTGTATTGAGTCAATCACGAATGCCGCAAATGCAGCTCGCCGTGTTGCTTCGTTTGATATCCAATGGCGCCACCATTCCTCTTGCGCATTCGTAGCCGACGAAACAGATCCATTGCGACCCTCCTTCACGCTGGGCGGCGAGTCTAGGGCTGATCTGCCAATCAGCGAGCTGCCTCTCCGCATCAGCGTGAGTGTTGTGGCGTGGTGTATGTGCGCCCGCTCGTGCAGCGGACGCGTGGAGTACATCTTCTCGAAGCATTCGAGGAGAATAAGTGCCTGGAAAACCCATAGCTTTGCCGGCGGCCGAAAATCGGCATCCATGAAGATCTCCCATCGCAAATGCCATGCCAGGAAATTTGCAAGCTCTGCACACGTCGTCGTTACCTCCTGCCCAAAACTCTTCTCCAAACAAGACGCGCCCAGAGCCATCATAGCAACGAGTAGGAGCGGTGGACAGTTCGCGGCGTTGAACGTCGGCCGGTGCAGAATGGGGAGCTGCGTGTGGAAGTGTATCCAGTAAGAACCGATATAAGTCTGCATCATGTTCAAGCTGAGAACGTGAGTATCCTCTTCTTTGTTCCCGTCCAGGAACTCCTCCTTCTGCTTCTTAACCGGTGCGTGGCTGTTCTCGTTGAAGCGATTCTCAATAAGGTCAAGAATCTGTTGCCGCTTCTCTTCTGATAGGGCTGACTCAGGCAGACTCGTGTCGAGAATGCTGCTCACTGACATCGGCTGATGCGGTGGCGCTGGCTGATTGAAGTAACCGTTCACTGTCGCGTCATATCCAAAGTATGGAGCCTGTAGACCAAAAGCAGTTGACCCTGGTACGTTAGCCATGTTGTTTGCCGAGTAACCCATTGGTGACTGTCCGGCCCCAAGACTGGATTCGCTGAAAAGCCAAGCCGTGAAATCATCCGCCATGGCAAAGGGGGATCGGCTGTAACCTTCTCCTCCAAAAACAGGCATCGAATAGTTGTTGGGTGTCAGGTTTTCTAGTATTTGCCCTTCACTAACCGAGTTCATTCGACCATCTGCTGAGCCAGTGGCCTCGACGCCCTGCATGGACATGGAGGACGACATGGAGTAATTTTGAGACGGTCCCTGCGTGGTCTGATTCATTGTCGAGAACCCAGGAGGAGGTAACGAGCTGAAGTTGGAGGGGCCATTTTGCTGGTTTTGAGTCTGGTAGCTGGCGGGAGACTGTGACAGCTGGCTGGTCATTGGCACCGGGGAGTTGTACGCTTGCGATGCGCCTGCGGCTGAAGTGTACGGCGAGTTCATACCAAGATTCTGCACTCCTCCGGTTCCGGCCGAGCTCTGTGAGCGCAGTGGGGGCGGAGCATATCCCTGTGCCGAGGTTTGGGGCGAGAACTGAGGTCTGGAATTATTAAGCGCATCGAAGCTAGAAGACCGCTGAGGAGCACCGAATGTCGAGGATCTCCTCTGCTGATCTTGCACGTGCTGAGATATGCTGTTGGACCGCCAGCTGTCGCCGCTCAACGACCGGTCCGCAGGGTTGCTCGAAGCGGCGCCGCTCCCTTGGTTGTGTGCAGCATTGAGAGGTGGTGAAATAGCGGAGCCAGCGGGCGTGGAATTACCCAGAGCGGATGCTGGTGACTGCACCATACCGCCGACAGGATGAGACTATTTATCTTTCAGTGCGATGCAGGTAGCCGACCGGGCGGGAGCATACCATTGGAGAAGCTTGTGAATTGCCTAGTTTTGCGTTCTTGTTTGCCATGGCACTCGTCACGATGGGGTTGAGATTGTGCATGAAAGTATCCTTCCGCAACAGCTGGGAGCCCCGCGCGGTGTGTCTTTCCTTGTGGCGAGCGCAGAGATCCTGTCTGACAAAGGAGCGCTGGCAGTCGGGGAAGTCGCAGTGGTAGATTTGTTTCGGGTTGTCTCATTCGTGTTAGCTGCTCGCTCGCGACAGACCACAGACAGAGCTTACGATTGAGCTGGTGGCGGTACAGATGCTCGGCGCGCGAGTAGCTCTTGCCGCAGCCCTCGTGCGGGCACTCGAATTTCTTGTCCAAGCCCTTGCGGCTGCGCCTGCGCTTCCTCGAGGAGCCGGGCGGCGCGTCGGGGTCGGCATCGCCGTGCGGGTCGTGGCCGTCGACATGGTCGTCGTCGTCGTCGCGCGTGCGGCGGCGGCCGCGGTTTTCGTCCGAGGTGGGACTCGTTATCTCCTGCTCCTGCTTCTCCATCCTGGGCGCTGTCGGGTGCGCAGGACGAGACAGCTGCGCGTCGAGCGGTTTGCCAAAATCCAACGGGGTGCCTGCCTGCGCGGGAAGAATCTCGGCCGTCATAGCTCGAGTGACGTCGCGGAGCGCATGTGGTGGTCTCGCAGGCGCGTGGAGCCGTCAGCCTCACCCGTCGGTAGCCGGCGCTGGAGAGCCGCGGAGTGGCAGGACGCAGGGGAGACGGGCGGCAGCGAGCGGTGTTGTTTCATGTAAAGGCGCGCGTGGGGATTCTGGAAGGCGGCGCGGCGTGGCACAAGAGCGTGTTCTGAGGCGTGCGAGCGGCCGCGATAGGTATCTGATAGCGGCGCCCGGAGGCGGAGGCGCGCGCGCACGGCAGGCCGGAGGCAGCGCGGCGGACTAGCGCAGGCTGACGTCTGGGAGCAATGCGACTGGCGCCGGGCAGGCTGCGGTGGTGTCGAGGGCTAGCGGGCAGCCAGAGCGGGAGGGTGGAAGGGACCGCTGGCGGCGATCCGCGCCGCCTGTAGGGTCGCGTGTCGCTGACACGGCAGTTCCACCGCGCGGGGTCTGATTCACAGATGCAGCGCCGGTCGCTGAGGGCACGCCCGGGCGGATCTGCGCATCGACGGCAGCCTCAGGGCGGCGTGGGGAAGATGGGGGTTTCAGGGACGGCCAGCGCGCGGTGCGGCAGCCTTTAGGCAGGGAGCCAGCCGCCGCCCTGCCCTGCGGCCGGGTCACGTTGTCGCCCGCCAGCGCCCATTTCCGCCGCATCCGCCGATAAAGCGCTGCACGCCCGTCACTGCGCCTGGTGATGTCCAGCGCCCAGCGCCTCCGCACCGCTGCCGGGTGTGCCCTGCTGCCGCCGCTCCCACCGGCCTCCCTCACGCCTCGCGGGTGACGTGACGCTCACCCGCCGCGCTGCCATCCCGTGCAGGCGTCTCCTGGCCGCTCCCCCACCGCGCGCCAATCCGTGGGGGGAGCGCGGTGGCTGGTGGGTACATGGGCGTGCTGGCTGCTGCTCCGTCCAGTGCGCGCGCTGCGCCTGACCCCGCCGGCGCGCATGGTGGTGAGAAGGCCAGCGCCGGCAGCAGGCCTTCGATGGCCGCCACCGCGACCCCGTCAGATGAGACCTCCCCGACCACGTGCGGCGGATCTGGCCACGCTCCTCTTCCGGCGGCTTGCTGCGGCTCAGCGGGGGCTTTCGATGCTCTGCAGGCGCTGGCATGCACTGGAGGAGGGGAGCAGACGCACTGGCGGCTTCAGGAGGGGAGATCAATGCCTGTTTTCCTTCCTTCCTTTTGCTTTTTGAATCTTCTGCCCTCGGCAAATCAGAAGCGTTGCGTAACATTCATATGCAGGACATATTCTCCCCGGACGTCGCCTCTGCCGTCTCCGAGCTGTTTTCGGGGTTGCATCTGCACGCGCGCACTGACGATTGGCGCGGAGGCCTCCGGACATGCCTATAGGCCGCGTGCGCAGCGGACGCGGAGCTGAGAGCGCATGGAGGCGCCGGGCGGGATATCAACACCCAGCGCCCACGGCGGGACGCAGACGCGGCAGCAGCGCATGCGCGCGCAGGCTGCTCGGTCGCCACGGACGCGCGCCCAGCAGCGCCGGAGATGCGTCGGCCGACGGGCGCCACGGAATTTGTGTAGTTCCGAGCGATGTGCGCCCGGAACGACTCGGGTCATGACATAAGCTCTCCCCTACTTGTCCGCGCAGTAGCATTTAGATTAGCTATGGAGCCCGACCTGCCCTCTTCACCCTCACCCCGCGATGGCCGAAACTGCTGCTCACCACACCAGTCTGGGCGCGCGCCTGAAGGGCGTGTTGCGGCCGAAGAAGTCGCGCGCCCGCCTGGCCAAGAAACCGCCCTCCGCAGACATAAGCGCTGAAATCGTCAGGAGGAACAACGAGTCCATCTCCAAGGGCGCCACCACCCTTCTTGGGCAAGATGTGCTCAAGCCGCAGCCGCACGCGCCACCCATGCCGCAGGTGGCCCAGCCGCCCGCGGGCGAGCCCGTTCTGGACAGGCATACAGGAGAACGGCAAGATATTACCGCACTGATTCATGGCCTGCAGGACTCCTTCGAGCCAGGCGTGGACGATATTCCTGAAGAATTCGATGAGAATCGCCCGCCGGGCGAGCCTCTGATCGAGAGTCTTCCCTCAAAACTTTGGCATCAGATCGCCGAATACCTGACGCCAGCAGAAGCCGCAAGCTTGGCGTTCGCCAACAAGACTTTGGCCAATATTTTTGGCCCCGCGCCATGGGAAGCCTTGAGGCTCCCGGAGAACCGCCTGGACAGGATCCAATTTCTATCCCCCATGGATAAGCACCTTCCTAAACATCTCCTATGCTTCCCGTGCGGAACCTACCACATCCGGGTACAACGCGGCCAAGAAGAACTGAAGCCTCCGCACGTGATCAACCCTCTGTTCATCTGTCCCAACGCTCAAAATCCTCTTCTACCGCCTCCTCGGACCCGGCTGACTCCAAACCGCACCCTCCCATTTACCTTCGTTCAGCTCGCAACGCGCGCACAGCGCTACTCGCTTGAATATGGAATTCCTGCGGAGAATTTGTTCCGTCGCTGGAAGGACTCCGCGAGCGGCTGGTCGCACCAAACCCGTTACTATGTCATCAACGGGCATCTCTTTCTCCGGGTAGTCAGCTCTTGTTTTGCGCCTGCCGGACTTCCCCCAAGCGGCCAGCGGCATCTGCTTTATTCCCGAGAGGACTACACGCCGTACTTCTCGGCGTGTGCACACTGGCGAGATGGAGAGCTCATGAATCTTTGCAAATGCGCTCTCAACCACATTCCGAAGTCGAGAGTCGGCAATGGCCCGGAGCAACAGATTGCCAGACGAGTGGACGCCCGGATCAAACACGTCCCAACCGCCAATCAGGTCGTCAGCCAATGCACTAACTGCAAATCTATACGTCGCTGCCCGGAGTGTCCAACAGAGTACCTCATTGAGCTGAAGCTGGCAGAAGATAAGAGTGACCCCTTGAACAAGTTCAAACAATCCATCTCAGTCACTAGATGGAGTGACTTGGGCGACGGCACGACGCCTGCATCCCCCGAATGGGCGGCCGTTAATGGCGAGCGGGAGTACGATTCCTTCAAGGCCATTGGCAAGCGTGCAATATCTGGCACTTTCGAGTCCCAGGTTGGGGACTTCATGCCATACCAAGGGGTTAAATCCTTGAACCCGAAAGGTATCAAGGAAGGAGAAGAGGGAGACAGCTGGTACTAGAGCGACAACCAGCGTTCACGATTCCCGGTCAACGATGAAGCTATTAGTGGCATCAAGTGATGTCAATCTCAACTCAACCTTTCTGCTGGTCAGAATAGCCATCATCCACCACGCTCTGCACCTTTCAGTTTCTTAGAGTCGATCTGGAATCTTCTCGGCACACGAGTACATCGCACCACAAGGACCCACCGCAAGCTTTCAACCGGGACTTTACACTCCAACTCCCGTAGCCAATCAGTGCGACCATGTCTGCGCTTCGGCCTCGTGACTCCGGACTCGGTTTATGCCCCCGAGGCGCGCCTCGCCATCCGCGACCCGCGCACACTTTCGCCACTGGATCCACACCGCGCTTGCGCCGTATTCCAGGGAAGGTCATACGCTAATGCAAACGCCGCCAGAGCTGTTCCGTCCGGAGGTCCTCTGCATCAGCGCTTTAGTCCTTCTTGCGCGTGATGCAGCATGACCACGTCGGCTGGGCCCACATCATACTACTCAGCCTTCTGCTGACAATACAACGGTCCCTTAGCGCTCCATTCCGTGGAGACATGCAGCATACGCAGGACTTGCCGCCGGCACGATGATGCAGGAGGTTCCAGTTTTCTTTTCTTTTCTTTTTTTGTCGGTCTTACTTTTTCCATGGCTGGGATTGGATTGGATGCGCCGGATACTTTGGTACACAGCAACCATCAACGGCTCGGAATCTTGTTTCCTTTGCTGATTATATTTTTTTTAATAAAAGAAAAGGAGGGTGAGCACGTACTTGAGCAGATGACTTCGGTGACTGGAAAGTCTAGCCGTGGAACTTGGAAGTCTTCGTCGATTCCTGGACTGGTGCCTTCTCTCGAAAATAAATTCGTCCATGGCGCGCCACGGTTCACAAGGAGTTCTTGGCCTGGACTATTTCATAGATACCCTTGATAGCTTAAAAACCACGCATTTTAAGAAAGTGACGTCAGTCTTCCAGATGCGCTTGTGATGGACTTAAAACGTTTCTTCTTGAGATCACCCTGGATCTTTTGTCTCATTCTTCTTGCTCTTCTCGTTTCTTTCTCGTGTGCAGCGTAGATCACATCATGGTGTTCTTGTTCTTCTTTATCAGCAGCCCTACGCAGCTTCGAGCGCAAGTGCCTTCCACAGGCTCTGCGCGAACCTATTCTCATCCACACCCCTTCCAATCAGGACCACCTTGCCACTCAACTCTACGCTGCCGCCAACTTCATTCTGGCCCCTCGGACTATCCTTGGAGTCCAGGATCTCGAAGACCTCTCTGACACCCTGGATCAGCTTCAGCGAGCCGTCGACCATCGGCACACGACCCTTCGTCCTGTGGATCTCGAACTTTGGCGACGGCTCTTTTCCGGGCAGTTTCTCCTCCCACAGAAGCGACTGGAGCCACGTATCCAAAGCGGCGAGCCCCTCCTCCGACAGCGCGGGTATAGAAATTGTTATCGTCGCGATGGTCTGAAAACGAGGGAGTCAGATCGAATCTCCTCTCCAGAAGGAAGGAGATACGGGAAGACGATTTGATGGGTGTCTTACCGGATCCAAATGGCTGTGACCCTTGGCCGCGAAATCCAGCTGCGCAGCGTCCACGGCGTCGTAGGCGTGGACGTCGAGCAGCACGCCGTCCAACTGCGGGACCTGGCTGTGATTCGTGACATGAATCTTGGCGAGGGCGTTGATAGCGCTGATGCGCTGCCTCACGACGTCTAGCTCCTCGGCCGTGACGAGGTCGCTCTTATTGATAACGACGACATCCGCATGCGAGATCTGCAGGTGCGCGGTCGTCAGTTCCGGGCCGCTATGGTCATGCTCTTCGCCGTCTTTGTGGGCGGCCGTCTCGGGCGGCGGCTCGTCCAGGCTCTTAAGGATGTTCTTAGCGTCGACTAGGGTGACGATGCCGTCGAGGTAGATGGTGCTTCCCAGGCCCTCGTCGATCCAGAAGAGCGGGGCGATGTTGCCTGGATCGGCCAGTCCGGTGGTCTCGAGCAAGACGTAGTCGAAGGCGCCGCGCCGCTCCATCAGGGACTCGATGGCTTGGACGCCCGTGTCCTTGACGGTGCAGCAGAGGCAGCCGTTGGCTAGGTCTAGCCATTCTTCGACTTGGCCGCCGTCTTGATTGACGGTGAGGGACTTCTCGATGTCAGCGGCTGCAGGAGGAGGTCCTTTTGGTTAGTCTGGAGGCGGGCATGCGAGATTAGGCGGTGAGCTCACAGTCGCCAAACTCTACAGGGTCTTGTTAGCACGTGGTGCAGCTATTTTGGTGGTAGTGAGTATACGAGCCATTTAAGATGACGGCAATCTTCTTGCCGTGCCGCTCATTGAGGATATAGTTGAGCAGCGTGGTCTTGCCAGCGCCGAGGTAGCCTGTGGACGTCAGATGAGAGAGCCCGTGACGACGCTCGAGGAACCCCGCAATCTGAATCATGGGAATGTGCCGACGTCAGACAGGAACGGTTGCAAAAGCAAAAAATGCAAGGAAACAAGAGAAATTGGCTACAGTCTAGACTTGGTCGGAAAGGTAAAAGGAGGAAAAGAGGGCGATCCGGCATACCAGTGACTATGGTAATGGGGACCTTGACCAGGGACAGGTCGTCGACTTCGGCGGTGAGGCTTCCATCGACGCCTGCAGTCCCCGGCTGGCTGGCATCGACAAGCAGCGGTGGCGCTTCGTCGTCAATGTCCATTGTGACAGGGTGACAGGCAGCGGAGTCGAGGGTGACGGCGGCGGATCTTTTTGACGCGGCTGACCGACTTATCGATAAGGCCCATGTCCGACCGAACGCCGCACTGCGAATGCCGCTGCTGGCAGGCGCGGGAACGCGCAGGGCAGCTGCACCCCGGCCGTCTCCATTCTTGTGAAACGCGGCATCGCCATCTCCCGCCGCCCGCGCCGATCCCTTCCCCGTGCCTGAATTAGTACATGTGTCGTCGCGAGCACATCGCTGAGCGCCTGAGAGCCTGTTCCGTCATCTCCTAACTTTGCGCCCGCACTGCCTCTCACTGTCGCTACTGTGTCAACACCACCGCCAACCCCCCACCCGATCGAACCCCCGGATCGCGCTCGTCCTCGACAGCCAGAAGCCCCAGATCGCGCTGTCGTCATCCACTCTCCCACTCGTCCACCATGCCGTCTCCCATGGTCAATGCCACGCTGCAAGCAGCAATCCTCTCGTCCATCTCCAACATCCTCGCCCAGTTCATCGACGCCTACAGGAGCAGCGTACGTCCCTCCCTTCCCTTCCCGTTCAAGATCCGCATCAGAAAAACTGACCCTCGCCTTCCCAACACAGCGCCCGCTCGCCTTTAACGCCCTCGAATTCCTCCGCTTCGTCACCCTGACCTTCATCACCGCCCCGCCCAACTACCTCTGGCAGCAGCTGCTCGAACGCACCTTCCCGGCATACCCGCGCTCCTCGGCCGCCCACGCCCACCGCTCGCCGCGCGTCTCGTCCGATGGCGACCTGGAGAAGACTGGAGAGGATGGCGCCGTGTACGTCGAGGAGGCCAAGCCCAAGCTCGACCTCAAGAATACCGTCACCAAGTGGTTCGTTGACTGCATCACCTTGGGCGCCATTTTCAACACTGTCGCCTTCCTGCTCATCATGGGCTTCATGAAAGGCCAGTCGAGCGAGCAGATTGGGAATAACATCCGGACGGTGAGTGGTGGCTTTTGAAGTGCATGCTTGCGGATAGTGCTGATCCGATTGATCATCAGGAGACGATCCCGATCATCGTTGCGGGTTACAAGATCTGGCCTATTGCCTCCATCATCAGCTTCAGCTTCATCCCCGTCGAGAAGCGTATCGTTTTCTTGAGCGCTGTCGGTCTTTGCTGGGGTATCTACATGAGTTTGGTCGCCGCAAGGGTCTGAACAGGTTTACGACTGGACGTGAATGTATTCCATTGGGTATAGACGGATGTAAGGGAACGGTATGTATCAGCGAGTGTCGAGGCTCTTCTGCCATAAACTCATTTTTGTTAGCTTGTGTTTGTAAGGATGGTTCCTTGGCGTTCACGGATAGAGAGGTGGATGGATCTGCAGGTATTGGGGTATTTGGGCGAACCCGCGCGCGGAAAACGCGTGACACAATAGGATCCTCCCTCGAAATAACAGAGGGGGATTGGAACACTATGTCCCGCCATGTTCAGTGGGCATCAGTAATCATTCGTTCTTACGAAGCGTATAAACGCCCACGCTAGTCTTGTGATAACAGCTTACTGTCTCCAGCATGCTCCTAGAGTATCAATCCTAACACCTGTTATACCGAGGAAACAGCCTTTTGGTTCTATAACAGAATCAATACTTTTCAAACAGCTTGGTACCTCAGGATGTTCACACCTTCCCATTTCATCACCATTCGACTCGAGGAAGCGACAAACCTTCTCAATCCATCCGCAACACCCGAGATCCAAGCAAGTGCGAACGGCCCACGATCCTTGGCACGGTGTTGAGCGACACCACCACTCCGGCGCCCCTTTCCGGAGAGACGCCAAAACCTGCAGAAGGGGCCGGCAAAGAATCTTATCCAGCTACCGCCCGAACTCTCTTGGTTGCGTCTTTTTCCCTTATTCTAATTTAGATCGACGAGACGCACAGTGCAAGTGATTGGTGGACAAATGAGAGACAAAAAAAGTTCTGCATGACTGGCATGAAGTTTATTTTGGGTAAGGTTGGGCTCCGGGCTCTCCTTTAGGCCCGGCTAATTTGCTGATTGTGCTGGAAGCTCCATGGGAAGCACGGGCACGCTGCTCGTTCTGTAGAAGGGCGAAAGGGGACTGAAATCATGGAATGTGAAAAGAGCGCATTTTTTTGTAGAGTTTTCTCGATTTTTAGAGGAAAGATATCAAACATATTACTAGATGTTACAATACATCTTATCAAACGTTTGAATGGACGTAAGAATGAGGGAAGGACGTGATTTTGAAGAAGAATCTTCCGCTCCGCAGAAGAGGCCAGCGTAGTGACGAGATTCGTCACAGTCCCTTCATGCTTACCTAACAGCTACACGACCTCTCAAGCCCTACATTCTCACTTAGGAGAAAACATCCCCTTCTTCCAGTTTCCCCACTCAACCTCGCCACAATCTGCATCACAACTCTCTCCGTAAACACCCACAACCTACTCGAATCATGCGCATGGAACGCGGCCCCCGTCCACCAAAGACGCCTATACCCCTGCAACGCACCCAACTCGCGATACAGCCCGGCACTAATCCTCTCGGCCGACACGGAAGACTCGTGCCGTAGTAGAAGGCCGTCAGCCCCGGCACGGCTTGAGCCACGAAGCTGTAGGGCCCCGGCAGCGCGGCGACGTTGTAGCGGTGAGAGGGCGAGCTCTTCCAGGCGACGGTGGCGGGCGGGAAGCCGGTGTTGCGGATCAGACCGGCCCGGTAGGAGTGGCTATCGATTTGGGAGAGGGTGGTGTACTCTTTGGCGCGGATAATTTTGAGGCCAGCGGCGGTGATGGTGAGGATGCTGGTGCCGGGGCGAGGAAGGCGGTCAGTTTGTTGGGGGTGCTAGAGGCGGGATGGGGGAGGGGCTCACCTACGTGTTGTAGCCTTCGGCGTCGACCGCGTCGCGCTCCATGCCTACGACGTGGCTGCTGAGAAGAGCTCCTAGCCCAATTGTGCCTACACTTTCTACCAGAGCTCGATGATGTTGGACCGGGCGCTGGTGAGGAAAGTGGACTGGATGCCATTCATGACGCCGACGTCGACGTCGAAGTACTTCAAGACGTAGACTGAGGATATAGAGAGGAAGTCGCCAAAGCCCTGGAAATATTGGGAGGCCACCGATACCATCGTCTCAAGCCGGTACTTGGCCACGAAGTCGCCAAACGGTATGAGCAGGTCCTCAAGGACTGGTCTGGGAAGGTCAAAAACCCAGAGGCCAGACATGGGAATTTCGCTAGATGAGCAACGCAGGCTTGGAGAGCGACAGCTTTTGCGTTTCTGCCGGAGACCGCGGCAATATCTGGCCTGCCTGCGGCCATGTCCAACGGCATTACGTTCGTGGACTAGGGGAAGCGAATAGATGAATGGGGGGAGGAAGAACCTTCATGTTCGAAAGGGGATGCAAACAAGACAGAGCAAAAGAGCGTATGGTGAAGGACCAAGTTGAAGGAGCGAGGCTTGGATGGTCAGGAAATAGGAGCGGTTGGCAGACTCATGATATATTGAAGTGAAATGAAGGTGATGCAAAAGGAGGAAGAAAAAACTTGCCGGAAGTTTCGGAGTGTGCTAGTCACGCAGATACTTTGACCGTAGTCGGGATTGATGCTTTGATTATGACTGATGAGCCTAGAAGTGGCCAGTACGAGCACCTTTACGTCAAGCGGCCGCCATTCAGGTAATAATGAAGCAAGGGGGGAACGAGATGATCCAGAACGACCATCTTCTGCTAAAGAGACGTCGAATGCGGAGAGGCAACCCGGCTCCGGACGAGCGCGTTCAGACTGACATTTGCCATCGCCTTATTGAAGTGACGTGAGGGGATATCGATGGCAATGGTGTGCCTGAAGTGTGATGGATGGCCAGACATTAATCAGACCTTGTCAGCCTTGACCCTAGATTTGGCCCTGACTCGTCGATGGAATGGCAGCCAGAAGTACCCGTCGTCCTGTATATCAGGCTCAAACATGCAGGAGCACTTTCCCAAAAAGGCGTTTAGGCGTGCTCCGGGTTAACCTAATCGAGTAGAAACATCGCTTTGTTTCTACTCGTAGGCGGAAAGCGCAAGGCCACCGTTCAAGGCGTCATACGACGAGCAGTTGGCCCGAAACTACCTTGCTTCGCCAAATTGGTGCTTGACCGGCATGTGAGGTCAGAATCGACAGATTGTGGGCATTGCTGGGCGACGCTGGACGAGTTCCCCTCTTTAAGGCCTGTTCACACTACCTGTTCGTTACATCGGTTACCTGTAAACGCCACCTAACGGCGAAAATTAACTTGGGGGGACGCTTGTGTTTTTGTTGAGTTGTCTTTTCTTTGCTCCCGAGCTCCTGAACCAAGGAGAAAGCAACGGAGGAGTCGGAAATCAGTCGAGCCGCACGCCATACCGATCTAGGCAATTTGGATGTGAAGGTCCGTGAGAAAACGCGGTGGTTTCGTGTACGATTGCAACAGCAGTGCATACGGAGTTGAAGCATCCACCTAGACGCAATCAGCGTATTTCATAACGTACTCTTCCATCTAGATGAATGCTTCAACTCGCATGCAGGAGGCCCTCCAGCGTTGCCGTTGTAATAGTGCGCGAACCGACGTCGTATAAGCCGTCTGAGCAAAGCTTTCCCTCTGGCCTAGTGTTCCGACAGCATCCCTTGACGTAGGTGCAATCGCTGTATCGACGCTTACCTCGAACTCATGCCGGATCAGTAGCAGTCGACTGTTTGTTGTGAGCAAGCCGACGGTTGTCAGTGCAGGATACGGGAGCACCTCGGCCTGTTTTAAAGTCGTATTGAGGGCGGGCATGGAAATCCTTGCCATGTTGGATGGCCCTGGAGGTGCTCAATCGACAACTCGCGGTGTCATCTCTGGTCCGTTGACAAGCGGGTGACCGGTCAGGTCGAGGGAGCTCGGTACGACACAGCAGTGGGTCGGCACGGTAGATATTGGCATCGGCGAGCGGAGCAGCGCAATCGTATCATGGTGAGACAGGACACGCGCTAAGCGCTGCGGCGAGGCTCACGATGACGAAGGCGGCGTCGGCGATAGCGGTCAAAAGGCCGTGCTGGGCCGGCTGGGCGTCGCGATAGAGCACGGCAGAGGCGGGCGGCCTGACAAGAGCTCGTGTGAGGCTTTTAGCGGGCGAGGCACGTGAAGGCAGGCGTGGCGCGGAGCCGTGGTTGCGGGCGCGGAGCCCAATGGAGCGAGGCGCCGACGGGCTATCGTGCGGTAGCGGAGCGCGAGGCCGTGCGGGCGGCGCATCGCAGGCGGACGCGGCTGCATGGCGCGGTGCGGCAGAGCGGCTCTGCTGCTGCGACGGGCGGGCGACGCGGCGGGCTGCGCGGTCAGCCCATCGCACCACCGGCGCTGGCGGGCACAGCACCAGCACTGTGTCGCCGACACTGGCCAAACACCGCAGGCGCCCGGCCGCAGCCGAGCGATAGGCACGACGCGCGCAGGCCTCGCAGCGCGGCCGGTGCGCCGGCTTCTCCACACGCCGCCTTGCCGCTTCTGCGCTGGCTTCCGACTGACCCCGCGTAACTGCCTATCACGCCAATCAGCCCCCGCCCTGCGCCTGCCTGCCCGGCCTGCTGCGAGTGCTCTTGAAGCCGCGTCGCGCCCGCCCCTCAGCCTCCTCGACCTCCATCCCCTCCCGCTGCTCGCTCTGCTGCTGCATGCCCTGCCTGCCCGTCGTGACCCGCCCTCTCGCCCTCGACGCCGCCGCAGCGCTGCGCATCCAGGTACGTCACGCGAGCCGGCCGCTCCGCCCTGTCTCCGCTCCCCTCAGCCCGTCTCACGGCATCTCTTCATGCCGCCCGCTGTCCGCGCCTGCGTCGTGGTTCCGCTCATTGCACTCGGCCAATCTGTCTGGCGAGCTTCCTCTTTGTGTCCCGAGCCGCCCTGTTGCTGACGCATCGCTCTCTCGCGCTGCAGACTCCTCACGCCTCCATCGTCGTGCGCGACGAATGACCACCGCTACCCTCCTCCCACATCACCATGCTAGCTCATAGCGTCAACCGGGGCGTCGCCAAGAAGGCCTTGCCTCGCTCCCAGCTTCCGTCTGTCCTCTCGCGGGGCGTCGGCACCTGGGGAAGGCGCCGGTGGCCGCGCTGGCGGGACGATCTGGCCGACGAGGAGTGGAGGCACTTCCAGCACAAGATGGAGCGCTTCCACAAGCAAATCGAGGCCGATCCCTACGAAGCCATCTTTGGTCGCTCCAATGAAATGCTTCGCGGCATCCTCCGCACCCCCGCCGAGGCCGACGCCCCTCGCAAAACCGTCCCCATCAACGACGCCCCTGCTGATGCCAAGTCCGTTGACGCAAGAGCTCGCACGCCTCAGCCGTCCTCGGCAGCCGCGGTAGAGTTCATGTACGACCCCATCACTGGTCGCATGGTCCCCAAGCCTGCATCCGACGCCTCCTCGATCCATTACTCGCAAAGCCACTACGATCCTCGCGATGATGCTTTGAGGGTATTCGATGAGAAGCAGAAGACTGCTGCACAATCCACTGATTGGCTCGTTCAAGAGGGTTCCGCGCAGAACTCCTCGAAGAACAGCGAACACGAGCAGCTTCAGGAGAGCCTGGCCGCTTATGACAAGTCCATTCGCGAGCAACCCCAGAAGCCTCCTGCACCACCCTCCGAATGGCTTGTCCAGGAAGAGCACGCTCAGAGTGCTCCTCGTCGGCCGAATCTGCCAGAAGATGACATCGACCTCATGACTGCCGCTGATGTGAGGGCTCGCATGGGCATCAGGAAGACCTCCGCCAAGGAGACTGCTGAGGAGAAGCAAGACAAGCGTGCCCGTCTCGAGGACGAGTTCAACAAGGTCCAAGAACAGGACCCATCGAGAGAAGCTCAAGAATCCCTAGCCGCGCGGAAAAGGGAAGCTGAAGCAATCTTTGAGAAGCGCAAACGCCTTGAGGCCGAGTACGCCGCTGAACAGAAGCTATCTGAAAGGTTGGAGACCTCCGTGTCCCGCGCTGCAAGACAGAAGCAACAAGAGAACCTTGATGATGGATATTCTCGAGCTCCGACGGGCCTGCAGACGTCCTTCGAGCGGGAGAAAGCCTCTGGCCGCGATCTAGCTACTGATATTCAAGCCAGGACCACCCCTGAACAGCATGATGACGGATACTCCCGTGAGCCAATGGGCCTGCAGACATCCTTCGAGGACGAACAAGCCTCCGGCCGTTCTCTTGCTGAAGATATCCAAGCCAAGACAGATCCCCGGAACCACATCGTCGATGATGGCTATTCGCGGGAGCCGACAGGCCTTGAGACTTCTTTTGAAAGAGAGAAGGCCTCTGGCCGCTCGCTCGCGGACGAAATCAGAGCCAAGACAGACCCTCAGGAGCACGTCATTGATGACGGCTACTCGAGGGAGCCCACTGGCCTTGAGACTTCGTATCAGCGGGAGTTGGCATCCGGACGCAGTCTGGAAGACGATATCAAGGCCAGGACTGACCCCAAGGAATACATCATCGATGACGGCTACTCAAGGGAACCTACAGGTCTTCAGTCATCCTTTGCTCGCGAGCTCGATGCCGTGAACAACGGGGAGCAGAAGTCTCTTGAGGAGGAACTCAGGAATATGTCCATCGGTGCAGCCTCGTATTCTGATGTTTGCCCCATAAAAGCGCCCGACAGCTACTCGAGCAGTAGCGCTGCGAAATCGGCCACAGCCATCCCGAGGTCAGTCGAGCAACGGAGAAAGCAAGGAGCAGCTCCGGACGAGGTCAAAGATTGGTATGGATATTCGCTGAAGCCCCTAGGATTACAGACGTCGTATGAGCGAGAGGTCGAGGCCTGCAAAAATGGTCAACGTAAGTCTCTAGAGGAAGAGCTCCAGGAGCAGACGTCGAGCGATGCGTATGGCGATTCGGAATTCGATGATGTGGGGTATTCGCGCAAGCCCACAGGTCTTGAGACGTCCTTTCAACGTGAGGTGGATGCGTGTGCGAATGGTAAGCGAAAGTCCCTGGAGGAGGAGCTGGCTGTCCCGGTCGATGGTGGCGCTGTCGAGACCATGAGCACGAAAGAGGAAGCTGCCAAGCTTGAGGCAGCGCGTGAGCAACGTCTTCACGACATCGCTCTCGTACGCGAGGTGCGCGAGATTTACGAGAAATACTACGGCAAAATCACCACCTCTCATCGTCAAGCCGACAAGGCCTCAGCCACTCCGGAGGCCGTGAACGCGCTGAGTCCCGAGAACGGGGGACGCGTCGACGAGAGCGTCCATCAGAGCCTGTCTGCCTACGATTCGAAGAATCCTAGTGCCTACAACTTCACTCCGGACAATCTTGAAGCCGAACTTGCCAAGCAAAATCTTTCTTCATCCGCTCGACCCGCTTATGTATCGACATCGACACCTTCTCAGGAAGAGCTATCGTCAAGCTCCTCTACCAACTCTCCAGTCACACAAGTCAAGGCCGCATCAGAAGCCGAATCGGAGATGCCTGGAGCCGCTACACCCACAAAGCCACGCATATACAAACTCCTCGCTTTCGACCGCACTACCCAATCCCTCACCACCTCTCAGACCTCCTCCACCGTCCACAGCTCCGGCGAGCACCCAATTCCCCTAAGCGTTGCGCTTTCCAATCTAGCACAGCCAGCCAAATTCCTCCCGCAGCTCTCCTCACTCCAGCGTGAGGGTTATGAGCCCGTCGCTTCTACCGCAAACCTCCTTGTGCTCCGCCTTCGTGATGACAAGGCAACTAAGACAGCCGCTCGCCCGACGCCTCGCCCTAATCCAATTGACGGGACCACCATCCCTCTTCCTCCCACACCTACCATGTCGCCCACTGGCTACATCAACCTCGATCCCGTCATGGAGAACCCTGCAGCCGTAAAGAGATCTTCCTCTTGGCGCAGCAAAGATGACAGGAAGGTGCGTAAGACGGAGCCTGTCTTCTCAGGCGAGCGTTCTCGTCGGGAAGGTAGCAGAGGCCAAAGCATCAAAACGGTCCTCACCACGCTGATCTGGGCTACGGCCACGTGCTACGTTGCGGGTGTTGCCGGCGAGGTCGTGAAGGGGTACTAGAGGCTGTATCAACATGAGGAAGTGAACGTCCACGTGCATGCTTTAAGGACCTCTTGGCATCGGCACTACGCACTGGGCACTGGTTGGAAATTTGCAATACCCCTGGGTGTTGGTTGGTTGGAAGAAAGGCATTGCTGGACGCACTGCTCCTGGGGACCTTCTCTCTCATCTGTACTCGACTTTGTTCTGGCCCCCTCCCACCTTTTCACGCTTTCACGAAGGAAATGGCATGTACCAATACTACTACTACCTATGATTCCCCGCTTACTTTACATAAAGCCCGCTGAGCTCGAATGCCATTTATCTTCGCTCTTGAATATTGCTTGTAAGACTTTGCATATCGGCTATGAAGGACTGTGTGTAAGGTTCAGTCTATTTTTCTCAAAGCTCTTTCCTGATGAAGCATCTAGTCGGGTACAGCACATATCATGAAGGGATAAAAGCTCTCTAGAAATGCCTTTTGAAAAGTCAACACTCAATTTCTTTTGCAAGAAGAAAAGGCTGAGGAGATGAATATATTGGTATCGTTGCTGTCCGTGAGAAATCCTAGTGCTATCCTACCTGTATAGAACCCCAAGCCCAACCTTTGTCCCCAACCCATCATCATCATCATAAAAACAAATGAGACCCATGCCCGGCATTACCCCAAATATCATACATCATGAAGAACCCCCCACTCCCACAACCACCAGAACCCCATTACACCATCATCGCATCGTGCATCTTCAACCCCTCAACATTGCACTCCGGTTGCATGGAAAGCATCAAGCCTCCCAACTCCCACATTCAACCGCAACCTCGTCTACCTCCTCAGCCTACTCCCCACACTACTGGCTTTACTGCTAACCCAGCTCCCACTGCTACTCATCCAAGTCGGCGTGCCAAACCTCAACCACCCAAACTTGCTGCTCTTGCCAAACCTCGTCCTCGGGCCGTTGGAGCCGCCGGAGCGACCGCGCCACTTGAGGCGCCCCTCGGCAATCATCTGCACGATGTTGATGATGCCGAAAGCGCTGGAGCCGATGGCGCGGAAGAGGGCGACGGCGGCGACGCTCCACAGGATGAACTTGAGGTAGAAGTTGGAGCCGACCTCGCCGACGGGATAGGCTTCGGAGACGGCCATGGCCAGGATGGCGTTGCAGATCATCCACACGACGACCATGTAGGTGCGCACGGCGCGGTAGTAGTCTTCCTGGGCCTGGGATTCGCTGACGCCCGGCTTGGCGACCTCGACGCGGTCGCGCAGGTTGCGCAGCGCTTCGTCGTAGCCCGAGTCGATGTCGAGCTGCTCCGAGGGCATCTCGAGCTCGACCGTGTTACCGCTGCCTTTGGCTTGGCCGAGGTCGCGGTTCTGGACGTTGTCGCCTTTCGTGCCCCAGGTCACGTCGTGTGCGTTGCAGAAGGCGTAGACTTGGAGGGTGCAGATGTAGGCCGGCAGGAGGGCGAAGTATTGTGCTGAGGAAGTGAACATGTGCCAGGGATCCAGATACAAGAAGGACATGAGGAAGTACAAGCCGATGGTGCTGGCCGTGCTGACGATCATGTTGGTGAAGATGTTGTTGCCGAATGTGAGTTTGATGTGCGGGTCCGAGAGCTGGTCGACCACGATGTAGATGGATGCGAATGTCACATACATCATGATGACGCTGTAGACGACCATCGAGAATAGGAACATCTTCTTCGCGCCCTGAGGACGGTTACCCATCGACAGGATAAATTGCATGGCAATGAGCAGGACACAGGAGTAGCGCAGGATTTGGAATATGACGTGGCCGATGCCGTGTCCGAACGGATCCAGCTTAGGATCGCTGAGAGATCCAGCGATGAAGTAGAAGGTGAGATAGAAGTTGGCCTATATAGCAAGTCAGCTCACCGGGCATTTCCGAAGCAAAGACTGAAAAACTTACCAAAGAGAAATAGGTGAAGAGCAAGCTGACGAATTGGTAGACGAACTCGATGTGGAGCAGAAT
Organism: Neofusicoccum sp. Z2; assembly: GCA_037356115.1. Lineage (NCBI taxonomy): Eukaryota > Fungi > Ascomycota > Dothideomycetes > Botryosphaeriales > Botryosphaeriaceae > Neofusicoccum > Neofusicoccum sp. Z2. Next base: position 204,994 of record JBAWJY010000007.1, read on the forward strand.
TTTGCGCCACAGAGTATGGTCTGTAGCCCAAATCTGCTTGAAGTGAAGGAGCGAGTAGACGGCAGCGAAGAAAGCTCCGTTCAGCCACCTACGACGTTGGGAAATAAACTCCGGCACAGCATCTAATTCAAAGTTAGCTTTAGCTTGCTGAACCCGGCGATAGAGACCTTACCAGGCACGTCGGTTTCTCCAGTTGCACTCTTGACGTATTTCAAGACCCAACGCTCACTCCTCTTAGCGACTAGCTCCCAACAAAGGATACGATCCTCGGCAAGGTACATGTTTGCGGTGAAAACATCGGCATCCTGACCGTGAAGAGTCTCTCCCTTGAAGTATTGGCTCAACGGCCCGTGTCCGGTCTCGTCATTCTGCAAAGCGTGGTAACGGTAGGCGCTCAGAGCACCGGGCAACACAGTGATGTAGCCGAACACCGACTCCAAGGGCTTGTCCAGGATGTTGGACATCTTGTACTCGAAGTTCTGAGAGGCGACCAGCGGATTGAGAAGGCCAAGCCATCCTTTACCCTTACCAGCCTTGATCTCACCGGCGGCACCAGCGACGCTAGAATCCGTGTCAAAGGCCTTCCACAGGTAGTAGAGGGCTTTCGACCCGGGCTTGGTACCGACATCGAGAAGAATGCAGATGTTCGGGTTGAGAGCGCGTCCGAAGGCATTGAAGAACCATCTGTGCGAATTCAACTTCTTCTGGTTCTTCTCCTTCAAACAGAAGATGACCTGACACGGCACGATTCCCTTCTCGGCACCCTTGAATCTGAGGTCTGCGTCGAGAGACACCTGGGTGGTATATTCGTAAACGTGGGCCGTCACCTCCTTGTCGTTGACGGTGTTCTTGGCGATTCCCTCCTGGTAGCAGCCCATGGCGGCCAGGGCATCGAGAACTCGGGGGTGAACCTTTTGGCGACCATCTGCGATGATGCACACGACGATCTTCTGCCACCCATCCTTACCCCAAGTCCGACTCTTTGCGCGAGAGCAGAAGTGCGAGATGTTGCGCATCACGCCGTGCATGGTCCGGGTGAAGTCGATTTCGTTCTCGTTGTACATGGTGACGGCAATAAACAGTTCGGTCTCGCGCTCGGTGGGGCCAAAGTTTTGGCGCAGCTTGTAGCCTTTGTCGACGAAATCGTCTGGATCGCACGTAACGGCGGTGTAGCGCATGTGGGTGAACTCGCTCCCGTCTTTGCGAGGGAGGAAGCTGTGGAGGGTGGTGGGAATCTTGCACTCGAGGATCAGTTCGCCGTTGACCAGGCGAACCTCTCGCTTCTCGACGCGCTTCGGACGGGCGCCACGCCTCTCCTGTTTGCCGGGGCTAGGAGCAGGACCCATGTGCTTTTCATCGTAGAACTCGTCGGTAAAGGTCGAGTGGCTGTTGAAAGAGTCGACGGTGTGGAGCTCGGGCCTGGAGCCCATGTCACCATCGTCAGGGCCAAAAACATCGTCATTGTCAATGGCGATGGTGGCTTCACTGTTCTTTGAGTCGCGGGAAACCGGACGGCCTCCAGCGAAGAGGGGCTGCGGTGGAAGCGGGCGCTTGGGGCTACCGCCATATCGCGAGGAAGGCGTGCCAGGTCTCGGGCTACCATTCAGATCGAGAGGCTCGTAGGCGGCGCTCGAAGCGGGCGGTCTGATCGAGGGGGTCCACGGCCTCGTGGGCGAGCCAGTGCGGTTGACGGGGGTTGCGGAGCGGTAGGGCATGTAGGCTTCGTCGGACTGAGGCGGAGGAATCTGCGGGGCGGCATCCAAGATGGAAGGAGCTCTCGAGAGCGGCAGCGAGGTGGTGGAGGGGTAGTAGGAGGATTGCGGAGCGGGCCTGTCGGGGACTTCTTGTGAGTGCGGTGTATTGGCGGCAGGCTTGCGCTTGACATTGAGCTTGATCGTCTTCTTGATCTTGTCGGTGCCGCGCTTGAAAGCAGACGGCTCGGGCTGGGCAGGCGGAGAGTTTGATAGGGACTGCTCGGCCTCGCGCAAGAAGTCCACGATGGGATCCTCGGCATGCGGAGTTGCTGTGGCAGTGGTGGGAGGGTGTTGCTGGGGAAAGGTTGGCGCGGCGGCGGCAGTGCCGGGGCGCGGGCGAGAAGCAAAGCTCAAGCCGGCCGGGCGGTGCGGCGAGGAATGCATGGGCTCAGCAGGACTGGTGGGCTCCAGTGGTAGCGTTGCTGAAGGGTCGGGGTGTACTAACGGGCTGTATTCGCTGGTGTCGCCGTGGGTCAGCAGGCGCATGGACGAGGCGGCGCTCTGCTGGTAGTGCTGGGGCTCGGGCGAGTACTCGTCGTCGTAGTAGCCGTAGTCGGGCGGAGCGCCGTAGCCGGGAGGGGCTCCATTGGGGGTGTGAGGCCGGTCCATGGGCGTGGACGAGCGCGGAATGCGGGCGGGTAATCCACCGCGCGGCGCGACTGAAGGTAGTGTCTGACGGCGCGCGCAGATGAACAAGCGGCGGGGAGTGGCAAAGAGAGCAGCGCAGGTTAAGCAGGGCAGATAAAGCGAGAGGCGGCGGAGCTTGGGCGGGAGGCTGGGAGCAGGCTGTAAGCAGGCGCGTTGCCACGGCGACGCGGCGATCGCCAGCCTTACCCGCCTCCGCTGCTGCTGCCGCCCGCGCGTCCACCTCCCCAATCTGCAATTAATCTGCCGCTCCGATCGCGCATCCTCCTCTGACACGGCTCCGCGACCCCGTGTCCCCGTCACCGTCTTCGCTCGACGCTAACGCGACCTCAGGCCCCGCTGCTTCGCATTTGCGTGCCTGCGCCAGCAACGACCTTCTCTGTTGTTCCGCCGCAGCCTCGTCTTGAGCATGAGCACTGCGCCTTGATGCCACTCCAGGGAGTCCGCGGACCCCGCCACTCCGCCCGAGCATCTTCGTCCCGCGCCCCTCAACACAGGATGAAGTAGGAATGACTGGCCATCTGGGCAACAAAGGACCTCGGTGTTCAGCTTTGCTCTTTCGGCTGAACCCTTCGGCTCCTCCACGATGCACCCTCTCGGCCCGTGTTTTCGCCGCTTTTGGATGCTGCGCACGAGGTCCTTCCCTTGCACTTCCCACCAAGGCCGCGTCTTCTCGCCCGTCACCCACATGGTCCTGCTCGTCTTCAAGAAGAAGAGACGCGCGTCGGCATTGGTGCAAAGCCTCCGTGGTTTGATATCCAACGATCCGCCCCATCCGAGAAGCGCCGTTAAGCCGTGCTCTTACTGAAAACGCTCGGCGGCCGGGAGGCTTTTGTCCTGAACATGGAAGAGATGCCCACCCCAGACACTCAAGCTCATGTGTCAGCAAACCTTGTCTGACCGCTTTCCATTGGCTCTAGCACTGTGCTTTAGCAGCTGCCTGGCCGAGGGGCAGTGCAGCGCACGTTGCACCCTATCCCGCAAATAGCCCTGTGCGCCATTTCTCGCTATCTGCTAATGGCCTCTCTGCGCCGTTATTCACTGCCCGTGGTCAAATACGAACTGATTTCCCGCCGAGCCACAATCCACCCTTCTGAGGCCTGCCACCTCATATGCCACCAACTTCTGCTCCTGTCCTTCCCTCGTCCGGCCCTGCGACGTTTATCCACAATGCCGTCCCACTCCTTTGCCTTTTATCTCTTTCTTCTGTTCGCCACTTTCTCCGAAGGCCTGTTTTCATCGGACCCGCCAGCACGTCCAAGACGACTTCTGGATGCAACAAATGCTCCTGAACATGGCAGACTCGTCAACTCGACCCGTCTTGTCCTGAAGGTGGATTGTCCCGACTGCGCCGTGTTCGACATGGGTATCGGGAAGGCGTGGGAAGGAAACGATGCAGCACTCGTAAGTTTGGTTCCCGTTGCTGTCCAATCTCGTGCCGCCCTCGTTAAGACTCCCCAGATCTACGACCTCAGCATGGCCGACCAACACACCGGCGCCATGTCGTGGACGTCTCCGGACCCCAAACACCCCGATCAGCATATACCTTTCTACCCACCCGCCGACTTTGGTTCCCTTTCGCCTTTCGGAAGAGGCATCAACCAGGTCGCGCCACCTTCAATAACCGTATCCGAGTACCTGGACGGGTCAGTCGAACCCACAGAAACGACTCGAGTCCCAGGTGCCGTCATCGACGTCGGAATCGCCAACAGGCATCGATGGAATCTCACTCGCATCTCCTACGTGAACGGCTTAGCTTACGCTGGCCCCGCCCATGAAGTGTCCAACGTTTCGGTGACCTTGATATACTTGTTTCAGAACAAGACCGAGCCCGTCGAAATTGTCTGGTGGGAGATTCGAAACATCTACGATTACCACAGCGACGTCTCCGATCCGCAGTTGCCAGTCGGCCTGGAGAGAAAGCTTCTTGGACAAGATGTCCAGGTCGTCGAGACTGGAAGTGGCGATGAAAAGGTACAGGGGTGTGGGAGGATGGTAAGGTTGCCATGGACACCAATCGGAATCATTACCTTCGCAGTAGCAACCACCTGTGCCTTCGTGGCGAGAAGCTCGGACTGCGATGGAGAGGAGGAGTTGCGAGATGACGAGCGAGGCGAAAAGGATAATGTTGACGATGGACAGCGTCATAGAGTGTGGTTTTGAGTAGCTGCTTGTTTCAACGTAAGCGCGATTCCAATTTGATCCTGGCTTTCAGCCTCACCCGCATCGTGTTGTCAAGCTAGATGCAGTCAAATCGCTGGGCTATTTTGGTTCGATTACGCGCTGGGCGATAGAGACGGGAAATTCTTGCACCTGACTCATCCTTACGCTCTTCTTATCGTCAAGCTTGGCCAAGAGAGGCGTCGAGCGGCTGGTCAGGCGCATGCTCAAACAGGGCGCTATGGACTCTGCGTCGCGAAAGAAGGTTGCGCAGAGTGAAAGTGTGTTAAGGTGTGTGCTCGAGCGAGGTGGAAGCAGCTGCGTGCGATGGCTTACTCGCACACCGCCGGTGTAACAAGTCAGATCATCTACGGCGCGAGATCTGGACGGAGTCATTTTCCGCAGCATGGGGCCGGCGCGGCAGATCGGAAGGGCGGAGCGCGGTCAAGGGAGGATTCTGGGCTGCGATGATGTCCTGTGGTTGGAGCTTCGGTGAACCCAAGGGTCCAGTGACGTAGCGTCGCCCTTGCCTGTCTTGCGCATCATCACCCCTAGCGCCCCGCCGAATCGTCAACACTTATATAACTTGCCTCCTTGCCTCTATCCTCGAGCTCAGAGAGAGTAGAGCTAGAGAGCTAGAGGGATAGAAGCATCAAATCCAAATACCCTTATCTATTCTTCCCTGCCTTTTCGTACTCCTTCTCTGATGCACCCGTACACCCACGCAGATGCCATCGGAAAACCTCAACTTCTACTGCGCGCCCGTGACCGGCGCCGGCGGCGGCAGATTAGCAAAGCGCTGTCTGAATACCTCATCAAGAATGGCAAGAAGGTCATCATCGCCGGCCGCACTGAATCGAAGCTCGCCTCTGCCGCCGAAGAAGTCGGCGCATCGGCCTTTAATACGCTGGACACGGGCGACATCTCCACCATCCCTTCCTTCGTCAACAAGATCACCTCCAATCCCGGACCTGGACTGCCTCGTTAACAATGCTGGCGTCCATCACCCGTTCTCGAGAACGACCCGACAGACTTCCTCCAGGAAGCCAACCAGGAAATCAACATCATCATCCGCGGGCCAATGTACCTCACGCCCGGCCTGCTGAACCACTTCAAGTCGCAGCCCCACGGCGCGGCCGTCATCAATATTTCCAGCATGCTCGGCTTTGTCCCGTTCGGCATCATCAACCCGGTCTACAATGGCACAAAGGCTTGGCTGCACTTCCGATTGATGAACCTACGCACGCAGCTCGTAGACACGAGGATCGCGGTTGTGGAGACAGCGCCGCCAACGGTTGTCACGGACTTGCACCGCGAAAGACAAGATCTGGATGACATTACCAAAGATAAGAATCCGAATGCTATGAGCGTAGAGGAGTTCATGGACGAAGCCAGCAGGAAGCTGGAGAAGACAGACGAGACCATTGGGATGGGCATGAGTGCAGGCGTGATAGACAAGTGGTTTGAGGCGTTTGGGAGTAGCACGCGAAGGCGGCCGGGGGACGTAGAGATAGAGGCAGAGCGATTAGACGACAGACAGAGACAGAAGTGCTATCGGCGCACAACTGCACATGTAGTGTAAGACTAGTGTACATTAGATGCGTTGTAGAAGTAAAGGAGACGTTCAAAACGAGGAATCTCGTTGCAAAATCCACGGGTGGTGCAAAACCCTTGGGTGGATGAGAAGGAAGGTGGGATGGCTGCGATAGTCCCGAAGGGGACTAGCGCGGCCGCGACGCGCTTTCCGAGATTGACGCGGGTTGTTTACATGCCCGTCCCCGCCAAACTTCAGCATCGCCGCCTGCAGTCACCACGACGACAAGCTCCCACTACTGCGCCAACGCGCGCACCCCTCGTCTAACCATGCCTCGACGCGCCAAAGCACCCACTCTTTCCCACATGGTCGACGACTCTGCCTCCGAGGACGAATTCGCAAAGGACTCGATCACCAACATGCTGACCTCCGACCCGGCCGTCGAAAACGCCGCGCCCGCGAAGCGACGAGGCCCCGGAAGGCCCAAGGCCACTGCGAACACAAAGACGGCCGCGACCAAGACCAAGTCGGCCTCCCGCCGAACCAGCGGCGCGTCCGTCGTCGCCGGCAAGCCAAAGGTCACCAAGAAGGCGCCGCCGAAGAGGAAGGCGCTGGCCGAGAGATCCGAGCCCAATGCCAGCGACACCGAGGAAGTCGACGACTTCGATCTGCCCGAAGAACCCGAACACGCCGCGCCGCTCGCGAAGCTCAAGGGCAGTGCTCCCAAGGGAAGGGGCAGAGCGACAAAGAAGGAGCCCTATCCCGAGCCGCAAACCGTCGTCATTCCCGAGACGCAAGAAGATTTGGACCCAATGGACCTTGAGCCTTCTATTGAGGACATTCCAGAGCTGCCCGACCCAGAGTCGTTGCCAAAGCAGAACCACCGCGCCAGATCTATTTCCAAGCAACGTGCGCCAGCCTCGTTCAGGCGAGCAGGCAGCGCATCGGACACTGAGAGGGCAGGCAGCGATCCGGCAACGCGCCGGAAGCTGGGTGACTTGACCAAGAAGTTGGAGAATCTTGACCTCAAGTATCGCAATCTGCGTGAGATTGGAATGCGCGATGCCGATGACAACTTCGAGAAGCTCAAGAGGAGTACAGACGAGAGAGCGGAAGGTAGGCACGAGCCAAGGCGCGCCATTCATCGCTCTGAAAACTGACTCCGACAGCCCAGAATAACCTCATCGCATCGCTCAAGAAGGAGCTGGCGGCACAGCGCGCCCTGGCAGCAGAGACCAAATCCTTGAAGAGTCAGGTCGCGGAACTCAACGCCGCGAACAAACAACTTTCATCCGAGAATAGATCCCTCCAGACCCAGCTGTCCGAGTCACAGACCGAGATCAAGACCCTTACCACAAAACTCGCCGCTACAAGAGCGTCTTCGACCAACCCGGAGTCAAAGGTTCCTGGTAGTGCTGTGAAGGCTCAGAGGACCATCATGCCTGGCAGCAGTGAAGCAGTAAAGGATGCACACACGAGGCAACTGAAGGAGGACCTCTACAGCGATCTCACTGGCCTCATCATCAGAGGCGTGAAGCGCGGAGAAGACGAGGATGTATACGACTGCATCCAGACCGGCCGCAACGGCAGTAAGTTTTCACCCTCTGCTTGGCGTTGGCGAAAGACATGTCACTAATGCTCGAAACAGCGCTCCACTTCCATCTTTCCGTCTCAGTAGACCTGCCAAATAAGCCATCCAGCCAGAGCTACGAAGACGCCGAGTTCGCCTACACTCCCCTGCTCGACGAGAATAGAGACCGCGACCTCCTCGACATTCTACCCGACTATCTGACCGAGGAGATTTGCTTCCCTCGCAGCAGCGCCGCCAAGTTCTACGCCAAGGTTGTGGACTGCATGACTAAGAAGATTGTTGTCGAGGAGTAGATTGGGGTGGCTTTCTAGTATTTGCGAGGCTTTAGGGAAGGTAATTTTTGGCGTTGTTGGCGCTACGTGCGATTATACCTCTCGGTTGCTGGAGTGGCTGAATTTGAATGCAGTGCTTATGCAGCATGTGTTTTGGAGTCTAGGATTGTTTGATCGGTCATGCCGGAAGTGGGTATCAGAAGAGCCTTTTTTCTGTTCAATCGAGCACTTTTATCAAAGTTTTCGCTTCAACTCACAGCCACGTGCACATTACTTCGAAAAATTGCAGGTTGAATACGTCTGGAATGTATCGAATCGAACACGTCCGGAGTTGAGTATCAATACCGCGAGATTTGTGCCATAGGTATCAACGCTTCCATCACGGATCCTTGGTGATATGCCCATTTGCTCAACTCGCGCCGGCTCATCGATTCTCTCGACGGAATTCGCTCTGGGGGAGCAAGATTGTCCAGTATCTACTAGTGTCACGTTTCATCGAGGGGGCGGGGGAGATTCCAGACCTTCGAGCCCGCATGAATCTGACATAAGTATGCTTAAATAGACATTCGCCCGGCCACAGACTAGCCGAGGGCCGGACTCGACATACCACCGACCCTGGGAAAGTAACGCCTCTAGAGCATTCAGACCGTCGCACGTAGCCTCACTCCCTAGCCCGCGACGTGATTGGACGCCTTCTAACTTTTTTGTGGCACGCAGATCCGACGTTCGAAGTTGTAGAGCTTCGACCAATTGCCGCCCGGAGCCACAATCGGGCCTGCGTGGCTGATGAAAACGGAGATATATTCTTCGGTGGTACGGGTGGGGTGAGAAGCATGCTTCGGTCCCTCGGGATGGTTTGTTATCTCTTGTTTTTGGTCTAGAGCGGGGAGTGCTTAGTTTTGGTCTGCGTTTGCTTCCTGAGGGGCAGTCGTAGCCGTGACTGCTACCTCGTTTGCTCGTTTGCTGCTGACCTCCACTTCCGGGAGCCGGCATTTCGACAGTGTCGTTTGTTTGCAGAGATGAGAGACCGGCTGGGATGGGAGGACGAGATCGGTTCGTGCGATGTAGTAACGCCGCAGGAGTTCACACATGAGGAATTGAAGCATTCATCCGGATAAGAAGAGTATATCTCTTGCCACGCTCTCACGTCCGGACGAATGATTCAACTCCTCATGCACGACTATTGCAACAATCCTACGCGGACCGACCTCGTAAGTGCGAGTCATCTCCGCGCCGCTAACAACGACGACAGCGTCTCTCACGCACTCCCAGCTCCTACGCTACTGCGCGGTCACACCAGCATGCCGTCATCGCCTTTCATATGAAGCAGCGACCCGGCGTCCAGCGACGTCGAGAACAGCGGCGTCTTATCGGGTCCCGCCACGGGCAGCCACGGCCCTTACTGGCGCCCTTCCGCCGAAAGGCCATGAGTCCCCAAACGGGAAAAGCCCACCCGCCCAATCAAAAATTGAAAATCCCGAGCACCATTCACCTCACCCCCATGTCTTCAATTTGCGACGTTCGAAGTTGTGCAGGCACCGCCAATCAGGTGCGCGGCTTTGGCGGAAAAGCCACAGAAGCTATGGTAGGCTATGGGTGCTGGCGTCCCGTCTTTCGGTCCGGTTCCTGCTTGCGAGGGGTATGTGCGTGCGGTGTGGGTGTGGTGGCTGATGGCCGACTAGTACTACACTCCCCTGCCGCCTGCGTGGGGCTTGAGACGAGAGAGGCAGGGGAGCTCCGCGCAGGGAAGGGGGGGAATCAATAATCGCTGAGTTGGCACGGGCTGGGGTGCTCGGGCACTCTTTGGAGCGCGCTGGTCGTGCTCGTTTGTATGGATGTTCCCTGCTCCGCATTTCATGCACGGTCTACTTGGAGCTTCTTGTACTGGCTGAGTGCCGAGTGGTAACAGAGTTTGCCGTGCTCTTGCGGAGACGTGGTGAGGCCGTTCTCCTGCAAGCAACGATAGCTGCGCTGGGTGTTCGGCAGTGCTGGGCCTCTCAGGCATACGGACATCTCGCGAGGAGAGGACACTGTCGGTCTCTCTCGTCGCCGGAGCAGATTGCTCGTATCTGCCTGCACATCATCACCCCATCCGCCAGAGCAACAATCAGCACGGCAGCACCGCGTTGGGAAAGTCCGAGGCTGCACCCCCGGCGTCCACATGGCAGGAAAGCCAGCAGCAGCAACAACCTTCCTTCCCCACTCAGGCACCCAGGCCAACGCCTCTAACCGCGCGCGGCAACTCCTTCAACAACTTCCAACGTCTGGACAAGACCTTGGCTCTCCCCTCTGACCAGCCAGGTTGCGCCGTCGGCACGCGGTCCGGCGGCTTGGTAGGGCCGCGCGTTGCACTGCAGGGACGCTTTCAGCAAAAAGTTTTCCCTCCTGGCCTGTCGGGTGGGCCCGATCTCCGGCAACAACGACGAGGGAGCATGCCTTCGCGGCCTGCGAGGGAGCCGGTGGGATCGAAGGATCCAGGGAAAGAAAGGGAGCCGTCAAAGGGCGGGTGAAGCGTCAGCCAAGACTTTAAGAGCCGCCAAGGGCCTTGGGGAGGGGACCTGAGCTAAAGTATATCAAATGTGAAGGTTTAGGATGAAGGTTGACTTTAGGCTTTCGAATTAACTAGAGGCGAGAATGCAATCGTCACCGCCGTGCGAAAATGCGATCGACTCGGGGCACCAAGACTTCGTGAAAGTCGTCTGATCCGCCGCGTACGTATGTGGCCCGAGTACCTGATCATGAGAACGCTCGAGCGTGTACACGAAGGCGTTGGCCGTTAAAAGCGTCCATTTCGAGCTGGATCCACTATTTTGATAAATTGGCATGCATGTCATCACCATGCCGCAAGAAACGCCAACTGGAGCATGCGCGATCTCTCTAGTTACGAACAAAAGTCTCCCGAGGGCTCTCTTGTCCGGCGAGCAGCCGAAGAATCGGGTCGATCCCACCTGAGCCCGTTACGAAATGCGTCGATAACTTCACCGAGAAAGACCATAACTGCATGGTGAGCAGACGGACCGCAGGATGTTCAGACAGCAGCGCAACGGCGCTTAAGGATATGAAGTGTTCCTCTGGGAGAAAGATTTCGGGAAGGAAATTGGCTCAACCAGTCTCGAAAAACCTCATCCCAACATATTTCTGTTGCACTGCTGTTCAGATGCGATTTGGCCCAATCGCGTAATACCCATCCGGTGCTTGACGGCTATCATCACAAAAATCGCCCGGTCCGTCCGAAGAACCTGCAGTTAGTAGCATCATCACGCGAGCAAGGGGACAAGTATTGGCGATCAAGCGTCGTCTTCGGGGCCGAAACCCGTCAGACTCGGCGACACCTGGTATGGGGTGGGAACCTTTCATTGGCCTATCATAATTTTTGCCGTCCCTGGTATCCGAACCAAAAAGCAATGTTCGCCATTTTATGCCCACTCCTTCAATCCTTTTCTGGAGGCATTTACTGGCCAGGGCGGCGGTCACCGAAGCGGCGGGGGCGCTCAGCAACCTGCTGCTGGGCAACGGGGACGACGTTGACGGGGATGGAGTCGAACTTGGAAAAAGTGTTAGGAGTGCTGCAAAGAGCGGCGATTTCAAACAAGGGCAACTTACGCCCATGCTCTTGAGGAGGTCCTTGGTCTCCTGGTCGACGTCGAGCTGGCCGCTGTCGGAGTTCTGGGTGAAGTCGAGAGCAGAGACCTCAGGAACGTATTGATCCTTGCGCTCACGCTCCTCCTCCTGCAGCTTGAAGGAGATACCGCGGACGGGGCCACGCTGGATACGCTTCATCAAGTGGGTGGTGTAGCCGGCAATCTGTGCGGGACGGCGTCAGGGTTGGTCTTGAGGGCAGCCGGCGGGCATGCTCACCTTGTTGCGGAGGCGCTTGGAAGCAATGATGGCGATCTCATCGCATATCCTCTGCGGACGGAATCAGCTTGTGCTCGGCCATGGCGGCGTCGGGCGGGTAGGCGCACCTTGTTGGTCTCGAAGTCGAGGGTGAGCTTGGGGTAGTACCGCTCAATGATGACCTTGGCGGACTTCTTGACGGTCTTGGTGCGAACGCGACCCATTGTGGCTGTCGAGCGGTGTTGATGTCGAGGAAAAGGCTGGTCCGGTGCGGCTGCAGGTCGTCGTCGTCGAAATCAAGAGAGCGCGAGGTGCCGCCCGAAAAGACGTCTGCTCGGCTGTGCGTCGGCTAAACCCCCAAGCGAGCCCTGTCTGCGTCACGTGCGCCAAGCGCGCGCCAGGCCCATAATTCTGACCATAACAGCGTCATTGGAAGCAACAGCGCGTCTGGCGTGATAGTGTTCGGAGAATTGGCATCTATTCTACATACGCCGCTGTGGCCACTGCGCGCATCCGACCGAGCCGTCACCAGTGCAAAAACATCATACAGAAATATCATACAAAGGACACGTTCGTATTCTTCTACTGGTCCACGCCCCTGCGCGACGCACTCACGTCTCCGCCGGTGGTCCCCTGCTGCCTGAGAATACTGTAGAGAGTTTCGCTCTGCTCTCTTGCGGCATCGCCTTGTGCGTCGAGGCTCGGGGCCGCGGCCCGCAGGGCTTCCATTCTGGGAGCAGACTTGACCGCCATCTCTTGCTTCGTCTTCAGCGTTCCTTGCTTGATCTGCACATCCTCCTCGATGGGCGTCACCACAGAAAGCTTGATGCGGCCGCTTGAATCGATATATGCACGCTCCGGTGACACCCATATCTTGGGACCTCCGGGTTCATCGAACTTCATTGTTGCGACCTTGTCGTGGCTCTTGAGAGCGCTGCTGATCGTCTTGTAGTCCGCCACCACGCCGCCAACACCCGCCTTTGCCTGACCGCTGACGTTTTGCATTTGCTTCGCCGTCAGAAGGCGCGCCTGAATGGGCTCTCGTTCGTCTTGCGGCCCGAGGATCGGGTGGTTGCGCAGGAATGCCGAACTACGAAGATATGAAAGACCGGCCGACGGGTGAGTCGTAGGTGGCCCGCTCTCTGCCGATTGGCTGCTGGCATGGCCCATGAGAAGATCAGCTTTGCCCGTGGCTGAGGCGCGCCCGTCGAAGACGGCCGGAAGGTCGAAGAAGTCGCGAATCAGGAGGCTCAGCTCGGAGCTTAAGCTGGTTTCCTCGCGGAGCTGCTTCAGCCTGTATTCAAATTCTTCATCCGAGAGTTGGAACGTCTTCTTGTCGGGCGGGTCGTCGCCGATATCCCTCGCGGTCGCGGTTGCCTCTTCGAAAGCTTTCCGGGTGAGGTACGGCTTTAGGTGTTCCCTGAATGCCTGCTTCTTTCCGCGCACCCTGGTCCTGATGAATTCCTGGAACTCGCCCTCGGTCAGTCCCGGAAGCCACGGCCCCTGGTGCTTCCACTTCTTGTAGCCTTGCTTTTGCATGTCGTCCGTGAGCCGCGTGTTGTCAGCGCGCTCTTCGAACGCGCTGACCGCCGGGGCTTGCCCTGTGCCGGTGTTGCGCTCTGCCTTGAGGACGAGCGGTATGTTCATTTCTTGCCATTTTTCCAGGGTGCGGACGTGGTCGCCGGCGCTCTCGAAGTCGGTAAATAGGTTGATGGTGTCGACCTCGTACACGCGCATGGTCGGGGCGGTCGACCGCGTCGTCTCACGCAGAGGCAATGGCCTCTTCAGACCCCAATCGCCACGGTGTAAGCTCGACGTAGGCGTCGCGATTGCCTGGCGGGTGGGGAACGGTTGCGTTGCCGTTTCGGAGGCGCTCGTGAAGTCAGCGGAGGTTGCCAGTCCATGGCCGGGTCCAGGAATCGGCGGCGGTAGCGAGAAGAGACGAGAGTTGCGCAGCAGTTGCGCCGTTGGCGAAGAGAGCTTTCGCGACATGTTGGGATTGACCAGCTGCCGTGGCCGCGTGGGAGCAGCTGGTGGGATTGAGATGGAGCGGCTGGTGGTGGCTCTCCGCGGCGATGAGATCTTCGAAAGGCCGCGAGACATTTTGCCAAGCCGCGTCTCTGTGCCTGAGGCACCAGCGCCCCACGCGACGTTTCCCGACGCGCCTCGCCGAGCAGCCGATGCTTTCACGAGTCTCAAACTGGTCTACATGGGTGTTTCTCAATCATTCGAGCGTGCATTTCAATGCTAGGGTCTAGATGTAATGCCAAGACAATGGCAGCACTCGAGCGGCCAGCTCTGTGAGAATCAGACAGACAGGTTCGTGCAAGGCGACCTGAACTGGCGCACTTTCCTTCCTTCTCCATCTCTAATAGCACGCTTTGGACGTGGTCGTCAGGCTGGGATCTGGCGGCCCTGTGGGTAGGTCAGAACGCGTGGTTCCTGACGCACAGTCAATTCCAAGGTCTCGTACCTCAGCTACGTCCCTCGGGCGGCCCACTGGGTAAACGAAGTAGCAACCGCAGGGCTCGAAAACAAAACGGCGATTGGGCCCGGTGTAGCTGTTGGAATCATACTCCTAGGATTCGCCGGGACGGATGCGCGGCGCTTGCCAGGTGTCGGGACTGTTGAGCGCGTAGCCTAGTGCTGGGATCGGACGGTGTCTTTCCGTCATATCGGGGAGTCTCTGAGATGCAGATCTGCAGTTTTTTGCTCTCATAGGATCCAGTCGCCGTCCTCGTCCTGGTCGCCTTCCTTTCTCGTGTCCATGCGGGGCTCGTAGCCTTCGATGGACGTGTGTGCGGCCGCTTCTGGAGCAGTGGGGGGAGAGATGCGCCTATTCTCGTGGATGCTCTCTCTGACCAAGCCAGCTGATTTTGCTGATCTGCTCTTTTCGCCTCTCTCCAGGGCCAAATCGGCCATGGCTCTGTCCAAGCTCTGGGCAGCGTCGGGCGACCTTGCCCAGGCACTGGGTTCGGTGGCGTCCAAGGACATTGCGGACATGACAGCGTTCAAGTCCCTGGGCTGCGAGCCGTCGGACTTCTCGACCATCAAGTCAAGCTGCTCAGCAGCTCCTGCTCTCCGCAGCCAGGCGGGCTCCTCGCGGAGCTGGACCTTGACAAACAGGGCGCGGCGGGCGCAGTCATCGGAGCACCACAGCTCCAGCTGCTCGCGGGGCACGACGTGGAGCTGGCGGCCCTTGACTATGAACCTCTTCTTGCCGGCATTAGCATCGACCTTGGGGGCGCGCGGACACAGCGCGTAGCCGCACTTGTCGGCACACTTGCGCTCCTCCAGCAGCGAGTCGTAGTCGGAGGGCTGGAAGTTTGTGATCAGAGCCTTGAACATGGACGCGTCATCGGGCGAGGGCCGCATGGGGTCCGCGTCCGGAGAGGACGGGAAGTCGATCAGCTGCACGATGGCGTCGAGAATCTGGGCCTCGACCTCCTTCTGCTGCTGGATCAGGTGGGCATGGTAGAGGGCTATCTCGCGGTTGCGCCTGTCGCGCGCCGCCTGCGGCTCCTGCGGCGGCGCCTGGCTCGGCGGCCGGGGCGGCGCAGGCGCGGGCGGCGCGGGCGGCGCGTTGATCTTCTTGAGGATCGACTTGGGCAGCGCGCTGCCGTCAAATTTCGGCGGCGCCATCAGACGGGCAGGCGGTGATGATCGTGATAGCGGGCGGCGGAGCGGGTGCTGGTGCGCTGGCTGAAACCTGCCTGGCCCGACGGCGCCGGTGGCTCGCGCGTGGCGCTTGGGCTCGGGCGCCGCTCAGGGCCACTGCCTGCACAGCTGCGCATCGTCACCACCTCCTCCGCCACGCCTCCCTCCGTGCATCCCGCTGCTCCTGTCTGCTCCGCGCCGCGCCGGCACGCCCTGAGCACCGCCCGCCTGTACATACTGCCGCGGTACGCCTGCCCACCCCCTCCCCTCGGCCTCCGCGCCCGCCGCTGAGCTCGTCCGCTGACGCAATGCCCCGCCAGCAGACCGTCTCCACTCCCGCACCCGCTGCCGCTGCCCCGTCGCCCTGCCCGCCCGCCGCGCCTGCGCTCTGCCTCGCCCCAGCCCAGGCGTCGTAGCCGTCAGGGCGCCCCCGAACAAGCTCCCTCCTGTGCGCCGCCGCCTTCGCGCCCCCGCGCCCGTCCGCTATCGCCATGGCTGCTCCCCCGTTCAAGGTCAAGGCCCTCTACGAGTACAATTCCGGCCACGAGGACGACCTGTCGTTCCCCGAGGCCGCCATCATCACCGTCACTGCCGAGGAGGACGCAGACTGGTACGTCGGCGAATACTCTGACGCCAATGGCGCCAAAAAGGAGGGCCTCTTCCCCAAGAACTTCGTCGAGCGCTACGAGCCCGCCCCTCCGCCGCGCCCCAACAGAGCCTCGCGCCCTCCCCCGCCTCCCTCTGCGCCCGCGCCTGCCGAGCAGCTGCCCGCCGACGACGTTCCCGAGCTGCCCGCCCCGGTGGATGAGCCCCCTGTAGCCACCGCTCCTGCTGAGCCTGAGCCTGAGCCTGCGCGAGAGGAGCGTCCGGTGCCTCCCCAATCTCCTCCGCCCGTCACTGCTCCCAAGTCTCCTGAGCAGCCTCCGCTCCCGAAAGCGTCGAAACCTGCCCCCCCTCCTGCTGCGTCTGCCGCAGGCAGCAAGTCCCCTCCTCCACCTGTCGCCGAGAAGCCGCAATCCTTCAAAGATCGCATTGCCGCCTTCAACAAAGCCTCAGCAGCCCCTATTACGCCATTCAAGCCGGCAGGCGCGCCGGTCGGCTTTATCAAGAAGCCCTTCGTCGCCCCGCCTCCTAGCCGCGATGCTTACGTGCCGCCTCCTCGCGACCCGGTGCCTCAGAAGGTATACAGGCGTGATGAGGATCCGGAGATCGCTGAACGCCAGGCGAGGGATCAGGAGAACGCCGAAAAGGCTGGCCTTATCGGTGCTCCGGCTGCCTCCGCCGAGGAGGAGGAGGATGCTCCCAAACCCACGAGTCTGAAGGAGCGCATTGCCTTGCTGCAAAAGCAGCAGATGGAACAAGCTGCCCGACAGGCAGAGATCGCGCACAAGGAGAAGCCCAAGCGTCCGCCTAAGAAGCGCATTGAATCGCACGAGAGGGAAGCCCAGTCTGAGACGACTGAAAGCGGCGAGCCGGAGGAAGCCCATGCACAGGGAAAGAAGCGTCACTCGCACCATCCCAAGTCACCCGAGGCGCGCGTCCAAGACCGTGAACCGTTCAGCGATGGAAACGATGCTGACCAGTCTGCTGCTGGCGAAACGACCGAGGATGCCGAAGGATCATCTACGAGTGTGGAGGATGATGAGGACAAGGCTCGTGGCAAGGCTGCCGCGGGAGTGCCCAGAGCGCACGCCGCACCTACACATGAACCAGAAGTTGGCGATGAGGAGGATGCCACTGAGGAAGATGAGGAGGAAGAAGAGTTGGACGAGGAGACTAGGAGGCGCATGGAACTCAGAGAACGCATGGCCAAGATGAGCGGCGGCATGGGCATGCCCGGCATGTTTGGTATGCCCATGCCAGGCATGAAGCCGCCACCTAAAAAGAGCACTTCGGGATCGGAGCGGAAATCAATCGACAGCAAGCGCGAGTCCGAACAGTCGCCTCCTCCATTTCAGCGTGTCCCCATGATTCCAATTCCTGGAATGGGTATGCCGCAAGTTCGCAGCCCAGATTCTGAGGACACTGAGCTAGCTGTAGAGCAGGAGGACGAGCATACGCATCCGATTACTGGAGAGCACGCTGCAGATGAAGTACCAGACGTTGAAGACATCAAGCCAGAGGAGTCATCCAGAGCCTCACTAGAGGGGAGGGGTGCTCCGCCACCTCTGCCGCAAGGTAAGTTCCACATTCGTCAACGAGCTGTGGGGGCTACGCATCAACCTACGAGTACCTCAATGTTATTCGACACGTCCAGCTCTTCGATTGGATGGGCCTCTCTGTACACAGATGGGACATCTGAATACAGACTGGTGTTTGAGGTTCTCAGTAGGTTATGAGTGGATTCGAAAAGCTTTTATTCCTTCTCCCGTTGAATGCCTACTCTAACGTCTCCAGAACGGCCTATGCCTCCCCCACCGCCGGCCGCTGAGCGTCCAGTCCCTCCGCCAGTCCCCGCGGAATGTACGTGATAGACCCTTTTCTCATCGTGTGGGCTTTGCTAATCTTTGTAGCCCGCCCTGCCCCTCCGCCACCTCCTGCGGCGAGGCCACTGTCGCCAGGCTCTGAATCGGATGATGAGATGGCCAGTGCTGAACAAGAGCTTCCAGTGCGAGGCCCTCCTCCTCCTGTTCCCCAATCTCCACCACAGCAGCATCGCACTGCAGAACCTACATCTCCCTCCCTGCCGTCTAGGCCTTCGACGTCTTCGGACAGGAGGGCAAGTCGTCCTATTCCACCCATTCCAGGGGTCTCTAGCCCTGTTATGTCACCGACGGCAACCTCCAGACCTCCACCGCCGCCCCCTCCCGCGGCAGCCCCTCCGTCAAGGGGCTCAGCTAAGGATATTTTGTCCCCCCGACTGGGAGTGCGTGAGGAAGCAGAGGGCGAAACCGAGTACGAGGGCGATTACGACACGGACATCGCTTCCGGAGCCACTCACAAGGACGCTTTGAAAGCTCATGCGAGAGAGCAAAGCTACGACGACAGCACCTTGGCCGGCTCACCTATCACAGGACCTCCTGTTCCATCAGGAGCACCGCGTGCTGTTCCGCCGCCTCCTCCACACCAGCCCCCGCCATCTAGGCAATCAATTGATGCCCCTAGAGGTGCGCCCCCGCCACCTCCTCGAGAGTCGATTGATGCCCCAAGGGCCGCGCCTCCGCCTCCTCCGCGTGAGCCGTTGTCTCCTACAGAGGATGACGATTATGATCCATACCGTTACACAGGTCTGGCGGCTCGTGCTGCGCCTCCTGCTCCCTCTGCTCCCCCGCCAGTTGCTGCGCGGGAAGCATCCGTGTCCGAGGAAGAAGAGGTGGAAGAAATTGTCTCAAGCCCTCCACCACGGAGGATGAGCAAGAGAATGAGTCAACACGCCCCTCTTGTTCCGCCTCATCAAGAACTTCCCGAGCCGGTTGATGACGTCTACGAGACGCCCATGTCGCCGCCGCCGCGCAGCTCGATGTCAGCTTCACGCAGATCTCTGGATGTCGAGCGGACTCTTGGATCGCGTAGATCCATGGACCAGTCCCGTCCGTCGACTGATCACGGGCATATTGCCAACGACGTCGATCTGGGTCAGGCTAGCCAGTGGTGGACGCAGGCCAACATGCCACCGCCGGTGTTCCAGAACCGCAAGGATGTCCTCTATGAAATTGAAGAGTCCACAACAACCAAGCGCGGTGGCAGGACGATTGTACAGAAGGATGTCTACGTTCTGTTCCAGGACTACTCGCAGACAGTTGTGACCGCTCGGTTCGACAGTCGCGAGCCAGCCAATGTAGCACTCGAGCAGAGGCACGAACCTCCGCCTCAGAAGTTGAGGCAGGATCAGCTCGAGAA
Source organism: Neofusicoccum sp. Z2 (assembly GCA_037356115.1). Taxonomy (NCBI): domain Eukaryota; kingdom Fungi; phylum Ascomycota; class Dothideomycetes; order Botryosphaeriales; family Botryosphaeriaceae; genus Neofusicoccum; species Neofusicoccum sp. Z2. The sequence goes on from JBAWJY010000007.1 coordinate 224,284, forward strand.
GGCCTATGAACAGTTCGGTCGCCGCATTGGGGATGACGTTAATGCAAAGCAGAATGCTACCGTTGGCGATGGCTCACCTCAGGCACTCGTCCTCGAGCTTCTCAAGCCGCTCTCCAATACCCTTCTTCCAGTTGGAACGCGCGCTTACGGTGCGCTTGTTTACGCCAACCTCGCCAACGCGTCGGTCCAGCAGAATGACGAAATTCGTCCTGGAGACATCATTTCTCTCCGCAACGCCAAATTCGAAGGCAAGCACGGCGCCATGCACGCGAAGTACAAGATGGAAGTCGGCAAACCCGACCACGTTGGCGTTGTAGTTGAATGGGATGGTACAAAGAAGAAGATCAAGGCTTTCGAGCAGGGACGTGAAAGCAAGAAGGTCAAGGTTGAGAGCTTCCGCATGAGTGACCTCAGGAGTGGCGAGGTCAGGGTTTGGAGAGTAATGGGCAGAGACTGGGTTGGCTGGGACGTTGCTACTTGATCGCTGTGCATGGTCTTGTCGAGCAACGGCCTGTTGGAGACACGATGTTGAAGATTCAAGGTGTAGATACGTGCTTTGCGAGGCGATGTTGTCGTGCACGTACAGGTGAGCTTAGCGAGCGGCGGTCTGGTTTGTAGTAATACGCAGCATTTGTCTTTCAAAATCGTCATGCACTCGTTGACCAGGGCAATGGTAGTTGGAATAACTGACAGAGACGCGGAATAGCACTATAGAGACTTTAGTTACTACTCCGTATTTTTTGTTTGCTATATGTTTTCTCGAGTTATCTGCTTTATGTACCTCTGGTTAGACTCCCCAGGGGCGAAAATCAAGAGCTCCAAACCTTAGGTCGTTCTCCATAGCGTCGGGAGTTGAAGCATTATACACACGGTAGGCTGCAATGCCTTCTTGTCCAGACCCTTAGGTATGCATGCTTCAGCTCCGGGTTTCTAATGACAAGTGATCGCGAAGCCTGATCGAATTCTCTTGGTTGATATTGCTCTCCGGGGGGACAGACGCTAACCTCACTATGGGCGCATCGCCTGTGATCTACAGGTGGAATGGGCTCGTTTCACAAGAATGTGGCGAGGGGCGGAAGACCCGGTTGTGGAACATCTCTGACCTTCTCGAAGGTGGCTGTCAATGTGCTACCCGAGATCTCCCTTTCCACCTGCCACCTCTCCAACCATGTCAAATGGCAGTTCTTCTGGACGTTTCATAGGCTATCAAGCCAAAAACCACGGATGGATGGAGTGAGTCGCAAACACTTCTTCCAGCAGAGCTCTAACCTCGTGTTTGTAAATTGGAGGATACATATGTGCCATACCTACTTTCTGGATGAAACGGCAAGGTTCAAAGGAGCTCGCCTCTAGGCTGGGTAGTAGAACGGAGCGTGCAGCGGAGCTGGTGCTTGTGTGACGTTCGTCGGAATGATGGCTGCGACGCGAAGAAAGCAAGGATATCCCCCAAGCCCCTCCAGTCACTTAAGTACTGTTTGAAGAAGCCACGAATATCCTGTGTAAGTGCTGCAGCAGATCCATCTCTTTCTCCTCACCTCAGTCCATCTTTCACGTTCGCCTCGAAAAATGGCCGGCAGAATCTTTTTCTCCGCGGCACTCGTCCTGGGCACAGCCAGCCTGTCACTTAGCCAAGTGATATAGTAAACACAACCTTCACGAATCAGGCAGGCACTGAATCAGCTGACAAATCTGGAAACCCAGTAACGAAACCACCGGCGCGTATACCTGCTCAAGGGCTTCAGGCGCCTACTGCGGCGGCAGCTCCCTGTCAACTACCATCATCATCCGCTGCGTCAACTTCGTCGGCCAGGCTGGCAACTGCAACGACAACCTTGCCGGCATGAATCCGGTTGGCGTCAAGTCCGCTGCCCTCTGCTACCAATCCAGCGCCACCAGCGGCGACGCTGTCTGCTCCTTCAATGGTGTCGCATACCCGGAGAACGCCAACGCCGCGCCCTTCCCCATCTGCAATGCTCCTTCTGTGGTTTCGGCGCTGCCGATGCCATCATCCAATGCCTCCACACCGAGTATGGCGTTGAGGACGGGTCCGGTGGTGATGCAAACCTCGTCGAACTCGTCAAGCCCGTCCAGCAGTAAGGTGGTGTTGACGCCATTGGCGCCGGAGACGCCTTTGTCGGCGAGCACCAGCACGGTGACTACTACAGCCTCGGGCACCGGCACGAGGCCTAATACGGTGGGCTACAATGCGAGTCCGACGGTTTCGCAAGTCATGAGTGCGCCGGCAAGGGCGAATTTCGTGGTCCCTGCTGGTCTGATTCCGATTTTTGGTGCTGCAGTGCTTGTTTTGGGGTGAGGCACTGCCTCAAGGGATCAGAGTTTGCTTACGCTTAATGAGCTCATGTTGCGCAGAATCAAGACTGCCGACGGCGACAGTATATCTCATAGCAGGGCGGCCAATTATAATCAGAGGAATCCGCTTTGTCTGTGTGCTGAGTTTTGCTTTATCAGATTGATGCGGCCACTGCTTCCTCTTTTAACATTATCTTCTGTTTCTCGACGATAATGAATGGGCGTTGACGCTATCCAGAGCAGAAGCATCCATCCAGATAGAAAGTGAACATGAGGGCAGAGGACAATACAATCATCTAGATGAGTGCTTCAACTCTGGACGAAGATGCTATATTTTGTGGAGGCAGTAGAAATAAATAAAAAGCTACGAAAAGAGAAAGGCCAAAGCCATGAGAGCAAGAAGCTACACACAGCCCGGCCGTCCATATCCTTCCATTTTGGAATAATGGAATACATGGACACGAACCCCATCCACCCCGGCCGTTTAGCGGCTGGCCAATGGGCCGCCCCAGCTGAGCCGCCGTCGCTCAAGAAAAGAAGACGTTTGAACCGTCGTCGCTGAAGAAGAAAGGAAGACGGTTAGAGGGCGAAGGGCAAGTCTTATATATGGGGTACTGGGGGGACCGTGCGCAGGCGAGGGCAGGCACTAGGGGTGCACATGACTTAGTCAGCCATCTGTCAGGTTGTTTGCCTGGGCACTGGGGGAGACCGTGCGCAGGCAGTAGGCCTGTCACAAGGACGTACATACATGTGGGCACTTGGGGGGACCGTGAGCAGGCAAGGGCAGGCAGTAGGCCCAGATCAACTTTAGGAATTAATGCGGAAACGCCAAAGTAATTGAAGTAAGTAGAAGGAAATCTTGAAAACTGCTGTCTCATGATGTATGCCTGAGCAGCTAAGTCGAGGGAGCTGGCGCTGAACCTATGGCCGGATAAATACTTGGGTCCTAAAAATCAACTCAGGCGTTAATTCCTCCGTCCACGCCCCAGGCAGACCCTGTTACATATGCACCCTCGTCACTGAGGAGAAAACTGATGACATTTGCAATCTCCTGGGGCTCGCCAGGGCGATCCAGAGGCGTCCCCGGTGTAGGATCATCTGCACCACTCTCTAGCACGGCGCGATGCATGGGCGTGGCAATCGCTCCCCTGTTTGACTGGTCAATCTTTTTCAAGTGCAATTCAAGTTTCCAGGTTACTCACGGCATGACAGCGTTCACCCTGATTCCTCTCTTTCCCACCTCGATTGCAGCGCTTTTGATCATCCCGATCGCCGCATGCTTGCTGGCGCTGAACACGGATCCCTTCGGATAGCCGCGAACCGAGAACATGCTTGAGATGTGCACGATGCTACTCCCAGGCTCTCCCAAAACACCAGGCTTCAAGGCCTCCTTAAGAACATTGAAGATTCCCCTGACGTTTACGTTCATGAGGAAACCGAACTCTTCGTCCTCGATATTCCAGATTTCCTCCAGCCCCAACTTGTGGCCCCCGGTGCCGGCAATGTTGGCGATGCCGTCAATCTTCCCGAAGTGGTTCTTGGTCTCTTCGAGAACAGATTTGACGGCTAATCGATCTGCAACGTCGACTCTCCGCCAGATGGCCCTCTGCTTTTGCTCGGCATCTAGGGAGCCGACAATTGTTTCAAGCTTCTTAGAATCCAAGTCGCAGAAGGTAATAGAAGCGCCTCGTGTGAGTAAGGTGTGAGCAGTTGCCAGGCCGATCCCAGACGCACTACCTGTGACAATGTACACCTTTCCAGAGAGTCCAAAGGCCATATCTGTGGGGCTGCTATGTGTATTCAAATGAAGCAAGTTTTTACGAAAGCTCTTGAAAGATCTCGATTTGTCCTAACGAAGGTGAGCAAGAATAAAACATCATACGTCTTGATGTTCTTACCAGTGATGTTGCTTTTGTGATTGAATATATGGTCCAAGACTTTGTAGAGAGAGAAAAAACCCCTCCCGAGCCACTGGTCTTTATACCGTACCTTACCAAGACATGGAAATGCCGCGAGTCCCTCGAGTGTCGGCCGAGGGTGATCTTCGGCTGTTTAGTTCAAGCTTATTTGGCCCAGTAGTTAGTTTGCTGGTGTGTTCATATGGGTTTTTGGGGGATAGCAAGGGCGGCGAAGTCATCGTAGCCCCGTCGAAGCAGTTATTGTTGTTCCATCCACATGCCCTCGAGTGGCAATTTGTAGTCATATCTCCGGTCAGAGATCAACAATCCCGTCACTGCAGAGCCCACAGGCACACTGGATGGGCTCGACCTAGTATAGAACATGAAAATACGACTTTATTGGATAGATTAGTGTCGGATATCTGCGGTATGCCCGAGATCGACCGCCACACTTCTGCTGCCTACTTCTTCTTGCCATACTCCTCCTCCGACACCGGCTCCATCCACTCAGTTTTCCCGTGAGCAATAACCAGATGTACCATGTAGCTGTCATCATCGGCGCCATGCCAGTGAACAGTCCCCGGCGGGCACCACGCAACATCACCCACGTGCAGTCGCTGCGGCGCGCTGCCTCTGTCGCAGAGCCAGCCTGAGCCGGCCACGACCCGGATGAACTGGCCTTTCTCGTGCGAGTGCCAGTGCGTGCGGGCGCATGGCGTAAACATGACGTTGCCGATCATGGCGTCGTCGTCGCGGTGCGCCATGTCGATCCACACCTCGCCCGTAAATGTCGCCGCCGGCCCTTTCATGGTGCTGGGGCCTTGTTGGCGTGTGTTGCGGACGAGAATCGCGGCGGGGTCTGTATGAGAAGTTAGAGATGGAGGGATGGGTGCGAAGTGGTACTTCGCTGGTGCGGGGTGTTTACTCGTCGCCATCGTGAGCTTCGCAGACGGCGCGCGGATGAAATACTTGGATATGGTCTGTGCAATGTGCTGTTTCTTCGGAGACTTGGGGTCATCTTGCTTTATACGTGAGAGCAGCCATAGCTTGTCTCGCCTTTGCCATCAATTCGCCTGTAAAATGACGTGTGGCAGGACACTATGACTGCCGAGCATGTGTGGGGTAGGTCTACTCCATGCAGCATGCGAAAACTTGGACCTTCCCCTGTAGCTTGTCCGTGATAAGTACGGCTTGCCCTCAAAGTGTCGTGTGGAGAACGAATGGGTTTGGCAATGTACAGGTGCGAAACCAAAGAGTCTACTCTGAAGCCTTAGCAATTCTAAGGCCTGGGGAAGTAACACGGTAACTAAAAGTTGGAAATTACGGGAAGCTAAGTTCTGATCCCTGGTGAGGGGTTGTGGAGAATGGGGTGGGGTAAAGGCTCTCTCGCTGTGCGGACGGCATTTGAAGGCACGCATCCAGTCCTGGATTTCCCCGACAGTTGGTGACACATGTTGTCCGGACGGAGGTAGAATATTCGGTATGAGAAGTTGAGCGTACACATCCCTCTCCTGCTATAGCTGTTTGGATGTTTTAGCTCTATGCGCGTGTTTTTGTAGTACCGTCGACCCTGATACAAGCTGTTTGTCTCTTTCTTCAGGAATTGAGCATGCTCGTGATGCCCTTGCTCCTCGAAACCCTGGAAACCCTGGAAAACACTCTTTGGCACCGTCGAAGCGCGAACATCGCCTAGTCCACAGCTCGTACGAAGCAGAGTCGTTCATTGCTAAGGTGAAGATCCTCCTGGAAATGGAACGAAATTGATGTGGTGGAATGGCAGGTGTGAAAGAATTGGTCTGTCCTGCTTTTGATATTCCTCAATGCAACATATCTCCAGAGAAATAATGGTGTATAGCTACTGAAGAATGCGCGTCCATTTTTCTTAAAAGTCGTACAGATATTGGAGTCCAAGTCTCAAGTGTTGCAAGTTCGCGCCAAAAGACCATAAAATCTGCAAGACTTGTGCGAACTTTTTTTTTAAACCATACAACCGAAAAGCGCGCTCCAAATATAGATATCTATCTATAGTAGCTGTGCTTACGCGCAAAGGCCGTATGTATGTAGATAGAGCGGAACCGTGTTTAGCGATATCTAATGCTGGGACGTGGCAATTGGTACGATGCGGTACCAGGGGACTGGTGATGGTGCGTGCACTTACCGAAACAAGCTATGCCAGCGCAAGAATGCCGCTACACCTATGGCTCAACATCCTACAGTCGCGTAGCAAGCATACGAGGTCGGTTCACGTGATACTGCAACAGCACGTCTGGAGGGTCTGCCATGCAAGGAAACGTTTGTCCGGGTATGAGAGTGCGGTATGGATATGCTCTTTGCATCCAGCTGAGTGCTTCAACTCCGTATCTGCTGTTGCAATGCTATCCTAATTCAACCGTGTACGCGCTTAATCAGTCAAAGAATATTGAGCACAGCATCATTCATCACACATGGATTCTTCATTGGCCCGGGCTCTATCATTGACCATCTCATTCCGCTCTGATCCATCCAGCATAACAATGATTCGTCAATCATAAAACATAAAGTCCAGCCCTGGTTCATACGCGGCTGCAAACATTGGTAGTGGGGATAACGGCACGTTTGTTGTAGAAAGCTCGAGCGCTGTCGTTATTTAGTAGAAAACGCCGAGGTCGACGACTTCGTCAGCCTCGGTAGTCAGGACCTCCTCGATAACAGCAGAGGTGGTGCCGGTCTCGCCGTTGTTGGCAATTATGAGGCTGCCACCGCTGACAACGTTGGCCTCGCCCGCGGTGAGGTATCCGGAGAGTGCAAGGCTGACGATGTGAGACTTCAGGGTGGCCGGGTCGTTCAGGCTGCTATCCGAGGCGAGAAGGTAAGCCATCAGGCCGCTGATGTGGGGAGTAGCCATGCTGGTTCCGCTGGCAACGGCGTAAGCGGTGTTGCTGGTGTAGTACGAGGAGTAAGTGGTCAGTCCAGGAGCGTAGACGTCAACGCAAGGTCCAGAGTTGGAAAAGTAGGCGACTTCGTCGTTAATAGTGGACGCGCCAACCGAGACGATGTTGCTATTGGAGCCTCCGAGAGAACCGGGAGTGTAGTCGCAAGCGTCATCATCGTCATTTCCGGCGGCCACCTTCAAAAGCCATTAGCTCCACTGTCTTGGAATTTGCCTTGCTAACTTACAGCAGCATGTACGCCAGCGCTGGACATGGCCCGGAGAGCGCTCTCAACGGCAGTCGACCGGCCGTTGAAGCCAAGCGACATGGACACCACGGAAGCAACAAAGTCACTCTCGGACGAACGTGACTCGTGCTGAGACACGACGTAGTCGATACCGCTGATCAACTGTTTGGCCTATTAGTATGAAAAGCTTCTAATCTCAGAAGACATACTCACTCCAGAGGAGGTTCCAGAACCACTCGAGTCCAAGACCTTGACACCGATGAGATTGGCATTGCTAGCCAGACCCACCGTGCTACCCGCAGAGGTTCCGGACACGTGGGTGCCTGTTATGGAGTCAGCATAACTCATTTCACCCCGAGAATAACCTCTGTGCTTACCGTGACCATTGTCATCCGTATTTGAGGAGAAAGCGGAGAAGCCCATGGAAGCACGGCTACCGAACTGGGTGTGAGTGGTGCGGATACCAGTGTCAACCTGAACTTGTTAATAGTGGCCGAATGCTACGAGACAATTGGACGACTCACAATATAAACGTCAACACCGGAGCCGAGGCCCGTAGAGGAGTAAGTGTATGTGTAAGCCGTCGCAGAGACAGACGCCGTGTTAGAGATGGATTCAGTCTGCGAGATACGCTGCAAGCCCCAAGGGGCACTGGAACGGGTAGCCTTGATAGTCACACCGATGGCCGAGTCGACAATAGACACCTCCGCGATTCCGCCAAGGGCCTCGATCTGCTCTGCGGTGAAGGAACCGGAAAAGCCCTTGCAGACATTTAGTGGAGTGGAGCGAAGCATGAGAAGCCAAACGCTGACCTTGAAGTGGGTGTTGTTGTACGTGCTGGTGATAGCCTCATCCTCGACAGTCATGTCGAGCTGAGCCAGAACAGAGGTGACATCGGCGCTGGAGGAAATAATGACGTCGTACACTGCGGTATCGCGCCTCTGCGGCAAGGTTGGTGCAGCATACGCGCCAAGAGAGGCAGCCAAGGCAACGAGGGTGGCAGTCTTCATGTTGACAGGTGTCGCTGTTCGTGGCAGAAAATGATCAAAGAGCAACCGTGAATGAGATAGAGAGGTGAACCACAGGCTGTCTCTGGATGACTGGGCTTCTTAAACTCACAAGACGGGCTTTTATAGACGCTGAGATGCCCCCACCCTACCTGCAAGGTCCGCGGGAATCATTCTTCCATCCATCTATCGGGTCATTCGCCGACAGCACAGCAGCAGGCTGGGCGTAAGTGGTTATCTTCGATAATGTAAAAGCGCGCATGATTACTTGATTGGGGTAGGTGCCATTTGGACGAGGATGCTGCCACGAGGCTCCAAGGCATGCTGCAGGAGAGTGTAAAGCTTGCCGTTTCGGGAACAACAATAGCTGCAGAAACCATGGATTGCGGGATGTATAAGCACTAAGCGACAGACAAAGAAGCGGCTGCTTCCCTTTCGAGCGGTATTTTACTCTTGGCCGAGGCAATACCGGGGACATCCAGGCGCTTATCGGGGGGCTCGAGAAATGGCGGTGCTGGTGAGGTCGTACGTTGCCCAAGGATCTGACGTCGCGACCGGACGCTTGGCAGTGGTTTTGATGGATGAAGGCGGCGGTGACGGAGGCGGGTTGGTGGAGCGTGATTGGGTGAGTGGAGATCAGTCGAGCGGGCCAAGCACGAGGACATGCGGAAGCCTTGGTGTGCGGCCGTGGATGTGGAGCTGTGTTTGATGCAGAGACATGTCGCGCGAGGCGTGACCGGACGTCGAAGTCTTGGCGGAGGGATCAACACGCCAAGGCAGTTCCGATGAAGTGTGCGCCTTCAGAAAGGGCAGGTCGCAGGGTGCAGTTGTATTAAGCTCATGAGGGCGGCGGTGGCATATACAGTGCCACTAGGCTTGTTTTCAGACAAGAAGACGGGCGGCGGCACGGCGATTGGCCGAGTTCTGCATGTTAGGGAACACGCGGCCGCGGAAAGCTGGGGCGCAAAAGGCACAACGCCGAAGCATCTGGCGAGCGAGTGCTGGAGCGGGGGGCCAGGGTGGAGATAAGCAACACCAAGCCAGTCACGCCTGGTCGGCGGCTCCAGGCCAGCGTGGCGCGCGCAGTCACGCGAGGGCCCAGCCATGTAAACAGCCCATCGGAGATCAGCTGCATGGCGTCAGGGGCCAGAATCGTGCAAGATACCCCTGCGTTGGTGCAACTGGAGGTCGAGCAGCGCTGCGCTTTCGGGCCGGACGGCTTCCGAGGGCGGCTGCGATGCATGCAAACCGATTGGGGAGGTTGAGATGCGCGGCGGGCTCCGCGCCTGAGGCCGAGCGCCTGGCGGGGCGTTTGCGCAATCGGGCGGGCGGCGTGGAGATGCATGGCGGGCGCGGGCTCTCAGGCCATGGTCTGGCGCTGCTGTCCGCTCGATGATGTACAGATGCGACTAAGCGAGAGGGTGGCACAGCGCTGCCGGCCGCGGCATCTCAACCTTTTTCGACGTGCCTCAGACCCCGGATTTTCTGCTGTTATGCGTGTCAATGAATCAGAGGTGCGGTTGCGGGACGACCGAGACACTGGTCACGAGAACGTCAGAGAAAAGCAACCCCAGCCCACAGCGCTCCACTGCCCCGCGAGGTGTTGGTCAGGAAAGCGGGCTCACCCTCACCGATGGCCGGCTGTGGTTCATGCAATACCACAGGAGATAAGGGCCGGGGTTCCCCACTGCAAAACACCCTCAGGGTGGAATCTCCAGGCGGTGTGCTGGTTTCTGGCTGCCGAAGAAGTGCTGCGTTGCGAGACATCTGCCGAAGTGGCCACACGACGATTCCCTGCCTCTGCAATCAATAGTGCCCGTTTAGGCTGGTGGTAGCTGCCCGGGTGGAAGCGTTGGCGCCTTATCGATTGGATATGGCGAGTGCTGTAGGCCGAGCAGAACCTGCTGCTCGGGATGCTGAGTCGCGGGTGGTGTATGCCCGCATGACTGGGCGCCAAGAGGCATGGCAGTTGCGTGCTAATCAGACTTGTTGAGCAGAAGATAAGGTATGTGTCCTGCGCCAAGAGCATGAGCGGAAGAGATAACGCAACCAGCGGCTCCTGTGACGATTTGCTTATAAGGCTGCCGGGAGGGAGCTTCGAACCAGGCGGGAGCTGTGAGCTCAAGCGGCGTGGAGGATCGATACTGGCTGGATTCGAAGTATTCATCGAGACAGACGGGCGTTGTATCCCAACGAAGACGAGTGCCTGTCGTTGCAGCAAATCGCAGAGCTATACCGACCGTGACAAGACGTGCAGATACACGAGTATGCATGCTCTTCGCACGGACGCGGTGGAAGAAGACACTGATTGATCAAAAGTTGGGGAAAGACTCGAACATGGAACGCAAAACGGACTTGACGATGCTGACAAGACGCGGTGCATGCGAGCGGCGTAGATCAAGCTCCAGAGGCAAGCAAGACACGAGCGCGCGTGACAGGACTCAGAGAGAATGAAAACACCACCGGCAACGACAAGAACGGAAGCGGGGACAGCAAGAGCTCGGGGAGCCTCAGGCACGCAAAGTCGGCCCAACAGACGCGTCGAGACCGTGTATCCGCGCCATCGAGGCTGCGGCGCAGTGGACGAGAGCGGTGGCGCAGGAGCGGCGTGTCAGCGTGGTCGGGCTGTGGGCAGCGGCGGGAGCGACGGGCGTTTTCTGCAGAGCCGCCGAAAGCCGAGGCTCCCCGCGGCTGCCTTCCGCGCCGCAGCTCTTCCCCGCGGCGCGCTTTGCCGTCTGCCGTCACAATTGCCCTCGTCGCCAACATGTGACCGCACCGCCTTTCGCCCGCAGTCACTCCCTTTTCTCTCCCTTGTTTCCAGACTTCCACCAGCCGCTTTCGCTTGGTCGGCCGCTTGCCCAGAATGCCGTGCGTTAGCTCTGTCCGCTTCGCCCAGCCCGCGTCCCTGCGCCGTCTGGCCTCGCAGCCCGCCCACTCCCGCCGCCTCTTCACCACCACCCAGCGCCGCGGCAGGGAGGTCCGCGATGCCTACATCCTCAGTGCCTCGCGGACGCCCACCGGTGTGGTATAGCTCTCCGCGCCGCCCGCACTGTTGAAGCTCACGCCCCCCAGTTCAATGGCGCCTTTGCCAGCGTCTCCGCGCCCCAGCTCGGCGCCGTCGCCATCGAGTCGGCCCTCTCCAAGTCCACCGTGCCCGTCGACAAGATCAAGTCCGTCTACATGGGCCACGTGCTGCAGGCAGCCGCCGGCCAGGCCCCCGCCCGCCAGGCCAGCATCTTCGCCAAGCTGCCCACCTCCGTCGAAGCCACCACCATCAACAAGGTCTGCGCCTCCGGCCTGAAGGCCGTCACCATCGCCGCCCAAGACATCCAGCTGGGAGACGCCGAGGCCATCGTCGCCGGTGGCATGGAGAACATGAGCCGCGTGCCCTACTACCTGCCGCGCGCCAGCCAGCAGCCTCCCTTTGGCGAGCAGAAGCTGGCCGACGGCCTGATTACCGACGGCCTCTGGGACGTCTACAACCAGATCCACATGGGCAACTGCGCCGAGAACACTGCCAAGAAGTACCAGATCTCGCGCGACGAGCAAGACGAGTTTGCCATCCAGTCGTACAAGCGCGCCCAGGACGCTTGGGCCGCCGGTCTGTTCAAGGATGAGATTGTGCCTGTGACGGTCAAGGGCAAGAAGGGTGACACTGTCGTCGAGGAGGACGAGGGCTACAACCGCCTGAAGCTGGACAAGGTCAAGACGCTCAAGCCCGCCTTCGTCCGCGACGGCACTGGCACCATCACCGCCGCCAACAGCTCCTCGTTCAACGACGGCGCCAGCGCCCTCGTGCTCGGTAGCAAAGACGTGGCTCAGGCTCACGCTGCCAACTCCCGAGTTCTTGCCCGTGTGGTTTCGTACGCAGATGCCGCTGTTGACCCTATCGACTTCCCCGTTGCTCCCGCCAAGGTGGTTCCCATCGTCCTGGAAAAGGCAGGCCTCTCCACGTCCGACATTGCCATCTGGGAATTCAATGAGGCTTTTGCCGCCGTCATCAGGGCAAACGCTAAGATTTTGGGTCTCGGCTCAGCCAATGTGAACCCCAGAGGCGGCGCCATTGCGCTAGGGCACGCTTTGGGCAGCTCTGGAAGCAGGATTCTGGTGACGCTTTTGCACCAGCTGGAGGTTGGCCAGTATGGATGCGCTGCCATCTGCAACGGTGGCGGTGCCGCGAGTGGCATTGTCGTCCAGAGAATAGGCCACGGAGATCTGTAGGTCGCCTGCATGTGCCGTATGACGCTGTCATAAAATCGGGAAGTGTAACCCTGTCAGCAATTTGTATATACAATGAATATATTTTCCTGCTTGAATTTGCTGTGCACCTGGAGAATAGGTTCTCGAATCTGGGAGACACCATCAGTAACTAAGCGTTCGCAGATATGAAAGATGCTCCACTTGCCGTACAGAGTTGAAGCATTTATCCGGATGTATATTGCACTCATCCAGGTGTATACTTACATCCAGATGAATGCTTGAACTCCGTATGCAGCTCTATCGACAGTTCTTCTTCGAACAGCTACACCAGTATTAAAAGCGGAAAGCGTTCTGTGCTGATTTGAATACTATCCGTAATAGTAATGGGTTGTATTTGCCGTAACTCATGCTTTTCATGCCAATGGCATGTCATCTATACAAACGTCATAAACAACATCTACAGTCGCTGTGGGACTGCTCTAGAGTCTGTCTAGGAAGACGTAGAGACTAGCTTGATCCTGCCCTCTACTCTAGGAGCGATAGCCTGTCCGACCTCGTCAGTACACAGAGATAACATGGGAACATGCGAATAACTCACCTTTGTCCAGTTGATCGTGAACTCTCCCTCGCCCAGTGGGTCGCCGCAGCGCGGTTCACCCTTCAATCCAGCCAAACGCCACCACTTGCGCATGACCTTCCTCATGATGACCCTCTTCCTCTCCAGTTCCTGGACGACACCATTGACACCCTTCGGCTCCGAGGCCTCGTCCTCGGAATCCGAATCGGACTCGTTCAACGGCGTCTCTGCGCCCTCCGGCCGGTGGCCGTGGGGAGTAAGCCTGCCGCTACGCTGGTTCTGAGCGACCTCCAGAGATTTCGGGGCCTGAATCTGCGGTTCAAGGTGCGGATGAACACTTTGAAGTCCCTCCTGCACGTTGTTCCAGTGCCGACCCATGCTCGGGCCCCACTGCTTCCACTTTCCGAGCACCTTCAGCGACATGAAGTACTGACGCAGCATCATCGAGATAAGTATGCCATTCTCCTCCGAGACGATCTCCTTGGCCTTTCCGCCCTCCTCCTCAATCCTAGATCCATGTTATCATTGATTCTTCTTTGCAGCCATTGCAGGGGGAACCTACAGCAGAGAATCATAGCCGTCGCGGCCACGGGCCATGTATCCGCGCGTGACAAGGACGTACTCCCTCTCCAAGTCGACAGGATCTTTCCCTATTTTGGTACAGAGAACGCGAGATCCCTCCGGGCGCTGCGGGTCAAACTCAAACTCGATGTTGGATACCTGAGGGAAGCGTCCCTCAAGCGCGGGGTACTTGGACACGCCGTTCTCCAGAGCCTCGACGAGGGCCTTGCCGGTGACCTTGATGACGACAATGGGGTCTTCGAAGGGGAAGCAGTTCATGATGTCCTTGACCCTAAGCACGCCCGGCGGGTAGATTTGGTCGCCTCTGATGGTACCGGAAGCCATCAGGGCGCAGTCTCCATTGTACGTGAACCTCATGAGGTCGCACACAAAGTTGCCCATGTTCGACTCCCTGGTACGCACGGTGGTGAAGCGCGCATCAAGCGGCGCTGCAGTGTATCCTACAGGCTTATCAAGCTTGGACTTGAGCTTGGCGGTAAGGCCTTCAATGAGCTTGACGGCTGCCTCGTCTTGGGGAATCTGCGACACAACGTCTCGCCGGGTGATGTTGAAATCCCACTTGCCGTCCTGCTTCTTCCACGCCTCTATGTAGCTTAGCTGTTTGAAGTCACTGCCGGAGCGGAGAACGTGGCACCCATTGATCAGGCTGTGGTTCTACAGGAGCAAGGAGTCAGCTCATTATTCGAGACACCAGAGGGCGGATGCTCACGTAGTAGTGGTCATGACCGCCCAAGATGATGTCGACCAGGCCCTCCGGCAGCTTCTCGGCGAGCTTGTTGTCATTGGGCTCACGCTGGTGGGTGACAGCAATGACGATCTCAGCGCCTTGCTCACGCAGACCCGGCACCAATTCCTTGGCCGTCTCCGAGGCCGACTTGTATACGATTCCCGGCGGCAGGGAATTGATGGTATCGAGCCACTCACGCTCGGCCAGGCCAATGACGCCGATCTTGATGCCGTTGGAGGAGGTAAGCATGATTGTCTTGGGGGCGTTGGCCAGCGACTCGTTCTCGCCGAGGGCGGGGTCGAGCACGTTGGCCAGGAGCCAGGGGAACTTGCACTGGCCGGTCAGATGGCGGTACTGGCGCACGCCGAAGTCGAGGTCGTGGTTCTGCAGCAAGAGCAGGGGGGTCAGCTCGCCGGTCAAGGATCAGGAGACACGAGTACAACTCACGCCAATGCAGGCACAGTCGGTGCCGATGCCATTGAGGACGGGAACCATATGACTGCCTGCCAGACGTCAGCTCTTGGGCCCTTCTTCACGGCAGAATTGTCCAGACCCTTGGTGACGCTGCTCTCCAGGCTGGGGTTGAAGGCATCGCCGGAGAAGAAGGTCAGCAGCTCCGACTGGCCGGCGAACTTGGCGTCTCTGCGGTAGTAGTCACAGAGCGTCTTGAATCGTGCGTAGCCTCCTACAGGCTCGGCGGAGCTGGGCTCGATATGGTAGACGTCATTGTAATGCAGGATGCGGAGGTTGGGAGGGGCGTCGTGTGCTCCGCTCGAGTAGGTGGGCGTCTCTTCGATGGTTGGGTTCGTGACGGACATGGCGGCGAGAGCAAGAGGATGGTCGGGTTAGGAAGAGGAGAAGGCGGCTTCGTCGGAGGAGAAGGAGGAGCAGGAGGAGGCCTCGTCGGAGGAGGAGACGGCTTCGGAGGAGGAGAAGGGGGAGCAGGAGAGCTGTGACATGCAGGGCTCACCGCAGCTGCGTGAGTCCGAGTAGCGCACGAGGGGCACACGGGGCGCGCGGGCTTGGCTGGCCGCTCCGGCGGAATCGAGCGCGCGGTGATTGGCGGGGGCTGCCCGCGCGGCGCGGCGGAGCAGCAGCGCGTCCATGTCGTCGAGCGCGCGCGAAGGGGCGTGCAGCGGACTCGTGCAGGCGGAGCGCGGCCCTTTATCCGCGACGTCATGCGCCGTCCAACCGCCGCCACGGGATTTGCGCGCGCCCCGCTCACGCCCGCAACACCACCGCCGCCCGCCACTCACGATGTCGGCATTTGTCAAGCCCGATCCGCACCGGCGATCCATTGCCATTGATTACTCTAAACACTACGCGCCCAGCGCCAGGCGCCTCTATGTCCCATCCCTAAAGTAAAGTAGGTACAAGAAGCCGTCAGAAAGCATCGCCTTCCCAGCTCTCTTCGGCGATCGTCTGCAGTCCGAAGCACGATCAAGGGGCGCTGTTGTTGTTGTGCACAAGGCCCGGGAATCCGTTCCAAGTCTGCCTGCGGCTCGGCTCCGTGTCGAAGCTCAGCGCACTCAGCGCGCTCAATCCCTCAATGTCAAACACCCCGTCCGTCGTCGTCGTCGTCGTTCCAGTCGTCGCAGTCGTCGGCGCCAGCCATTCGGCGCACGTCGCCGGCCCGCCCAGCATCATGTTTGCTTGGTACAGGCTGAGCGTGCCCGTCATCGAGTCCGAACATGTCGTTGCAGGAATGTCCGTCGTCCAGTCGTCGGCAAAAGGGTAGCTCGACACGTCTCCCAGCATCCCGAGATCCTCAAACATGTCCAGTCTGTCAGAGCCTTTCCCTGCATCTACCAGCCCGTGAGCCTTCTTGAACAGTTCCAGCCACTCTGGGTTGTCTGCTGCTGTCTGCTCCCAGCCATCGTCTGCATCATACAAGATCCGCCGTGCCTCGCGCTGGAGCATTTCGTCTGTCGGTCGTACGCCTTGCGACAGCTGTTGCTTGGCATATTTCCCCAACCGCACCGTTAGAATTTCCCAACACGTCGCGTTGATTGGTCGTGCCTCGTTACCGGTCACGTTGTGTCCAGACATGGCGTTGCCGCCCGCAGTCGAAATGGTTTCCGGTCCCTGCAGCATCCCCTCAGCCAAGGGGTAGCCTTCGTCTCGGTCAGCGTGGAAGAAGCCGGCTGCCGCGGCATTGTCGTATCGACTTGTGTTCGCGCCTGGACTGTACGTTGTGTGCCAGGCCAACGACGCAGGCTGCGACGCGCTGAAAGGATTCGGGCTCTTCGACTCGTTTGCTATCAGGTACGGCGGCATCGCATTCGTAATGAGGAGAGCGACCTGAGGATCGAATCCCCGACACCCCTTCCAGTCCTTCATCTGAGCGCCAGTCCGGAATTCTTTGGCCAGATGGTCCACTCTGTCCTGCCTGTATGAAAAATCAGTGCTCGGATCTTCAGCTTAGGAGCGGAACAAGGAACACGTACCACGTTTCGAAGGTCATCCTGCAGAAGCCGCAGCGGCTCTTGATGTATGTGGTCTCGCTCTTCCAACTCTCCATCGTTGCAGTCAGCTTGCAGTTGTGCATCAGCCGCATGTGCTGCCTAAGGTGGTCCTTCCTGTAGAAAGTCCGCTGCTCTGGGCTCCTCTCCTCGCACGCAGACCAGTTGTGACCTTCCAGGTGCTCCTTGGTCGGGTCTATGGCGTCACAGAAGACACACTTCCTCTGGCCGGAAGCTGAGCAAGTAATGACCGGTCCCAGCGGTGCACAGATCCACTTCTCCAGACTAAGATGAAGCGACTTCTCGTGCCTCGCCCAGTCATATTTGGTTTTGAACGAATCGCAACAGAAGGTGCAAGCATACACCTTCTTGTCTCCCCCAGGAGAAGGGATTTTCTTGACCTCTGGCTTGCGGCGGCGGCGCCTCTCCTTTCGCACTCCGCCGAAGGACCCGAAGGAGCCATACGAACCGAACGAGTTTCCAGAGTTCCTCGAGGTGTACGACCACACAGATCCAAGCGAGGATGCCTGGCTGGACATGCCTGAGTTGACCGAAGCAATTTCCAAGCTGGCGGTGGACGGCGCCCGTCGGGAAGGCTGGCCCGAACTGGCAGTGGATGCGTGGCGGCTGGTGTGGCCGCTGCGGGAAGAGGATTCGTCACGAGGAGGCGTTGTTTGCTTGACGGCCTTCTGGATGGCCGTCCATGGAGCAGGTTCGTTCTCCGGGGGAGAGTCCAGGTAACGCTCCATGGGGTTCAATTCCGACCACGACTTGTTGGAGGGAATATCGATGGCACCACTGGCGTTGATGCTCGGCGACGCGGGGCGCTTGGGCCTGTGCTTCTTCCGCCGACGGGCATTTGCAAGCCAGTTATTGACTTGGTTCTCCGTCAAGCCGGTCTTCTGACGCAGTTCGGCCTTTTCTTCCTCGGTGGGGTAGGGGTTCTCACTGTGACTGACGATCCAGTCGGTGAGGACCTTCACTGCCGCTCGCGAGAACCTGATGCCACTCTTTCGGGCAGCACGATCTTCATCAGTCTTGATGCCGACCAGGGTCTTGGTGCTGGTAAGCGCGCCAAATTCCTGGCAAGCATCTTCGGACACTTGGTGTAGCGTGTCGATCATGTTCCGCGGCTTGCGTTGCTGCGCGGGCATGTCGAAGCTGCATGCGCGGAACAAGGCGTTGCAGGGAGAGCAAGCAGTCTGGCCCTCGAAAGTGATGAAGCATTCGAGGTGTCGCAAGCGGCAGTAATCGCAAGGCTTTTCGGGTTTCTGATATCGGGAGATGTAGCTGGAGAAGTTCATGGTCCAGTCGTTGTTGAGATCATTGGTCTGCAAAAGCTCGACTGGCGCGACGGGCGGGATGGTCAGGTCCCCTTGGCTTGTTGACCTGCTCCTGCAGGGGCAGCTGGCGGACAGTTAGCACAAGGCTTATGGGGCTTTGCAATGGGACGAACAGCCAGTGACAGCATCTTGGAAGATACACTGCACATACCATACGGAGATGAAGCAATCAACTATAGGTTCAGAGAAACGCTTCAACTCCGCGTGGCATGTGCAATGGCTTTCAGTGCAGTCTGATTGGAGACCATACGGGACTGAGGCTCAAGACTCAATGGGGAGAGGCAGAGGCTAGCTGGCAGGCGGATGAGCATGTCCTCTTCTCAAGCGCGACGGCCAGCCAGTCAACACCTCGCTTGCAGCTACAGCCCGGGGTCCAGGACTCGGATGTTTCGAAAGGCTTGTCAAGCCGGGGTCCAAGCTTCAGTGAGTGAAGCATTGGTGGCAGGCGGGGCGCATGGTGGACAGAAAGGAGAAAAGTGCAGAGCGGGCACCTGCAGGTCGCATGTCGACTTACCCATCGTCGTGTGGATGCAGCAGGCAAGCGCCAACGGAGGGGACAGCCAGCTGGCTGTCGAGAGGCTCCTCGAGGCCGGGAGCGTCGGGCATTGCCGCCTCGCCAAAGTCGAAGTAGTCGTCCATGGACTGCGCCCTGTTGTCGGTGTCCATGGCGGGCGGAAGGGCGCGCGTGCTCAAACGAGACAGCGGAGGACGAGCGATGCAGACGAGAGCGCGCCCTTTGACTGATTGCAGCATCGAGGCCGGCCAGTCATCACCACGACGTTTCGGGCAAGGCCAAGCGAACTAACCCGGTTGAGCAGCCGAAGGGCGCACTCGACAAGCCAGCCAAAAGCGCACACCGGTTGTTCGGCGCGCTCGAGGCAGCGCGCGCCCCCGGGCCGCTGACATGCGTTAGCCGTCCCGTTATCGGCCGCGGCGATCCCGCGTACTGCTGGCCGCCCGCCCCGGCGAGGCCCGCCCGCGCCCCGGCCACGATTATGCCCCCGCCCTGCGCGTGCCTGCCCTCCGCCGCGGGGAAGGCGCCGCCGCCGCCTGCATGCCTCGCGTGCCGCAGAAGAGCCATGCCACACGATAAGCTTACCAATCCGGCCGCGTGTTTTGCGGCGCGCGCGGTATCGGCGGCCTCCTCACTGGCCGCGTGTTCGCCAGTCTTTTCCAGGGCCTCTACTGAGCCATTCGAGCCAGTCGGCTCCCCGTCCTGCAACCTCAGACGCGTCTGCATCGCAACGTCGAGCCTTCGCGACCGGCAGTTTCAGGCGACGGATGAGCCGGAAAGCCTCCCCCCGGACAGCCGACCAGCGTGCGCATTCTCGAAGGGTTCTAGAACGAACGCCACCAGGGCTGTTGCAGGGGCATCGCGCTGGTGCCAGAGACTTGTCGGCTCCCTCAGCCTGGTGCTTGCGCACGCGTCAGCGAAGAGCTTGTTCCCAGGTGTTCGTGGCCGAGCTGCTCGAGACGTCATCCGCGTGGCTGCTTCCCCGCACTACTCCGTCGATCCGCAGTTCGCCATCGATCGCCATGGCACTTCATACGCTGTAATTGGCCTGTCGCTGGGCCTCGGGGAAGATCGCTAGGATCGCTGTAAATATAACATCGGCCCGCGTCTCCTCACTCGCGCCCTCTCTACCTTGCCCCGAACCTTCCACAGTCATGTCTCCTCCGTCAGCCATCGCCACTGGCGCCAATGCTGCTGAGAACGAGCCCGCTGCCGCCCCGCTTGAGCCCGGCTTGAGCAAGGCAAAAGCCGAGAATCCCATGGGCATCGCCTTTCCTAAGCCCCCGACCTTTGAGGATCCGTACGCAGAGAGAAAGTATCTGAAGGAGCGGCTCGCGGCTGCCTTCAGGATCTTCGGGAAGTATGGCTTCGATGAAGGCGTTGCAGGACACATCACCATCCGCGTATGCCCCCGTCTCCTCCCCGGAGATCGGCATCTCGCTGACCACGATCAATGAAATATCAGGATCCTGTCCAGAAAGATACCTTCTGGGTGAATCCGTTTGGTGTTAGCTTCTCGCTCATCAAGGCTTCGGACCTCATCCAGGTGGACGAGGAGGGCCAGGTCATCGACGGTGGCCCGGTCAGGCTGCTGAATACCGCGGCTTTCATGATCCACAGCGCCATTCACAAGGCGCGGCCGGATGTCAATGCCGCCGCTCACAGCCACAGCATCTACGGTCGAAGCTTCTGTTCCCTGGGCAGGCCGCTGGACATCATCACGCAAGATTCGTGCGCCTTCTACCAGGTAGGATGAATTCATCGTGAGTCAAGCGCGCGTTTTCTCCGTCTCCTGACTGTCGGTAGGATCACGTTGTCTACGAGTCCTTCAACGGCATTGTCCTCGCCGAGCAAGAGGGCAAGAACATTGCTTCCTGTCTCGGCAACAAGAAAGCAGCTTTGCTTCAGAATCACGGCCTCCTCACTTGTGGTCAGACGGTGGAGGAAGCTGTTTTCTGGTGAGTGGACTCATGAATATTGCCCACCCGAGAAAATAAAAATAGAATTGCTTAAACCCATCAGGTTCGTGAGTCTGGAGAAGTGTTGCAAAGCGCAGCTTCTTGCCGACGCAGCTGCGGCGGGTCGCGGTGGTCAAACGATCAAGATAAACGATGAGGATGCAGCCTACACGCACAAGACTGTCGGGACGCCGACAGCCGGATGGTTCAGCGCGAAACCTCTATTCGACCTCATCCACAAGGAAACTGGAGGGGACTACCTTGGATAAAAAAACCTAATCACAACCCGGTTCTGTCTTCAATCCTCGCAGTTACAGGTCATATGTAAAGGTGGATTTCCCACTCCTTTTCTTGACCTTTTTATCACTCTTTCGTGACGTGAGCGAGTGATACAACCTTCGGGCTCATATACTTTGATCTCTGCCCGATATTGAAGCATTCATTCGTACGAAATGTACAGCGTGCACAGGGCGAATAATTAGAACGCAGCTGATGTGCCCTCGTCTCCGTGCTATGACGTCAGTGGATTGTGCACATGCGGATGTCTCAATTGGAGGCAGAGGCACCACTTGCTCAACGCGATCAGAGAAACCTGCGCTCGCAGTACAGGGGAAAAGTAAAGTCGTATAATATTTAGCCAGGAAGGCAGACGCTGCTAGATTATCGTCGTAAGGTTGATTAAGTATTCGAAATATGTCAACCCAGCGCCACGCTTGCGACCTCTCATGGATCCGATGCAGCGTCTTGTCTCTGATCAGTGCGCCAAACAATCTTGCTGTAGAACAGGGTCCAGAAGGAACATGACTGTTTCGGTGGGAACGGAAGATACAAAGTGAAAGGGTGGGCATCAACGGTAATACTGGCGGTCTTCGTGCGGAGGAGCATACGGCGGACCCTGGGGGATGGGGGGTGTGGGTGCCATTGGAGGGCCTCGCGGCCTGCCCATTCCTGCCATGAAGCCGCCAGGCTCCCTCCGGCGCGCACCAGGCCATTCGGCGGGCGGCATGGGCACGGGGGGAGCTTCTCGCGCGGGCCTGCCTTTCTTGGCGCCTTTCTCTCGCCTACCGCCCTCGAAGCCCTGATCTGCGTAACCGGCGGCGGCGAAGGGCGGGCGGGCGACGCTGGGATCTCTCTCGCTCGGCAGCTGCAGGTCGACCAGGCCGTAGAAGTAGTCGAGGACCTCTGGATAGCGCAGCACCGAGGCGCGCCAGTCGGCGTCGATGCCGCGCTTCAGTTCGGCGTGGGCTTCGGCGATCTGGGCCTGCAGCTGGTGCAGGGCGGTGGGGTGGAGAGGCGGCTGGCCGGCATACTGCACGTAGATGGAGTAGAAGGGCAGCGACGACAGATAGGCGGTATGGGCGACTCTGCGGGCGGAGCTCAGACGCTCGAACAGCTGGAGAATGTGCGACCTGGCGTGGCTGATGACCCAGTCTCTGCGCTCGAGTCAGCAGCGGGCTCGCGCGGCGGCGGCGAGGGCGGGACGGGGGACCTGATCTCGTCGAGACGGGCATCCATGGCGCGGTGCTCGGCCTGCTTGACGGCTATCTCGAGCCGCTCAGCCTCGCAGGGACACTCCTGGCCGCGCGGGGCGGGGCTGCCGCAGATGGCGCAGCTGGGCGTGGCATCCGGGTCCATGAGGCCTGGCAGCATGGAGGGCGGCGGCGAGGAGGCGGCTGGCTGGAGCCGGTGAGCAGCTTGGGCGGCATAGTTCATGGGCGAGGCGCAAAGAGCGGAGGCGTGGGGAGACGGCGGAGCATGGCGAGGAGCCGCGCTGGTCGAGCAGGCTGATTCGTGCGAGGCGCGCCTGCTGAGCTGCGGATGTGTTGTTCGAGCAGCCAGCGTCAGCGGATCGGCACCGCGCGCCCCACTGCTCGCACGCGCCTGTCGAGCGCCTGGCCATGCACCCCAGGCGGGATGTCCGTCCGCGCGGCCCTCCGCGCTCTCGTCATTGATGACACGCCCTGAGGCTGCATTAGAGCTGCCGCGATCAGCGATGGCGGCTGGCACCATGCCCGTCCTCTCTGCGCCGTCCCTCTCCAAACGAGCCACAGCTTCCGTGCAACATGACGGCCTGCACTCTTTGCGATCGTGCTCCATCGTGGAACACCATGCGCGCTTCCGATTGGTCGTTCTTGGCTGCGTAGCGGAATTGGACACGCCGATGTCTCGCAGGGTCGGACAGCCGCCAGCAGACGGGCGGTTGAGTCCGGAGGATGGCCGACATGGAAGGCCAGGATCTCGTCTCCGTTGCACCTTCAGCACTCCGGCCTCGACTTTCCACTCCCGTCAATGCCTGTATAAGACCTCCAGATGGCTTGAGCGACACCACGCTGCTCGTCTGCGACTTGTCCGCTTTCTCCGCTCCCTGTCTCATCCCACCGTGAAGGCTTCACCCGCTTCGTTGCTCTCCGGTGCATAGCATTTGTTGCACGTCCGTCCAAAAATGCATCTTAGGATTAGTCGCCAGGCGCTATCATCTCCAAAAGGCTGCCAGCCATGCGAATCGTGGAGCGCTAAATGATGACGATTCAGCCGAGCACCGGGTGGTCACCATCAAGCCACCGCCCGGCTATCCGCCTTTGGAAAATATAGTCGACCTTGCGCTCCCTTCCACTTCACCGACTTCGACTTACGACACGTCCAGCATGATTCGCCCTCGGCCGAACCTGTCGGGTTCAGGGACGAGGTGGAAAGCAGGTTGAAGAGCCTGGATGCACCGTTCCACGCCGAGGTCCACGTGTGTTAAGCGCCTTCGGCCGCGGCTGACCGAGAAGGGCTGAGCCATGGGGATCTGCACAAGGTCCATGGGATGCAGTTCGTGGCTGGACTCGGTACAGATGAGATCCGCACAAAGTGGACAGCAAAGCATCTGCCTCTGAGGGTTTTGATACGGCAATACTCTAGCGACTGGCGGGATCCGCCCATCAGATACTTCAACCGGAAACCCATCGATCTGGCCCATCGCCTCTGATTGAGAAAGATGAAGCGTGTGGCCTGGAGGGAAACGCGGATGCAGGCTGACCCTGGTCCACATTGGCGATCTTCGTCTTGTCCCAGGCTGGATCTGGAAATCCCTTCCTGGCAGTCCGCCAGTGGCCGCGCAGTTGAAGCATTCATGCGGATGAATCGAGTACGCATCTGCGTCTACTCTTACGTCTGGATGAATGCTTCAACTCCTGCCGGGAAGGCCTATCCGGGTCTCAGGTCGTCACGATCATGTCTCGTTGGGCTCTTGAGTTCGGACGAGTATGCCATGGCTTCTCTCTCATGCTTTTCTGGGCGCAGTCAGGTGCAGGAGAGGAGGTTTAGCGGTTACCCGCCGCCAGGAACTGGTTCGCGGGCCTGTGGCCTCTCCCTTGGGGCAGCGATACGGATGGGCTTTAGCGGCTGTGCGACGATAGTCACCCACTGCAGTTGTGGGAGATCTCGCGCGAGACTGGCACGCCGAGTGTTGGCAAGGCGTTGGGTATCGGCCGAGCCACAGCTGGAGGGGTGCATGAGTGGGGATCAGGGGCGGCGGGGGCAGGGAATGCTCCGTCCACTGGTGCGGAGATGCATGACGGAGGGCGACGGCTCAACCCACGACGCGCAGCAGCGGCAGCCGCACGGCAGCCAGCGCAGACGGCGCCGCGGACAGGGCGTGGCGCGCGGGCACCACGGGCGCGCAGCACCGTGGACCAACGACGAGGCCAGCGGACCCTGGAAAGCTTAACGGCCCCCCCTCTTGCGTCACGGCGTGGCTAGTGCAAAAATGTGGAAAATAATGAACGCGGCGGCGACGACGGGCGGGGCTCCTGCTTCTCCTCCTCCTCCGCCAGCTCCCCTCCCAGCCCGCGACCAGCACCACCGCCGCTGCCGCCGCCTGCCGTTGCGCGCCCTGCTGCGCTCGACCCGCTCCCGCCCGCAGCATCCAATGCCACCGCACGGCCCGCTGAAGCCAAGCTGATTCCCACCGCGACACCCGCTCCGAGCCCTGCCCTCGCTGCCTCCACCATGCCTCGCCCGCCCGCCGTCGTCATTATCGCGCGGCAAGCCTGTCCCTGCCTCCTCTGCATGCTGCTGGCTAACCTGCTGCAGGCACGGCGCCCGCCTCGACGCCGCCGACAAGACCTGGCATCTCACCTCGCCCACGCCCTACGACCCTCCCCTGACATACGGCGGATGGACCCAGTCGCGCGCCCTGGGCACCCGCATAGCCAGCCTGCTGAGTGTCCGCGACGAGGCTGACGGCCGGAGCGGCAGCCTCGACGCTGCTCTGGACCACGTTTCCTCGCACAGCCCGGACACCCGCCGGCCCCGCAAGCACAAGGTCGTCGTCCACAGCTCGCCTTTCCTTCGGTGCGTTCAGACTGCCGTCGCCATCAGCGCCGGCATTGCCCAGTTCCAGGCCTCGCCGTCTGCCTCTAGGTCCCGCAGCAACTCGCCGCGCCGCCGCGCTTCCCTGCACTCCATATCTGTCAATGGCCGCGGCGCCGAGCGCTCTCCCGGCCCCAAGGCCATTCCCGAGCCCGAGGACAATCCCACGCGCAATGTCCTGGGCAAAGCTCTCCAGAGGAAAGGCATCGACAAGACCACTCTGCGCATTGACGCCTTCTTGGGCGAGTGGCTTTCGCCCGACTACTTTGACCTGATCACCCCGCCCCCGAACTCTACTATGATGGTTGCCGGCGCCAAGGCCGACTTGCTCCGTCGCGGTGAATACATTGATACTCGCCCCAATTCTTCGCAGGGCTCTGGCAATTTCCCCGGCGGATGGGGCTCTGACAGGGCTGCTGGCGCCGCAAGCAACTTCAGCGCCAACGGCGGATCGCTGTCAGGCATCGGCAGCCTCGCTCAAGCCCTGCCACTGCGCGACCGGGCCAGCAGTCAGGGAAGCGTGTCCAGCGCTGCCAGCAGGGCAAGCCGCAAGCGCGATACCGCCATCCCGACCTCGACGAGGTCTGATGCCGGCATCTACAGGGCTCCCGTGCCCTCTTACGCCGTTTCTCCCGCAGAGCCCATCCCCCGCGGCTATGTTGCTCACGCACGCGATGCTTGCGTCGATGTCGATTACCAATGGGACAGCATGCGCGAGCCGCAGGAGTGGGGCGACGGCGGCGAATATGGCGAGGAATGGAGCGCCATGCACAAGCGCTTCCGGCGCGGTCTGAACAGGATGGTGTCCTGGTACAAGGAACACGGTGTTGCAGGACACCCTGACGAGGCGGTTGTTGACTCGCATGATGAAGAAGACGACGACGAAGACCTCGTCTTGGTCCTCGTCACCCACGGCGCTGGTTGCAACGCCCTGATCGGCGCTCTCACCAACCAGCCTGTCCTACTAGATGTTGGCATGGCATCGCTGACAATGGCAGTAAGGAAGAGTGTCCCAGATGAGAAGCCCACCGAGACTGAAAGCCGCACCCCTTCGCCCCTGAATGAGCGTCGGAGATCCGGTCTGGATCATGGTTTGGCGGATGAATACGAAATGGTGCTCGTTGCGTCGACCGAGCACTTGCGTGTTGGAGCTGACCCGGCCAAAGCTGGACTCTTGTCGGACGCAGATCAGATGGGCGATTTTCAGCGGCGGTATGGGGCTCACGCTGCGGCTGGCAGTCCGATCGACAACGTGGGAGAGCCTGCGCGCAGGACCAGTAGCTCTCTGGGAAGCATGAGGCGCAGTTCAACCATTCACGCTCTGACTAGGAGCTATACCCCCAGTCCCGGTCGTCATACTCCCAGCAGTCCGAGTCTCGGCCCATCGACTGGTCTGTGGAGCAAGCCGGCGCCCAAGGAAGAAGCGCCATCCGAGGGCAGGAGCAGCCCAAGCGTCGATTTCCTGTTAAACTTTGAGAACGCCGAGAACGGCAGCGCAAAGAGGGAGAAAGAGCAGGAGGCCCCGGAAAAAGCAGAGGAGGAGGATAACATCACGCCGCTGCCCCCCACCATTGGGAGATCGATGAGCCAGCATGGACTGTGGGGGTCAGTGCCGTCTGGAGCGCGCACCGAGCGGGAGAGAGGGCCGAAGAGAAGGTGGACTATCAACGAGCGGGACGGCTGAGACAGAAAAGAGGTTTCCAAGAGTAATGTATCATCACGGTCTGGACGGGGTTATCCTAATAGAGCGTCGGCGTTTTGGGGCGGATCTCCAGCTCTTGCATCACGATGAATGGCTGGAAAAGGTTGCATAATGCATGAAAGCATCAGTAGATGTTGCGGCAGTCTTTTTTTCTTAGCAACATCTGCACACATCTCATGGCTCGATACCCTCACAAAAGAACAATCAAACCACTTCTGTGCCGCTCGCGTGCGTGAAGATGTGACCTCGGGACTGGCAGGTCTTGCGGAGCGCATTTCTTGGCGCGCTGGTCACGTGCGGCGCGATTAGCAATCAACGCGCCTCACCGCTGACGCAACGGGACTGCTACCGACGCTGCGCCCCAGCCAGGAGCTCGCGACGAGCCCGCCAGCACTTCTTTATCCAGCCGCATGGCATAGCAGCGACCGGCTCGATACCCGACTCCTGATCTCGACACCATGCGTCCGTTCCTCCTCGCCGCGTGGCTCCTGGCTGCGCTGAGCTGGGCGGAACACACGTCCAACTGGGCCGTCCTGGTCTCGACGTCGCGCTTCTGGTTCAACTACCGCCACCTTGCCAATGTCCTCTCCGTCTATCGCACCGTCAAGCGCCTCGGCATCCCCGACTCGCAAATCATCCTCATGCTGCCCGACGACATGGCGTGCAATCCGCGCAATGCCTTCCCCGGCACCGTCTACAACAACGCGGACCGCGCGCTGGATCTGTACGGTGACAACATAGAGGTTGACTACCGCGGGTACGAGGTGACGGTCGAGAACTTCATCCGCCTCATGACGGATCGTGTGGGTGAGGACATGCCGCGCAGCAAGCGCCTCTTGACCGACGACCGCAGCAACATCCTGGTCTACATGACGGGCCACGGCGGCAACGAGTTCCTGAAGTTCCAGGACGCCGAAGAAATCAGCGCGTTTGATCTCGCAGATGCTTTTGAGCAGATGTGGGAGAAGAAGCGGTAGGCTGCGCAGCGAGAGCGTGTAGGCACGAACAACGCTAACGTGCGCCTTCGGCAGCTACCACGAGATGCTCTTCATGATTGATACCTGCCAAGCCAACACCATGTACAGCAAGTTCTACTCGCCAAACATCATTGCCACCGGATCGTCCGAGATCGACCAGTCCTCGTACTCGCATCACGCCGATAACGACGTTGGCGTGGCCGTCATCGACCGCTACACGTACTACAACCTCGAGTTCCTCGAGACCCAGGTCAAGGATCCCTCGTCCAAGTTGACTTTGGGCGACCTGTTTGACAGCTATGACGAGGCCAAAATCCACAGCCATCCCGGCATAAGGTACGACCTCTTCCAGGGAGGGGAAAAGGCGGCGAGGGAAAGGCTGGTCATGGATTTCTTTGGCAATGTGCAAAACGTCGAGGTTGAGGGCGTCGGCCGCAATGCGACCAAGCTGGAGGAAGAGCTGGAGTATCTGAGCAGACTCATTGAGGCTGCCAAGCAGAGACAAAACGAGACCGAGGCCGCGGCCGCTTACGCCGCGGGCGCGGACAAGCAGGAGGTGTCGGTCGAGCCTGAAAATGCAAAGAGGTTCGAGGGTGCCGCCAAGATTCATCGAGATGACGGGTGGGGCAAGCAGCTCATCGGCCTGGCAGCGGCGATAGGTATTGCGGGCGTGTGGGCTGCTGGATCCTGGCTGGAGTCCTAGACGAAGTTGCATTTTTCTTTCCCTGAATCCATGTTTTGCATGCGTCCTCTCACGCCATGTGCAGTCTGCTAAGCCCCTCCACGCCCCTCAGTCGGAGTCTATGAGAGACCCTTGTCCGCCAAAGAGCTCGAGATTGGCTGACACAATAGAGCTCAAGCATAAATTGTTCCGGAACACAAGGTGCACCATCCCAGTCATTCGCCTAAAGCGGTAATGGGTGAGCCAGCTACGGACAGATCGGACACATTGGACACGTTTGAATAACCATGATGGGCTATGCCAAGACGGAGCAAGCAGTTAGTTCCTGTTTGCATATAGTCTATCGGGCATGGGCGCCTGAGTGGGCTTGGCCACCAAGACATGGATCTGCAGCCTGTGCACAGACGATGGCGCAGCAGATGGAGAAGAGGAGCGTCCATACGGAACTTGTGTGCTCGACGTCTGGATAAATGCTGAGAGCTACCAGTCAGCAGGAGCATGGGAAAGCCAGGGCGGAGCGTCGGATCGCAGCCGTGCGACGCGGGGCCGGAGAGGAGGCATGGGCTGCTTGCTCTGGCGAGAAAGAAGCATGGCGGGTGTGGCTATGCTGCGGGGGAGGGCAGCGGAGACTGGATGGGTTTCGGGGTGGACGGAGTTGTTTGGCGAGCAAACGCCTCATCGCAGTCTCACAAGCTTTCGTGGGACAGCGCCAAGCTCAGGCTAAGCGTCAGCCGGGCAGGAATGAGGCAACGCCAAGCGCTGCCCGGCGCAAGAGTTTCTGTTGCCCAGCGATGCCCTCCGCAGCGGCCTCGGTCTGCACGAATCCCGCTTGGCTGCCATTGGCCCGCCTGCGCCCGCCTGCCGCCCTGCCGAAACCGCCTCCGAGTATCACTCACGTCGTATCGTCGAGCGGCTGGGCTCGACCGGATCTCTGCACCGTCCGGCTTGGATGCTGCCAGCTTGGGAGTGAGCGAAAGCAGAGGCGTGCTCCTGCCGGCTTGGGCGCCGGCGTCGACGGTATAAATTCCGGCCTCCGCCACAACCAGCAGCCTCATCACCAGCTTCGTCACTCGGCTCTTCTCCCATTCCATCACCTCCAGAGACCTTTGCAAGGTTTCCTATTTCCTTTCCATCTTCATTAATTGGTAATCGCGGTACCTGCCGGCAGGATCACCTAATCGTCTCTTGACCAGCTCCCTCATTTTTTCTAATCCGTAATACCAACTGCGCCCAGCTGCCAGTATGCATCTCTCCGCCATTGTCGCTGCCACCATCTGTGCCTTCAGCCCGCTCGTCGCCGGCCACGCTGCCATCATCCGCGCTACTGGTGACCAGGGCGGCAACGGTTCTGCCATTGGCAGTAAGTGTTTCCCTCCACAGTCTGCCGCAACAGCTTCTAATCACGATCTCAGTTGACGGCAGCACTCCCCGTGATGGCACTCGCCGGAACCCCTTCCAGCAAGACTCCACCCGCTTCAGGGGTGACAACGCAGACACCTGCGGTGAGACGATTGGTGCTGGCGCCAATGATGTCCAATCCGGAACCTCACAGGTCCTTGCCACCAGCGGTGGCCAGCTTCCTCAGGTCAGCGCCGGTGGTAACATCTCCATGACCCTCCATCAAGTCAATTCCGATGGCGCTGGTCCTTACACCTGCATGATCGACGCCACCGGCACTGGCACCAACTGGCAGCAGATCAACGTCGTCTCCAACGTTGAGGGCAACAAAAGGGGCCGCAACAGGGATGGATCCGAGACGGATCACGTACGTTCTTCTCCTACCTCCTCCTCTGTTTTAATGAACAACCAACTGACGCCACCACAGGCTCTTGTCGCCGAGATTCCCGCTGGCCAGAGTTGCACCGGCACCGTCGCTGGCCAGAACAACGTCTGCATGGTCCGTTGCCAGAACCCTGCCAACGCAGGCCCTTTTGGTGGTTGCGTTCCGGTTCAGATGGCTGGCGCTGCCAGTGCTGCTGGTGCTGCTACCCCTGCTGCCGCCGGCGCCGCCAGTGCTGCTACGCCCGCTGCCGCTGGTGCTTCGGGCCAGAGCGCTGCTGGTGCTGCGGATTCCGCTGCCGCCGACGCCGCCGAGCCTGCTGACAAGAGGAAGAGGCGCGTCACGTTCAACGCTTAGGCGAACACAGCACCAACCTACCAGATGATCCGCATTCCCTATTCGGGGGATAGTTTAGCCGAGTTGCTTGCAAGCAAGCCTCTTAGAGAGTCTCACGAATACCATGTCCAAGTTAACTCAATACCCATCATGGTAACTTATTATCAAATGGTTATATTTCTTCATCCACATGGGAGGCAATACCGGGAATATGGCGCAGAACAAAATGCCAGAGACATGTTTGAGGACACTCTCGTGGTGTGCAGGCTATAGTGCCGGGCAACTCAATGTTGGTTAAATACATATATGAAAAGTAAACACCTCGCTTGGCGGCTGGGAAGCACCTGTGAAACTGCTTTTCCGGGGGAATGAAACCCTGTCCGTAGCAGGCTTTGTTCGCAAAACACGGTTCAAGCCGGGTGACTCCCTTCCCGTCCAGTTCTCTCACACGTGCCTAAGTCTTTCGGGAATGGTCTATATGGAATCTGCCCGGGTACATCCCTGTCAACTTGGCTCAACGGTCAGTCAGGCTTAGTACGGGGCAGTAAATCCGTACGAAGGAGAATAAGACCTGATTTCTCAAGAAATGCAGAGAACTGACGTGCGTGTGTATATACAGCTTGTATCCACTCCAGGGATTGAGAAGGTCTACAGCCTCTTGGTATGAAATGCTGCAAAAGCATGCTATGTAAAGGATGCTGTACCTCTGTAGAACAATGCCTCGACCGGCTCAGCGTAATGATTTAGGTTCCTGAGGACCAATAAAATGCCATGACTCCGCTATAGTACACTTTTGGGTTCTGAGTCTCGCCGTCTACTCTTGATCCTCACATGCTACCTTTTTGCCTTTTTCTCGATACTCCCAGTCTCACGCCGAGAACTCACGTCCAAGCTGCATATAATTCCAGCAAACTACAATATTCTGTTAGTGGAGATCTTCTCACCGTCATATGCTACAGAAATACTTACTTTGGTGTCCCAGATCTTCGCCGAAATAAGCCTTCATAAGATCCTCGCCGTCGGCGGTGCCGTCGTCAGGATCGTAGCACACCGCCTTCTTACCCACAGCCAGACCAATCATAGGAGGAATCGGGTCAAGTTTTTTGAAAGCGGGCTCTATACCATAGAGCTTATTGAGCATCTGCTGGTGGATGTTGGTTGCCACGTATTGTCCCATGTGCATTGCTGCGCCGCAACGCTTGATGCCGGACCATGATACAATGTCGCCAGCAGCGTAGTGGCTGCTCGCATTAGGCACATTGTCGATTAAACTCATCCTAGAATTGGGATCAGTTGTTGACGTCTGGAGATGGTTGCTCGAAAGCCATACGTAGGGTGAACTTTTACATAACCGTCTGGGTCCAGCACGGCGCTCGGCAAGAATGATGAGGTCGGCACACTTTTAGAGATGGCATTGATCACTTGGCCAGCAATCAAGTGCGTCTCATCCGACAAAGTTAGTTTGAAAAGAGTGGAACCATCGTCTGTGTCGACAGGAGTGGTGCCGGTGACTCGGCGGCCCAGAACGACTTCGACGCCTGCTTCCTTCAGCACCTCAGCAGAGCGGTCTTTAAAGTCATCTGGGAGCGGTTCCGAGGACAGAAGCCTTTGACGAGAGTGCACAAGCGTGACCTTCAACGCAGGATACACCAGCTTGAGCTCAGCGGCCATTTCAATTCCCACGGCACCTGTATCACGGTAAGAGAAAACTCGGCAACGGGTATCCATAACTATACATACCACCTCCGATAACAACCACACCTTCGCGGGCACTTTTCAGCTTCCGGATGTGATTTCCGACTTCAGTGAGGTACGAAGCCTTGTCCAGAGACTGCGGCACGACTGGCCAGGCCCGCCTGAGGCCGGAGCCGATGACCAGATAGTCGTATTTCTCTTCGAATTGCGTCTTGGATGCAGCCTCAGAGATGGTGGCAACCTTCTTTTCGCAATCGACCGAAACGACGCTGCCATGCACATGGCGCACGCCGGGTGCCTTCAGCGCGGCAACGTCGGTGAATTTGGCCCACGCCTTGGGAGCAAACTCCTCAGAAGCGTGGGCGAGCGGCGTGGAGATCAGATGCACTTGGATGCTGTTCAGCGGGCAGACTGGGGTGTGCTGGGAGTGCGCGCCGTACAGAATCCATCGCGTTCGTCGACGATGGTGATCTCGACGGGGATCTTGCGTTGCGCGGGCGGAGTTTCCAAGTCGAAACGCGCAGACTTGCCATGACAAAGGTCCAGCAGATTCAGCCCAGCAGAAAGACCGGCATAAGAGCCGCCGATCACCAGGACTTTGAAAGGAGCGTGGCAGCCGTTCGTGGCAGGGTCAGCACTGGAGGACATGGTGGGCGAAACGAGAGTCTTCGGCTCGGAGGGAGCAGAACGGCGCCAGTTGCTGAATACATATCTCCAGAACGCTCCGGTCCGCGGCGCGAAGAGCTCCTCTGGGTTACGAAGAAATTCAGCCACGAGGACACGCCAGGCCCAAGAAGAGACGTCCCGATATCGGGTTGCCGTGCATCTCGTCGACAGGGGCCGCCATGCGCCACGGTTCGACGGAAAAGCCGGTTGCAGTGCCAATAAAGTTATCTGATGGCACTATTGCGGGTAATAATCAGATGGAGCCAGGGAAGGACGGAAGGATGGAGCCTCGTAAGCCGTCGACGAAATGGGGTGGTGGGGCCGTTCATCGAGCACCGACATTGCGCCACCGGAGGAGACGCGAGCAGAAATTTCATCCTGGCCATTCAAGCCGCGGCCGCTCAGCTTGCCTGAAGACTGGACAGTCTTTTCTTGCAGAGCACCGAACAGTGCGTACGTCCAAGTGAAAGAAGTCGTTCCCCTCCGAAAAACAAGACGCCGCGGTTGTGGTTCTGGGAAGCGCACGCGGCGTCCTGCACATCATCTCAAACATTGTGGGTGTGCGCGGTGGCCAACTGGGGAATCCCGTCTCTGCTCTTTGACACGCCTTCTGCTTTCCAACGACGATTCGTCTGTGCACTCGGATTCCTCTCGTTCGAAGCACGGCATTCGCCGTGTGATTTCAGTTTCATTGGACATATCTGACGACACGTGCATGATACCGTAAATTATACTCCATACATGTCCAAGACTGTGAGCTGAGCATACCTAGTCAAATAAATTGTTCTGGGTATGGAGAAACAAATCAGCAAGGCCAATGCAGCATATATACATATGTTTATGGACTGTTGTGCTGGCTTTTTTTTCAAGCTTACAACCCTTTCACCTTCAAAAGAATCACGCTGAAGTTGAGACATACTTCTCTTCGCAGCCCAGATGCGAGTGCGGGGGATCGGCGAGCCAAGGGCTTTCTGAGAGTCTCGGACTTCTTTCAGCGGCTCTAGAAGCTGCATCAAGCAAGTCAATAGTCCGGTTCAAGAAACGATTATCCACAAAAGCGGGACAGAACTGTAATCATTCAGCCTACATCCGAGGTCGACTGTATCTGACGCTTTTACTAGTATTTGCTTCAGATCCGTCATGGCCCGTCCACCGCGGCTTCTAGAGTTCTATCCACCATTCCCAAAAAGCACGTCAATCCTTGCCTCCCTGTCCCAGACTTTCACACCGTCCGATCTCCTCTTGAAATAGACAATCCGGTGCTGCGGAATGAACTCCTCATCTGTTTGGTCTTGCTTCCAGCGATCCAATGCAATCTCACGAGTTCCTACAAAGCGGTCTATGTAACCGACTGTGTAGTCAAGGCTGTTGAGGTTGGGATCCCAGCGGAGTCGGTTGAGGATGTCGGTGGCAGGACGCAGCTTCTTGCTAGAGGAACCTTGAACCGGCTTGGCGATGGGTTCTTCGGTTGCATCATCGGCGCTTGGAGATCCCAAGACTTCTTCAATACGGGCATCTACGGCGGGCAACATGCCCTCATCTTCCTCTTCGTCGTCTTCAAATTCCCAGTCGTTCTCTGGGAATTCAGGATCCTCCAAGCCGCTCTTGTCAATCCTGAGGTGTTCGACTTTGGACCGGCTTACATGTCTGACATCAACCCATGCTGTAGAGGGGTCAAAGAAGCTCTCGCTGCCGCGAATTTGTTCTGAGAACCGCTCCAGAACGCTATTCAGTCTGTTCTGAGCATATTTGCGATCAGCCTCGGTCTTCGCATCAGGTTCGACGCCCTGTCTCTTTGCAAGGCCGACAAGATAGCATCTGTATCGATCATCCTTGCCATCTTTATCGCTGGTGGTCTCATTTCGAGTGAACTGCGCCGGCCAGATCTGGGCATGAATCTCTGGGACCCTTTTGTGTAGATCTGGATTGCTCTCCGTTAGCCAGAGTAGATGCTCTTAGTAGGAGAATAGGAGAAAGCGATGACTAACCGAGAAGTAACACAGGGCACCGGCTCTCTAT
The DNA here is from genome assembly GCA_037356115.1 of Neofusicoccum sp. Z2. Taxonomy (NCBI): domain Eukaryota; kingdom Fungi; phylum Ascomycota; class Dothideomycetes; order Botryosphaeriales; family Botryosphaeriaceae; genus Neofusicoccum; species Neofusicoccum sp. Z2. The sequence continues at coordinate 259,231 of JBAWJY010000007.1, forward strand.
CCAACCGACCAGCTCCCTCCACTTTGCTGGGTTCGCGCCCCAATACTGCACATCAATTTGGATGTAGCTCTTATAGGTGGCCAAGAAGTCAGTTATGCCATCTCCATCCTTACCCACGATACTTGTCCAAGAAACATCAGAATCCGTGTCTGCTTGCTTTCGAGAAACAAGCTCGTCTGCGCGTTGAAGCTCATCCACAAGGACCCTGACGGCCGGCAGAGTAGCTGCCCTTGCCACATTGGTACGCGGGACATGAAAACCTAACACAACCATTGGTTCACCGGTACGTCGCTGGTAGGCCTTCGCCCCTCCAAAGGCTGAAGTCATGAGCGGATCCTCGACAACGTCTCGCTCCCAGTTAAACCTGGAATAGTACCGGAAAAAAGCGCAGACCATGTGAGCAGCAGTGATGGAACCTACATCACTGGCGCTTTTCTGGTGATAGAGCAGCTTTGCAACGCGATCCAAAAGCAGACAAATGTGAGTGCCGCTAAGGAAGCCAAATCGCGCAGCGTAAATGCCGCGGCCCATGGCCCAGAGAACCAGGAAGCGGTACGCGATACGGAAAGCCGCCGGATCCGGGGCAGATTGCAAAAGGTGTGTTAGGTCTCGGATTGCTTTCAGCTTGGATAGCGTCTGCATTGACAGAGAGAAGATGGGATCAGTGGCAGGCAGGGATAGTGGGACGGGCCAGCTGGGCATAATGCGGTCAGTTTTCATATATATATATCTTTTTGCTAGAGGCGAAAGATGCATACCAGTCGGCAATGTGTGCTGCAGCACAGTACTGCATATCGAGCCTTACCCCTTGAACATCAAGCTCAAGCATTGTTCCCGAGTGAGCTTCGACCTTTCGAAGGATGCGAACGCCCTGGGCGGCTGCTCTTTTTAGACTCCGAATGGCCAAGGTGAAGAAAGTCTTGGAGCTGACGGAGCTAATACACAGGCAATCGATGTCGGAGGCGGTATTCCAGGCATCTAGACCGTACGAGCCGACTGGGACGATAACGATTGGAATCTTGTTCCCAGTGGTGGAGAGCTGCTGAAGCAAGCTCTGCACCAGCGCAAAGATGTCTTTTCGCTTATGTGCATCAGCTTCGGTCGGAAAAGTCTGGTGATTTGTGACGAAAGTCTTCATGGACTCAGAGTCCAGCCCCGGAGGTGGACTGATCGCAGGGAACTCCTGTACTTCTGTAGTGCCCGGACTCGAGGCTTGCATGAGCTTCAAGGTTGCTCTGACTCCCCAGTGGTCGCTTCCACAAGTTTGACCTCCTTCTTCAGGAAAGCCAAACATGTTGAATCCACCTATCTCCAGTTCGCCTTCTCCCTTGACCAGGATCCTGTCGTAACGTTGCGGCCTGCGGGTCAATCCGTGGCCAACGCTTGCCGCGGCGAGCGGGTTTGTCCCTGGGTCAAAAGTTGCACCCTGCTCTCCCTCGTAGAGATCATCGTTGACTTCCTCATGCTCCGAAGCATTTTTTCGTTGTGATTGAGAAATGGTCCATGAATCTACGAGTCCAGCTTGCGAAAGAAGCTCCTCCAAGCTCTGCAGTGAGCGAGCCGTTTGAGAGGAAATTGACCGAGTCTTCAGTGCATCTTCAACAGTGCGCGTTGAAGTGGTCATGTTGAAATCTCCGGTAACGATCCATGGGCTTTCCGGGTAGCTCTTGGACAGGTGATGCACGAGTGTGCGCAATTGGCTTTTCTTGGCCGCAACAGAACCGTCCGTGAGGCCACAAGTGAGGTGTATCCCCGCCACGATCAAAGGGTGGAAGGCGCCGGCGTCGTGGGATCTGCCGATGCGGTTCATTTTGATAACCACAGCACCTTTATGCCGCCTTTCAAATGAGACCATTTCCCAGTCGAAGGACCAGCGGGACAGTATGACGATGTTGCGTAGGCTGAGGAGAGGACCGATTTCCTCTTGATCTGGTGGGGCATGTGATGCGTGTGGATATTGCTTCCGAACCTCGGCGTTTCGAAGCAGATGACACAGGAAATCATCGGATACCTCCTGGAGCACAAGGATGTCGGCACGTGCGGCATCAGAGAGGATGGCTCGGACAAGAATGTCGAAGCGCTCCCAGGCAGGTGGGGAAATGGAATCCACCAAAACGTTGTAGCTGGATATCTTTAATGCTGGCGGCATATCGCTCCGAATTTGTGCCGTTGCAATCATAGAGCATGGAAGCCAGACCGAAGTGGATGGATCGAAGCGGTATGTTGTCCCCGGTTGGATACTGCTTGTCCTATTTGGTAAAACAGGGGGGAACTGGGACGATGAAGATTCTTTCTCTTCCCACATTGAACGCTCCTTTTCTCCTCCATGCGCACTCGACCCCACGAGCATCGGAATAGTCTTCCATAACTTCATGGCCTTGTCCTCTCCTCTCACCAGGATGGCGAGCCCGGTTATTTCCCAATCAATTGCGGGAAGCCTGCATGCCTTGGCCAAAAGCGAGTCGCGCAGTTCGCCATTGGTAGCCCCAGCTTGCCCTATGGTTAGATGGGGATGGTACGGGTCCGTGCTCTCCCTGCAGAATTCTTTCAAAATGGCAAGGCGGAGCTGCTGCAGGGCCTCGTCTTGGGAAGGGCATATGTAGACGGTGCTACTGTGTTTATGGTCGAAACACCCTGATCCGTCGAGTTTCAGTCGAATGCTGCCAGACTGGATCTTGCTAAGAGCTGAGTAAACGAGAGAGGTGGCCGTGGAGAGAGAGTCTGGATGAACGAATGGATAGATCAGGTTGACATGGGCGGGCCATTTCCGGTAGGCTTTGTCGTACGCAGCGCGCAAAGAGTTAGTGTCGTTAACCAAATGTGCGGGAGGTATGAGCGCCAGGGCAGTCTGGTGGCTCGTGAGCTCTGGGACAGTAGCCATAATAACAATCAGAAAGTAGAAACTAGGATGTCAGCTGTCGAGGTAGCGGCTAGAAGGGCATGCATTCCAGGAGATAATATGCGCGCGCGGGGCATCGCTCGACGAGCAGTGCATGACGAGCGTGTCGCACAGCCTGCGGCTTGGCCATGCATTGGAGCAAGACTGTGACTCCTGCCGTGAGTCAAACGAGTTGAATACGATGGAGAGGTAGGTGTGGAGTCGGCTCGGTGAGTCAAGCAGCCGTGTGGCGGTGCTGTTTAGCGCCGAAAAAAGCGTGGCCGCTCCGCCGTTTCGCTTCGTTGCTCACACCACACCATCCTCTGATGTACATACATCGCCATTGAACATTGTTGGGCCATCGAGTGAAGCGATCATTCACTCTAGCAGTGATTCCCGGGGAGATACGCCACCGCTTTACTTGTAGAGCAGCACAGAAGACCACACTGTGCCTACCCGGCGCACATTGCAGTTTCTCAGCTGCGACCATTGCACTTCTCTTCGAAGCCGACCCAAACGCATAAAAGAAGAGTCAAGGTATCGTGGCGACTATCGCAACTTCAATGTTCATATCACCACAAGAGCATCTAAGAATCTCGGTTCGCTCCACCTTGTCGATACGAGAAAGTGGAGTATATGCCGCGAAGTGATTGTGGGTCACCAAGCGGATGACTCTGATGCGGCGTTTCGCTGCGGCTGACGCCTGTCGCACGGATCGGGCACTGGTGGCTTCGAAACTTCGAAACTCGCCGCCGGTTGATCATTGTGGCGGCCACAGAGCGTTGCAAACTGGACGGGACGATCACTTGCATTAATGGCCCTTGTTCCTACACGTTCAGTTGCACTCTGAGTACTTGACTGATCAGATTAATATGGGATTTATATTGACTCAGAACCCATAATATCAGTAGTTTCATATACACTAAGCCGTCTTCACAAACGCACTTTTCGTCCTCAACCACGTCTCCATATCCATCATGCCAGGGTAGATCTTTTTCAACGCGGTCACGTCCGCCTTGTACCCCTCATCCTTGAACCAATCGATCATAGTTCCAATCTCCTTGACGCCATGCTTGAGTGCCTTACCCAGCAGTCCGAATGTTGTCCCGGCGGGGCTGCCGGTAACATTTTCAAATTTCTGGTTCAGCTGCTCGAAAGTCATCACGTCGCCGGCCAATCCAATAGCCTTTTTGTTCCACCACCCCGGCTGCTCGAATGCCATTGCGGTGAAGACGCCAATATCCGAGGTGGCCACCCACTGCAGTGGTTTGTCCTTCATGGTATCGCGCAAGGCAGTCATAAAGACCTTGCCTGGGAAGCTCGGCTCGAGGTTGTCCATGAAAATGGCTGGGCGGAAGACCGTCCAACCCATGTCACTCTTCTCGTCGGCGGTAGAGTCGCGCAGGTGCTGTTCAATTTGATGCTTGGTGATGAAGTGCGGTACCGGTGTCGGGTTCTCCCAGGATCTGGCATCTCCTCCGCGCTCAACGCTGCTGTACACAAAGTGTTTGACTCCTGCTTTTATCGACTCATCAACCAGAGCTTTTCCCTGTTTCACCTCGCCCTCGAGCGTGACGCCCTTGCCCATCGAGACCTGCACCGAGTACACGCCCCATATCGATGTGGTCGTAGCAACCCTTTTGGCCGAGGCGAACACCGCAGGCACGTCGTCAAGATTCCCTTCAACAAGCTTGATGGAGGGTGATTTGGCGACAAGCCGTTTGGCGCTGGCGGATTGAGCGTCGCGGGTCAGGGCGAGAATGGTAAAGTCAGGCGACCGACGGGCGATGAGCGCGTCGATTACGGAACCGCCTTGCTTGCCAGTGGCACCGGTGATGAGGAGGACGCGAGACATGTTCGACAGTGCAAGACGATCGACGGCAGGTGCAGTTCGTCTGATGATCAATGAGAATTTGGAGTTCAGAATTCGCAGGGGCACCGCAGGTTGTTTAATTTCATTCTTGTAAACGCCACCGCAGCCAACACCATGTAGGTTATCGTGCAGAGCCTTAGCCTCTATGATGTTCGAATGCACCTGAGCGCTCTTTTGTCAGCTTGCGGTCTGTCGGTCTTGCGCGCGAAAGAACTCGGCGAAGCCTAAACTACCTAGCGAGCTCGGCCTCTACACGGCGCGCGGCTTACCAATCGCTCTCGCGCGTATCAGGTTGCGAGATACGGCCCGAGCCTCCTGCACCGCGGCTGCGCGTCTTGATTGCAGCCTGAACCGGAGCATACGACGGTCGGCCCACGATGGTTGCGCCTGGTTTCAGCTGGTTCTCTATGAGACCTGTGAGAAGTGCGTCATCGAATCCATACCTTAGCTACGTCTTTTAACAATTAGATGCTGTTTTTTCGTGACACTCTAGACTCTTCCATCATCATATAAAAATCACAGCCACGGCCTGGGCCGAATGAAAGCAAGCCATCAACAAGCTTATACCGTAACGAAAGGATTATATTCAATGTTCGTATTTCATCATACAAGACTTAATATCTACTGGTCATTTACTCGATCTGCTTCAACGGTCAGCTGATTGACTTTGAAGGTACGTGATACACAGCGTTACTCATCATCAGTCTACTACCATGACGGGCACAAAAGAGGCAGTCCAGGAGAGTGAAATCAAGGCCGCGGCAGTGCGTGACTTGTACCTCCAAAGCACAGCCATACGCCACCACAATGATACTTTACCCAGATCCTTCTCCAGATCTGCCGTTTGGGTACCGCTAAGCGACACAGAGTTCAAACTTTGCTCAAAAAATCAGTACACCTGCAGAATGAATGTATTGTAAGATGCACTCTATCCACCCTCGAGAAGTCTATCTTCCCAGTCCTACACCAGAACTACTGAAACGCAGCTTTGTTCTTCTCAAGGAACTCCTTCCACGTTGTCGGCTTCAGGCCCACTTCAGCCAACATGCCAAGGCTCTCCTTCAGATCTTTACCAGCAAAGTACCCAGGATCCTCAATGAAGAGATGGTTCTCAAGCATCTCCTCTCCGAGCGGTCCGGGCAGTGCGCTCTTGAACGTATCTGCATCGATGTGCACGAAACGCGCCTGATTCCCAGTCACCTCTTCAAACTCAGAGAGTAAGCGCGAAGGCGTATAGTAGTCGGCTGCTGCAAGGATCTGGGTATTGAGGACCGTGGGGCGCTTGTGGATGGCGGCCACGACGAACTTGCCTGTTGAGAGTACGATCGTCAGCCTCAAGGACTGCTTAAGTCAAGCCTATGTCTGAATATACTTACCCATGTCCTTTGCAATGTCGATGAGAGGGAACTTCGAATCCTTGCTGATGGGGTACGCCAACGTGTACACTCCGTCCTCACCCTTACTCAGCATGCCAGTCTGCGTGTAGTTGGTCATGAAATAACCGGGCAGTACGAAGGTACACGAGACTCCGCTTAAGCGAATATAACGCTCGACTTCGGCCTTCTGATCGAAGTGTGGGACATGTTTGAGCCTTCCATTGGTGCTCTCTGTTACATGGAGAAGGGAGGAGAAGATAAGGTGTTGGACCCCAACCTCCTTGGCGGCATCGGCCACATTCTTGCCTTCGGTAAGCTCGGCATCTGGCGCTCCTGCTCCCCAGTTAGGGGTGGTCACCAGAAAAACAGTGTGCGAGCCCTTGACGGCTTCAAGAAGAGAGGCCTTGCTGCTCATATCGGCCTAGACTCTGTCAGATCTCCTTTGATCTCATAGTGCAAAAAAAAAATGTCATACCGTTTTCATCTCAACTCCACGGGCCTGGAGGGCCTGAGCTGCCAGCTTCGAGACATCGCGAGTGATTCCACGGATTTTGAACTCTTTGGAAAGCGTAACATCGGCAAGAATCGCCTTGATGACAGAGCCTCCCTGGTTGCCAGTAGCTCCAAAGACGGTGATGAGCTTGGGCATGGTGCAGAATGTAAAAGTGGGGCTCTTGCTGTGTGGCGAGTCTTCAGTTTTGAATGCACTATTCCACGGTGTGCTGGTTCAACTTATTCCCTTGACGTCTTCGTTAGACATATATCTAGAAGATACTCCTATAACTTATAGCTATACTTGCTTCAAGATGCACTGAGCCTCTCGTTCTGGTCCACATTAGTAAGTCTCTCGCACTTCGGCCTCGGGTTCATGGAGCTACTCGCGTCTCGCGCCTCGGATTCACCGCCCTCAATATATTCCCTACTCTGAGATCTGTAAGCGTTGTACCCTGCTCGCTAAAACCCTTTCTCTCTTGGCAAAGGCCCACTCAACTCATACAATAACACCGAGTTATAAATCTTCACCGACACGATGCATAGTGTGCCCTCTGCCAATCTAGCCTTCTCTAAAGCTTCTTTCAACACTCGCACCTCGTCTCGAGATAAATTTCGTCGCTCTTGGATTTGTATATGCATGCGAACCTCTGTATGGTCAGAGTAGGTGTTAGTTGAGGATTAAACTTCGCAGCGAGTAGGGGGGTGTTCAACGCCCAGACCAACAATGCTGACAAGGGCGGTTGAACGGCTTACGAGTATTTGTCTCCTCTTGAGGGCCTGATATACGCGTCATTCTACAACTTTCTTGGCGTGCACGTTTAGTGAAGAAAAGAAATGAATGGTCAACTATAGGAGGAAGAGTGGATCATACGGCAGGTGACGTCACACTAACCAAGATGTCGTCTCTGCGGTTACGCTAGGCGGAATCGATGTGAACTGAGGAGAGATACTAAATGTACAGCGATTTCCACAACCCAGCTCTACGGTGATCGGACCGAGAAGTTCGGAGGGCAGCACGCAGAAGGTGAGTGTTCCAAGGAGGATGTGGTGCAATAAGCCTTGGTAATGCTGCTTACGAGGAATAGAGGATTGAACGTTCCAACTGTGCTGCGAGTCAGGCCCAAACTTGCGGTCAACCATCGGAAAATGTTCCTCCAAAAGGTAAGCAACACGCAATGCGGACAACAGCCCCACTTCAGCGAGCAAATGTTTGTAGAGAAATTTCTTACGGTGCGGGGCTTCAAGTGTTTTCAATGTGCATAACCAAGGAACAGACGTCTGGTCCAGCCAACCGACGAAATGCTCGAGCTCCGGTCCGCATGCACCAGAATATCTGTGTCTCGGCGTATCTATGGAGAAGCCCCCAATACGCATGGCAGACCGCAGTTGCAAGACGTGAAGGCCGGGTCCCCATCGATAATCCACCAGAGCCTCTCTCACGAGCCCAAAAGCGCTCAGGCGAGCATCATGTCTTTCAGAGGGTATCACGGCCCCCAAATGTGGTTCAAGTTCCGCCGTGAGCATTGCGTGGAGCAACCCAAACTCCAATGTCAACCGAGTGAGATCAGTCCAGATCGACAACGCGCAGCACCCATCTCACCTCCCATCACGTGCTCTTGGGGTCCGCATCCTCAGCCTTTGCCACGACGCGTGGTCGACAGTGCCGAATATCAGCTCCCGAGCTCCGCCTGAAACAACACGGCATCCCGTAGGGTGGTGCAGATAATTGTCGATGTCGGAAAGCACGCCGCAGATCTGGCCAGGAGGGAAAAACTCCAGCGTCGATCAAGAGAGAGAGTTGTGTTGAAGCAACGTAATTTCTGCCAAGTGCTCTGAATGTCAAATTCTAAGCTTGGCTTTGTAGATGCCGTATGGATAAGGTCTATGGGCGCCGGCACTCGTGTTCAAGGAAGTGGCCCTCGCAGAATTGCGGTGACGCACGCTGGTCTACGTGTGCTGAGGTTTGTGAAACGGTGGAGAGCGCCTCCGAAGAGTTTGCTTACCGTACCTCATCATGTATTAAAGCGCGCGGTGTTGGCTGGAGCATGTGACATTTGCGGGGCTGTGTCACGGTTGGTCTGACTGCGGTGCGGGGCGGAGCTCCATCTGACTGGCAGGCTCCACAGCCCACGACCGCAGCATCCGCTTACCGTTGGAAATGAGGTCATCCCGGTGTCTCGGACATTCTGTTCTTGGGGCGCTATTAAGTTGGGGTTAAGCGTCTTATGTCAGCCGCCATCGAAGCTTGCGTGGCCTTGGATTGCTCGTGGTATGCCCGCTAAGCCCGTAGGGCTGGCCAACCACAGTCTCTCCAGCCTACTTTTCTTGGTAGCGAAGGACTACGCGTAGTCTATTTTTATCCAATGGCTTTCTTACTGCATGGCATGTTTTTCCTATTTGCGCTACCGGGTCTAGACATGTACAGTGTAACCCTATGCTACAATAAATATCCGTTGACGTCCGTCCTAGTGGCAGATCATCAACACAGGCACTCGTCTACACACATAAAAGCAAGCAACGCTCCTCTTTTCATCAAGCGTCCTCCTCCAGCATCTTCCGCAGTCAACTTCGGCTGCCGCTTCTCATTAATACATCCTTCGACATGCAGCCAAAAGCCTCAACGATTGCCCTTCTGGGCCTTGCCGCTTCTTCTCTTGTTGCTGCAGCTCCGTTTGCAGGTGGCCCTGGCTCCGATGGCTCTGGTTCCGGCGGCTCTGGTGGCTCCGGTGGCTCCGGTGGTTCTGGAGGCTATGGCGGCTCTAGCACTTCTGGAGGCCCCGGCAGCTCTGGAACTCCTGGCGGTTCTGGCGGTTCTGGCGGTTCTGGCGGTTCTGGCGGTTCTGGGGGTCCGTCGCCTACGAGCCAGCCAGGCTCCGGAAACGGCCATGGTGGTGGTGGCTACGGCGGCTCTTCGACCGGCGAAGTGATCACCGTGACCTACACACTGGAGCCCTTCCCCTCCGAGGTGCATCCCGACGGGAACAAATTCCGCTTCCCTCTCTCCAACGACTTCCCCAACCCCAACCAGCAAGAAATCGATGAGATTCAGGAGAACGCCGGCGGCACTCTCCCCAATGGGCCTCCTCCTCCTCCCCCAAGCGAGGACTCGCTCACTTCGCTGAGGTTTATCGCGTTCAACGAGCTGTTCGAAGTGGCATTCTTCACCAGTCTTCTTCAGAACATCACCATGAACGTTCCTGGATTCCAGGTCGAGGATGCCACGCGACTGAACATCAACCTGGAGGACCTTATTATAATCCTCACAACCGTGCAGGCCCAAGAGGAGCTCCATGAGCTGAACGCCAACGGCGCTCTTGCAAAATTCAACGCCGGCCCTATCCTGCCCTGCGAGTATGTCTTCCCAACGACCAACCTTAAGGACGCTATCGCGCTCGCTGCCACCTTCACCGACGTCGTCCTCGGTACTCTCCAGGACGTCGAGACCCTCTTCGGCGTGAACAACGACAACGGCCTCATCCGTGGAGTTGCCTCCGTCATCGGCCAGGAGGGTGAGCAGAACGGCTTCTACCGCCTTTTCCAGGGCAAGCGTCCCTCTGCCGAGCCCTTCCTGACCGCCAGCTCCCGCGGTCTTGCCTTCTCTGCCCTCAACCAGATGTTCGTCGTGCCCGGCACGTGCCCCAACATCGAGACCATCAAGCTGCCCATCTTCAAGCCGCTGAAGGAGATTGGCATGGCCCAAGACAAGGACAGCACCGTCACCTTCCAGTTCGATGCTTCCGGCTACAACGACATCGATCATCTGTTCATCGCTCTCATCAACGGCCAGAACCTCCCTATCATCCAGCCGCTGAAGAACGTGAAGAAGATGGACCACAATATGGTTCAGTTTGACGCCGACTTCCCCTTCGATACCGACCTCCTCTTCGGCCTGACCATTGCTGTCGTTACAAACACCGACCAGGGTCTGACTGATATTGACAAGGTTACTGACGCGACCGTCTTTGGCCCCGCCCTCATCGAAGTTGATTAAGTTCACATGTTGGCGCACAACGCTCGACTAATTGCTTAATCTGAAACGACTGCAATAACGATTTTCTGGCTTCGACTCTGCATCCCCGCCGCTCTTTCGTCATCGTTTTGGAGTTTTCCTTCCATTCTCGTGTCTGCTTTACTTGGATTCTGGTGTACCTATCTTATTATGTAATCGATATAATTCGATATCCCGCGTAGTCCTCGTAGAATTTATTGAGAGAATCAACTGTTGAATTCTTGAAGCCAACGGCAGGCGCTGACGAAGAACCTTATCCAAGTGATTATTGCGACGCGTAAGCTCACCTTGAGAATGCTACTGCAATTTTAGTAAGCGAGAACCTATACATAGCAGTTTGCTTGGCTTGAAAGTCTATTCTTCGCCTACGAGTACCAAAGGTATCTCCAAAATTGGTCCTGCCAATTTAGATAAAAGTTCTTTTAGACCTTACATTTCCTATCTACGCCTTATAAAATTAGAGGAAGCTATTGGTCTGGCAAGCTTCTATAGACATAGGCATTATTCGCACAGCGCCTCTAAATTTAGAAGGCAGTATATATCGTAACTACGCTAATATTGGTAATTTATAATGTAGCGCACCTAAGCAGCTAATTCGCCGGGAATCTTAAGCCTAACTCTCTTAGGACTTTAAATCCTACGTACCTCCCCCACTACTACTATCACCCTATCCATCCTTAATAGCCTACGGCTCTAAAAGGACGTTAATAACATACATACTATCACCCTATAGGCTACACCACCCCACGGGCAGCTTAGATCGTCGCCAGCCTGGGCGTAGGCTAAAGCAGTACTAGCTTCGCTAGACGGTGCAAAAGGGTACTAATATTAGCTTAATAAGTACGGTAGGATCGACTGACCGCTTCTAGTTTAGGGGGGCGCTGTGCAAATAAGAAAGGCTCGTACTATTCACACATGGTGCAGATTTTATTCGCACATGGTCCTTAATTAGGAAGGCGGTAGGCCTGATACGGCCCCGATACTAATTTGCCAAGAACGGTAGGACTACCTCTTAGAGGACTTTAACAGCCGATGTACCTGCGTGCCCACTAAAACGCTAGGGGCCGCCAGTCGCCAAGTCTCTCCTAACGCCGCCCTACGCCTACCTCACAGCCGCTACTTTAGGCAACTTAATCGCTAGCGTACCTGCGTACGCGCGTCTTATTACTTAGCAGCCTTATGCTAGGCAGCGCTGGCTTTGCTGAACGGGCTACTAAATTACTAATATCGGCTTAATAAGTACGGTAGAATTAGGATTACCACCTTCTCAATCAAGAACTATGTGCGAATAAAATCTGCACCATGTGTGAATAGTACGAGCCATAAGAAAAGGCGCTGTGCGAATAATAATACCCACAGACATTACTGTGCCAGAACAAGCATATCTTAGTGATAGCAGCAGCATATCGTTGTTGCATACCGACAATTACAAAGCTCGCGCGATAAATGCAAGCGCGCGGCCAATACATGTATTATGAGATTACCGAATTGCCTATTCTAAGCCCAGCAACCTTCACAAATTAGGCTGTTGGTAATCATATGATGCCCTTCTCTTATTCGCACGACGCCTTCTATCTTAGGCAGGCAGAAGCTCGTTCTACTGGCATTATTAGCCTTGGCGAGAGGAACACCAAAAGCTCGCCCAACTTCTAAGGTATGCATTACGCCTATCTTTATCTATTCTATATAATTTTTAAGCTTATATTCTAGAGCACCTTAAGAAGTATAGTTTTACTAAAAACAATCTCTATATTCTTTGTAGATATTGGCGCGAAATACGCCTTAGAAATTGGCGGAATTTTGGTATTCCTCCCGCTAAGGCCAGCGGGCCAATTATAATAGCTTTCCCCTACATTTCTCGGAGGTTAGATAGTAAGGACTTATACTGACCGCGTTCTTTATTAGATAGCGTTGTGCGATTACCAACACCCTCTAAATTATGTTCTATCACACTATAAGTCTCGATTTAGGTAATATATGTGGGTATTATTATTGGCTGGTGGTAATCGCACCTAGGGTCAATCTTATTTGCACCTGATGTCTCCGATATTAGTAGAGTCCCCTTCATACTAGAAATCTTAGAGAATAGTAGCTATCGCGTACCTTCTTCTAATATCCCTTAGGTGTTATTATTCGCACAACGCCTAAAACTTATTCGCACAACGCCCTAGATTAGGAAGGCGGTTAGTATAAAGTCCTTGCCACCCTACCCACGCAATTTAGTAGGAAAAGCTAGCAATTTATCTTTAATTAGCCCGATAGTCTTAGCGAGAGGAATGCTAAAATCTCGCTGATTTCTAAGGTGAATATTACGGCCACTTTAAATTGAATTCTATATCCTTTAAGCTTATATTATAGGGCGCCTTTAGTAGTATATTTCTACTAGAAATCTTTCTATTATTAGCTATAGATATAGGCGCAAAATATACCTTAGAATTTAGGTGAGATTTTGGTGTTCCTTTTACCAAGGCCGATAATGCTAGTAGAATAAGCTTCCGCCTGCCTAAAATAGAGGGCGTTGTGCGAATAAGTAGGCATTGTGCGAATAACAACACCTTATCCCTTCTAATAAAGGCAATTTAATAGCTAGCTCTGGGCTACGGCTCTAGGCTACGGCTCTAGGCTGCGGCTCTAGGCTATGGCTCCACGTTGCGGGTCTAGGCTGCCAAAAGGCTCTTGAGGCTCTGTCTACTAGGTGATATCCACCTAAGAACTACTTAGGAGGCCTACCTATCCTAAGTAGGCGCAGGAGGAAAGGGGCGGAGGTAGTCTTAGCGTTATTAGCGAATTAGATACGAAGTAGAGAGACCGATGCCGGCGTACATAGATAAAATAACTACTTAATGAGAAAGTCTAGGTGCGAATAAGAATGACCCCATGTGCGATTACCACCAGCCTAAAACTAATACAAATAGAGCCAGACACGGCTGTTTTTTTATTTTCGGCTTTTGATAGCCAGTAGGGGGTCCCTAGGACCTCTTCTTAGCTATTAAAAGTCGTTATTTCCTCCTTAAGCTGGTCTAGCTTATTCTTAAGTTTCTAGATAGGGATACCATAAATAGCGACCTTGTACCAGGGGGGATTTTTGCGGATGTCTAAACAAGGCAAAATTTCAGCCTAAATATCCTTTTTTTTTTCAAGGAGAAATTGGGCTGAGAAATCGGTTGTTATGGTAAGGGTAGTAGTAATCCCACATGGGGCAGATCTTATTTACACATGGACCCCCTCGATAAGGAAGGCGGGCGTAGATTCTACTGGCAGTCGGCTAATCTCTCGGTCTTGGCGAGGAACACCAAACTTACCATCATATTACCGCTGCATCGCGACACCGCCGTATTGCTAAATTACTATATTACTATATCGTAATATCGCTATATCGCTATATCGCCTCTTAGTATCTTTCGAGTAGTAAGAAAGAGAGAAAGAGATGGAGAGAGAGATAGTAAAGCTAGCTACTACGTAGAGATATAGCGAGAAGTTTTAGTATTCCTTACCAAGACCGAAGAACTAACCAACCACTGGCTACCGCCTACTAAAATAGGCAGCCTATGTGTAAATAAGATCTGCCCCATGTGGGATTACTACTACCCTATGGTAATAACTAGATTCCCCTTTGAAGAAAGGGTAATGCTAGCTACTACCAACTTTTGGACACCCTTAGCGCTAAAAGCCGCGTTGATACGGTTTCTAGGGCTAAAGAGTTAAAGCCACTAGTTGAATTTAGCTCGATAAGGACGAGCTGTCGAGATTTGAGGGTTTTTGGCGTTGTTTTTGTTGTTTTCGTTGAATTCGTTGTCAAATTCGTTGTTTTTTCGGTTTGCCCACGGTTCTGGGCGGTCGAATTCAGGCTATTTAGGCCTTGTTGCGTCGAATTTCGCGAAACTTGGGCAATTTGAGCCCACGTTCGCTTTGGCTAGCTTAGGGGGGTAGGGGCAGTGCGCCCCTTCTCTGCATAGCCACGGAATATCTCTAGAAGATCTAAGATCCATGTTTCTTCATCCTTATTTTGCGCTAGCGCCGCGGCCTAGTGGATGAGGTCGCGCGCGGCTAGTAGGGCGTCTCGAGAATTGGAAAATTCAGGTAGGTTCGGCCTGAATTCGTTGGTTTTAGTGGTTTTGGCGGTTTCTAAGGTTTCTAAGTTACCCTGTATTACCGCTAGCGTAGTTGATACGCGATCGTATAGCGTAATTGAGAGGTTAACCACTATAGAGGCTATCGAGGGCGTTGAGGAAGGTCGAGGTCTTTAATCGCCTAGTTGGAAGGCGAAAACAGACGAAGGTGGTTCGATATTGAGGTCTATTTTAGTCTCGATAGGGTGAGGTAGGGAAGACGTTGCGCTACTAAGAGATATATATCTATTCGTAGGCGTAGAGGGTTGAAACAAAGTAAGCGGTGTAGACTAGTTATCCCGTGCTTGTGCGTAAAAGCCTTTATCAATAAAATACTAAGAGCACTATGTCTAGTATCAATATTGACCTGCAGTTAGGACACTATCACGTGTTATTATAGTACAAATTTGGTTCTATACTGTCTCTATAGGGTATTATTATTTCCACAGCGCCTTTTCTTATTCGTACAGTGCCCCCTAATTTTAGAAGGTGGTACGTGTCGTAACTACGTAATTTACAGTATAGTGCGCCTAAGTAGCACCGAGCCTACCTCTTAGGACTTTAGATCCCACTCAGCTCCCCTACTACCACCCTATCACCATCTCTACCTATCCACCCGTAGGCTGAACCACCCTATAGGCAACCTATATATAGAGTCTTAGCAGGTCAGGTAGTACTAGTGTGGTGGGGTACCCCTGCCTAGTGGTTTCATTTAAGGTTTCCTTACTTTCCTAGTAGATAGCATATATAGCCTAAGGGTTTATAGTGTCTACATTATCATCAGACGATCGAGACCTACCCACAACTCTTACTAATCTAGCACCTTATTTATTACTACCTCCTCCTCTTTAGTAACTACCTTATATTACTTGTGTAGCCTACCTGCGGCCTCTAGAGGCGCTCCCTTCGCCGTTACTAGCCGTTGGCTTGATACACACCTTCCACCCCTCTTCACTAGCTCGCTTAATAATACGAAATAGATACTACTAATATTAGCTTAATAAGTACGGTAGAATCAACTAACTACTTCTAGGTTTAGGGGGCGCTATGCGAATAAGAAAAGGTACTGTGCAAATAATAATACCCTCTCTATAAATCCTACAAAAAGGCTATTATTAAGAAGTTGTTGCGGTAGGAGGAGCTGGCGTAGTTGGGGTGGTTTTTTCTTTTGTAGCATATCGGCTTCATACGCGCGCGCTAAGGCCATGCGGCGGAGCCGTAGTTTAGAGGTATCGTAATGCGTAATCACGTGCGTGAAGTAGCGGTGAGGGCGTGAAGGGTTTTCAACACCAAGCGGAAAGGTACTAGCAGCTAGATGGGCTTCTTTGCTAGATTACAAGGGAATAGCGAGCCGTATTGCGATGCAATTTTACAAGATGTGCGTCTATACGTCCTCTATCTATATACTAAATCTAGGGCGATTTAGGGGTATTTACGTTAAGTTGTGGTTGTTTTAGTTAGGGATAGTATACGCTTTAATAGCACTAACTTTAGGCCCTTACTACGCAATAGCGCAGCTAGCTATCGAGCTAAAATTCAAGATTCTAGCTAAATAAGCTTCGGGCTTTCAATTAGCACTAATTGTAGCGCGAGATTCGTCTTCGTCGTCGAGTTCGAGTTTGGTGTGCTGGTATTGTCGTTTCTCTATAACTACTATAGATATAGAAGTCTTATATAACTCTCTGCTTTACATTATAAAGCCGACTATTTACTATCAAAGCTAGAGAGATAAAGAACTCCGAGCTCATGCTAATGATTCATAGTGTTCTGCTCCGAAAGAGCCTTTCCTTATCTAGTTTTTCTTGTTTTTCCTCGATATAGATGTCTTCATCCTTACCAGGTTCCATGATGCCTCTTGTCCACACTGCTCGAGCATGGCTAAATAGGACGAATAAATACAGGCACACCAAAAGCACGGTTAAGATGCTACCGACCCATTTGATGGCCTCGCTCTTCAACTGGTTCCCAATTGAGATAACAGCAATGGTGAAACCGACATTAGGGAAGACGAAGGCCCACCAGTTCAAGTGAAAAGTCATCTGGTTCCACACAGCAATACAGCTGATGACGGAAATGCAGAGGAACCAGAAAGACAGGCTCCAGATGAAAATTGCGGTGACCGTGGCCATGATCTGAAGCACCCGGATGGTAAGCTCATCACTTCCAAAATACTGGTAATGGTTGGGATAAGCGTGGGCGAGGCCGATGATTGCCAGGCTGGTGAAACTGGGCGGACCGACGGCGATGAACATGGAGGGTCGCGTCTTGGGCGAGGGAAGGCCAAACTGGATCATGCGGCGCATGTAGCTGGCATACATTAGGATGCTCACGAGCATGCCAAGACCCTGAGCCGTCAGGCCGGCAACGATCATGGGCACGGCCTGCTCGGGCGGCTGACTGCTCGCACCAACGCTGGCGATGGTGCCGCAGAGCATGAAGGGGAAGATTGGGAGGTCCCACGCCGGCGTCATGTCCTGGATGCGGAGCGCAGGATTTGTGAACAGCAGCACATACTGCCCGACAGCCACGCAGAAGGTCAAGGCAAAGTAGAGCCAGAAGAGCACGCGGTAGACGACCAGGAGCCAATCGCCCGCGCTGGGAACGCCGTAGCGCTCGATGCACGAGATGATGCTTGCAAGCGAAAGAAAGAAGGTGCCAAAGAATAGAGCCTCGGTCGGGTGCGTCAGGCTCGCCTTGAAGGTACCAGGGAAGCTCAAAAAACGGTAGGTGATTGTGCCAGTGATTAGGACGAAGATGATGAGGTCGTACACATAGACGACCTTGCCGATGGTCATCAGACCTGGAAACGCGTGGGGTTGAGTGGATGGTGAGAGCAGGAGCGCCAGGCCGCCGGTGGACATTGGGTAGGTGTACCATGCCTATGTCTTGTCAGCTTTAGGTGGTGCCGTCGTAGGACAGTGCAAAGCGCAGACCCAAGTGAAGTGTCGCAGCCTGCCTAGCATCCTCGAAGGTGCGGCCGGCTTTGTCGACTGCTGTAGCATCTTGCACGTGAAGGTAGACGTTTGATGGAAATGGAGTGTCGCTGCAAAGATTTGGTATGGGTGGGTCGATGGTTAAAAACTGGCTCCTGATATGAGATTGGCGGTCTGCGATAAAGAGGGGCTGCTGTTGCACGACTCGCTAGATCGGTCGATGCTGTCACACTCAGCCTCAGGCCTTGAAGTATATTTCTACACATCTATGACGCTACACAGAGCCTCTGAATCTTGTTTTCTCAAGAAGTTGCGCGCTGATTAGAGTGTAGGTCTGCGTATGGTTCTGTTTACGCGTGTCGAGTCCTAGGACAATATGTGACGTGCCGGCTGACTGCGAACTACCTTTGTCAAGGCGGGCACTCACCATGATATTTCTTAGAGGCAGTGGTATCCATACCTCTCCAAGAGGACGTCGCATGCGCCTTCAAAACGGCGCTGTCATGCGCAACTTGCTTTGCTCACGGTTACTATGTGTCGCGACCTAATAGACCTTACTTTGATGTTTACAATCACTCTCTGTATAGCCTTTAGCCGCTTTTGCGCGGCCCTTCACTCCGCTCCTCACGACCAATGTTCCATTTGCGATAGGCCAGTGGTAATCGCACCTGGTGTTAATCTTATTCGCATTTAGAGTCTCCGATATCGGCGGATTTCTTCATACTGGAAATCTTAGAGAATAGCAGCTGAACGTCGCGTACCTTCTCCTAATATCCCTCCCAAGGGCATTTTAGTAGCCGGCCCCAGGCTGCAGCTCCAGGCTGCCAAGGCTCCTAAGGCTCTATCTACTGGGTGCTATCCGCCGAAAGACTGCCTAGGAGGCCTATCTGCCCTGATTAGGCTGGAAAAACGTCTAAGAGAGGTGGTCTAAGGTGGTCTCGGCGTTCTCGCCGAATTGGATACGAAGTAGAGAGACCGGTGCTAGCGTTTATAGATAAGATAATTACTTGATTAGGAAGTCCAGGTGCGAATAAGATTGACCCTAGGTGCGATTACTACTAGCCTTGCGACATTGTAAGGAGAAGGTGCTAAAACCTTCCCTAAAATGTGTAAACTTCACTAAATCCTATACGGCAAATGACCTAGTTCGCGAGAATTAGCATTCCCTAAAGTATAGGGGTTCCTAGAGTTAAGTAATTAGGTTATCCATAATTATTTCCTTTCTAACTTACTCCCAATCTTAAGGTAACCTTGCTATAATAACTGACGGAACCAGCGGAGCTTGAGGCAACAGAACACGGTGCGAGCGATAGACTCTGCTGTACTTGCCAGCTTAACGGCTAACACCTTCTGGCTTGAAAGTAGTAGAGACGCCGATGAGGCAGGAGAGGTTTGGATTAATGATGCACTTCGGGACAGGAATAATAGCGTTAGGCCAGTTTCTTGGCTATTGAAATAACTCAAATGCCTAAATTCCCCAAGAGCAAATCATTAAAGCATGCTAAGACTTATCTAGATGCCCATTTTCCTATAGATGAAAACAAAGATGATAGAAACTTCGTTGGGAGACTTTGTAGATCTACAGTTCAATCTAGTTGATTTGCGCTCTCTCTACGATAGTTTCTATGGGAGATTTCGCCAAATCCCGCGAGGAAGATAGCAATACAGGTGAGATATCGGTCGCTTCGCCATAAGAGACGCGCATCTACAAATTGTTTAACTCATAATCACGCGATTGATGTTCTTGCTCCGGCAGGTTGATAAGGTCGATGTTACGGTGAGGATGGCTGAGCCCAAACAGCTCACTGACAATGCAACCGAGACATGAATCAAAAGCGACGTTGAATAAAGGTCGTCGCAATCCTGACCGTGTTCGCAAAAAAAATTGTTTCACTTGGACGAGTGGCTAATGCGACTGCTGCTTATGCTTAAGAGGACGGCGGAATTGTCGAGAGAAGACCAGGAATCGAAGGTCGAACAATCAACGCGTACGATGATACGATTAGTCCACCAGCGAGCTATCTTGGCAAAAGCCTTGGGCCTATAACGCGCAAGGTTGTTGTAGGCACCATGTTCCACTGCAGCAAACATGGTTTCCACGCATCTGGTAGGCACAGATAGGCTATTTCGAGTGTATTGAGGAGATGTCAAGGTCTGCCACTCGCAAAGGAACGCAGTGACACTGGTGTCCGTGACTGCATACAGCTGATAACCCGCCGAGGAGGGTTCGAGAGTCACAGGTGCAAAGTACTGTCTGGTGATCTTGACGGAGACATTAATAGATTTGAGAGGCGTAGCCAGACATGAGGTTGAGAACATCGGCATGATTGCTGTAGGGATGTCACGAGGTTGAGATAAGAACAAGGGCTATTACACGAGACCGAGCCGAAAGAGAATAGGTAGGCAAGCATGGTTGCACAAACGTGGAAACAAGCTGCCAAGGATGGCTAGTTGGGCGGAGCCTACCCTGGCAAGTGCCACGACGCTAACCGCTGGCTACAGAGACGGAAGTTGGCGGAAATATAAGAGGCTGATCGCAACGGTTGCGATGGAAATGCGGAGAAATATGAGATGGTGCGGAGAGAGAGCCGTGCGACTTACGACGACATTGGGAGATGCGGTGGAAAATATGGGGATCGACTAGCAGACGGTCGGCTATCTCCGCAGTGCTGAAGTGTCTACTCGCGCTGCTCCCGGGATTCGCAAATTAGACGGACAGCAGAGTGAGAAAGCCCGGGTGGAGCTGAGGCATGAACCATGCTGGAATGCTCAAGATCAAGATGCTTGGTGAACACAATACGAGGTAGCATTGATGTAATGATAACGAGCACGTCACCTGTGCTGGAAGCTGGGAGGACGCTTTTCTAGGAAGGCGGACATGCCTTCCTTGCAGTCGTGGGTGTCGAACGAGGCGTAGTACAGGGCCTTTTCCTTGTCCAGGCCGGCAGCCAGAGCGGTTTCGGAGGCTGCGCGAGGTGAGCGAGGGGCGTGTGACTTGAGACGGGGCGGAGGGGGTCACCATTGAGGACGGAGCGCTTGGCCAGCTTGGCGACCGCGCCCGGCATGGAGGCGATCTTGGCGGCCAGGGCCAGGGCCTCGTCGAGCACGCGGTGCGGCGGGAAGGTCCTGTTGACGAGGCCCAGGCGCTCGAAGTCGGCGGCGGGGGCGGCCTGGCCGGTCAGGATGAGCTCCATGGCGCGGTGCTTGCCCAGCAGGCGGGCCAGCAGCTGGGTGCCGCCGGCGCCTGGGATGGTGCCGATTTTGATCTCGGGGAGGCCCAGCAGCGCGTCGTGGGCGGCGTAGATGATGTCACACTGCGCGTCGGTTAGCCTGCCGCCTGCCGCCTGCCGCTTTCCGCCGGCCGCCTTCCGCCGCCACCGCCCGCAGCGCCACCGCAACGACGCACCATCAGCGCTACCTCGAACCCGCCGCCCAGCTGTGTCCACATGTCAGCGCTACTGCGCCCGCCGTCTGGAGCCGCCGACACTCACCGCGAATCCCTCCACTGCCGCGACCAGCGGCTTGCTGAACCCGGCGAACGCCTCTGTGAGGTCGCGGAGGAACTGCCGCTCGTGCGCGCCCGCCGCCGACAGCTGCACCAGCTCCTTCAGGTCCACGCCCGCTGCTCCACCCTCAGCGCTGTGTCTCGAGCTCCGGAAAATTGGGCGCCGTCTGCTCACCGGAAAACGGTCCGCCGGGCGACCCTGTGACCACCACCGCCCGCACCGCTGCGTCCTGGTCGAGTGCCGAGAGCTGCGCCACGAGCCCGTCTATCATGGCCTGCGAGAAGGCATTGCGCTTCGCCGGCCGGTCGAACTGCACCACCGCCACCCCGTCGTCGCGCGTCGTGACCTGGAGGAACGTCTCTGCCGCCATGCTGTTGAGGAATCCACAGCAGGAGACCCGCATCGATTCGCCGCCGCGCGCAGCTTTAAGAAGCAATTACCACGCGAAGGAACTGGCTTTGCCCGTTTCAGCAGCCCTGCGTCGCTCTTCGCCTCTTGGGGCCGGAGCAGTCTCAGCAGCGCCCCGCTGCCTCGCGCTGGCTCCGTGAAACGGCCTTGGCAGCTGCAGCACACAATTGTTTCATCACCCAGTGTGCGCGTCGCCTAGATGAAGCGCTCCGCTCAGTTCCACGCGCGAGGGTCCCGCCGCCGGCGACAGCGCCGCCAAGGGCAATGCCGCCCCCTACACGCACTCTCCTGGCTCCGCGTTTGGGCACTCGCTCCGGCCGCCGCTGCTGCCCTGCATCCCCGGACCGCAACTCCGCCCCCAACACGATCCGATCTCTCGGCACTGCCCGATCACCGCCCCGATCTCAATGCGCCCCTGTCCTCCGCCGCCTGCCATCTCGCTTGTTCCCTTGCTCACGGGGCGTCGATCAGGTCCCATCTGTTTAATTGAGTGGGCCTGGCCACGCTGCATGCGCTCTCGCCCTACCAGACGCATCTTTTGCGCGTATCCTTCTTCGCGCGCTGATCATGCAATTACCTCTGCTCCTGCCCCATCCAGGCTAGCAGGGCGCCACATTGCTCCTGCTTGCGTGCCCTCTCCCACTGCTCGACCAATGACCTACACGAGCATACCTAACCCGGCGAGGCAGCTGTCCCGACTGCCCTCTCCCAAACCGCTTCTGCATTTTCTCGGCTGGTCAGGCGCCGCGCCAGCCCGTCGACCATGTCAGCACAGCCCCAGCTCGGACATGGACACCGTCCGCCCTGCTCCCGCTTCTGCGACATGGCGGTATGTCCCTTGAGCTCGGTGCAGATTGGTCTGTCAGTACCTCGGCTTATATCTAGACACACTCAGTGTTCCTTCCGCCTCCTCGTAGCTTGCCTTCGCCTTTGCCGCTTCTATCATATACCCTTTATACCCCATATACCCTGTTAATGTACCGAACATGGCGCTGGCCTTCCAGAACCTTGATTCCCTACCCTACCACGACCGCAGGCAATTCATCGACTTTGGGCGCGGCCGCACCAAACCCCGCCCTTTCACCCTCGTACACAAAGCTTTCGAGCATATTGCAGACATCCAACCAAAACTGGTAGCAGCAAGTCATAATGGCAGCTCCATCACCTACGGCGAGCTCGACCGCCAGGCCAATGAGCTCTGCAACAGCCTTATCCGGTCGGGCTTGCAGCCTCGGGAGCGCATCTGCGTCGTGGTTCAGCGCTCCATCCCCATGCTTGTGGCTATCCTCGCCGTACTCAAGGCTGGCTGCCAATATGTCCCCATCGATGGCGGCGTCGTCACCGAGGAGATGCTTGCCCACATCTTCTCAGACACCCAGGCTCCCTTCATCCTCTGCTTGAGAAAGTTTGAGGACAAGGTCAACCGGAATACGACCTCTACACAGCAGGTGCGCACTGTGGATGCGCCGCTCGAGACCCCGGTTTCGGCAGAGCGCCCAACAGTGGATGTTACCGAGAAAGATGGCGCCTACATCATCTACACCTCAGGTACGCTCTTGTCCACGTTGCGAGCGGGACTGTTTTTAGAGGTTGTGTTTGACATGATCCAGGTACTACGGGCATGCCCAAAGGTGTTGATGTGATGCACGGCAACGTCACCAACACATTGACGTTATCGCCTGCTGATCTTGACATTATTCCCGGCAAAAAGGTTGCCCAGGTGCTGAACATATCTTTCGACATGGGTATGCCATCCGAATTCTGACCACGATGAGCCTGAAGCTGACTTATCCAAGCGGCATGGGAGATTCTCGGAACCCTGATGAACGGTGGCACATTGATTCTGCGGACGTCGGATTGGGCAGCAGCTTTGCGTGAGGTAAGCTCCGTTAGCATTGCAGACCAACCATACCTCATGCCAACAGGATTATAGGCCGATACGTTCATTGGGACCCCCTCCATTCTTGGGAAGTACAAGAAGGCCGACTATCCCAACCTAAAGACCATTGCCGTTGGAGGAGAGCGCTGCCCTCAGTCGTCAGTCCTGAACACTCTTCAACAAGCTTAGATACTTAGCTAACGATTGCACAAGGCTGGCCGATGAGTGGGCGGTGGACGCAACCTTTGTGAACATTTGTGGCCCCACTGAGATTACTATCCTCAACACTGCTCACATTCACAAGCCCGGACAGGAGCTTAGCATCGGCAAGCCAATTCCCAACACTAATGTGTACATCCTCGACGAACAGGAGCAGCCGGTCGCCGTCGGAGAAGTTGGTTCCATGTGGGTGGGAGGCAAAGGCGTGTCTCGCGGATACTTGAACCTTCCGGAATTGACGGCCACCCGATTCAAGCCAGATTGCTTCAGGAACGACGGGAGCATGATGTTCAACACCGGAGATCTCGTCAGATGGCGCAGTGACGGCTCGTTGGACATCCTTGGCCGCGCGGACGATCAAGTCAAGATCAAGGGCTTCCGGGTTGAACTTGACGGTGTTGCCACTGTCATTGAGAAGTTCTCTGGTGTTGAAAAGGCCTGTGCTATCCTCATCGACGGCGCTCTTTGGGGGTTCTACGCGACACACGACGACATCTCTGCCTCGGCCTTGGCCCAGCATACCGAGAAATTTCTCCCGTACTACGCTGTTCCCACAAAATGGATACCAGTAGCTGAGATGCCACTGACGTCCAACGGCAAGGTGGACAAGAGATGCCTCAAGGGATTGGCTGCGCAGAGCTCCCCGGCTCAACCACCGGAGACTCCGCCGGAGACGCCGCCCGAGTCTTTGAAGTTGTCTCCCTCGAAGGACCCGGAGAAGGGAGTCGTTACGGTTTTGTCGGTTCCATCGTCATCCACCGGCTCTTTGAAGGAGAAGGAGCCCGAGCAGGAGTTGGTGCTTCCTCCGAAGAATGGATTCCACGGCCAGCGTTGGATCCGGCACCGCTTTTTCTCGCTGTACAGGAGGTTCTTCTCCATTGTGTGGATTGCCAATCTTGTCCCAGTCATTGTCCTCGCCTCCGGATACTGGCAGACGCACACTCTCAAGCTTCAAAGCTTGGCAACGGCGACTGCATCCAATTTGACCGTTGCTATCTTGATGCGCCAGGAGTACGTCATCAACCTGCTCTTCACCATCGCCTGCTGCGTTCCAACCCGGGTTCCTCTGGCCATCCGGAGACACTGCGCCCGCGTCTACCATATTGGCGGATTGCACAGCGGATGCGCCGTCATGGCCACGGCGTGGTTCACGGCTTTCATCGTTGCGGCCACGAGGTACTATGCCATCGGTGACGAGGACGTCCCAATCAGCCTCGCGGCTCTCGTTGTGAGCTATCTGGTCGTGGTTCTGCTGCTCGGCATGCTGGTCATGGCGTACCCGTCCGTCCGCGCCAAGTACCACGACTCGTTCGAGCTGGTGCACCGGTTTGCCGGCTGGACGGCTCTCGCTCTCATCTGGGTGCAGACGGTTCTCACGACGGACTCGCTCCGCGGCACGCAGCCGCTTGGACAGGCGTTGGCAGAGAGCGCGAGTTTCTGGCTCATCGTGGTCATCACCGTCAGCATCATCCTGCCGTGGGCGCGGCTCCGCAAGGTCAACGTCCGGTCCGAGAAGCTCTCGGATCACGCGATCCGGCTGCATTTCGACTACACCGACACATACCCCGGTACGGCCGTTCGGTTGTCGGAGCGGCCGCTGGTGGAGTGGCACGCGTTTGCGACGATTTCGGATCCGGGCAAGAAGGGATTCTCGCTTGTGGTTTCAAACGCGGGCGACTGGACCAAGCGCCAGATCGAGCGGTGCCCCAGCAAGATTTGGATTCGGGGAGTGCCCGCGTGTGGCGTGCTGCGCATCGCGCCCCTATTCAAGAGCATCGTGCTGGTTGCGACGGGGTCGGGCATCGGCCCGTGCCTGCCTGTGATCCTGGCGAAACGCGTGCCCTGCCGCATCTTCTGGTCCACGCCGCACCCGGAGCAGACGTTTGGAAGGCAGATTGTGCAGGACGTGCTTGACACGGACCCGCACGCCGTGATCCACAACACGAGGACTATGGGCAAGCCTGACATGGTGGCCATCTCGTATCGTCTGTACAAGGAGCTGGGCGCTGAGGCTGTGTGCATCATCTCCAACAGGAAGCTGACGGAGAAGGTCGTCTATGCCATGGAGAGCCGCGGCATTCCAGCATACGGCGCAATTTGGGACTCTTAGACATGGCGTAGTATTATTATATAGTATCGGTTTCTATAATGGGATTTTATTCGGGGTTCCTGCTCCATGTGTGCAAATTGCTCTTAAGCGTCGCATCGCCCTCCCGCCGTCCCGCCCCACAGCTCGCTTCAGTCCACGGTGTTCTAGAGCGCGATGTCTCTAGTTTTCCACGCGCACGGGTCTTACAAGACGTTGCATGTCCAGACCGAGAAGCGCAGGTCGTCGTTGTCCATTGCAGCTACGCCCTTTCGCAACCCTGCGATATCGATCCAATATCTCGCTTGGGGGAAACCATTCAGCCTATTTTCCTTCCTCAATGGCACCAGAAGGGACCCGCTGGCGGTCATGAGCAATTGTCCGCAAGAGGCACAAGCTCGTTCGTCTGACAAACACTCTTTAAGCAACGGACGGGACCAATGACCCTGCCTCGTGCGTCCGTCATAGTCGTACGACCAAGAGAGCCACCATGAAAGCTGCTGCAGGGCAGCCTCTTGGCAGCGGTTTCTTGACGCAGGTGCTGCGGGATCGGCGGCGCAGGAGCAACGTGAATGTGCTGGGGTGCCTGGGTCATCCCATCGGCAGCGCTCGCGTAAGTATCTGCTAAGCGACTGCACGGAGCGCAGTCCTCCGGCCTGCGGTGCCGGGGTAGAAGCAATGAGGCGCTTGTGTCTGATAGCATTGCACACGCCCGAAAGACCGTGAGAAGGAAATACGGAGATTTGGGCAAAGGAAGCCGGAAAAGAGGTGTCCGGTCCTCCGATCAAACAAGGCTAGTTGCTACGTGTACTGCCAAGCAGGCAAAGAACTTGAGCTCAATGTCTCGACTCATTGCCAATCGTCTGAGATGAGTCGCTGTAGATCAGTCGGCAACTTTCGAGCAAGTACGGGGTAGGACGAGGTAAGATTATGATATTCAACTATAAGCCATGTCACCTTTCTTTGAAAGGAGAATCGAGCGGTCAAGTAAGCTGTATCAAAGCAAGGGAGAGAGTAGACGAGGCAGCATGCATGAAGGGTCAGTACAGCGTTGAAATGATCCGCGAATCGGGCCAAAGATGCGCCAGGACGCTTGGTCAAACTCTATCGGAATCTAGCTCTGAATCAAGCTTGAATATGCTGCACGAGAGAAGGTCAAACGGACATGGAAGCAGCCTAGTCTCCTGCTTTCTTCCATGCTGTGGGACACCAGAAGTCGGCTAAGCTAAACTTCACCCTGTTCAGGATTCTCTCGCTCGGTTAGCTGCACCGCTTCGCAGGTCGCCAGGCGACGCATCGAATTCGCAGAGCGGAGAATTTTGATGAATGCTCTTACCTTTCTGGTCCGGTCTGCTGGCGATGTGAGGCAAACGAGCGATGCAAGAATTGTGGGGACGCACTCCCACCTTCCATGCGCAGCGGGATAGACATGGGAGTCTCCACGGCGGCGTAGACAACGGGGCGTCAAGCCGCCGGACCGCAACGCTTTTTCCCGCAACGGCTGGTGGTCGGAAAGCAAGCAAACGGCGGGGCGGCAAGTCTGCACGCACGGAGAACATGAGGCTGTCCGAGGCCACGGACAACGCGCCTATGCGGACTGCGGATGCGGCAGCGCCGTGCCCAGGCGTCGCAGGTCCGCAAAAGGAACGTCTCTCTGGAGTCCTGGGGGGAGGTGGATGGCGTGGGAGCAGGCGGCCACGACTTCGGCCGCCCCAACGCCGCAGCCCGCGCCTCCACCCGCGGAATCCTCACCCGCCAGCCAAGCCAGCCACGGCCACCATGGGCATCCTCCTCTCCACCCTGCGCCGCGCCTGCAAAACCATCGCCGCCGTCGTCAAGGCCTTCATTGCGCTCAACGCCGACTTCCTGGCCGTGCTCAAGCGCGCCTCGGCCGACCCGGGCCTGCCCGCGCCCTTCCCCACCCGCTCCTACTGGCTTGACGACCCGCCCTTCCCAGAGCTGGTCGATGCGAGGTCCGACAAGCTGCCTGCCGCAGCTGACGTCGCCATCATTGGCTCCGGCATCACTGCTGCCGCCGTTGCCCGCACTCTTTTCCTCGAAGCCGCCCGCAAAGGCCATGCAAAGCCCAAGTCCGTCGTCGTGCTTGACGCGAGGCAGCTGACCGCCGGCGCCACTGGCAGGAATGGCGGCCACATCAAGCCTGCCGCCTACATTGACTTCGCCCTGTTGAAGAAGAAATTTGGCCCCGAGCGCGCCGCTGCCATCGTCCGCTTCCAGCTGCAACACCTCAGGCACATTCCTGACGTGTGTCGCGCCGAGGGCATTGGGGTCGCCGAATGCCGCGACGTCGAGACTGTCGATCTCTTCTTGGATGCTCCGACATTTGAAAAGTGTTCGAAGCACGTGGAAGAGCTCGGCGAAGCTGTGCCGGAAGTGAAGAATGCCATCAGCAGTGCCGAAAAGGCCCGGGAGGTAAGGGCGCTGCTCCCGCCTTCACCGACTTCTCTTCTGACCTCACTAGAAATTCCATGTCGGCGACCACGTTGTCGGCGCCATCTCCTATCCCGCTGCCGCTCTATGGCCTTATAGATTCGTCACCTCCATCTGGAAGAAGCTCCTCACCCAATACCCCGATGAGATCTCCATCGAAACCACTACTCCAGTTAACAACATCACCTTGACCGAATCCACCTCCCACCCGTTCCAGATCCACACCCCTCGAGGCTCTCTGCAATGCCGCCACGTCGTCCACGCCACCAACGGGTTCGCTGGCCACCTCGTCCCGGGCCTCCGCGACAAGATGACCGGCCTTCGCGCTCACATGTCCGCCCAACGCCCCGGCCGGCTCTTCCCGTCCGATAGCAAGGGAGCCCGGTCGTGGTCGATCATTTACGGCGGCGGAGGCTTTGATTATATGACACAGCGGCCCTCGTCCTCGCTCACTTCTGACAGAGATTCGCAGGAGCCTGGAGACCTCATGATCGGCGGTGGCTTCTTTCGCTCTGCGAAGCAGGGCCTGGACCAGATGGGCATCTGGGATGACAGCCAAATGGATGCTCTGACAGCAACGCACTTGAATGGAATCCTACCCACTGTCTTCGCGCCTCACTGGGGCTCCGATGCGTCTGGCGGACGCCTGAAGAAGATGTGGTCGGGCACCATCTGCTTCACTGCTGACAGCGTCCCTTTCGTCGGAAGACTGGATCCTCGCTTGACGAGCCGGAAGGTCAAGACTGACTCCCCTGAGCAGCGAGACCAGCCGGGAGAGTGGATCTCTGCTGGTTACCACGGTGACGGAATGATATATGCTTGGCTTTGCGGCACAGCTCTTGGCCTGATGCTCGCCGGTTCCGAGCATGACAATGTTCCTGAGCAGCCAGGTCTCCCGGGAGGGCGATTGGAAGATTGGTTCCCGAAGGAGCTGCGCATCAGCTACAATCGCATCAGAGGCATAAGTCTCGCGGACCTGGCGGATGAACTGGAGTAAGATGAAGTCGCACCATTAGAATAGGCCTGGGAGGTCATAATGACACTCTCCATTCTATATGAGCGTCTAAACCCTCAAGCGCATGAGCACTCCATTCATGGTGTCACGCGAAACACTGATACGCCCGGACGAAATGCCCAGCCACACCAGCAGCGGAACAGCACCCACTGCGAGGGCAGGAACGACGTATTTCTTACGTCCTCCCGCCCCTGTCTTCTGCATCACCCCGATCTGTTCTTTCTGTGCCCACTCTTCGACCAATCCCTTGTAGTCTTGCGGCCCATAGTACTCGAACACCTCTTTCCACAGACTCCTCTTCCTCCATCGGCGAAGGCCGAGCTCCAAAAGCATCAAATCGAAATATGGAAGGGCATCGAACAAGAAGTCGGGCATCACAGCGCCGAATCCGAGAGGATATCTCCAGCGTCCGTACCGCGCATGAAGGATAGACTCATACTCAACTTGTTTTTCGAGGTCTTGGTTGGCTTGCTCTTTCTTCTCGGGAGCGGCATTTGAAGCAACGCGCTCTAGATGCGGCAGACGGTTCATGAAGAAAGCTGAAAGCCAGAGACCTTGAATCTGAGCAATCAGCGCAGTCGAGGCAGTCCTGGTGGCTCCCGTGAAGGCGATGGTACGACTGTTGATGTGAGATGGCGGAACCATGAATCTGTACAGCGAGTACGCATTCGCGAATCTCTGGACTGGTGGTGTCTCTTTTACTTCCTCCAATGCATCTGATGTCTCTGAGCGAAGATGCGGCGGACACACCACCGGAGCCGGTTGATCCCGAAGCCGTGGCAGAGCGGTTAGAACCTCCTTATCGGCCTTGTTCAAGAGAGGTGCCTTTGCCTCATCCAGGGCCGATGAATAAGTGTGCGGCAAGCCCATCTCCGCGCTGATCTCCTGGCCGTCCCGGAGGAATTTAATGCTCGGACCGTGTTTCCATCCGGTGCAGCAAATCATTGCGTCTGCCTGCACAGTCGTGCCGTTGGAGAGATGGACCTGCCGCTCCGACAAGCCGTCGACCTCGGCGACATGCACTTTGATCTTCCCCTCTCTTACAAAGTCCAAAAGATTCGTCTCGTAATTCATCAACCCTCTCCCCGTCCCAATCCAGAACACATCGTTCCACGGCCTCAGCTTCGCAAGCTCCGGATGGCTATCATACGCATTATGCTTCACCACCCCCGCCTGCGCGCCCCTCGCATAGAAGTAGATCAGTCGCCTTCCCCACGCCGTGCGGTTGATCAGCCACCGCACCCACCCGAACCCGTCCGCGCCGCCCCAGATGCACGGGTTCAGCCACGTGATGGCCCGCGTGGTGATCAGCTTCTCGACCAGGATCTGGTACGACGTGGCGCGCGGCGGCGCCATCCAGCACGGCCCGTGGCCCTTTTCGCGGATGATCCAGTGAACCACGGCCGCCCCGGACGCCGCGTGCGCGTAGACGACGTCGCAGGCGGATTTGTTGCCCGAGAAGACGACGATGCTGCGGCCCGGCTGCAGCGTTTCGGAGGCACGAGCCCCGAAGTCTCGACTGTGGAAGAGCGGTGCGGAGAAGCTGTCCTGGCCCGGGAAGGTCGGCATGTTGGGGGTTGACGTAAGACCGGTGGCGACGACGAGTTTGGATGCGAGGAGCTGGTAGGTGGTCGTGTTCTCGGAGCGTGTAGAGACGGTGAGGAGCCACCCGTCCTCGCCCTTGTCGTCCGCGATTTCGACGGTGGATCGGAGCCGGACGCGTCTTGTCAGGCCGAAATGCTCCGCGTAGTCTTCAAGATACTGGCGGATGACGTCGCCCCGCATATGCTCGCCTTGCTTGACGTCGTATTTGTTCATGGGAAAATCGCTGTATTCAAAATGCCCGAACTGGCTGATGGTTCGAAGGTAGGGGTACAGGCGGTCGGAAGCCCATACGCCGCCAACAGAGGTCCCGGTGTCGAGTATAAGCAGATTTGCTTGGGGATTCAGCGCAAGATAGGTACGGGCCATGGACAGGCCGTGGAAGCCTAAGCTGCGGCTCAGTATGCTTGAGAGATTGCGC
The DNA here is from genome assembly GCA_037356115.1 of Neofusicoccum sp. Z2. Lineage (NCBI taxonomy): Eukaryota > Fungi > Ascomycota > Dothideomycetes > Botryosphaeriales > Botryosphaeriaceae > Neofusicoccum > Neofusicoccum sp. Z2. The sequence goes on from JBAWJY010000007.1 coordinate 290,491, forward strand.
TTTGCAGGCCAGAAATGAAATTTGCTTCTGTACCTGCTCCCACGACGACCATATCTGCCCGTTCAACCTCAGCCATTTTCATAGACGGATACCTGCTACCTTTGAAGAAGCTCTTGAGTCAACGATAGGATGCTGTTGCTTGCAGTGTCAATCGGTCTAATTCAAGAAGAAGAGCCGTGCAGGTCCAGAGACCGACGTTCGCGAGACGCGGAAGATATATGTAGTGCCCTGCAAGTAAGGTGCAACTAGCGCGGAAAACAGCCGTTGCATCGGTACATTGTCTATAATAGCTCGCACGATTGACTTTCGAGTCAAGAAACTGTTGCGACTAGTCGTCGTTTGGCGACGTGCATTAGGCGCCGACAAGGATCGAGACGGAATGCTTAACTTAATATTGTTTAGGTTGTCTTGGAAATCGAGTCAGTTTACTACCTGTCAAATCATGCACAACTTCTGCAAACTTTATCACGGCAAAAGGCAAGCGACAGCGAGCATGTTGTGTCCGTCTCCAAAACAGCTTGCATAAAGCGGATTTGTCGATTGGGCGAAGGTCGGTGTGGATTTGGATGGGTGGCGAGCTCTTTGAAGCCCATGATCCCAGGTGCGATATGAGAACCAATTGCTATGTATTTTCGGCAATTCTGCAAGACGGTGGAAGCTCTCATACAAGCTCATATCATCAAAAGAAAAGTACGAGGTGACCGACACGCGGAAGCGGCCAATTTCCGCCTGCATGCAAGTCTACGGGAGAGTGTTTTGCGAAAGGTTGTGATATACCAAGGGCCCTTCAACCCACAAGGCCCGGTGGTGTGGCTGAACGTATAAGCCGGGAATCAACTTCATCGTCACATACACAAAGATCACAACATGGGTTCGGGCTGTAAAGCAAATCACAAACATACAGACAATGTCCTGGTGTTGGGGATATAAAAGACTACAGTATACATAAGAGACCCAACAACCTGGAACGCCACATTTTCCAAGGTATCTGCCAATTCCATTTCATTCGGGGATGCAATCCAGAATTCCGCAAACTCCTCCTAGAATAATAGGAAATTCGTAAGAACGACTGCTAGCTGCTCTCAGTCGTGAAGGAAATTTCCACGCTCGTCCCACCAGCCAGGCGCCCAAGGGTACTTGAGCTTCAGCTGATCAAGATCTCTTCGAATGCAGATGCCTCTCTTCTCATCCGCGCGAATCATCTCTCCGCCAACAACACCGAACATCCTGGCCACCACGTCCCGCAGGGTAATGGGGTCCCCGGTCTTGTCCTTCTGGGTGAAAGAACCGCGGTTGATGTCTTTGCCGGTGACGCGACGATACTCGGCCACATCCTTGAGCGTGAGCAGCTGCATGAAGATGGCGCAGCAAACGAGCAGCTCTGGAGTGATCTTGACAGTGTAGTTCCAGTTCATCATCTCGACGTTGGTGTAGTAAGATACTGGCTCCATCCTGGAGTTACCTGGCTGCCACTGGTGTTTCTGTGCAAGCAGAGTCCTGTGGAGAGGGTCGTTTGGAGAAAACTGCTCAGGGTGTCGCTTGTAGCGGTGGTAGATCCTATCAAGAGTATCCCAGTGTGTCTTGGTCCAAGGCGCAACCTTGGGAAGTGGGTTGTATCTCGCTGTGAGAGGGTGCATCGGAACAGAAGGAGCTGGCTCGTTGTTGCTGCTGCTACTGCTGCCGATAGCTGACCAGAGGCGCCCGAACAGTCCGCTTGATTGTTCTACTGCTGGCTGAGCTGTCGGTTCGGGTGCAGACGGAGGTTTGGAGGCGGCAATGGCGCCTATAGGCCTCTTCTGTTCGAAGAGAGGCTTCCGCTCACGGTTCAAGTTCAATGTCGTCATGTGTGACCGGCCCTCGTGAATGGAAGGCTCAGTGTGTTGCTCTTCCTCATTTTGACTCACGTCGACCTCGCTTCGATGGACCGACCTCTCGGAGAGACGCTTCTGCTGATTACGTGGTTGCTCGACTTCAGTTGCAGCGGTGGATGATGCAACACGCTCGTTGTTGCCGAAAAGGGATCTTCGGTCGCGACCCAGATCAAGGGTTGTCATACGAGAACGGCGCGGAGTGAGTTCATTTTCAATCTGCCGCTGCACCGCCTGGTCCTCTTCCGCGAAGACGGCAGGGCTGGGAGGAATGACACGCGTTCTGCCGCTGAGGCGACGGGTCTCAACCTCTTGCCTGAGTTGCCGTATGTCAGAGGTCATACTGTCTTCATGCACGGCCATCGTGTCTCCATCTTGAAATATCGAGCTTTCGATAGTGTGCTCGATGCGGTGATAAGGACTGCTGTTTGCCGCCGAGGGCGAGGAAAACAGAACCTGCTGCTTCAGCGGGCTCCCTTTGACTGGCGAATTCAGTCCCGTGCCGATATTGTAGGGTGCTTTGGAAGGTTGAAGCCTGGGTGGAGTAGCTAACTGAGGCTCCTTGAGTACGCTGTCGTCGATGGCCATCAACATGGAGAGATCCAGCTTGTTACTCTTGAGCTGAGAGGATTCCCGCTGCGTCGACGCAGATTGGCGGCTGCTGTTCTGCCAGAAGATACCGGTATCCTCAGTGTTGTCCACCTCAGATGCTGACTCCGGAGTGTTGGCTCCTTCAGACGTCTCTCCGCTGTCGGACCTTTGGCTGCGAGATGCTTTGGAATTACGCTGAGCGGACCTCTGGGTCTGAGATCTCGAAAAGCTAGTAGGAGTACCTGACGCACTCTTCTGGTCACTGGCGGAAGCGCTGGATGGATTGCTTTGAGATGATCTGCTTGCCCTTCCGCGACGAGGGTTCGAGGATTCCCCAGCATCGCTAGGTTTGTCGCCATTTCGCCTTGCAGTCCCACGCTTCTCGCGTCTACCTGCAGGTCGCGTGTCAGAAGTCCGACTAGCCTCCTCTTCCCAAATGTCGCCGTCAAGCGCGTTTTGCGAAGAATCTGCGCTCAGCTCGCTGCTCGTACTGTTGCCGGAGCTGAGGACGATGACCTGGCTGGAACTGGCCTCATCGATCTTCTTGCTGATAGCCTTGCGGCGTCGCTCCCAGTACGCATCAAAGGGTTCGCCCGGCTCACGTTGCAGTTCGCTGTCCTGGTACTCCTGAGTCGGGTCTGCATTCTCTTCCTCGGTAGGCGGTGGGGCGGATTCCCCACTGTGCATCTCCTCGGCATCAGGGCTGGCTTGGCTTCTGGCGGGGCTGATGAGTTGTGCCGGAGCTGCGCTGGCAGCGAGGACAGGCTGCTCCACCAGCAGCTGGGGTGGAGGTGGCGGTGGAGACGTGACGGTGTAGTCTTTCGCGTCCGGGGTGGGGAGGCGGTGGTGGCTGGAATCCTGATTCGAGGTCTCGGTCGCGCTTGCGCTCGGGCCATCAAAGACTTCGCCATCCGAAGCAACGCTGCGGTTGAGACTTGGCTCCCGGCTGGGCTCACGAGTGGTCTCGCGAGTCGTGGTGCGGGAGCGTGCGCGTTCTGCAAGCTGCTGGCCGAGACGCAGACCGGCCTGGAGCTCGCGCCGCGTTCCGTCTTCGAATTGGCTGAACATCTCGTCGAGCCTAGCACGCTGCGCCTCCTCCCTCACATCGTCCGACGGCCGTCTATCCTGTGTTCCTCGATTGTTACCATTGACAACGCCCTGAAGCGCAATTCCAGCCTTGACAACATTTACCAGCTTAGGAGTCTCTGCCTTCGAAGGCGAAATCTCCGCCTGTTGTATGGCCGGTGGCGCGGATGGAGACTTTGTGGCCTGCCTTCTTGGCGGAGTTTGTGCGGCGAATCGTATCGGCGGCGAGGATGGCATGTACGACACCGAAGCGACGGAATCGTTAATGTCGGGAAGCGGTGATGAGACTGCCTGTCTGTTGAAGGTCCGCCTACGGGTTGCAGGGATCGGATCCGTCCGAAGAGAGGGCGGTCTAATACCTGCTTGTAGCGCCCCAGCGGGGAGAGTGGTCTTATGAGGACTGCTGCGGGCGGCCTGCATGCTTGGAAGCGAGTCTAGAGAGACCATACTAAACTCTTCGCTGTGAAGAATGGTTGTTTCACCGATGGTCTGGTCAGGCATGACAATGTCAAGTTCGTCGTCTTCAGAGTCATAGTCTTCCTCCGCAGTCGACTCGCTCTCATACTCGTGGTGGCTGACCATGGATCGCCACATCTCCTCATCGCTCGTGGCCTTTTTTGAAGAGGATGCTCTCGGCGTCTGCTCATTGTCGTCTGGCTGCAGAGGAAGGGTATCGCAGGCGGTATCGCCGAATTGAGAGCTGGGACGCGCCGATCTCCGTCGCTGTCCGATAGAGGAGCGAGAGCTTCTTGAGATCCCGGCTTGCGGTCCGGAGCGGTCATCTTGCAACGGCTCTGTGTCGACATGGCTCTCGACTGCGTCTTGAGCGGGTGATCTGGGGCCATACATCGCTTCCGCACGGATAGGTTCGGGAACGTGGATATCCTTGGATAGACTCTTGCGAGGCCTAGCAGCCCGTCTTGTTGGTTGGAATGAGGCATCGCTCAACGACGAATCTCCGTCCTTCTCATCCGGACTCCTGGTGATCGACCTCCTCGTCTTGCGGACGGGAGTCCCATTGCGTGCCCTTCCAGCGGTGAGTTTGGTATCTGACTTCCTCGACCCGCCCCTTTTCTTGACGGGCGAGGAACCTTCGGCATCGTTGAGTGGGATCGTGGTCGTCTTAGTTGCAATGGCAGGGATGGTATCCGATTTCCTCGGCCTTCCTCTTCTCTTGACGGGAGAGGAGCCATTGACGTCATTCAGTGGGATGGACGTTGTCTGTGTGGCAATGCGGGCGGAACGAGCACCGGTCGGGGAGGTGAGGCTGTTCTCGTCCTGCGAGTAGTCGTGTGGCTGGGCCTCGACGGTGACCTTGATGCGCCAGGGAGACGAGCCAGGGGCCCTGGGAGTAGTCATGGTGATGGACTTGGAAGGCGAGCCATGGCCGAGGTCTGGAATCTCGAAGAAAGGATCGGAGCGCTGAACATTGGGAGAAACTTGAGCCAGAGGCTGAGCAGCGCGCTTGGCGGAGCGGCGAATGGCTGCGCTCTTGGTCGGCGAGCTGGTGACGAAAGACAAGGGGTCCGGGGACGAAGACATGTTGACGGTTCTTTGCTTGTTCCGGTTGATCGATGTGTCCGTGAATGGTGGTGCGGGCGGAAAGCTGGCGGACGAAGCGTAGTTCCGGACGGTGTGGCTAAGCTGGAAGCTGTCAGCGCGGGACACCATGGTATGCGAGATCCGGAGTGGCAGCAACTGGAACAGCGCCGGGGAAGTCCAGCAGAAAGGAATGGATGGGTGGGGTCAAGCATGACAGGCAAGCTGGTGGTCGTTGAGTAAAGAGCTCACGCACCTTGAGGCTGGGCCCGCAGTGTTTCCGGCGCAGGGCGGCGCGCAGGGAGCTCTAGCAATGGAAAGAATGGGAGCCGTGAGCTGCGGGGCTGGGTGTTAGTATGCGCGAGGCAGTGGCGGCGGAGGCGACGCGGTGTCGTCGTCGTCGTCGCTGGAGGGAGAGGCGGCGCGGCGGGCGGACGGCGAGGACTGAGCGGGCGGGCGTGTGTTTTGGTGTAAACAAACGCTTGCGCACGGATCCCCCGCCGGTGCTCCGCATCATCGCCGCCCGCCGCCCGCTGCTGCTGCCTCTCCGCCGACGACCTGCTGCTGCTTGCTGCACAATGCGCTAGCTATGGGCATTCATGGGCAAGTACTTCCTCGCGCGCAACGCTTTGCACACCACTGACGGCGCTGCAGCATCTACAAGGAGATCGGCCCCGGCGAGCGCATAGCCCTGTCCAGGCTCGCCGTCGAGAAATTCGAGCAGACCGGCCGCCCCCTGCGAATTGCTATCGACACATCCATATGGCTCTTCCAGATCCAGTCTGGCAAAGGTGTGTCGCTCCGATCCTTGTCCGCCGTGCCTCGCTGACGCCGGCATTCTAGGCGGCACCAATCCTGCCCTCCGAACCTTCTACTACCGCCTCCTGCGCCTCCTCTCGCTCTCCATACACCCCCTGTTCGTGTTCGATGGCCCCAATAAGCCCCCGTTCAAGCGCAACAAGCGGACCGGCGCCAATGTCGCGTCGATCCCCGAATTCCTCGCCAAGCAGCTGCTCAAGCAGTTCGGCTTTCCCTTCCACATTGCGCCCGGAGAGGCCGAGGCGGAATGCGCCCTGCTGCAGAGAGAAGGCATTGTGGATGCCGTGCTGAGCGAGGATGTCGACACCCTCATGTTCGGCAGCGGCGTCACCCTGCGCAACTGGTCGCCTGAGCCGAAGGCCAGCAAAGTCCCCACCCACGTCAACGTGTACGATGCGCAGAAGACCAAGGCTGGCCCGTCCGGCCTGGACAGGGAGGGAATGATACTCGTAGCGCTCATGAGCGGAGGAGACTACCTGCCTGAAGGCATACCAGGTTGCGGTCCCAAGATTGCTTGTGAGGCCGCCCGAGCTGGCTTCGGCCACAGGCTGTGTGCTATCTCCAGGAAAGACACGGCTGCGGTACGGCAGTGGAGAGAGGATCTCGCACATGAGCTGCACACAAACCAGAGCAAGTTTTTCAACCGCAGACACGGCGCTCTGACCATTCCAGACGACTTTCCTCGTGCCGACATCTTGGGCTACTACACCAAACCCGCCATATCCTCCCGCGACGCGCTCGAGAGATTGAAGAGGGGCTTGCGTTGGGACCAGGACCTGAATTTCTCCGAGCTCCGCATTTTTACTGCAGACGCATTTGAGTGGGTCAAGCTTACGGGTGCTAAAAAGTTCATCCGCAACCTGGCTCCCGCCCTTCTCGTGCGAGAGCTTCGCATGCGTGGGCAGGCGGCTTCTCAAGGCTTGCTCTCTGACGACCCGGACACCATCGAGGCCGAGGAAGGCAGACTGGTCACGAGCATTCACGGCAAGCGGCAGCATCCGTCCACGGACAACGCCACCGAACTTCGTGTCGCCTTCTCCCCGATCGACATTGTGAACATCGACCTGGACGCCGAAGAACCGGACGATGAGCTGGAAATTGGAGAGGATGAGGACGAGGATGCGATGGCTGTTTTGGGCGAAGGCGATGTGCCTGCTGAAGGCGAAGCGCCAAAGAAGAGGGGACCATACCTGTACGATCCCACCAAGTTGGAGAAGATTTGGATATCCGAAACGTTTGTCAAGGTTGGCGCGCCTCTCAAGGTGGAAGATTGGGAAGAGAGTCAGCGCCGGAAGGCGGCTCCAAAGCCAAGAGCAGCCAAGGTCACCAAGCCTCGGGCTACCAAGACGGCTGGCTCGATGCAGCATGGGGCCTTGGATCGATTTGCCAAGGTGTCGAAACCGGGTGTTGGTCCTCCACCGGCAAAGCGTACATCGCCGACCATCGACATTTTAGATCTGTCTGGAAAGCCGGGCAGCGAGACGTTGCGCCCATCCGATCGCGCAACTCGCAAGGAGTCGTCTAAAACACCAAGGTCGCCTCCGCCGAGCACAAAGGAGCCGATTTTCGTGGAGATCCTATCGTCGTCTCCCGCTGCACCCAGCAAGGAGGTGCAGACACATGAAGAGGCGTTGGACGAGCACTATCTCTCGCCGAATGTTACGAAACGAGCTCGCACCCTACGGCGCGCACGAACCTCACCTGGTGGTTGCGCAGATGCACCCCCAAGACAAGCTGCATCGACCGCCGACGCATCTCAAACATGCCCGGTGGCAGGAGACCTCTTTACATCCTCGGCGCTTGCGCCGATCCGGGAACGGCAGGCTGGGCCAGAAGGTTCGATCAAGACTACGCGAAGAGGAAACAAATCCTCGCAAGCGGGGCGACCGAGTACGCCGTCGAAGGAGAGGCAACAGCGCGAGACATACAATGCCGTGTCGCCGTCCAAGCGCCAGATGACTCTTGAGGAGTCGTTCCGGCGCTCGCAAAGCGTTACGCCAAGGAGAACACGGTACGCCAACTTCCTGGGCGTGTCGGAGAAAGAAGCGGCTTCGATCATGTCATCTGTTGAGGAGGTAGAAGAGCTGGATCTCAGTCGGTCGTCGGCACCTGCTCCAGAAAACAAGATTTCGAGGCCATCACGAAGCACAGGAACTCAAAGATGCTCACAGCCTCCGGTGCCCGCGGGGGGAGGTTCAAGCAGGGAAGCACGCGGAAGAACAAAAGATGCGGCAACGACGGATGAGGTAGAAAAGCCAGTGCTCCAAACCACGACGGGAAACAGAACAAGACGCCCGAAGGAGCAAGAAGCTGCCGTCGGAGCCGGCGACGAAGCTCGTAAGGCTGCGCCAGAGCCAACAGTTGTCGAGAAGCCGAGCGCTCTGCGGCGGTCACCACGGCAGCATCGCACGACACCCGATGCATCAAGCTTGGAAACGGGGGAGAGAAGTCCGGCAGTGCGACGCTCGCCACGGCACGACGGCGCTGCTACTTCGACAGCGGAGATGTGGAGAGAGGCAAGCACGCATCGAAAGCGGTTCGTGGGGCTGGGAGCGGGGGTAGGATCGGATAAAGGCAGCGAGGTGGTTCGTAGAAAGCAGGTTGTGAAGCTGCGCGAGAGCCTCGCAGGCGGGTGGAAGTTTGTCGACGCGAGCGTCGAGCAGCTGGACATGACGGGCGACGCATCGGGGCACAGTGGAAGAGGCAGGAAGAAGCGCAAGGCGTGGAGGCAGAGCGAGGTCGAGGTACTGGACCTCACGAGCGGCTGAAGGGACGGCGGGATGCGGAGCGTGACAGTGCAGGGTGTCGGCGCGCGATGGCGTCAGAAGGATCCGGGGGGAGCTGACGGCAGGCCGCCGCATGCGGGGGCAGCAGCACGGCGCACGCCGCGGCAGACGAGGCATTGTGCTCGCAAACTGCATGTCGGCGTGCGTGCGGCAGGGCCAGACGGCCACAGTGACAGTAGAAGCGGCTGCTAGCAGCGCCACAAGACAAACAACAGGGAGCGGCGGCGGTTGTTTACGGCAGGCGGTGGTTGTTTACCTACGGGCGGAGATGAGAAGGCGCTGCTCCCCCGCGCCTCCCCCGCAGGCTGCCGCCGCCCCAGCTCGCAATGACATCGACGGCGCCGCCTCCTCCTCTCGCGCCGCGCGCTTTGACCTGCTCAGCAACTGCGCCGTACGACGTGCCGCCCGCCGGATCCTGCGCGGCGCGGCGCCCACCGGCTCACCGACACGGTCGCACTGTCAAAGCTTGATCCCAGCCGCGTGCCTGATGATCCTTCCTGCCTTCGCCCCGTCTCCCTGCGGGGACACGCCCGTCCCCGGGAACCGGCGCCCCGTCTCCCTTGTCTCCCCAGCTTACGGTACGGGTCATGCGCGTGCGCGCTGCCTGGTTCAAGCGTTGAAGCCCGTCCGCCGCGTGGTATAAGGCCCGCTGCTTGCCCGCACCCGCCGTCCGCCCTCCTCGCTGCCTCTTCTCCGCCCGCCTGCCGCCCCGAGTCCCCCGCGCCGCGCTGACCGGAGAGCCTTGCCATTGACGCCTGCCCCCCCACAGAAGCACCGCCATCATGGTCGCATCCCGCGCCCTGGCCGCCGCCGCCGCGTCGCTCGTGCTCGCCGCCGTGCGCGCCCAGGACGCCGACGGCAAGTACACCATCTCCGCCGAGGGCATCCGCGCCTCGTTCATTCCCTACGGCGCCTCCATCTCCAATCTGTTCATCAACGACACCAATGGCGTCGAGCGCGACATTGTCCTGGGCTTCGACAATGCCAGCTACTACTCCATCGACAAGCAGCACCCGCACCTGGGCGGTGTGCCTGGTACGTTCCGCCAATCATGTTTGTGTTTCCCTTGCTGACGCCCCCAAAGGCCGCTATGCAAACCGCATCAAAAACAGCTCCTTCACCATCGACGGCGTCGACTACCATGTCGACGCCAACGAGAACGGCGGCCTGGACACGCTGCACGGAGGCTCCAACGGCTGGGATTGGGTGTGTTCCAACTTCTGCTCCGCGCTCCTGAACGACGCAGCACTGACCCGACGCAGCGCAATTTCACCGTCGAGTCTCACACAGACAGCTCCATCACCTTCTCCCTGTTCGATAAGGATGGCGAGCAGGGTTTCCCCGGCGACGTCGTGAGCTACATCACTTACACCGTGACTCCCTACCAATGGCACCTGAAAATGATTGCCACCGCTCTCACCAAGAAGACGCCCATCATGCTGAGCTCTCATGTAAGTTGGAAACGAGCGGCGGCTTTGCTTGGCACGTCTGACCCGCCCCCTGCAGACCTACTGGAACCTGGACGGCTTCCAGAACAACGACACGGCAACCGCGCTCAACCACACCCTTTCGCTGCCTTACTCGGGCCAGCGCGTCGGCGTCGACGGCATCTTGATCCCCAACGGCACCATCTTGCCCAACCAGCAGGGTTCGGTCAACGACTTCTGGAGCGCGCCCAAGCAGATTGGCGCCAGCTTTAGCGACCCGGAGATCCTCGGCAACTGCGGCACCAACTGCACCGGCTACGACACCTGCTTCCTGGTCAACCGTGCCCAGGACGGTCCGTACGACTGGCGCGAGAAGGGTCCGGTGGCCAGCCTGTCCAGTGATTTCAGCGGCATCAAGGTCGACGTCTTCACCGACCAGGATGCTTTCCAGGTCTACTCTTGCGGCGGCCAGAACGGTAGGCTCCCCTTTTCCAATGAGCAGGACATGGCGTCGGCTAACGTTTCGCAGGAACCCTGACGCTCAAGAAGACGCAGGGCCTCTTCGATGATGCGAGCCGCCCGCGCGTTGTCGAGAAGTACGGCTGCGTGGTCATGGAGGTCGAGGACTGGATTGATGCCATCAACCAGCCCGAGTGGCAGCGCGACAAGAAGAACATCTTCGGTCCCGAGGATCCGCCGTACGTCTTGGAGGCCGTCTACAAGTTCTCGGTGGCCGACAAGAGCTCCGACTGTGGCTCCAAGTCAGAGCTGTAGGCGCGGGTTGGAGTAATACAGGCAGTCCCTGCGCACGTTATGAATAGTAATAATGCTGACGTTCAACGTCATGACTACGCTTCAATCTCTGTGCGTTATGCCATGTGCGTCTCCCTTTATAGAATGAGAGCAGACGTGATGGACGAGTGTGACCGAGAAAGGTGTTTCAGAGTCCTCTGTGGACACATGTTCGCAAGTGTTGTGATCACGAGACAAGCTTTTGTTGCTGTGGGGATGCTGTCCGTATGACCGTGTCGACGTGCTCACGAAGAAACAGGACAAATGATCTGGAAGTACAAGACTGCGCCGACGCCGTGGAGCATCCGGCCTACATGATTCGCATGCTTGCGAGTGCGCGTTGGGGAGCGTCATGTCCGAGAGCGGCAGGGTCCGGCGACCACGTGGGCTCAAGGGTTCTGCCACGACAAGAAAGTACATGTACGAGCTCGAGCATCCTGAGACCGCCCGGCCCTTCCTCATGGCGCCAGGTTTGCCTAGCATTCGCTCTCTCTCGTTCGAGGTTCTGGGAAGTGAAGCGCCAAACGGTGGAAGTGAAGTTGGTCTCCGCTCACCCTCGTCTCCGTCAACACATCTTGCCGCGTTTCCGGCACTTTCTATCACAAACATCAGCTTGCACCGCGGGGGTTCTTCGACTCAAGCTCCTTCAAAGCCCTTCGTCGTACAGTCCTCCACCACCTTCCACGCCACCATGCCCGAGCCCGGCCCGCTGGCTACGGCACTGGAAGCCGCCGCCCACCGCCAGCACCTCAGAGCGCATGCACCGCTCGTCCAGCTCCATTCTAGATCATTGCAGCAGGTTCTGGGCGTTTCTGGCGTTGGCGAGCCCTTCGACGTCCCGCCGCTTCCGCCTTCAATTGCTCCGCCCAAGCTGTCGCCGTCACTCGGCTCCTCTGCAAACAAGACACCCGCTTCAGCCTCCGATTCTCACAAGCACAACAGCCCTCCACTTACGAGCCAGAACCCGGCCACACCTGCCCGGTCAGCCGGCCAGCTGAGGAACGGTGACACTTGGCCAGAGGTTGTCCTTGATATTGATGAACTTTTGCACCCAGAATCCTCGAAGAATTATCAGCGGCATGGTGAGGCAGATACTGAAAGCAGAGGCAAGCATCTGCTCTCCACGTTTCAAGTCGAGCTTCCCACCGCTGGCCAAGACATTCCGGAGGCGCGTGGCGTCAACGCTACTGTCACCAATCCTGGCGAAGAGGTAATCATGGGATTTGATGGTGAAGACACGGAGACAGAAGATGTGCATCCGACGGCTTATGCATCTCGTGCGTCTCGCCGGAAGCAGCCTCGATTGAAAGTGCATCGCGACGAGAGCCTCGAAGATCAAAGGGAAAACAACAGAACCAAGCCGCAGAAGAGTTTCCCCCCCACCCATAGCAGCATTTCGACAGGCAACTCGCACCCGTCAGCTATCACACGCGATGCGGCTGCCATCTACGAGAACGCATATGGCAACGCCCATCTGCACGCTCCGCGCCCCCCGCCGTCCACGCAACCCAACATCCCACCTTGGTTCATCCCTGAACTTGCACCGCTCCTGGAGCAATGGCTGAGGTACGGCTTCGCCATGTACCACTCTCCATCTGGCCCGTTCCGCCCCCGCGAAATGAACATAATCACTCTCGCAGCCACCACCCTTCCTTCCCGCGTCAGGATCCCCCCATTCAACATTTCCGAGCAGCCAGAGCAGCTGTTCAAGATTGCTGCGGATGAGGTGGCTGAGCTGAAGCTCTACGAATTCGAGGTCCTGGCGCCGCAGCAGCACTCGGGAGCGGGAATGTACCACGAGGTCGACTCCGCAAACGCCAACGTCTGGACTGTCATCTTCATCCGCGAGAAGCCGCAGCGCGTCCTTACAAGCGGTAGTGCCGGTGGTGACGGACCGCTCGACCATGCTGTTAAGAGGCTGTGTGCTGATGGATCGATGTCGGTGATGGCGGGGGCACGCGAGGAGTTTCAGCATCCGTGGCAGGTCATCGCTTTCCCGTCCGCACACGTTACCAAAAAGGAGGAATTCCTATTGCCAGTACCGATGTGTTCGAAGGCTGGCGATGACGAGACAGGACAAATCATGTCAATGCCGCCCATGCCACCGCAGCCGCAGCCGAGGGAGCCGGGTACATCAGGCTTAAGCAAGAGGCTGGACCGGGAGAAGGAACAGCGGACCGCTCGACCACCGCTGGCACCGAAGGTGGCGCAGCTGCGCCAACCAGGCTCATACGATAGGCCGACGACTCAACTGAAGAATGTCAGCCCGCATGCGGAGGTCCAGGCACGTCTCAAGGCTCGTGGTGAAGGACAGCGGGCTTCTGCGTCCGTGGGAGCAGCCGTCGAGCTTAACGGTCATGCATCACAGAACCTCAGAGAGAATCTAGCTGTCCGACCAGCTCCCCTCCCTCAGCACCACACTCGGACACAGCAACATCGGCCGCAGAGTGCCAGCGCCACTACTCAAAACAGCAACACCGCCTGCCCCCAACCCCAACCCCAGCTCCACCGCCACACCACCCTCCGCTTCCTCCGGGGCGGCCACGTCCCCCTCATCTCATCCGCCGGCATCGACCTCGCCTTCTGGAACGCCTTCCTCCTCTACTTCTGCAAAGGCGAACTGAAGCTCGAAATCGTGAGCTCCGTTCCGGTCGATGCAAGCGCGCACGCCTTCCAGCCAGGCACGAACCACCAACCCTCCTCCCCCCACGACCAACCACCGCAACACCAAGAGCACGCTCGAGGCTGGCAGTCCGAAATGCTGGCGTCCATCTCTCAGCGCCGTGGGCCCATCTGGGCGGGCTGGACGGAGCGGGCGGCTCAAGAGCAGGCGAGGGCGCAGCGGGAGGGGGGACAGCAAGAGCGACAGCCGGAGCAGAGCGAGAAGAACTCTGAGTTGATGCTTGAGAGCGCTAGGGCGGAGAGGGAGTTTGTGGAGGCGTGGGAGGCTGAGGATAGTGATTCGGATTCAGATGCTGAGTCTGATGACGGTATTGGAGGAGAGGGAGGGAGGTGGTATGGTGCTTGAGGCGTAGGAGCTGGAGCTGTGAGAAAGGGACTTTTGCTTTTGGGGACGGTGGGTGGTGTTTGTGGGGTTTGCGCGTAATGCAGGGTTTCTTTTTTGAAGATGGATGGAGGGAGAGAGAGAGAAATGGGTTTTTGTACAAATTGGACTCTGACGAACGAGGTGTCCGGAGTTACGTCGAATCCGGTTCTTCCAGGAGCGGACTTCTACGAACGGACGACACCAGCTCATGGCACGCGAAAAGGGGACACGGGACGGCAAGCAGTTTGGAGCTATGTCGAGTCGGCCTACCACTCTTTACACGCGCTTGTTACCTCTCTGGACGACTGATCCACGAAAGCTTCTACTTTACGACCTACCTTCTTTCTGGAGAACAGTCTTCCGGTATCGCTACATGCCATGTCTGCCTGCTTCGCCTCGGCTACCGGATGGCGTCTTTCACGTTGACTTTCTTCTGCACCGTGGGATCACTTTCACCAGTAGATTCCAGGCCTCTACACGATCAGCATCCGACCGATCTCTAGACCTTTGTGTCAAATCAGCTCCCAGAAGGCATGGAAGGGTGTGAAAGGATAGATAAAAAGATAGAAAGAGGGTAGAGCAGTCTGTGCAGCGGAAAGGGATGGTTTGGGGATAATGAGAGCGTAACATAGCTATTAGATCGTCAGATTAGGATTGAAAGGACTATTTTAGAGCTAGGACACTTTTCTTGGTGAAAGGAAGAGAGAATGTAAGGCCCTTAAAGGGCACAAACGTTAGTAGTGTGTTGAGGAGGATAGTATGCTAGGTGATGTCATTTGTCGCGCTCCCATCTACCGTAGAAAGAGAAGACTGGATAAATTGGACCTGGGTATGATTAGAACATATGAATAATGGCATCAGACGAATTTTCTCAGACAAGATATGTAATAACTGCTTCTGAACTTATGCTACAGCTTTTCATCCCCTTATCTGCAACCAAGCAAGCCAAATCCAGCAAATCCACGAGACCGCCTTACCCTAATATCCCAATTTCCATCGAAGAAGCAATGAAAAGCAGAGTGGACCTCCCACCTTGCCAATTCGTTATCCTTCGTAAAAGAAAACCAAAAACAAAAGCTTTCATGCAAACACATCCAGACAACATTCCTCATGACGGGAGAGAGCAAACGTTAAGGGGGTATAAGACATGGAAAAAGAGACAACCAAAAACAGAGTAGAGACAAAGAAAAGCGCTCAACTGATAGCGTGCCACCGGTAAAAAAAGACTCGAGCCCACCCAGAAACGCGCGCGCACACGTATGCAGCCGCCCATAATGTTAGCTAAACCGACCGTAGAATAAACTGACCGACGGGGTCAGATCAAATGACCGAAAAAAGAGATATACGTCGTGCCGCATCAAAAAAGTCGTAACACATGGTCAACCGCTCTTGACATGAAAGCCATACTGCAACCGGAGCAAAGAACCCCCAACGAATCAGCAAAGACCGCGCTCAATCGAAAATAAAAGAAAAAAACCTTGCCCCCGCGGAACCCTTGTCGTGTCCACTGGTGGATGTTTGGCTTGGCTTGTTGGAAAAAATTGGTGTTTGCTCACTCGTCCCACACGAAATCCTGCTCTTCGACCTTGGTGCACGTCAAGTACGGCAGGCCGTGACCCAAGTCGCGCATGTCAAGCTCGAGGTAGTTGCGCATCAGCGGCTTGACGACATCGGAGGCCAAGTTCTTGATTTCGTCCATGCGGCGCTCAAACTTTCTCATGTTGTCTCTTGTGTAAAACTCCGGGTTCAATTTCAAAAAGCGCTTTAATTCGTCGCGGCCGAGGTATGCATCGCCGGCGGCGCCGATGAGGCGGAAGACGCGGCCCGTGTTGGGCGGAGGGGGCGGTTCGGCGGGTGGCTGGGCGATGGCGGACGAGGTTGTTGCGAGGGCAAGGCTGCTGGCGTTGCCAGGGCCGTTGCGGGAGCCGGTGCGGCTGTTGGGAAGAGCGCGATTGGTGGTTTTCAGAATGGGAGCCGGGGGCCGTGAAGTGTTTTCTGCGAGCCATTGGCGGAATAGCGACATGGCCAGCCAATCAACGAAGCCGTTGCTCGGGGTGACCCTCTCGCCCCTAGAAGTGGAGAGAGTGAGCTTGAACAGTTTAGTCTCGATCTTGGTCTTGAGCTCCTCCAGCTCGTCGGCCTTGTCTTCGATGACTTCAAGCACAGCTTGGGGGATCTGGCCGCGGAGCTGGGTTGCGCCGACGGGCCACTGGCCAACGACGTGAACAAGAGCTTCGGAGTAGATGACGCGACTCCGAGCGAGATAGCCCAGCTTGAGATACGACGGCGGGTACTTTGCAATCTGCTTGAACAGGCGACCCTGGAAGCGGAGCAGGTGGTGGTCGACGCGCGGGCCGATGACTTCGAGGGCGTCGTACATGTCGGCGAGCTGGAGCAGCGTCTTGCACTCGACATATGCCTGGGCGATGTTGACCGAGTCGAGGGCCGGGGGATAGTTGTAGAAGATGCGGAACAGATTGGCATAGTCGCGGAAGATGTCGTCTTCGGGGTCGTAGGTGTGGGCGGGCGGGGCGGCGACGTTGAGCGAAGAGAAGTTTGCCATGCTTCTGAAGAAGCCTGCACTCGGCGCGGCAGGCTTGTTGTGGATGGGCGGCGGCAGAGGCGCGTGGTCGCCAGCGAAAGGCGCGGGTGCAGCTTCCTGGAGCTTCAGTTAACGGGCGGTGGCCTGGCCGACGCGGGCGTGCGGGCGTACCTTTTCCACCAGAATGGGCATTTCGTCGCCGTTCTCGCCCCAGTCCAGCTCGAAGCGCCATCGCTTCCTCCGGCCAGCCTCGTCCAGTGCGGCGGCGCTGGGCGGGAGGCGCGCCAGTGCACTGTTGCTGGGCGGGGCCATGGGGTCGTGCTGGGTGCGGGCGAAGTCGGCGGAGGTGCTCTCGTCGAAAAAGCCGCTGCACTGGGCCAGGATCAGGCGGTGCAGCAGGAAGCGCTCCTCGCGGCGCGGGGCGGTGGCGCCGCGGTAGGGACTGACGGCATTGGCGGAGGGGCGGCGGGCGTGGGGATTCGAGGTGATGACGATCTCGACGTCGCCGGTGTGGGTGAAGACGGGGAACTCGTTCTGCGGCTGGTAGGAGGCGCCGCCGGCGTGGGAGCGGATCTGGCGCGAATGGCGGCGGTGCGAGGCGAGGGGCGCGCGCGAGGTCGAGGCGACGGACGGGGCGCGCGAGGCCGGGCGGAGGGCCAGCGCCTGGCGGTCGATGGGACCGGTGTCGGGGTACGAGACCATGATGGCGCGCGGCGACAGCTACAGCATGGGCGGGCGGGCGCGGAGAGGCAGCGGGTGACGGGGCAGGCGGGAGGCTGGGGCGCTGGTGTTGATGTCGCGGGCCAGGAACCCCGCGTGACCGAGCGGCGTCGCGCGCAAAAACTGCCCGTCCAGAGCGCGCAGGCCGCGCCGGGCGGCCGCTCCTTGATATCTGAGGCGTCCCTGGCTAGCACATGCTCGCGGCGCTGCAGCCGGCCCAGAACAACCAACGGATGCGCCAAGCGTTTGAGAACGTGGCGCCAATCCTTTGCTGTGGCTCCACTCACTGGTCTTCACCTCCTGCATCCATCTCTGAGTTTCCGCATGCCGCGACACGTCGCCTGCGGCCGATCTGCGCCGTGCGTTATCATCTCCGCGACAACACTCTGCTGGATTGCCGCTCTGGGAAGCGCACGATGCGAATCCCCGAGCGTCTTCTCGCGTACCCGCTGCGCGCAAAAGTCACGTCGCGAGAGCATCTGCCTGTCTTGCTCCTACACACGAGCGCTTAAACATTACAGCCTACCGCCGCACCCGCAGCGGCTCCCTCACGCAAGCAGCGGTTGCTCACCGCATCCAGCAGCATTGCATCACCGAGCAGACCGAGACTCCCGCGTTCCCCACAGCTGGCGGCTACAGCCGCTTTCTGGAAAACACCGTGCTCCAGTCGAGGCAAAAATTTCTGACTGATCTTCGTCCGCCCCACACGCCGGTCACTTGTCCGTGTTTCATGTCGTTCTCTTCTTCTCAATCACCGCCAGACCGCCCATGAACGGCCGCAGAACCTCCGGCACCGCGACTGTCATGCTCTTCTCGTCCCAATTGTTCTCCAGAATCGCCGCCAGCACGCGCGGCACCGCCAATGCCGTGCCGTTGAGCGTGTGCGGGAAGTCGAGCTTGCGCCCCGCCCTCTCCAGCCGCACCTTGGTCTGGAGCCGCCGAGTCTGGTAGTCTGTGCAGATGGAGGTCGACGTGACCTCGCCCCAGCCTCCGTCGCGCTCGCGCCGCGACGGGAAGAAGGCCTCGATGTCACGCTTCCTCGTCGCGCTGGCTCCCAGGTCGGTGGTCGGCATTTCGAGGATGCGGCAGTGCAGGCCAAGCTTCTGGAGGATCTCGGTCTGCATCGAGAGCATCTCGTCGAACACGGCTTCCGAGTGCGCAACGCCGCGCTCCGTGAAGAAGCTCTCTCCCTCGTGCGTCTCGGGCAGCGTCCAGGCAAACATTTCCACCTTGGTGAACTCATGCACTCTGTAGAGCCCCTTGGTGTCGACGCCCCGGCCACCCGCCTCGGCGCGGTAGCTCCTGTTGACTCCGACCAGCTTCAGCGGGAGGTCTGCATCTTCCATCGTCTGGCCGGCCATGAGGCCTGCCAGCGGAATCTCGGCCGTGCCGGCAAGCACCAAGGACGGCTTCGCCTTGTCCTTCTCGGCTTGCTCCAGCGCGTAGATCTGCTGTTCGCCGTTCTGATCTCTCGGCTGGAAGCCGCACGCGGCGGCAATGTGCGAGTAGACGATGGATGGCGGAGACACGGGCTTCCAGCCTCTCTTCCTGGCCACGGTCAGGGCGTACTGGACGAGGGCTTGCTCCATCAGAGCTCCCTCGTTCAGCAGATAGTACCAGCCCCAGCCCGAGGTTGTGGCGGCGCCGGCAAAGTCGAGCAGGCCCAGCTCGGAGCCAATGTGCACGTGCGACCGCCACAGCCTGTCGGTCGCATCGCCCTCGACGTCCGGGTGCTTGTTTATATATCCCACGACCTCGGGCTCGGCGCCGACCGGGGTCTCGGTGCTGCTCAGATTGGGCAGCTCGAGGGCCAGGCTCTCCATGCGGTCGACCAGCTCCTTCTCGCGGTCCTCGATGCCGGCGAGCTTCTCCTTGATGTCCTTGCCCTCGGCGTGCAGGGCGGCCTTGTTCGGGTCGGGCTCGGTGTCGCCGCTGCGCGAGGAGGCGTTGGCGAGCTTGCGGCGCAGCAGGTTGCCGCGCTCGCGCAGCTGGCGGGCGCTGGCCTGGCACTGCTTCCAGCGCTCGAACAGGTCGATGATGTCCCAGGCATGCTTGCTCTGGGCGCGGTAGTTGCGGTCGATGCAGTTCTGCTCGTACAGGCCGGGGTTCTGGCGGATGTGCTTGAGGTCGAGCTGCGGCTTCGGGGCGGTGGGCGGGCGGACGTAGGCGCGGCGGGCGGCGGGCGGGCGGGGGCGCAGCAGGGCGGAGCGGCACGCGGCGCAGGCGAGCCGTCGCGAGGTGCAGGGCGGGTTCATGGCGCGGTCGGGGGGCGCAATGATGCAGCGCAGTCGTGGGCCGGTCGCGTGGATGGAGGCGGCGGCAACTTTTTCGACGCGGGGGCGCGAGCTTGTGCTTGTGCTTGTGCCACCTGGCGCCCGTAGCTGCAGCTCGCGCCGCCGCGGCCCCCCAACTGGCCCACGTCGCCCGCAGCTGCACCCTCTTCTCTCCACGTCGCCCATGCCTCGCAGTATGCGCACGCTGCCGCTATTGAATCCGTGCCTGAGCCCTCTGCCCCGGCCAATGCCCCGTTTCCGCCCCCGCCCCTCGACCATGCAAATCGCCAGAACTCCCGCAGCCTGCCGCATCCCCTTGCGTTGATGCCTACAGCTCCTGCCACCTCCTCCTCCATCGTGATCGCAGAGACGAGTCCGCCGGCGGTCCCTGCTTCGTGTGCCCGCGTGCCGCAAGCTCACATCTTTCCCTCCGCCCACAGGCGGAAGCTGTTCTTGAATGCTAAACGCCTGTCTCGAAGATGGTCTCGTGCCGACAGCGGAGCGCGAGCTGGATCAAGAGCTGGCCTGGGAGGTAAGCTTCCCGCTC
Source organism: Neofusicoccum sp. Z2 (assembly GCA_037356115.1). Taxonomy (NCBI): domain Eukaryota; kingdom Fungi; phylum Ascomycota; class Dothideomycetes; order Botryosphaeriales; family Botryosphaeriaceae; genus Neofusicoccum; species Neofusicoccum sp. Z2. The sequence continues at coordinate 310,527 of JBAWJY010000007.1, forward strand.
GGCATCGAGGAGCCAGCCTGGGAGGTAAACTTCCAGCGCGGCATTGAGGAGCCAGTCCTGGACGACCCGGATCAGCTGAACCGGTGGCATCCTTCGTGTCCGCCATGGAGCTCGATGCAAGAGCAGGCAACCTCACCGAAACGTCGTACGCTCTGTGGTGCAAGGTAATGGATGCGCTCTGTGATGAGAATCAGACGGCCTCGAACGAAGGTTCTGGAGCATGCAGAGAGTCTCTTGGAGAAAAGATAGAAGATTCCTACCTTCCAACTCCGCCGTCTTCTTCATAGCCAGCCCTCGGCCAATCACCGCGAGCTTCCCTTTCTCCTTCGCATCTGCATTCACCATCTTCAAAGCCGCCGCGGGCAGCCGCCTCACCTACGTCCGTGCCCGCGGCCTCTCAATCACTCTCCTCTGCCACCCGCTGGACCCTCACTCCGCTCTCTGCTACATCGGCGCGCCGCTCGCTTCAGGACCTACGCGCTTCTCGACGCCATCGAGCGAACTTCCTACGTCGACGTGCAGTACCTGGAGGCCTACGTCGAACGGCTCCGCGACGACCTCTGCGAAGATTGCTGGTGAAGTCGCTCCATCGTCCTGGATGACGCGCCTCCGCACTGAGTAGCAACGCGACACGACTACCTCACCCACAACTCACTTTCGCTTCCACCGCAACCACACCGCGCATGGCACCGGCTCCCGGAGCTATCTTCCACCATCAGGAGTCATTGCGATGCAGGCTTCTGCGCCATCTCGCCACAAGGCACTCATCCCCCAGCGCCGCCGTGGAGGAGAGCAGCACGGCGGAGGACAGCACCGAGACGGAGGACAGCATCACGAAGGACAGCACCAAGATGGAGGACAGTACCAAGGCGGAGGACAGCACCACGAAGGACAGCATGAAGAAGGAAAGCACCAAGATGGAGGACAGCATCAAGAGGGACAGCAGCAACGTGGAGGAGAACAGCAACGCCGAGCACATTGGCAAGCCTTTCTGCTCTTCCCAGCCTTCCGCAAGTACTGTGTCCCAATATACTCCTTTCGGAAAACCCCACTGCAATGCCTAACAGATTCGTAGTTGAGCGCAACGAAGTCGGCAACCAGAAGACCCAGCCTGTCGAAGAACCCAAGCCCGAGCCCGTCTACCAGTACCCGTCTGACGCCTGGCGCTCTCACCCGGCTGTGAAGAATTACGAAGACGAGCCTTTCATCTTCATCCACCACGACTCGTACTCGGCCGACCCCAACCAGGAGAGGGCCCGCGTGCTGTGCGCCTGGCTGCGTCAACCCGGCAGATTGTCTTCCCCCTCCAAGAAGCCTCTCTACTCGGCTGTCATCCGCATTAACGGCGTAGGCTGGATCATCACCATGGGCGACGAGCCCGGCGCGCTGGATCGCATGATGGAATTGCTCGAGAGGAAGGCGGGAACAATGCTTGCGTACAAGGGTAAGATGTACAATATCCAGATGGATACGTCTCTTCCGATGGAGTGGATTCCTTGAGTGGCTTTCGGCAGGGGTCTCTATGGAGGGTCTGAATGAGTCAAGAACCACAAGATCTTCGAGCTTCTGTGAGGGTCCAAATGTGCCAAGTCCGTAGCAATCCATCACAGACCACCCTTGATATACTGATCCACACTAGCATGGTGCCTTGATCAACTTTGTGAAATCACCCATTGTATGGTAATGATTGATGGTATAGAAAAACACTAAATGGCGGTCCCTATGCGCAGCTCCTTCGTAACGTAATTTCTCGGACCCTGTACCGGGCACCTTTATCCACCAAATAAAACCCCAACTGTATCGGCCATGGCCTTGCCCCGTCCGCACAACACAGAAGTACAACCCCCACTATTACTATCAGTAACGACCCACCGCCTCATCAGCGCCCCCGCACCGTCCTCCACGAAGACAGCTCCCATTCGCCCTAATCACTAAAGTCCCCTGGGGCATCACGACTCGAACAGCCCTCCACAACCCCCTCGAAAAACCGCCCATCCTTCTGCTCCCATCCTCTTCCTCTTCCGACCTTGAGGAAGAAGACGACGACTCGAATTTAGCCTTCGTATACCATCACAACCTCACCTACCTCGAAGCCAAGCACCTTACGCCCGTCTCTTTCCTGCCAGGGCATCGAGGGGCGCGTGGATTGGTTGCGGGAGAGGGAGAGTTTTGGGGGGACGGTGCCGGATGTGGGGCCAGATGGACTCATGGGATGGTGGTGTAGATGCTATCACCCTCCTTGGGAGGCTGTAAAAAGTCGTTGGGAACAGCCTCCGGGATCTGGCGCTCCTCGGCCCATTTCCTGACGGCCTCGAAGTTGCGGCATTTGTGCTTTGTGTTGAAGTCGACGAAGGCTTCGATGGGTGCATTGGACGGCTTGAACCACACTTGTCCGAGTACGCCCGTGTCAACGGTGCACATGAGTTGTTGTCGGATGATATCGAGGCAATGAGCTACCATTACGTCAGGTATGATTCGAAAAGAGACAAAACAAGAGATGGCTGTCGAAAGATTCCGAAAACCACTGCATATGGATGGAAGAAATTGAAAGTTCAGTAAAAGAACGACATCCACTTACATACGTGTTTGCGAACTATGTGGTCTGAATTAGAAAATGCCCCCTTGCCTGATGTGTGGTAGTAGTCGTAATTGTAATACAGAGATTGCCGCAAGAGATTCTGCACGAAGGCCTTCATGTCAGTATCACGCCCGAGCAGCACGCGGCAAAGCAAGGAACAATCTCGACTTGTTCCTCGTCTTTCCTTGTCATATGACCAAAAGAATTCGGGTACGCACCAGACAGTGCAATTGATGCAGGCCTTCGACGTTGGCCGGGAATCCTCCTCCGTACTTTTCCGAGACCTTGACCTGGTCCGTTGCGATGCCCGCCTTCTCCGCCCTATCGGCGGGGACGATGACGCTACGGTCTTCCATGAAAACAGATTTCTGTTAGCCGTGAAAGCAGTGTTTCTTTAAGCAGTATTGCTTACAATTGACACCAAGAGAAGCCCAAGCTGCGTCGACTTCCGGACTGGCTTCCTGCCTGAAGATATTCTCTTTAAGAAGGGAACCATTGAATGGGACAACGCTGTATGCCATTTTTACATCTCCCCAGAGAGGAGCTGCACCAAACACTTAGCAATCGCGTTTAAACCCACGTCAGATCCACCTACAATACTGGTTCAGCCGCCTTGTGCAGGACATGTCGTCTGCTTCTCTTCGTCCATGGTTGATTCCGACCCAAACGCCCGCCAGAGCTGCGATAAGCGTTGTCACCACAAGTAGCGTAGCTATGGTAGTCCAGGATAAATGCTTGGCTGGTTTCTTTTGTATTTGAAGGTAAATTCCGTCATCAGTGAGGAGTCTTTCGCGATCTTCCGAAATGGAGGTGGACCTCCTCCTGCTCTCGTCTTCGAACATGAGTCCGATAGTGACTTTTGGAAGGTAGAGCCAAAAGAGAGCCTTTAGTCTGAGGGGAAACCTAGCAAAGCAGGGAAAAAAGCGCAGGAGAGCGGCTCAGAAAACAGCGCGGAAGCCAAAAGCGTCAGCCGACCAAACGCGGCATCTCGGGACCTATTCTGCATCGAATATCCGGACGACCTACCCCGCTTCAGCTTGCAAGGAGGAGGAATTGTGTGATACCAGAATCGGTTACAGAGGATGAAACTCGTCTCGTATAGAGGCAACCTGAAAGGCTGCATCACAGTCGTGATGGTGGTGTCAAATGACGACAAGAGGGTGTGGAAGGCCACGATTGGAGCGTTGATAATGGCAAACGTATGAAATCCGGAGCACTCACTAATGCACGTACGCATTGTGCACCAGCAATAAGTCACAGTGTGCGGCGGGCTTGTTAATGCTCTGGCTGGATTTCACCGTCAGAGTTGGTAGATGACGGGTATGTGGAGGATTTCAACTTCGGCTAGCGTACAGGCTGTCTCAGAGGTCGTCCATCAGCAGTCCACGTTGCAAGACATGATTAATCTGACTTATACTCATACAAAGCATGCCGTAAAACTGCTCGAGTTGTTCCACCTGTGCTCTCCTGGAGGAGCTAAATCTGCTGCTTGAAGATCGATTTGAAGATCTGCAAGCAAGTCTAAGACCTGCATGGGCTCCATTCCCGATCTGGAAGCTGCAAGTCCAACATCCCTCGTATCACATGGTCTTTGCTCTGTCTTGCTGCTTCCAGTGTACAATGAGACTGGGGCGATCTTTCGATCTTTCCCTGAAAAAATCCCGACACTTATTGAAAATGACGCGAAAGTGGATCGATTGACGCCTTAGCAGACTCGCATTAAGTCTCGGTGGCTTTCTGGAGCAAGATGGGTTCATGTTCAAGGTACACTGGAGTTCAGCCCATGCAAGGCTGACCGTTGCATGGCCTCAGTAGGGAAGCAATTTTGGCTTCTTACGCACATCATCCATCCCCTACGTAGCTAGCTCTCCCTCCATCCCGTTGCTGGGAGGGAATAGCTTTCATGACCAATGACGTAGCTACGGTGTGCGGCGTATGAACGGTGGAGACGAGGATGCAAACAGGCGACAACGCTGCATTGGTGTGTCGGTGAAGGCCTGGGAGCGGTATATCGACTGCTCGTTCATGCAGCCGGTCGCACGGAGGATCTCGAAATTTCCGTGTGATAGTGTTAGCTCGTGCTTATTATGGAGCAGAGGAAGAGGGGAGACTGAGCTCAGGCATATAAGGGCCCTCTTTCCTTCCTCGCATCTTCTCTCCAGCACCGCAAACCACATCCACACCATCAATCCCGAAGACAGATTTCATCCAAAGCCTACTCATTTCACGTCATCTAGTACTCCAAAATGGGTGCCATGAAAGTCGTTGTCTCAATTCTGGCTTTTGCCGCTGCTGGCGCTCTTGCAGTTCCTGCTCCCAACCCCGTCCCTCAGGACGAGCCCACCACTACCGCCAGCACTTCAACTGCTCCGGATACTTCAAGCGCTGCCAACTATGGAAACTATGGAAACTATGGAAGATACGGCAGCTACCGTAAGCGGGTCATACATGCTTCATGAATGACGATGAGTTCTGATTGTTGCATCATAGACTCCTACCGCGAGGACGTTGAGGCTTCTGAATGAATGAAAGGGACAATATGACCAGGCATTGCTACTTTGAGCTCCCCGAGAGCAAGAGAAGCTTAGCTTTGAAGTCCGGTTGGAAGCACAAATTGTGGTGAGAACGTGAAGCGACGGAATGATGGATTTCAATTATGTGGTAGCAAATGCAACGAACTCACGAGAACACAAGATGAGGTGTGGATTTTGTATGCGAGTGAGCTTTATCTACACAATCATGTGTTGACCCAGCCATAATGGAAGCCAGACGGGGAGAAGAACATTCGAGATGTGCCGGTCCCTTGCATTTGGTATCGGTTTGCGCCCGCTAACGAATTTTCTGCTTCCTGTATGGTCAGAAGACCCAATCCAGAATCAGCTTGTTATGGTGCTATCCAGATGTCGTCCACCGAATTGCTCTATTGATCAACCGTGGTTCGCCACAAACCCTGATCGAGTTGATGGCAGGACTTCTTCAACACCGTAACGGGACTCGGCTACAGCGCGCGAAAGTAGCCGTGGGAATCATATGCTATGCCTGTATCCAGTGTGTGCAATGGGCAAGTGGTTCAGTTGGTCCTCACCCACAGCCTCCTCCTCCTCTAGCCATCTCCGCACCCATACAAATTCTCCAGCCTTCGGGTCCATCACTGCCGCATATTGCGTACATTCGTTCGTAGTCGGGAAATCTTGGACCCATCGGATGACTTGATTCAGGGAAGCGTGCTCCTCGTCATCAGTGCCATCGACTCGTCTGCGCCTTCGTCGCCGCTGGGCCAACCTCCACCGCTTCTCGAGACACTCTCTTCGGTGTTCTGAGTCGCTGAGACCTTCCAGCAAGCCGGAAACCGATTTGAGCCTTCCTTGGCCTGCACAGCAATCGTTGGCGACGTCGTTGTTTGTCACGGCGATGAAAGTTGTGGACGAGCGGACGGCAGCGGTCACATGGTCTTTCTCAATTACGGCAGTTTCGTCACCGTCACTAAAGATGAGGTATGCCGCCGTTGTGTGTTGCGAAGGAAGGGTACACTTGATATTACCAAGACTCAGAAGTCTCGGCTTTCGAGTTCTAACGGACAGGCCCTGATTTGCGGGGGGGATCAGAAGGTCACGGAGTTTGGCGGAAATGGACGGCCTGAGGCCAAGGAGCACCATAAGGTGGTGAGAGTAGAAGCGAAGATTTGACATCCTGGAAGTATCATTGTTGTGGTATGGACGGAAGTTGAGGGATATGCTGAGGTCTTTCCTGACGCCGGTGAGGACTCCGATGAAGCCTACGTAGGTGATGGAACGGGCGATGACGGGGCCGTGAGGCTTTTCCACGTAATGCAGTTGGACGACAACCCTTCGGAGAGCATCCATGCCCCAGTCCAAAGTCCTGAAGTGGAGCATTTTTGATTCGTTGCCCATGCGGACGCGAGCGCCGCCGCTGGTGCAGCCCATGAAGAGGTCGAGTAAAGTGTTGAAGCAGATGAGGAGGTACATGTCCACGCCGCTGGCCTTGCTTATGCCCCTCAGCTCTTCGGTCTGCTCCTTGCTGCAGAGACGCCGCAGGAAAAGCCGCGCAAGACGCGTGATAGGCTTGACGGGAAGGCCCCCTGCGGTGAGAATCTCTTCGAAGAGGCCGGTGAGCCCAGCCAACTCTGGTTTGAAATCGGTCACCACCTCGGTGTATCGCTGGGCGGGCGGACGCGAAAGATCGATGGTGTAGACCGGAGGGACATTGGGAAATGTATCGGCATCGCGCGCGCTAAGAGGCCGGAGCTCGTGCTCTGGTGCATGCGGCCTCTCCGCCTGCCGATCAGCTGCGGCTGGCCGGGTGACATCCGGGAAGACGCCTTTCCGCGCTTGCTTGCGTCGAGTGACGGGCGCCATCATTGCGAGCTCATAGCGCCGGCCTCGGCTGCCCTGCAGATGGAAAGTGGCGGGCTCAAGAATGGGTGTTGGGTCGCGCGGCGCGGACGTGAGCAGGCGCAGGCAGCAAACAGCGGTGCCTGGACTTACGTCACCCCGCTCTGACCGTAGCCGTTTTGGGTAGAAAACGCGCCTCGCGACGCCAATTTTAGATCCAGCCCGTCGGCCTGCCAGCCGTAGCTTGCTCACGCTGTACCTGATGATTCTGGGCTTATGCCTGCAATTGCCGGACGGTATGCAGTCTTCTGGCTCACCCGTCGCCTGTCCTGCACGACGCTCTTCGAGTCACCTCTTTTACCCGCCGTGAAGCTTGCTGAAGATTAAGGTCTCAGTGAGCCGGATGCCGGGGGACCGTCGAATAACTTTGCATGTCAAGTCTGCGAGAGAACTGCTTGTGGAACACCCTGCAAAGATAAACACTTGGGCCGCAGTATAGGGTATGCTTACTGTGAACAGCCAATCACTCTCAATTCCTCGGTCACTTTGACCATCTGACCAGCACTTAGCACCTTGCTGATTTGACCAAAGTTACTACGATCCGTCTGGCTTTGTCCGTCGAGCTAAATGAAATTCCGCTGCTATTTTATACTTGAACCCAGCCGTTCGCCCCCTTTCCCTCACTACGCTGGTGGCTGCATCGGTCGCTGATTCGACCAATGAGTTGATCTCGCGTTGGGAATTAGTCCCGGAAGCTCGTTCACTGCTATGCTGAGCGTCATGCTGGATGCCCACTGAGCTTCAGGTTTGATGCTCTGATGGTGAGACTTGCGGATCACTACATTCGCGCCAGCCGAATCTGGCTAACGTCTTTGCGCTCTCGGTCTGAGCCTTCTTTTCGTCATTGTACTAAAAATGACACATGACTGCGGAGACCTTATATCTTGTCACGTTCCTGCGTTCTGCTGAATGCTTCTTCTCTCCTCGCGTGGGCCTTTTTGGCCTTGCTACTGCAGTTCTGCAAACCGGCTCGGTCCACGCTTGAATGCCCTTGCACTCTCTGATGGTAATTGAGCATCCTATGCAAGTAGATGAACCTCATGGGAGAGTCTCATCGAGGTAGTCCTAAGGCGTGTAGAAAAAATGAAGGCCGATTTTGGAAGCCTTGGTAAGTTGCACGCCATCTTGACTAGGATGATTGAAAAGCACCCGCGGAGATAACCTACTAACTCTGGCGGAAAAGTTAGAATGGCGAGGCCGAGCACTGTATGTCAACACTATTTCCTCTTCCAGGAAATACGGCCCCGTTCGAGATCATCTCCACGGACTTGAACGAAGGAGGATATTCGCAAGGGTCAGGTACTCTTTCGCCATATTTTAGGCACCGCCGGCACATCAAGCACTAGTATTGTGCTTCCCTGGCTCCCGGGCCTGGACCGGAGTGACGGATCCGCACCGCGCCGTGGCTGGGAGAGCAATATCGATAGTGCCCGCAACCCACTTCTCGCCTCGGTACCGCAGCCAATTGGCTCGGCCAGCTGTTTCAACATTCAAAGGCTTAAGAGGCGTTGAGGAACTACCTTCCAATGCGCCTTCGCCAAGAACCTGGGATGAGAAGGTCTCGAGGCTCACTCTTGGCAGCCAAGCCAGTCAAGACCGAGAAAGCGGTCGAACAGGCAGGACAAGAGCATTGGCACCGGGCTAAGGTCTGACGACATCGCCACCGAGTATTGCGCGTTCAACCGTGATGGTTATTTCGTAGTCGTTTACCCAATGTCTGTCGAGAGACCGACGGCTTCCTGCCCTCCACCATCCTGCCCAGACCGTGCCACCAAGTATACCGAGAAGCTGGGCATCGTGTCGGTTTTTTACCATGGTTCGACCCAGGATTTCAGCCGTTCGAGCGAGGCTTGTGGGCTTTAAAGATGAGCTTGGTGCCGTGTATTTCTCGTGGTATTTTTGCACCACTCTCTTGCTGTTGTCCTTTCTTTTGACACAGCATGGCGCCGCGCGGTGAGGAAATCGGCCGTTTCTTGGCCAAACCGCTTGGTATTGACGTCGATTACCGACATGAGCCGGAGAGACATGAGTACGTCTTCCCAAGCGGCGTGGTGGAGCCGTATTTTGAGGAGGAACCGACCGCGAAGGAGTTTTTGCTGCAGTTCAAGCCCACAAGGGCTGGCTGCGTTCGGTATATCAAAGGCCTTTTCCCGTTTTGGAATTGGATATTTCACTACAACCTTCAATGGTTGATTGGAGACGTCGTTGCTGGTAAGCCTATCACTGCCCCAGAGCTTTACCGCGTATCTGACTCGAGAATCAAAGGCCTGACTGTTGGCTTCGTTGTGGTACCTCAGGGCATGGCATATGCCCTTCTTGCGAAGCTGACGCCGGAGTATGGCTTGTACACGTCCTTTGTCGGCTTTTTGCTGTACTGGGCCTTTGCCACGTCCAAAGATATTACAATCGGCGTAAGTCCTGCACCGGAGTATACTTGAGACAAGAGACTGACAGTCCCAACTTAGACCGTCGCCGTTATGTCAACCATCGTCGGCAATGTTGTCATCAAAGTTCAAGACAAGCACCCTGACATCCCCGCTGAGCAAGTAGCGAGAGGGCTTTCCCTCCTCTCGGGCGGTATCCTACTTTTCATCGGCCTCATTCGCGCTGGATGGATTGTCGAGTTCATCCCGCTTGTTGCTATTTCGTCCTTCATGACAGGAGCGGCCATTAGTATTGCTGTGGGCCAGGTACCAGCGATGATGGGCATTTCCGGCATCAACACTCGAGAGGCCACGTACCTGGTGTTTATCAACACGCTGAAGAATCTCGACAAGACAAAGCTCGATGCCGCTCTGGGCCTTACCACCTTCTTTTCCTTGTACTTCATCCGCTGGGTTTGCAATACTATGTCGGAAAAGCAACCGCATAGGAGGAAGCTGTGGTTCTTCATCTCTACATTACGAATGGCCTTTCTTATCCTGCTTTACACGATGATCAGCTGGCTCTCGAACCGGAACATTCCAAACTCTAAAGAGGCAAAGTTCAAGATACTCGGAACCGTTCCCAGAGGTAAGCGCAACAGTGGCACTGGCCAATGGACAAAGTACTCACTGGGTGTCAGGTTTCCAGCATGCAGGTGCGCCTCAGGTAGATGCCAGACTTATCCGAGCATTCGCCAGCGAACTCCCTGCCACCTTAATCGTCCTACTCATCGAACATATCGCCATCTCCAAATCTTTCGGGAGAATTAACAACTACACCATCGACCCCTCGCAGGAGCTCGTAGCCCTCGGCTTTACAAACCTCTTCGGTCCCTTCCTGGGCGGCTATCCAGCTACTGGCTCTTTCTCTCGTACCGCTATCAAGTCTAAAGCTGGGGTTCGCACACCACTTGCTGGAATTTTCACCGCTGTCCTAGTCCTCCTGGCTCTGTACGCCCTGACATCAGTATTTTTCTACATCCCTATGGCCAGCCTCTCAGGGCTAATCATCCACGCGGTCGGAGACCTCATCACCCCGCCAAACGTGGTCTATCACTATTGGGAGATCTCGCCGCTGGAGGTCATCATCTTCTTCGCTGGTGTGTTCGTCACCATTTTCAGCAGCATCGAGAACGGGATCTACACCGCCATCGCCGCATCAGCCGCCGTCTTGCTCTTCCGCCACGCCCGCGCCAAAGGCCTCGTCCTGGGCCGCATCCGCATCCACTACCTCACCGACGCCGAGCTCGCACGTAACCACAAACCTACTTCCTCGTGGGAAGACAACAACAACGACGACGACCACGACGACGACGCAATCAGCCCCAGCCCCAGCCCCACCTCCTCGTCCTCCTCAGCATCAGCACCCCTCCTCACCACCACCACCACCACCACCACCACCACCACAACCAGAGAAGCCTACCTCCCCCACCCCCGCCACCTCGACGCCTCCAACCCCGCCCTCCACCCCCTCCCCCCCTCCCCCCACCCCAACATCCTCATCTACAAATTCACCGACACCCTCACCTACGCCAACCAATCCCACTACCTCACCACCCTCACCACCCACATCTTCGCCACCTTCCGCCCCGCGCACCGCGCCCACTACACCCGCCTAGGCGACCGGCCCTGGAACGACCCGGGTCCGCGCCGCGGACACGAAAACGCCGATGTCGACAGCAACAGCAACGCCGAGGATGCTCGCCCGGTGCTGAAGGCCGTGGTGTTGGATTTCTCGGCGGTGGGGAATGTCGATGTGACGAGTGTGCAGGGGTTGGTGGATGTGCGGAGGCAGGTGGAGAGGTATGCCGGGGGTGGGGAAGAAGGGGGTGGGGTGGTGGAGTGGCATTTTGCTGGGGTGGGGAGGAGGTGGGTGAGGAGGGCGTTGGCGGCGGGGGGGTTTGGGTATGTGGCTGCTGCTGCTGCTGCGAGGGGGTCTGGGTCTGAGGGAGGCGAGAAGCGGAGGCTGTTGGCGCCGGTGTTTGGGGTTGCTGAGGTTGTTGGTGGGGGGGAGTCTGTGGGGGAGGTTAGGGATGAGAAGGACGTTGCTGGTGCAGGTGATGTGGAGCTGGGGAAGGGAGATGGGCTGGGTGGAGAGCGGCAACGGCGTCTGGGTGGGAAGAGGTTTGCGACTGTGTATGGCGTTGATAGGCCGTTCTTCCATGTTGATGTTCCTGAGGCGGTTAGGGCTGCGGTGCTGAATGCTCAGAGGAGGGAGGAGGCGGTGCAGACGGTGAGTGTTGAGGCGGGTAAGGAGGAGTGAGCAGTTGGAGTAGGCCACGATCGTGATGAAAATAGACTGTGCTGCTGTGTTTGGAACGAAACTCACTATTACTGTCCCTCGATAATGCGGTGGCCAAGTTCCACGAATGGGCTGTTTTCTGCCCTGGAGGATGGACTTTGAAGTATATGTATGAGAAATGACGGAAGAACACAAACTTGGCTTTGGCTAAGCCGGGGAGTCTGGGTCGTAACTTGGTAGCGAGCCTTGTCAAAATGATGGTGCAATAGAGAATCGCGAGACCTGAATTATCTATGAACCGCCAGTGCAGCGCAACGCCGCCATGAATGAGTTTCTGTCTAAACATCAACATCGACAAAAGTTCAAGATCTGCATGCCCTTCTGCAACCTCTAATCAGATCACCAGACCCCAAGTAACCAACCTGATAAATGTCACCGACATCAAAAACACCGAATTCTCCATGCGAATTCCACCATTCCTCGTAAACCGTGCTTACCGTTTCTCTTTACCAAGACCTGTGTTGGAGCCGATCAATTAACCTCTGCGCCTATTTCTGACCTCCGTCTTCTGCACCTCGATGCTCGTCCTTCCATCAGCGTACAAACCCCTGGCGACAACCGTCTCCCCGTTGCCCGCGACAACCGTGGCCTCGACCTCCTCGTCCGTATCCACGTCGATACCCTCGACAAGCACCTTGTCCTCTTCAGACTTTTTCCCCTTCTTCTTCTCGGGCCTCTTGGTGCCGAGCGGCGGCTCGAATCGCTTGCGAACGGTAGCGATCATCTGCTTGAACCAGTAAAAGTTGAGCGTGTTCAGCGTGATATTCGCGGCCAGGTACGTGCAAGCCAGCCACAGGGGCACGGCGGTGCCGTTTGCGAAGCGCATGATCTCGCTGGTGAGGTCGGCCGAGGCGGCCTCGTCGCCCATGACGATACCGCCGGCCTGGATGGCGCGGTAGATGTCGTTGAAAACACGGACGGATTGGTATGTGCCCCAGCAGAGACGGGCGCCGAAGAAGGTGCCGAGCAGGACAAAGCCATTGTACAGCTGGATCTTGGAGCCAGTGAGGTTGAGCTTGTCGCAGAACCAGTGGACGTTCAGGAAGGGCGAGGAGAGCTCGTAGAGGATGAAGGTCGGCGCGTAGTAGTTGACGAAGGGCCGCTGCAGAGAGAGGGGTGGTTAGTCATCACGGCGCGCACACGCTCGGTAAATGGGTGGTGACGCACGAATCCGAAGCTGTAGACGGACAGAGCGCTGACGGCGTGGGCCAGAAGGCCGATGCCGAAGACCTTGACGTATCTCAAGCTGATCCACAGATCCCACAGGAAGTAACCGCAGCCAAAAGCCACGATCAGGCCGTTGGCACCCGTGTATCCCCACACGCGGCCCTTCCAGTTCATCTCGGCGCGCTCCTCGTCCGCATAGCTTACCCACAGCGCCAGGACGTTGATCAAGCTGGATTGCAGCAGCGAGACAACGTGGACGTCCCAGTTTATGCGGGTGCGCCTGTTGAAGTTGGGATAGATGGTAGGGAACAGGCGGGCGGAAAGGTAGGGCGAGATGACGGTGTTGGTCACATGGTAGAGCAGGAAGGCGAAGAGGACCTCATGGATGTGCAGCGGGAGGGTCTTGAAGGCCATGTAGTCGGCGAAGGGCTTGACGGCAGCCTGCAGCGCGGCGGGCGCCTCGAAGGGGAACGGGTCGAGCATGGCGGTAGCTGACGGAGGTGTGCGGGATCGGCGGCGAAGCTGGGCGGACGCGAGGCAGCGAGAGAGACGCGAGGAGGAGGAGAGAGGAATGAAAGAGCTAGAGGGTGGGGAGCGCGGGCATGATAGAGCCGGGCGAGCGTGGCGGGCTTGCGGCACACGGAGCTGTGGTGCGGATCCGGGAGGAGCTGAGCTGGTGATGGGCGCGGAGGCGAGAGGCAGCAGAGACCCTGGCCGGGCATCCCTGCGCCCGCAAGTGTTGGGAACTGACATAAGCGAGCCGCTTCTCGCTGCCGCCTCGCCCGCGGACGCGCCGCCAAGCACCGGCAACCACTACCCGCGCGGGGCACGCGGCGCCGTCATGACTCCCGCACGCCCATGACCACCACGCGCCCGCTGCTGCTCCGGTCTGAGAGCCCACGCGGGCGCCAGTCACGACGGACCGCTGCATGTGGCCGTGGCCAGAAGCAACTCCAAACGTACATGCAGGCGCGCACGCGCGACTGCCGTCCACCTATCTAAAACCTGAGGCAGCCACGACGGCATCTGCTGTAACACGCGCCACTACACCTTCTCGACGTGCACCACCTGCCTCTTGCTCTCCGCCACCGCCCGCTCGTACTGCTCCTCCTCCTCTGCCGTCGCCCCGTAGTAGTGCACCGCCACCCGCTCGCCAAATGCCGCGTTGATGTCCTCCAGGCTCCGCTGCTTGGTCTCGGGGAACAGCACGTACACATTCAGCCAGTGCAGCGCCGTGGGCACGATCAGCACCAAGAAGAAGCGCCACGTGATCTTGTCCAGCGCGATCGGTCCCGCGCACAGCAGCACGATGGCTCCGAGATACAGCCCGACCATGCTGACCGCCACTCCCTGTCCGCGGATGTGCGTCGGGAAGATCTCCGCCACGTACAGGTACTGCGTCGCGTCCATGAATGTCGACCAGAAGAAGATGAAGAGGAAGCAGAAGAACACGGCTGCGGAGAGCCCCGCGCTGTTGCTCGTGTTGAGGTACAGCGCCTGCATGATGCACTCGAGCACCAGCGTCATCGTCAGACCACCCAGCCCAATCAGCAGGAACACCCGTCGTCCAATGCGGTCGATGAAGAATGCCGTGAATATGTTGCCGGGGAACGAAAGTGTAACCCACAGCGCGCTGAGCAGAAGCGGCATGAACGTCTTCATCCCTAGCGATGAGTACAGGAGCACTCCGTAGTTGGCAATAATGCTGGGCCAGGGTTAGCTGCATGCCTTCCGGGAACAGCAGGCTTTCTACACGCTTACAGCACTCCGGTAAACTGGTTCAGAAACATAAGACTGAATCCGACATAGGCTCTTCGTCTGTTCGCTGGCGTCTTCAAAATAGCAAAGACGCCCTTATCGGTCGCTGCGCGGATCTGTTGATCCAACTCGAGCTGCTTTCTCATCTGATAGAACTCTCTGCTCGCCACCGTGCTCTGCTCGTCGCCCTTGGCGCGGTGCAGACGCTTGATGACAGAAAGCGCCTCATCTGCACGGCCGACGGCGAGAAGCCATCTCGGGGAAAATGGGAGCCACGGTGACATGGCGAGGAGAAAGATCGCCGGTGCGGCCTGGAATGAGAGCGGGAAGCGCCACGCGAAACTGGATGGGTTGCCGGCCGCACTCATGAAGTAGCAACCAAATCCGATCCATGCACTCAGCGAATAGCCCATGGCAAACATGATGCCGTGCATGGACACCTGCGGTTCGTAAGAACAGTGCCTGACGGTGGGACAGGTGACGGCTCGGAATATACCATGAAACCTCTCGACTCGGGAGTGGAGACTTCTGCTTGGTACATTGGAACACACTTGGCAGCAATAAGCAATCGTCACAACGAGGAGACGATGGCGCGAATACCGTAATCAGCATGCCAACTCCCCAGCCCGAGATGAACCGAGCCACAAGGAACATGGCGACGTCTACTGATCCTCCACACAGTGCTGCCCCGATGATCGAAGTAATGCAGCCCACTTGCATGGAGCGTAGCCGACCGTATTTGTCGCAGGTCCAGGCGGTGAAGAGCGCAGCAAGCAACGAGCCTGCCGAGTTGACGCCATTGAACGCCCCGATCAGCGCAGCTGTGTGAGCGTAGCCAGGCTCGCCTGGGGCAGCGATGTCCATGTCGACGAAGAAGGACGGCTGCCCGATGGTGGAGCTAATGACGGACATGCCATAGCTGCAGCAGGTACTCCCCAGTGCAGCGGCAATCACAACCAAGAGGTTGAACGTGTTGGGTATTAGTTTGCCCATGGTGAAGGGTTTAGAAAGACAGAAGAGAAAGAAAAGGGAGTGCAAAGATCAAGGTGGATGTCGGGATTGAAAAGCTGTCAGCGTCCGCGTTTCCTCGAAGCAAGTACTTCAGCGGGATGACGAGGGGAATCACCCTCGGGAAAGCCGCCCGTCCGTGGGCTCTGAGATTGGGGGTTTCTTCCGCCATTGGCGCGGGATCTGCCATCGTGAAGCCGGAACCTTGTCGGTGATCAGCTTACCAGGGGGCGATGGAAGTGGCGGGTTGGGGTGCAATGCGGGGGAAGCTCTCTAGCTCTTCAGACTGTGGGGAAGCGGAGCCACCATTGACACAATTACCGACCACGAGGACTAGATTAAGATAGCGACCAATCGCTGATGCCTTTCGGCAATTGGTAATTGCTCTTGATTCAGCCTCCTGTTCCTACATGTAGCCAATGACTGGTCTAAAGAAATGCTTGACATGATCGCCATTGGCGCCAATTGCAGCAAGGCTGCTTGACAGCTGGATCGGCGCCGCACTTACGGAACTGCTGGCATAGGTAGTTTTCAACGCCAGGCGGGTCGTTTTCCTTGCAGACCACTGGCATGACATGCATCGGTCTTGGACCCGGGTGCGTGGCATCTTCTACCCGGAAATTTCCCACGGCCGATACTCGGATGAGACCGGATCTAGCCAAATGCTCGCTCAGCTAAGGTAGATGTTCTCCCTCATCCTCTGCAGGTTGTCCAAGAAGCCGTTCCCTCTTTCTGGAGCCCTCGAACGGCTTTCTTCTCTCTTGGGCGGAGCCGTGGGCCTCGTGTGTCGTTGGGTTTGTGCGTTGAGCATCTGCTTGTGTCGATCCTCGGCGAGCTTCACAAGACCGTCAATGAATCTCGTGCGTGCCTTCTCCTCGGCGGTATCCCTCCACACCTGCGACAGATCGCGAAGTGCTTGTATCCGGGTTTGGGCAGCTTCATAGCCCTCGTCTGTGCCGGTCACCAACTCGGAGATCTCGTTTCGAAGCCTCTCGGCAAACTCGCGACCCTTCTCTTCGCGGCTGTGGCTGTCGGAGCCCGGCTCTGGAGCTGAGACGGAGATGAGCGACGACGCGAGCGAAACCTCGGACGGCGGCAGGGTCCACTGCATGGCCTCGCCGAACACTTTGATGACGCTCTCAAGGCGCGATCGGACGTGGGTGAGAGTGCGCAAGCGCGTGATGTAGTCGGGTAATTCAGGGCCGTCTTGCTGAGCGCCCGCCTCGGCGGCGGCGGTCTTTCCGTCGTCCGGTGCTGTGGCGGCGCTGGCTCTTCGAGCGACGCTCTCCCTCCTGCTGTCGGCGACTGTCACGCCTCCTGGGACGAATTTCTCCACATCTCGGCGGAGCCCATCGGTCAGCGCCTCGGACAAGCCGATAGTCTCACCGCGCAGCACCTCAACCTCGTAGGCCAACCTGCCGCTGCTGCGCAGAATGTCGTCGGTCATCTGGGTGAGGACGGCGGAGAGACGGGTGGTCTGAGCATTGAGCTGGGAGAGAAGCGCCTGGGTCTGGCTGGAAAGCTCGGGCAGCGACACGGCGGCGGCATTGGCGGCTCTTGTTTGCGGGCCGTGAAAGGACAAGGCGGGGAGAATGGCGTTCAGGTGGTCGGCGGGATCGAAACGGGGCTGGATGAAGGGCAGCAGCGACGGATCGGCGACGTGCGAGGACTTCGGGGGGACGGGGCCAGAGGCTCCGGCGCTGGGGACGGCCATGGGGAGCGGCGGGGTGGGCGATGGCGGAGCGGCGGTGGAGAGCGGGCGTTGGGTCGGGGCGTTCGCGGTGCCTGGCGGCGCGCGCCGTGGGTCCCCTGGTCTGTGGCGATCTCAGGGAGCTTGGGCCGGCGGCAGGCGCGAGCTCCATCGCGCATGCCTTCTCAGTACACAGTTGCCGGCCGTCTGCTGCCTGCGATCTGCGATCTGCGTCACCGTTTCTTCGCGGCCTCAGGCTGCAGCTCTCGCTCCATTGTCGGCTGTGCGCCCATCGGCCTCGCAGCCTGGAGCGCCCACTGGAAGCTGCGCTGCGAGGCGGCCCGTCACTCTCGTCACGCTCCGCCGCGCCGTCCTAGCTCCTCCCCCGGGCCGCCTCTGCCACCGGACTTGCTGCCACCTCACTCCAGAGCACTCTACTCTACTGGCAGCCGCGCTCTGCTCCAGCCTAGCCTTGCCTTCTTCTCACACAGTCATTCACCCAACTCCACAGTCCCGCATGCGCTTCTGACGCGCACGCGCTGCCCCGCTCCTCTTTGCTCTTCGCCGGTGCTTGAGCCATTTGGTAGGCACACTCTAGGCAGCACGGCGGCTTTCACTGCTGTCAGGTCCCGCACATACGCTCCTGTCCCAACACAACTGCAGCCCTTTCCCCGAGACGCTAACTCCGTCCAACGAACAGCCCCCGCAACACTGGCCCATCATGCCCAGGAAAGACTATCTCGCCGACCTTGACGCTGCTATCAATAACTCAAGTGCCTCTGGCGTCTCGAATGTCCGACGCGGCGACGAGTTTGGCTCAATCCTCTTCGACGTTGGTGGTCATGAAGCCGGCACAATCATCGTCAATGCCGTCCTGGATGAGGTCTCGTCCTACCCGTCAGCTCACCAATTCATGCTCATTGCCGGAGAATCCTCCCCCGATGATGCTTGCGAGGATCTCGCTCGTCTTTCAGACCAGCTGTCTCGTGGCGTCACCATCTCCGCCATGCTGACGGCTGTGTCGACGCTTTTCTCCACCGACCCGGATAGCGACACCGATTCTCA
Source organism: Neofusicoccum sp. Z2 (assembly GCA_037356115.1). Taxonomy (NCBI): domain Eukaryota; kingdom Fungi; phylum Ascomycota; class Dothideomycetes; order Botryosphaeriales; family Botryosphaeriaceae; genus Neofusicoccum; species Neofusicoccum sp. Z2. The sequence continues at coordinate 328,930 of JBAWJY010000007.1, forward strand.
ACCTGACTACTCTGAATACGATGACGATGATGAAATTTTCGTGGAGCAGGAATTCGACAACGACAGCGATCAAGACACAGCAGCAGGTTACGCACCCGCGCCTTCTCTTCAGGATGCTCTCCTACCACTCGACTCTCGCAATATGGCTCGCCAGGACCTTCTGCGTGTAAAGGAAGCTGGTTTCAAGGTTGGAGCCCCTGCATCACTCATCCAAGGCCATCCTGACCATCTGGTCATGTCGTGTCGCATCAGCAAGCTGGGCATTTCCGAAGAAGCCATGCAGGCTTGGCAGCTTCTACCCCACGAATACCTCGTCCTGCTCATCCACTTCCCAAAGGGTTACAAGCACGTCGGCGACGTTATGGAGGCTTCGGAAATATCGGCCAGGACTATGTTCGACTTCCGCTTCGGTGTCAGCTCCTCCTATAAGCCGTCTCGCCAGGAAATTCTGGACTCTTTCACCACCCTTGCTCCTGGCGCCCATCAAGCCTCGGATAGTGATAACACGGGCTTCAGGAAACTCTTCATTTCTGGGCCTTTGCTAGACCTTTTCGCCGAGAAGTTCGTTATGCTCCTGAAATGCCGAGTGAAGGGCATGTCTTGGGATGGCGCTATGGCCTTCTGGCATGATCAGACCAGCGACAAAGGAACTATGGCTCAGCATCCCAAGTATCGGCAAGAAGAGGCCACCAGCACCGTGTACCCGCCACTGGTCGCGGCGGACCACTTCTATGATGTCAGGCCCGGAACTCGACTGTCTCTTCCGCTAGTGGCCATGCAGTTTTACGTCCGCCAGGTAGTTCGATGCACAGAGTTTTGCCTTGTCTGCCATCGAAAAATGCCCGAGGGACTGGAGGCCATTAAACCGTATGTGTGTGAGAGATCGCTGTGTCTCTACCAGTACATGCAGCTCGGTTTTGGTCCAAGCATAGAGCACGAAATCATGACACAACCCAAGGTCGTTGATCTCTTGATCAGTCTCTGCTGGGCAAGTACGAAGTCAGGCTCCCTAAAATCTACACTGCTTCCAAGAGGTCTAGCCCTGAGGATTCCTCGCATGGATATCCTGAGGATCACTGGCAACGTCATTCTGTCGTCTTACCAACCTCAAGATCCTGGTACACAGGTGACTCGGTGGAATCTACCACCTGACGTTGGAACACCTATGCGGGTGAACCTACACCGCCGTGAGATGATCTTCGATAAGGGTATCACCATTGCTGATGTGGGCGTTAGAACCGGAGACTGGATCCTTATGAAGATCGCGAAGCTCGAGTGCGTCATTCATTGCAGGATTGGGGATACGGGTTTCTTACCGGTCATCAAGTTCTCGGAGCCTATAATCCTGCCGAAGACGCATGAAATTGCTTGGGATAACTTGGAATATGAGAACGCCCGCTTCATTCCGTACACGGAAGAGTTCGATAGCTTCTCTGATGAGGCTATTCGCGAGGCTATCCCCTTGATCTTGGACTTACTGCCGAGCGTCCGCGAGATGAAGGACTATCTGCTCACAGGAGGGGCTCGAGCCACCCTTAGGAAGTGGACGCGGATACCTCCTCCATCCTTGGCAATGCTGCGTTGGATCGTTGCCTCTAATCGCGCCTGCATCATGCAGATCGACGATCCTGACGAAGACACTCAGCCCGGATCCAGGAAGGAAGAAAAGGTCTGGGGCATGCCTGGCCATATGCAGTTTCGGATCGCCATGGGTGCGCCGGACAAGGAACGTCGATTCCTTGAATCTGTCAAGTCAGTGTCATCCAAGTTGAATTTAAAGATCCCTACCATGTTCGCTTGGCATGGCAGTCCGTTGTACAATTGGCATGGCATCATCCGCGAGGGGTTGAACTTTGACCAAACTGCCCACGGTAGAGCATACGGCCATGGCGTGTACTTTGCGAAAGACCACAGCACCAGTCAAGGTTACTCAGGACACAGCTTTATTCTAAGCGCTATAAGCTACTGGCCTTTCAGCGAGCTCAAGATCAGCAGTGCCATTTCGCTCAACGAGATTGTCAACGCTCCAGGGAGATTCGTCTCATCCAACCCGTTCCTTGTGGTCAACCAAACGGACTGGATTCAGACGAGATATCTATTCGTGCAAGCAGTGGGCGATTCGAGACGTCGTGCCCCTTTCGAGAATCCGGCTCCAAGAACGCCGGAGGAACAGCCACAGCCGCAGAACCCAATCACTCAGGATCCAATGTTCACTCCTCGTGGAGTAGGTGGACAGCTGATCATTCCAGCGACAGCCTCAAGGTCTCGGTTCCAAGAAGCTAAGAAGACTCCCAAATACCCTCGCGGTCATGCCGTCAGCAACGGACACAAGAAGATCAAGGCGCTTGGAAGCGCTCTCAATCCCATCGATCTTGAGGGACGCGATGAAGATGACAACGCTAGCGTGATGACCAACATTGACGATCATGCTGTGCTGAAAATGGAAGAAGTGTCAACAACTGTACCCATCGCGGTCTCTCCAATGCCTGCCAAGACAATGAAGTCTATGACTGACTTCGTCCCTGGAGAGTTTAACTTCAGCACCATCGAGATCATCCCGCCTCCAGAAGGAAATGCAGCTTCTATATCAGCCTCAAAGCGTCTTCAGCAGGATCTTCAAGCCGTCTTAAAGGTCCAGACCTCACAGCCCCTCCACGAGCTCGGATGGTACATCGACCCAGAATTCTGTGCCGAGAAGAATAACCTTTATCAGTGGATTTTCGAGCTCCACTCCTTCGAGCCCCACTTACCCCTCGCTAAGGACATGAAGGATAGAGGCATCAAGAGCATCGTCCTTGAGTTCCTGTTCGGCAAAGACTACCCTATGTCCCCACCCTTTGTCCGCGTCATTCGCCCCCGCTTCCTGCCCTTCCAGGCCGGTGGCGGCGGCCACGTTACCGCTGGCGGAGCACTGTGCATGGAACTTCTGACGAACAATGGCTGGAGTGCCGTCTCCTCGATAGAGTCAGTCCTTATGCAGGTGCGTCTGGCCATATCATCTACCGAGCCTCGTCCTGCGCGGCTGGAGAGGGGCCGCGTCGGCGACTACGGCGTTGGCGAGGCTGTTGATGCCTATATTCGCGCTTGTAACATGCACGGTTGGACTGTGCCTCAGGGCTTCCGCGAGATGGCGTTTGCTGGGAGGGGTGTCGCTGCTAAATTCCGCCGCTTCTAAGCTTGTGGTAGTGATATGACGTCTATCAGTCAGGTCTGGAAAGGCGTCTTTGAAATTACTCGGAAGACGCTTTTCCGCTGGATCTTGTTGAAGACGGTCCAACAGGTCTGATACTTTCAGATCACTCACCGACTCTGGCGGGTCTCCTGCGATGCTTCCTTTTCTCTCTCATTGACTGCTTCTTCATTTGCTTCATTTTGCTTTTCTACATCGAGCGTTTCGACCAAAACCACGGAGGTGATGGCTGGATAGCATTGATTGCTTTTCTCTACTTTCTTTCATAAAAACAGGCTGAGCGGGGCGGAGAAACGGAGAGCTGCATCACTACTGGCGTTCTTGGCGGAGGGACATCATTGTACAGGGCAAAGAAGAGCTCAGATGGCTATGGCTCGAGTGAGGACTTTTGCAACAAAACTGGGATCACATTTGCGAGGAGTCCCTCCATTCTGAAAACTTTGCATGGTTAGGCACAAGGGATTAGGTATAAGCATAGCGTAGGATTAAGGATCAAAAGTTTCGAAGAAAGAAGACTCAGGTCGATGAACTGTCTTGTTGCTTTTTAGTGAGTTGTGTGCATACTTCGCGGTCAGCATTGTCAATTGGTCTGGGCAATCTACTACAATCGAGAGAAAGAATTGCGGTGAAGCGGACTTAAGCTAGCTGGATGAAAACCGCATGCCTTTGAGCTTTTCTCTCAGAAATATACTGTACATACATACATCACACGCACGGGTCTTGCTCAACAAGCGTACGTTGTGGAGAGAAGGGATTTTCTTTCATTTTCCTATTTCCTCCACACCGATACTAGGCGCACGAGCTACCCGCAAGTAGAGAGGGAAGCTCGGCTGCTGCGCCATCTATCTATCAATCATCCATCCATCCATCCATCCAGCTAAGCTAAGCTAAGCTGAGAGCAAGATATCCATCCATGCAAGTTCGATGCCTCTCGATATCCCTTCCCCCCTCCCTCCCTACCTTTCTCTCCACGACGAATTTCAAATTTTCGTCGATGCTTTTCTTTTTCTTCTCCGTGTTCATATCTGTGCCTGTGACTAGTGGTTCCCCATCTTATGAAGAGGAGCCAACCAGTCGTGCTGCAAATGTAGGCCCGTAGCTCGTTTCTTCCGATTTCCTCGTGTTCCCATCTCGGATCGAAATGCAAATCGACCAAGCAAGCAGCGAGCAGCCAACTCCATCCCTTTCAAGGCCCTCCTTCACACTCAATGCCTGTCATAACCCCTTCCACCATATCCACCACCGCCGCCACCGCCTCCGCCACCCTGACGACCCCTACCGCCATCACGACGGCCTCCACCGCCGCCGCCTCCTCCTCCTCCTCCTCCTCCGCCGCCATATCCACCAGGTCTGTACGAATCATCCTGCCTCCCACCTCCTCCACCACCACCACCAGGCCTGTAATGATCATCTTGCCTCCTTCCACCACCACGCGGACCACCGCCACCGCCGCCGCCGCCGCCGCCGCCACCACCGTACCCACCATATCCGTTCTGCATGTGGTGAGAAAACGCGCCGCCAAACTGCGACGGCGGCGGCGGCTGCCAGCCGTTCATGGCCGCGAGGTGCGGGGGCGGAGGCACGCTGCCGGGGGGGCCGCTGTGCTGCATGAAGGCCTGAGGGTTGAAGTTGGGGTTGAGGAGGCCGGCGACGGGGTTATTGGGGTTGAAGGGGGCGGCGCCGCCATTCAGGGGTTGGCTGTTGCTGTTGTGGTTGTTGTTGTTGCTGTTGCCGCCGTTGCGGCGGTCGTGGCGGTCGTGGCGGTCGTGGCGAGGCCCGTTGCTCCAGCGGTTTTCGTTGTGCGAGGAGAAGCCGCGGTCGCGGCCGACGAGTGGGGCGCCTCCGAAGCTGCGGCCCGTAGTTGCTGCGCGGCTGCGGACGGCGGCGATTTCGTCGGGGGTGAGGGCCGGGGGTGGGAATTGGACGCCGCGGAGTAGCGTGGATTTGTGGACGGAGTTCGACTTGGGCATTTCGTAGTGGACGCTATCTGGAAGTTAGTTGCAAGATATCATGATAATTCCATAAAAATTTGTGCTTACCTGATCGACTGGTCCTCCTCAAGGTCCGGCATACCATTGGTCTCCAGAGGGAAGGTAAGGGGCATATCCGGCAGGTAATCCTCGTTCTTCTCGACCTTGCCAGAGAGACCCTCGCTGATCACAGGGTCCAGCTTGTGTTTCGGTTCGCCTTGCTTCTTCGAATACCATTGCGTCGCAACCTCTTCGTAAAGAGGGTGACGGGTAGAAAACAGCAGGACATCTTTGCCGAACTCGTTGCGGGCATGCTCATCAGGCGTCAGCAGCGGATACTTGGTAGCCATAGCCTTGAGCAGCCTCTTCTCATCAATGAAAGGTAGGAGGGCGACACCTTGCCACGCCATCTTCTTGCCGTTCATGTCGATAGGGAAGTCCTCGGGGTAGAAGTCGACGATGTCGCTGTCTTCTTCCGTCATCAGAGGCCTGAACACCTCTGGGATGGCATGGTTGGATGCAGCCGGCAGGACACCCATCAGCTGCTCGTAAGGACGGAAGGGCGTGCCCTTCTCGAATTTAAGTTCCATCTTGCCGAGGTCGACGAAATCTTGCGCGAAAGGAGCGTAGTGGTGGGGGTAGTACCAGGTCCAAGATGGGCAACCCTGGAAGTAGTATAGGAGCACCCAAGCAAGTCCCTCGGTATAGTCGCGCGCGACCTTGTGCCGGAACTCCATATCCTTCGGATCAACGTGGAACTTTTGCTCATAGTACCTGTCGGTGTAACCGTCCTCCCAGAGTCTCACAGTGTCCGGCGGAGGCTCGTCGGACTTGACAGCTGGTGGACCTGCATCTGGCGTGTTACGGCCAGGGGTGCTAGAGTCGTCTTCCAGCATGTCCGCCTTTCTTTTGCCGAGGGCAGAGGGAGGCGTTGCCGTCACGTCATTGCCTGCATCGTCCTGCGCCGGCGTTTCTTCCGTGTCGCCATTGGTACCAGCAGCAACGGTGACTGACTCCGACTTCTTACCCAGCAGTCCCTCTTTCAGGACAGCTGCTGCGCTTTTGTTTGCGCCTGCCTGATTGGCTTGGAAGATAGCCTTCCGGTTGACGAAATTCTCATGAGTCAAAGCCCTTGCTTCCTTGGACTGCAAATCTCCGGGACTGAACAAAGGAAGATTGGCGATATCGTTGACGGTCTCCGCCTTCCTGCCCTTTCGAGCAGAAGGGGAGTCATTCTGGTTGCCGCCATTGCCTCCAGGGGCAAATCGAGCACCACCATTGCGCCTCTCCTCGGCCAGCTTTCTGCGCTTCTGGGCCGCTTCCCTCCTGTCCTCGGTCTCCTTGCGACGCTTGAAAATGGTATCTTCCTGCTTCGCTAGGCCCTGAAGGATGAACTGAGCCCGTTCCAGGTCAACATGGCCATCCTTGGTGACGTAACCGCCCATGTTGGGAATGTTATCGCGCCAAATGGCAATCAGGGTATCGATTCCTCCCTCTCTGATTTCCAGACTGGGAAGGTGTGGCAGGAAGTCGTTTCCGACGAAGAAACACATGAAGACCCAATCATCCAGGGCACGCTCGAGGTCAAAGGCGAAAGGCTGGTTGGGGACATGCATTTCAGCCGCGAGGTATTCGCGGAGAATGGACACGTGTAACCAGATGAAGGGCTTCTTGGTGACCTTGTTTTGCTTGACGTCGTGCTCATCTTCCTTTTTCTTGATCTCGCCTCGACATTGGTCAGCGTAGTGTCCAGTCTGACCACAGCGCCTGCATGTCCTGCCCTTGGATTCCTGGAAGAAGACGTCTTCGCGCAGAACGCGGAAGTGCGGCTCGTGCGTGGCAAGACCCAGCATGATCAGATCGGCATCCAATCCGTAGATAACATGCCGGGTGTTGGGGTCGTGGTTGGGAGAGCGACGTTGGGAGCGGACAAACTCCATGATCTTGTGCTCACCCTCTCCGGGCACGGTGGCATCTGAGATGATGATTTTGAGCTTCACTCAGTTAGAAAAATTCACAAAGAAAGGAGGAAAGGAGCGCGAACCTTTTCCCAGGCCGGATCGGTGTTCAGCTTGTAGGCGATCCAGTAGCGAAGACTCTTGGCCAAGATGTCCATGAAGGGGGTTCCCGGAGTGATGGAGTTGCTGTCCCAGGTCTTCTTGACAATGGCGGCCTCGGCGCTCTCACCGGTGCCGGCGTCGTTCTTCTTCTGCGAAGCGAGCATTTTGGCAAACTCGGCGGCATCGGCATCCTTCTGCTTGGCGTCTTGGGCGGCACGGAAACGACGAGAACGCTGCTGGTTCATCTTGGCACGAGGGGCGACGCCATCTGCGAAGGTTAGCGCAAAGAGCGCACGGCAAGCAAGTGGGAGCGCAAGAAGAAAAAAGCAGCCGTACCCCCCTCAGCTCTGCGTCATCTGGTGGATACTGAAGCTGTCCTTGGGGAGGCACCGGGTCTCAGGCAGGACCATTGACATACCGACAGCGATCATGAGCAGCTTGCGCGGGCGCACCATGTTGACGACTCTCTCGGTGTACTTGAAGATCTCGATCATCATCTCCTCCTCGTTCGCGGGCGGGTCCTTGTCCTCGGGGTGCGAGCACGGGTGGACGATACCGTTCATGTCCAGGTACAGGTTGTCGAACTCCTCGCCATTGGGATTGGGCTTGGTGGCGTCGACGGGCACGGTGGTGCCGTCGGGGTATTCGAACGGCTCATCCTCGTAGACGGGCGAGATGATCTTGGGGTATTTCTGCGACAGCCACCTGAACAGCGCGGGGACACCCATGGCGGCGGGCGGCGCGTGGGCGGGTGGTGAGCGAGGCGCGGGTCGGGTTGTGTGCGGAGGCGAAGCGGCGACGCGACTGCGGGCGGCGGCGGGGAGCGGCGGCGTGGGCGACGCCCGGCAGATGAAGTCAGGCGTGGGCTGCGCGGTGTCGGGGCATTCCGCGCGGGCAGACGGGCGATGCGTGGGCGCACAGAGAGCGGTTGTCGGTGGATGGACGGCGCGGCGGTCGCGTCGGGGAGAGCGACTGTCTTTGAGCGGCAAGTGCCGCGTTGCGATTCGGGACAGCTTGCGGCTCCGCCAGCGCTGCTCGTCACGCCCGCCGCGCGCTCCCCTTCGCCGCCGCCCCAGCCAGCCACGCACCTCTCGCGCCAGCAATGGCTCTGCTGTGAACCGCCAGCTCCCGACCCCCGCGCCCGCCCCGCCCACCATGTTGCGCATGCTCGAGGCGCAGGCGCCCGCCAAGCAGACGGCCACCGACACCATCAACACCCTCTGCAGCCGCCTCGCCAGTGCCACCCTCCTCGAGGACCGCCGCGCCGCCATCCTCGGCCTGCGCAGCTTCGCCAAGGAGTACCCCGCCTCGGTCGCCTCTGGCTCGCTGCGCGGCCTCATCGCCGCCCTGACAAAAGATGCGGACGACCTGGATACCATGAAGGTGGTGCTGGAGACGCTGCTCATGCTCTTCAACCCGGACGAGACCAGCGTATGTAGCAATGCCACCGCTGCTACTCGCATGCTCCGATTGATGACCGTGTGCGCCGCAGCCTGAAGCTTCCGAGGACATTTCGCTCTGGCTCGCCGACGAGTTCACTCAAGTAAGCTCGCTGCTCCGTGCCGTTCAACTCGTACTGAGCTTATGGTAGCGGCAAGATAACATCACCACTCTCCTCGACCTGCTCGAGGCCAATGATTTCTACTCGCGCCGCTACGCCCTGAAGCTTATCAAGTCCATATCCGAACTGCGCCCGGAGAGGACCCAGGAGTGCATCCTTTCTGCTCCGCTTGGCATCCCTAGGCTGGTTGCTACCCTGGATGATCCCCGCGACGCTGTGCGAGATGGTATGGTTCTGCGCTGCTGTGCGTGTTGGGCGACACGCGATGGCTGATCTGGCGTGTAGTGGCCCTGGACCTGCTCATCGATCTCACCCAATCCTCGACCGAACTGCAAAAGATCGTTGCTTTCCAAAATGCCTTCGAGAAGATATTCAGCTTGATCGACGGGGACGGTTCTATAAGGCAGGGAAGCATTGTGGTGCAGGACTGCCTCACTCTGATGGCAAACCTCGTTCAGTACAACCCCTCGAATCAGCTGGCCTTCAGGGAATCCGGCTGTGTGCCCAAGCTGGCCGCGCTCTTGGCAAATGGTCTTGAAGTTCCGCGTCCCACGAATCCTGATGAGGAAGTATGGGAAAGTCCGCACAAGGAAAAGAACCTGTTCGGCCTGTTGGCAGTCCTGCGCATGTTCCTCGTAAAAGGGAGCATGGGCACAAGCGCAAACCAGGACTCATTCCACAAGCACCGAATCCTGCAGCAGGTGCTTGAGCTGGCTTTTGATAGTTCTGCCTCCGTGCCCATCAGATCGCAGGCTTTGTATTTCTGCGCAGATGCCATCAGGGGCAACTCCAGACTGCAAGAGATCTTTGCGCAAACCCAGGTTGCCATTGCGGATTACGAGCACAGCAACCAGCCGAATGGTGAAAAGCTGCACAATGGCGTCTCTCACGTCCACGTCATTGAGGCTCTGTTGCATCTCATCCTTGGCGCTGCGTCAGTCCAGATGTTTGATGCCCGCTTCGCCGCATGCGAATGCTTGAAGGCGTATTTCTATAATCACGACCAGACTGGCAGGCATTTTCTCAATCACGCCATCAATGTACATACGGCCGGAGAGCAGGACGCGGCTAATGTCGTCACCACTCTGATTAACGGCCCACAAAGCTTCCAGACTGTGGATTCTTATCGCCTCTGGTTTGCCGCTGTCATCACCTTCCATCTTCTCTTCGAAAAGCCCGACGCCAAGAACTTGCTCATGGGCGTCGTGGAAGGTGACGCCGAAAGCGGCGAGGAGGTTGTCACATGCATCCAGGCAATGAGCAGCAACCTGATCAGCGGACTGCAGAACGCCGAGGACGAGAGAATCACCATAGGCTATCTCATGGTTCTCTGTGGCTGGCTATTCGAAGACCCGGACGCGGTCAATGATTTCCTCGGGGAGGGAGCTAGCATACAGAGTCTTGTCACCACAGCTGCTCGCACAACCACAGACAAGCCGGTAGTCAGGGGCCTTTGCGCAGTGCTCCTCGGCATCATCTATGAATACTCTACGAAAGACTCACCCATCCCTCGCCGCGAACTGCAGCCAGTCCTCCTCAACAGCCTCGGTCGGGAGAAGTACCTCGATGCCATTACACAGCTTCGAACGCACCCTTTTGTCCGCGACTTTGAGGTTTTGCCGCAAGGTGGTGCCGCGGCATACGGCGGAAATCTGCCCGACGTCTTTTTCGACAGTACTTTCGTGGATTTCCTCAAAGACAACTTCAGCCGACTATCACGAGTCATCGACAGGGATCCTGGCATTGAGATTCATCAAAACCCCGAGGGCGTCGACCGAGACCTGGTTGACTCCCTCCGTGGACAGCTTGACGAGAAGAGCAAAGCATTGCAGAATGCTGAATCGCAGATGCTGGTGATGGAACGACAACTCAACGAAGAGCAGGCGAATCACCGGAAGGACCTGGACACCTCGAACACCGAAATCAACCGCATCAAGAATGTTAACGAGGCGTTGCAGCGTAACCATGAGGCAGAGGTAGCTCGGCTGGAGACACAGCACCAGGCTACGCTGCATAGACTGGAGGAGCAACAGCGCCAGCAGATAGCAAGCTTGAATGCACAGCTGCAGCAGAAGCACAGAGAGGCTGCCGGCCAAGCTGCCAGAGTCAAGGAGCAACACGATCGCGATGTTGCACAACTGAGGCGCGAAAGAAGCGAGCTTGAGGAGAGGAGCAAGAAGACAGAGTCGGCGCTTCAGGCCAGGAGCAGCCAGGCTGAGACCGCGCTTGAAGAGGCAAGGAAGCAGCTGTCGGAGCTGCAGGCAAACTTCAGCAAAGTTCAGGCGGATCTGGTAGCCGCGCAGAGCTCGGTGGCTGGCCTCGATGAGAGAAGCAAGAAGGCCGAGTCTAGCCTGGAGTCCACTACTAAACAGCTCAAGGAGGTCGAGCTGAATTTCAGCCAAACAAGGGCAGACCTCACAGCGGCACAGGGCACGATCGCAAGCCTCGAGGAAACACTGCGGCGGAAGACGGCTCAAGCGGAGGAGCTCACGCGCAAGGTGGAACAGCTGGAGAAGGCTGCAGAGGCAGCCAAGACGGAAGCCAGGGACCTGAAGTCGCAATCTCAGAAGCACGAGGCGGCGGCCAAGTCGAACGGCTTTGCACTGCAGGAGGCTCAGGACCAGCTCAAGGAAGCCCAAGATGCGTTGAAGGAGGCCAAGGACGAGTTGAAGGAGAAGGAGGAGGCGCGCGCATCTGCACAGAGCGAGCTGGACGACATGCTCATGGTTTTGTCGGACCTGGAGGAGAAGAGGGCGAAGGACAAGGTAAGAACGAGCCGACGCAGCCAATGCAGGAGCTACGCTGACCGGGACAGAAACGCCTCAAGGAGCTGGGTGAGGAGGTTTCGGACGGGGAGGAGGACGGAGACGAGGAGGACGACGAGGACGAGGACGAGGACGAGGAGGAAGGTGTCGATTGAAAGCCAGATAATGCGAAAAGTGACGTGTGTCAAGTATCTACTGCACTTGCTTCGTGGGCGCGTGAACTGCGGCGCCACCTGCCATTGCGCGATCGGCGCAGCGCCGGCGTCTGACTCAACCGCTCACCGCCCGCGTCCGTCATAGCACTCGGATTTTTGAGCCCAAACCCCACCAACACCAGACGCCCGCCCCGCACATCCCTCTCGCGCCCTTGCAGCCTACGCTTCGCACGGCACGCAGAAGGCCGCACCCGCCGCCATGTCCATCTCCTTTCCCAAGGAAGAGGAGCGCATCCTCGCGCTCTGGAAAGAGATCGACGCCTTCCACCGCCAGGTCGAGCTCTCCAAGGGCAAGCAGCCCTACACCTTCTACGATGGCCCGCCCTTCGCCACGGGCCTGCCGCACTACGGCCACCTGCTCGCGTCGACCATCAAGGATATCATTCCGCGCTACTGGTCCATGAAGGGTCGCTACGTCGAGCGCCGCTTCGGCTGGGACACGCACGGCGTGCCCATTGAGCACGAGATCGACAAGAAGCTGGGCCTCAGCGGCAAGGATGCAGTCGCGCAGATGGGCCTGGCCAAGTACAACGAGGAGTGTCGCGCCATCGTCATGCGCTTTGCCTCGGAGTGGCGCCAGACCATCGACCGTCTCGGCCGCTGGATCGACTTCGACAACGACTACAAGGTGCGTGCCCGCGCATGTGCACTGATGCCAATTGCTGACGCTCCTCGCAGACGATGAACCCGCAGTTCATGGAGTCGGAGTGGTGGGTTTTCAAGCAGCTTTTCGACAAGAATTCAGTCTACCGCGGCTTCAAGGTCATGCCCTACTCGACCGCCCTCAACACCCCGCTCAGCAACTTCGAGGCCCAGCAGAACTACAAGGACGTCCAGGACCCCGCCGTCGTTATCTCGTTCCCTCTCCTCGATGACCCCAACACCGCGTTCCTGGCCTGGACCACCACCCCGTGGACTCTGCCCTCGCACACCGGCCTTGCCGCCAACCCCGAGTTCGAGTACGTCAAGATTTTCGACGAAGCGTCGGGAAAGAACTACATTTTGCTCGAGGCCCTGCTCCGGACTCTTTACAAGGACCCGAAGAAGGCCAAGTTCAAGATTGTCGAGAAGATCAAGGGCAAGGACATGGCCGGCTGGAAGTACGAGCCGCCCTTCGATTACTTCAAGAACGAGTTCAAGGACGTCGCGTTCAAGCTCTGCCTTGCAGACTATGTTACTGCGGACAGCGGTACCGGTATCGTCCATAACGCCCCCGCCTTCGGTGAGGACGATTACGCTGTTTCCTTGAAGGAGGGCATCATCAACGAGACCCGTCCACCCCCGAACCCCGTGGATGACACGGGCCGCTTCACCGCTGAGGTCCGCGACTTTGTCGGACTGCACGTGAAGGAGGCTGATAGGGCCATCATCAAGCATTTGAAGGCTGCCGGACGTCTCGTCGTTGACAGCCAGCTTACTCACAGTTATCCTTTCTGTTGGCGTTCTGATACCCCTCTTATCTACCGCGCCGTGCCGTCGTGGTTCATCAGGATTCCCGAGATCATTCCGGACATGCTCAAGGGCATTGAGGAGTCGCACTGGGTTCCGTCCTTTGTTAAGGAGAAGCGTTTTGCCAGCTGGATTGCCAACGCCCGTGACTGGGCAGTTTCAAGGAACCGTTACTGGGGAACTCCTATCCCTCTTTGGGTTAGCGACGACTTCAAGGAGGTTGTGTGCGTCGGCAGCATTCAGGAGCTGAAGGAGCTGAGCGGCTACGAGGGCGAGATCACCGACCTCCACCGCCACCACATTGACCACATCACCATTCCCAGCAAGCAGGGCAAGGGCGTCCTTAGGAGAATAGAGGAGGTTTTCGACTGCTGGTTCGAGTCGGGAAGCATGCCTTATGCCTCGCAGCACTACCCCTTCGAGAACGTGGACCACTTCAACGCGTCGTTCCCCGGTGACTTCATCGCCGAGGGTCTTGACCAGACCCGTGGATGGTTCTATACCATGACCGTTCTTGGTGTGCACCTCTTCGGAAAGCTTCCGTTCAAGAACTGCGTTGTGAACGGTATCGTTCTTGCGGAAGACGGCAAGAAGATGTCGAAGCGGTTGAAGAACTACCCGGACCCTACGAAGATCATGGACGAGTACGGCTCCGATGCGCTCCGTCTGTATCTCATCAACTCCCCCGTGGTTCGCGCCGAGCCTCTGAGATTCAAGGAGTCGGGCGTCAGGGAAATTGTGTCCAAGGTTCTGTTGCCGCTCTGGAACAGCTACAACTTCTTCGAGCAGCAGGTTGCCCTGCTGAAGAAGGTCGCAGGTGTTGACTTCAAGTTCGACCCTAAGATCCAGGAGACGAATACCAACGTCATGGATCGGTGGATCTTGGCCAGCTGCCAGAGCTTGCTGAAGTTCGTCAACCAGGAGATGGCTGGCTACAGGTTGTACACTGTCGTGCCGAGGTTGCTTGGCCTCCTCGAAAACACGACCAACTGGTACATCAAGCTTAACCGTCGCCGCCTAAAGGGCGAGTACGGTCTTGACGACACCACGCATGCGCTCAACACGCTTTTCGACGTCATCTTCACTCTTGTGCGTTGCCTCGCTCCCTTCACTCCTTTCCTGACCGACAACATCTACCAACGCCTCCTTCCTCTCATCCCCGACCACCTGCGCGCCGAGGACTCGCGCAGCGTCCACTTCCTTTCCTTCCCCGAGGTGCGCGAGGAGCTGTTCGACGAGGCGGTTGAGCGCCGTGTGTCGCGTATGCAGGCCGTCATCGACCTGGGCCGTGTGTCTCGCGAGCGCCGCAACATTGGGCTCAAGACGCCGCTCAAGACGCTCATCGTCATCCATCCCGACCAGCAGTACCTCGATGACGTCAAGAGTCTCGAGGGCTACATATGTGACGAGATGAACGTTCGTGACCTCATCCTGTCTTCAGACGAGGACAAGTACAGCGTGCAGTACTCGGTATCTGCCGACTGGGCGGTGCTGGGCAAGAAGCTCAAGAAGGACGCGGTCAAGGTGAAGAAGGCTCTTCCGTCGCTGAGCAGCGATGACGTCAAGGGCTACCTCAAGAACGGCAGCATCACGGTCGACGGCATCGCTCTCAGCGCCGAGGACCTGGTCGTCAAGCGCGGTCTCAAGGAGGACGGGGCGGCCAAGGCGCAGGAGGTCAACACAGACAATGACGTGCTCATCATCCTCGACTGCGAGACGTATCCGGAGCTGCAGCAGGAGGGTCTTGCGCGCGAGATCATTAACCGCGTGCAGCGCCTGCGCAAGAAGGCCGGCCTGGTGCCGACCGACGACGTCGGCATGCAGTACCGCGTGCTCGCCGACCCCGACAAGATCGGGCTCGAGGGCGTGTTCGAGAGCCACTCGGGCATGATGGAGAAGGCGCTGAGGAGACCGCTCGACCACCACGTCGTCACCGAGTTGGAGGGCAAGGGCCCGGAGCACGTGGCCAACAGCGAGCTCATCTTGGAGGAGGAGCAGGAGGTGCAGAAGGCTACTTTCATGCTCAGATTGGTCAAGTTGTAGAGGATGCATGCTTGCGATGATTAGATGAGAGAGATGATGAAAAGAGGAAAAAAGCATCCAGAGCTCAGAGCTGGACTGTAGCGTGGATAGATTTTGCTTTTGTCAAATGAAAGCCGGTTGTTATGTCTCACGTAGTTGGGCTCGGGTGTGACGATGATGTCGTATGCAATGCGCCTCAATTGTGCTATGAGACCGCGGACATGGTTCAGCAATATGGGCTCTGGCGAAGATTGCATACTGCGGTGTAGTGAGATACTTCTGAACCATCATGCATTGGGTGTTTCAGGGTTTGAAGGGAATGTTCTGTTCGGAGTCTCTGGATGAAGCGCTTGGACGCTGATAGAGAAAAATGCGGTGGGCTGAGAGACGGCGAATCTATTCATTCTGAGTTGCTACGTTGTCTATGCCTTCTTGACCGCAGCCTGTGAAGAGAGCGGTTCCATCAGACCCACTGCTAGTCCGATCGGGTGGTTTCAAGACAGTCTTACCAGATAGCAATCCTTGAGGCGGAGGAAGTCCCTCAGGCACATGTCCTTGTGCACGTTGTTGTAGTCGGCGAGGATGCATTTGCCGTATGCGGCGCTCTGGGACGAGCCGAGTCAACGGCATGTCCCACGGCTTCTCTGGGCTGGTACTCACTTCGACGGAGCATTTGGCAGCCGCAGCTGCGAACTTCTCGATGGGGCGCGTCCGGGCGGGCATCTCGGGGGGTGGATGGGCGATGGGCGGCGGCGCTGTGTCAAAACGACGACACGATGGCGCAGACGCCAAGACGCGTCGAGCTCCCGCTGGCGTCGCGCGTCTCGCGCTTTGTTGATCCAGCACCACGACCCCCGCCGCCGCCAATTCTTCCGCCCTGCTTTTCTATGCTCATGCTGGATACCTTATCCCCGGCGCTTTGCAGTAATGATCGCTATTTCATGAGCAACGACCCCGCCCCAGCCCCGCGCACGCCGCTCGCATGCCGTCGCCGAAGCGCGTCACGACGACCACCGCCGCATTACTCGAATGACCTCCCACCAAGCCCATGAGCTCCCGCCCCTCTCCAACCGCGATGTCGAGATCCTCTATACCATCGTCACCACGGCCGCCCGCCTCCCCGGCCCGCCCTACCGCGCCCTCTTCACCGCCTACGACCGCGTCCTCGCCGACCGCCGCATAGATCCCAACCAGGACCGCCTCTACTTCCGCTTCCTGCTGCGCATGCGCGGCGCCGCCCCCCTCGCCGACGCCCAGTCCGCCGTCGACGATGGCACCGCTACCCTGTACGGCCGCTTCGAGGCCCTCCTGGCCGATATGGGCATCCAGGTCGAGGTCGACGACGAGGCTGACGCCGTCGAGGAGATCACGAGGCGCTTTGACGATGTCGACTTTGAGGCTGTCGACGACGCGCTTGGAGAGGAGCTGGGCTTGCCGCATGCAGCCGCGCTGCCGGCGCTGTCGCGGCGCGCCTCGTTTGACGAGACAACCATGCACCAGAGGACCAGAGGCCCTGCGCCCTGGGACGAAGGCGAAGACGGGAAGATCGCGCCGTCAGCGCCACATCCGGGGATCGGTGCGCCGCCGCGCAGGCCCTCAAGCAGGATGTCCGATCCCGCGTCCCACCGCCTCCGGCGCTCAAGCTCGAGGGATGCGCGGCCCGCGATGCATTCCGGCTTTCCGCATCGAGGCCGATTGAACTCGAGGTCTGCGGCGGATCATGCGCAGTCTCACGGCCACCGCGGACGAGCGCGGTCTCTGTCCAGCCAGGGGAGCATTAGGATCACGAGGTATACGAGCGAGGAGGTGCAGAGGCCGGCACGCGAGCCTGGGTTTTATGATGCGGATGACTTCAGCAGCCCGCCGTCGCGACGCTCATCCCTCCCTGGCCCAGGCCCGGAGTCTCCGCATTTCGTGCCTCCGGAGATGCTGTACAGGCCTTCTCCCACGCAGATGCTCGCGGATGCGGATACGTTCCTGTATGCTAGAACGCTGTTTACGACGCGACGGGCGATTCAGACATGGCGAGACAAGGCATTGGCGCGGCGGGATCTCCACGCGCAGATGGAGGAAGCCGCCGACGCCTTCAGCAAGCGGAAGAGGGCCGAGGCAGCGCTCGAGGTGCTGAGCGTGACTTTGAAAGCTAAGAGGCAGCAGAAAGAGACAGAACGCTTCTTCGAGCATCTCGAGCGCCGCGCGGACAGAGCCCGCTGTTTGTTCCTGCTTACGAAATCCTTCACCCACTGGCATCAATCAGCGGCTGATGAGGTCATGCGCACGTCCGTCGCTCGTAGGCATGTTCTTCGCTTCAAGTACTTCAATGCCTGGCATGACATATCGGCCGTCGACGAGTTGAAGGTGCGCCGCGCTCAGCTGAACAAGTTCTTTGGCCTGTGGCGCCGTCGGTATGCTGTGCTGCAAGAGGAGAAGGAGCTGGCTTTGGCGTTCCGTTCGGAGAATTTGGTCCAGCAGGCTTACCGTGCTTGCTACTGGGAGTTCTGCGAGAGAAGAGCTGCGAAATGGCATGACGAGAAGCTGAAGAAGAAGAGTTTTGCGCGTATGATTGACCAGTTGCTGCAAGTGACGGAGAAACAGGCGTTGCTGCAGGAGAGAAGAGAGCAGGACCTCAAGAAGAAGAGCCTCCAGCTACTTTCAAATAAGGCGCTTGCTGTTCAATCCTTGGAACCGGTCGCGCAGGATTTTCGAAAGCAGAAGCTCCTGCTTCAGGCTTTCGGCAGCATCAAGGTCCAAGCTAAGCTCCAACCGCTGGAAAGAGAGGCCTCGCGAACCACGTACAATCGTCGTATGGTGCAGATTCTGTCTACTTGGCACTTGCGCGCTGAGCAGTCGCGGAAGGCTGCGGACGTGGATCGTCTCCGTATCCTTCGCGTTGCTTTCACGGCGTGGAACGACAACCTGCGCTGCCAGGCGCTTGCTGCCCGTATCGATGACCGCGTGCTGATTCAAGCCTTGTACAAGTGGTCATTGGCCGCTCGTGCAGCGCTTTTGACGCGCGTTCACAATACCAAGTCCAAGAGGAGTTTCTTCTTCAATTGGTTGAACAAAGTTGGAGACAAAAAGGCACGTCTGGCACGGGCGGAACGGACATTTGCTGCTAATCAGGAAGTACGACTAAAGCGCAATGCTTTCACCCGTCTTCGCGGCGCACTGGAGGAAAGGAAGCGGCGCGAGGCCGAGGCTTTGGCTGCCTACGAACCTCGCCTTCTCGACCATATCTGGCACAAATTGGTTGACCGTCACCAACACATCCAGCAGCTGGAACAACGGGGCTCTGATGCGCAATTCTTCACTGTGGCAACCCACACCTTGAAGAGGTGGAAGGAGAGCACTCATCATGCCCAGCGCATGCGGAGACGCGAAGCTTATACCACCATCAGGCGTCGCACCAAGATGTCAATGGCACGACGTACCTTCGAGAAGTGGCGGAACAAGACCGCCACCATCGAGTTCATGGAACTTCAGGCGCAGGAGCTTCAGGAGAACGCCGTTCTCAGGTCCGCGACTCGTCTGCTAGACCAATGGCATGACAGAACGGCTTCGGTTGTTGGAAAGCTGGAATCGGCAGAGAGCTTCCGTCGGGAGAAGCTTTTGACGCGGATGTTAGGCGTCTGGGTCGACAAGTTCAGGAAGGTGTCCAGAAACGAAGAGAGAGCCGCAACACTCCTGGGCGCCCACATGCAATCAGAGGCAAGCGTCTGCTTGAAGAAGTTGAACTGGCGCCTCTTCCAAGTCCAACGACAGGAGCAGTCTGGTGTGGCGCTGGCGGATCGGAATTTCGAGAAGCACGTCAAGATTATGATGCGGCACTGGTTCGAGCACGCTCTGCGGTCTAGACGAGCTAGAGGAATCGAGCCGGAGGCACTTTTTGGTGAAGAGGACAACCTACAGCGAGAATTGGGCCAACAGCTCCTCAAAGAAGAGTCAATCCCCCCAGACGGGAAGGATATAGACACCGAGGAACACGAAGCTACCATCACCCGCAACGAGGACTGGACCGCCTTTGACCCTTCCGCCCTCGATCTCGGCGACGTCAAGCTCAACCTCACCTTCGACCCCAACACCCTTGACCGGCCTCTTCTCCAACCCCGCCCACCAGCCTCCTCCATACCACCACCTCTTCCAGACTCAGCCGCACAACCAAACCCCTTCGCCCTCACCATCAGAGGCCAAGACGCAAACATCCCACCACCAGGCATCCTCACCTCAACCCCTCTTCCAGGCTACCTCCGCACCCCTTCCAAGCGCAGCACCGTCCGCGCCAAAGCGCGCGAACGCCTCGCCGCCCTCTCCGCACCCCCACCCTCCTCCATCGCCGCCGCCGCCAACGAACCCCATCACCCCCCTCATCCCCTCTCCAACACCGTCACCGCTCCCTCCTACTCCGCCTCTACCTTCGCCCTCAACACGCATACGGGCAGCACAACGCCCATGGCCGCGCCATCAGGGTTCGGGGGCAGCATGTACGGCTTCTTCCCCCCCGGCTCGACGGCCGGCGCCACAGCAGCAGCGATGGGAGCAGGAACCGGAGCAGGGACAGACGCAGAAGCAGGGCAGGCCGCAAAAGGCCCGCCGCCACCAGCCACCACGAAAGCCCCTTTCGGCGCTAGCACCCTGATAGCCGCGACGCCTGCCCCGCTGCTCCAACAGCACCAACCACCGTTGTCGACGGCGAAATCGGCTATAACGCCTTTTGCAAGGAAGTTGACTAAAGGTGGGTATTCCTCCTCGGCTGCGAGGCAAGGGGGCGCTTTTGGCGCGTCGGCCGCCGCTGGGTTTGCTGGGGGGTTTAAGGGGTTTGCGGGGTTTGAGGATATTGCTGAGGATGAGACGGGGGGGAGTGGTGGGAATGGGAATGGGAATGGGAATGGGAATGGTGGTGGTGGGAGGTTGGTGGGGAGTGGGAGGGTGAGTCCGTCGGTGGAGTGAGTTTCGTTGGTGAAGTGGGTGAGAATGAGGGGGGCTGGGGGGGTTGGGGGGGAAGAGGAAGAGGGAAGTGGCATTGTTGGCGTATAGATGTTTCGGCTCTTCGGCTTGTTCTTTGCTACTTTTTTTGGATGCTGATAGTGATGTGGAGATACCCTTGTGTTATGGTAGTGGGAAAAAAGTTTAGCTCTGTTGATTTCTGTTTACTGCTTTATGAGATTTGTGAGTGCCTCCTTCGTAGTGACTATATTTTACTATTTTGAAACTAAGGCGCGGACGTTCATGGAAGCGTAGCTTCATGGTTACACAAGTGTTCACGTCGTCACTCGAGAATGCTTAGAAATGAAGTCAGTGCAGTCTACTAACCCTACCAAACTTTAAGTCTGATCGGTCAAGATTCTCCCAAGGATCTCAAGCTTCCTCTTACTAAGCTTAATATGCAGCAATGTGTAAAACTACGGCCGAACCATCTCAACGAACGTTCTCCCTGCATTTCGGCTTCGGCCGAAAGACAATCCCCCCACACAAGAAGAACCACGACCAGGTGACCAACGAAACTCCCGCTTCACTCCGCCCTAACCAATTCCTGAACTTTCTCCCAGATGCACTCCGCCGCCGCTTCCCTCCCCTCCCGCCCTCCGCCGCCCTCCACACCCTTCACCTCTCCCTTACCGTTGGCGCCGTTGTCCAAAGCGCCTTTCCCCCTCCCCATCACCACATCGCTCAACTCGCGCGCGCGCTCCCGCATCTTGGCGGCTTCCGGCGCATCGGGAGTGGCTCCGGCAACGGCGAGGAGAGCTGTAGTGAAGTCTTTGAGGTTGGTTTTAGGGCTAAACGCTGGGTGTCAGCGGGGTGACGGGGTACGTAGATGTTTGTTCCGGGATGGGGGATGGAGAGTAGAAGGACTTACGCTGAGTGTTTGTTGCCCCACTTCCCGATGCCGAGCCATTCGATCCTGTTGCCGTAGTCGTGGCAGTCAAACCAGGGGGAGAGGATGATTTGGGGGGTGCCGGTGCTGTGGGAGGGGGAGGGTGGAGTTTGTCAGCATAGTGGGGGTGAGGTACTTTTTGTGGAGTAGCAGGGATGATGAAGGTAGGGGCTGGAAGTGAAAGTTTACGAGAGTACGAGAAGTACTTACGCTAGTCCCTCGTTGTACGAGTTGCTGCCTCCGTGGTTGACGAAGCAGACGATTTTGCCGGTTCGGAGGATGGAGATGGGATCCGGATTCAGCCAGTCGACGACCTTCATCCGGTCGCCGCCATCCTCGACACCTTGGAGCTCGTAGTTGGTGAGGCGTTGTAGCTTCCAGAGTACCTGAAGGTCCTTCCTTGCATTCAGCAGGCTCAGACAGCCTTTCAGCACGTTAGTGGCGTCTTGCTCATCCAGCCGCAGGTGCGAACCCAGGACAATGAGAACAGTCGGCCGCCTGCAGACCCAAGCGTGCAGCTCGGGATCTGCCTCTTCGAGAGGAGTTGAGACTTGCAGGATCGGTCCGCAGCAGAGGACGTCAGGAGCCATGATGGCCGGGAAGTCGGCGGCCGGGTGAGACTGGCAGATCAGCGTTGCCGGACGCCGCGGGGCGAAGAGAGGAAGCGGGCCGGTGTAGCCGGCGGCTGCACGGGCGTGGTTCTTGGCTCGGTAGCTGCGGTCGAAGCAGTTGAACCAGATGGGGACGAAGAGCAATATCAGCATGTTGGGGATGAAGAGGTGCCATGGCAAAGGGAACGGGTAGCCGACCGAGGCTCTGCGTGACGATTGGTTAGCATTGGCGTGTCTGAACATCTTGAGTTGCGCTGTTGGCTTACGCGGGCCAGGTGAATATGCGGAGGCCCTGCTCCTGTGGGGCGGTTTCTTTGAGAGTGTTGGGGCTCAGGAAGATGTGCGCTTGTTGCTTCTTCATGACAGCGTCGCGGGCGACGTTCATCATAGGGTCGAGGACCACGAGGGTCGGTCTGAGCTCGGCGACCAGCTGCTCAATTGATTTGGCGGAGGCGACATATTCTTCGGGTGATTCAGGTTCGATGATATCCACCAGTTTCATGATTGCGCGAATGGCGTTGAAGAAGCCCGGGCTCGTGTTGGCATATTGGAAAGTTTCTGGTCGAGATGTTAGCAGCTGACGCCAAGATGAGCTTTCGCTCAGCGCAAGACTCACGTCGCTTGGGAATGCTGCCGTCGGATGTTGGTTTGAAGTAGGAGGCAAGACCGCGACCGACAATGGGCTTGAATGTTACGCCAGCCGGTACGCGAGGGCGGAAAGACTCATAGGAGCCAATGTAGAGGTCCAGATTGTCATTGTGGTGTTTCTTGAGTGAGGCGATCACGGCGAGCTGCACGTTGGCCTGCCCGTGTTCGGGCCTGTTGGTGGAACGGGAGTATCAGTAAGGCATCCACGCAGCAAAACCGCCAGCAGCGGTTGGAGGGTGGCGCCGACCTGGTCAAGAACAGAATCTTGGGGTTGCCCATTTTGTCTGGGCACGAGCGGGGGTGCTAACGGCGTGAGAGAAACGAGCAGAACTTTTAAGGGAGAGTCACTTCAGGGCGAGCCATCTCTGGTCCAACAAGCTACGCCGCAGGCGGGTTCAGCACCAGTCGCGTAAGCAAAGCCGACGGTGCCGCTCGAACGGGGCCTGCACTCACATTCAGTCTGTCCAATTCATGTCCCTGGGTAAGCTTGCGGCATTAGCAGGCCACTGAAACCATCCCCCCTTACCTCGATAGTTTCGCTCGTTTTTACCCACGTAGAGGTCTGGATTAGAAATTCATCCGACTGTGGGGGATTCTTCTTTGCCGTGAGGGGCAGCCGAAGTCTTGTTGGGCTCTATGAGCAACTTAAGAATTTCTTCCGCCACCACGCTTAGGGTAAGATTGTCCTCGGGAGCCCGGGGGTTCAGCATCCCTGTGAGTCATTACAAAACACAACCAATACTGAGTATCATGTTACAACATCTGACCTTTTTCATAAAGAAAAAGAGAGAAAAAAAGGAATGCAACATGTTGAGATTTTGTCTTGACAGAATTTCTTGCCAGCCCGACGTCCGATTTATCATCAAAACTTGGTTTCTAATGTTCCTTTCAGAAACGGAGAGTCTCTCTACCTTGGGGCTCGCTCCAGGGTTCCGATTAACTTTTGACTAAATTCTACTCAAAGCCTCTTCAACCCTTTCAACTCCTATTGGTCTGTACAGTAAGGTCTTCCCTTTACAACAACCCTAGATCGTTTCTTTGATGTGAGAGAGTTCCCATGTAAAATGAGACTAATATAGGTTGTTTTGCGCAATTGCCTCCAAAATTGGAGGTGAATAGGGCGGGCCTACCCCTGCACTTTGAGCGAGTTGGGTTGATGTACCGACTGCACCTATGATGTCATATTCGTCAGTGTGAAGAGCAGATTTTGCGGGCGGTAGAGCGTTTGCTTCCTTGAACGATGAGATTGACTTCCACTTGTCTTAAGTGTAGTCAGTCTTCGAAGCCGGGTCCGAAATTGACAATAGTTCTGATATTGCCGGCTAAGCTTTTCGAACCAGGTATTTCAAGGTTTCTCTCAGTTAGCCCTGGTGTTATTGCAGCCTTTTCTTCTTTTGTCGTTGTGGTTGGACTTCAATGACTCCCCAGAGGTCTTTCATGGACGATGCAACAACAAAATCGATGCCTCGTGCTGTTCGGGTGGAACCACGGCAGATCATGGCGAAGCCTCTCATGAAAGCGTACGCCGCCCGATTTGCAGTCATCATGTGGGGGATGAAATTGGCGGCAGCACAGGCGTTGGCGGTGAGCGCTACTGCCGCTCTGTCATCGTCGGATTCATAATCTACAGGGCTATACTTCTCAGCTCTTTTATTTGGAGACAGTCAACTAGGCTGCATGTCTCAGAGCGCTGTTTGAGTGGAGGCGATATGTATCGGACTGATGTTCATCAACATTAGATGGGAAGGTGAGGGATGCCAGCCTTGCACTAAACCGCTGAGCCGCTCCGGCGAAATATAGCCAATGCCAACGAACTTCTAACGCAGCACTAATCCTCATTCGCAGCCCATGGAATATCAGCGGCTCGAAACTGTGGACCCGGTCTGATTATTCCCGGACCCAGATCCTTCAATTATGGGTTCCCGCTTCTCTCTACCTAGTGACCTGGCCGGGTAGACATCTCAACGCTATCTTTCGCGATTTTTCGCTCCAGATGCTATTATCATCCAAAGCCTTCGAGGTTGAGATCCTTTTCATATTCCTGGATTCGGGTGCATCTTGTCAATAATATGAGCTTGCCGTTACCGCCGGCGTTATATGGCGAAGCCTTTGAGATATGCACGGTAGCCCACCAAATATTCTTGGCAGGATGCCGACCGAGGACTTGTGATTCGGCTATTTTGGCTGCATGGAATCAGGTGATGATTAGGGCTAGTATGCAGTAGCTGCAGCTGTGCATCGCCCCTCGGCAACATGCAAGGCTGAGGAGAACAACTCCACAGCTCTTGCCCTTCGATCCTACCTTTGCATGCCCTCCAGCACGAGTATTGCCGGCGTACTGAATAAACTCCAAACGAGGGATATGACAGCTGCCGCGCCTGACACTCTCGAATTTCCAACCATCCTGACCTCTACGTGCGCGCACAGCCTCGCGGTCTTGCACAGCAGAGCATGTCGGCCGGTGTCAACGCTGCAACTCCTCAGCCTGACAAACGACCAGTGCGGCTCCTCGCTCTCGGTATTCAACAGCCCCTCGCCAAATACACACAGTGCAAAGCGTTGATTTGAAGACAACAGATGGAGGGGGCGTTCGAGGCTTGGTCACATTGCTGATGCTGAGGCGTCTGATGTACCTCATGGATCCTGAGCACCCTCCGAAGCCATGCGATATTTTCGACATGATTGCCGGCACTAGTACGGGCGGTCTCATAGCCATAATGCTGGGTAGACTCGTGAGTATCATAAAGCGTGTGTTTCTCTTGTCCGAGGTTCTGGTGCTGAAACTCGGAAGGAAATGGACGTCAACGCTGCGATAAACGCCTATATACAACTGTCAAGGGAGGTTTTTGTACCTCGCAGGCGTAACCTGGTGTTCGGCTCGCACTTTCAGAATATCCTCGGCAACGCGCCCTTTGATCACAGGAATCTGGAAAGAGCTGTCAAAACGATGGTGAAAAACGCTACCGGTGACGAGAATGCCCCGCTTCTTCAAGAGAATCCGGCTTGCAAGATGTTGGTAGGCATGTTCCACGTGTGAAGGTTTCCGCTGACTGTTCGTTGACAGCTTTGTTTGCGCGAGTATGCGCAACACGGAAACACAGCGTCTTAGAAGTTATCATTCGAGACTTGAGGAACCCATCGAGTGTAGTATTTGGGAGGCTGCCCGTGCTACTTCTGCAGCGCCGACATTCTTTGACCTTATTACCTTCGATTGCGGTATGACTTTCCGGGACGGCGCGCTTCGAGACAACAACCCCATCTTCCAGCTCATTGATGAGGCTGAACATGAGTTCTCTTCACGGCAAGTTTCCACCATCGTCAGCCTCGGTACTGGGTTGTCTTCCGGCATAGTTTTGGGCAAGAGCTTGATTTCGGTCGCACAAGCCTGTTCAAAGATTGCAACTGATACTGAAAAGCAATCCGAGGCTTTTCTGAGCACCTACTGCAGCCGTAATGGCAAGTTCTCAGACAAGTATTTTCGGTTCAACGTCAGCAAAGGACTTCAAGACGTGAGACTGGAAGAATGGCAAAAAGTGGATTTGATGCAGGCGAACACTCGATCTTATCTGCATAGCCCAGAAGAGCAGGAAAAACTCAGAACCTGTGCGGAGAGACTGAAGTTCCCTGAATCTGGGTAGGTTGAAAATGAACATATGCTTCAGGCCTGGGTTTCAGTGCTGATTGAGTCATACAAGGACAGTCAAGTAGAGAACCTGGAAGGCCGGTACCCTGACGGCCCTGCCAAACAATATTCAACCAATATACAGCCTTCCTCATCTCTGCAGGTTGGTCGTCATCGAGTAAGATCGAAAAAGCAGCTTGGTTATTCATTTTATCAACTTGATCGTATTGGCAAGGTCCCCGTCAGTTATTTTGCCGATCGAAAAGAGCTGGATACAATCACACATTGTCTCGGCTCTCCAACGAACGAGTCAAGTGATCCGACTATTGTCTCCTTGATGGGCTTGGGAGGCTCAGGGAAGACCCAGTTGATGCTACAATATGCATCGAAAAACCGCGAGGCGTATGGTGTTGTTCTCTGGTTCGATGCTCGGAGCATGGCCAAACTCGAGGAGTCTTTCGAGCACGCAGCAAGTCAGCTTGGTCTTACTCTACCCCCTACCGCCGAGAGATCTTCAGTCTCATCAAAAGCGCTGAGCTTGTACCAATCCGGCATTGATAGACACCTTGATCTGATCAAAAAGGAGCTCCGACGCCGACGGCAAAGCTGGCTCCTTCTCTTTGACGAGGCTGACGACAGAGCGATGATTGATGCCCTCCCTAAGTATTTTCCCTTGGATCCAGGAGGTCATGTCATGGTCTCGTCTCGCCGGAAAGAAGCATATCGCCTTGGGAGGCACGCCATTGAAGTTGCAGGACTTCCAACAGAGAGCGCCCAGGGGCTGTTGCTCTATCACGCTTGGCTCCAATCACCGACCTTGACTCAAATTGCACAAGCAAAAGAGATTGTTGAGAGCCTTGATTGCATTGCACTTGCCACTGACCTTGCCGGATCGTAAGTTCTTACATAACACTTCCACTCATCTCCTCGCCTTTCTCCTCGGTTTGCCACTGCCTATAGTTTTGATGCGAATTCTACATCCGCTAACAGATTCATGTAGCTATATCAACACACTTGGAGGCTTAGATACATATCTCGGCCTGTACAAGCGCGAGAAAGAGAAGCTCGTAAGACATGCTCTAGCCGGAAATAGGCCCGTAGCAACCGGCTATACAGATTCTGTCTTTACAGCGTGGGGAATTTCCCTCTCGGCTCTACCAAGGAAAGTGGCCAAATTCTTGCATCTTCTCTGCTTTTTAGACGCTACCAACCTGACGAAAGACCTTTTCAAACGCGCATGCACGCCAAAATCGTACTGGAATGACCAAGGCAATGAGGACATTCTGTATCCACGAGTGAATGGGGTTCCTGAATGGCTACTCGAGCTCTTTTGCGATTCAAAAGGAATTTGGAGTGACTTCCAATTCTACGAAACCGCTCAGCAGATCGCGTCTCTTTTTTTCCTTCATCACGAAACTTACACCGGTACTTGGATGCACAGCTCAGGTCGTGCCGAGAGCGAAGAACTCTCGGCGGATGGTAGCCCTCTGGTCCGCTTGCTTATTCCTCAGCCCTTACATGACCTTGGAAAATATTCTTATGACGAAGATGGCAGACGTGGATTTTGTTACGATGCCTTTTCTGTCATAATGCAAGCTTTCCAGAACGATATACATGACCCAACCCTTTTCGAGCACGAACAACGGAGCATTGCGTATGCGGGAAAAGGAGGCGCCGTCTCCAAGCGTCGTGTGCTTGAGCGACAACTTGATGAGATATACCGCCACATATCGGCATTTCAAGCGCATGCGGGCACATCGACCATGATATGGACATCATTGTGTTTCCAGTCCGACATTCCGGTGACGCAACGGTGCGAAGCAATCCTTTTCGGAAGCATTTTCTGGCATTGGCCCAGGCAAGAATCAGATCGGAACCTCGAAGGGCACTGGCCTAATCAAGAGTCGAAGGTGAATCTGGAAGAAGCGGAAAAAGCTTGGGGTATGATCCTGCTGGTATCAGAGTTGATACTGAAGACAACGTACAAGCATCGTGGGACACGCGGATTTAATGAAACACGCCTTTCGGGGATTTGGATGAGCGATGGAGGTGCAGGCTTTCACCGTCAAGATGAGCTATCCGACAAAGAGCCATCCTTTCCTATGGAATCCTATGAATTTCCCACGAATCAACATCGGTTCCTCCACAAATGGATCAAAAGAAACGATACATACTACGACAAGGTGATACACGAACTGGACGAAGATATTCAGACTGACCGCGACGATGTCGCTCTCCCGGAGACCAAATCCTCCACTTTGAAATTCAATCTCCAATCGGTATGGCTTTATCGCGTGGCAGCGATGGCTGAAGCTTGTTCGGTGATCAATAGAACCTCACAGGAGCTATGGAATGAGCTCGCAAAGAGATTGATCACCGATCGAACGAAGCTTCTGCAAAATCGTCCGCTACACAATACCGTTCAGCAGTGGAAGGCCAGCGACATGGGCAAATACTTCTGTCAGAGAACAGGCATTGGAGAGCCTCCCGAATCATTTTGGTGGAACATCAAGCATCCACAATCGCCGGAGGTTTTGTCAATCTACTCAAGTCGCCCTTTGTCACACGATCCCTATAGAGTTCGCCATTTACCCCCATTGACCTATGAGAGTTGGTCTGGTACCGCTACTATCCCAAGTCATTCAGCTTCTATGAGTACACCCCCAAAAAAGATCATCTCCTTGGGACCAGAGTCATTCCATGGCCCGAAGTGAAGGACTAGGCTCCGCTTTGCAGTCACGTTCGGTACTTCAGCTTGAACATGACCGCGCGCGTATTACTGGTCCTCAAGTAACAACAATGAAATTTTTTACATATCGGACAAGGTTTCACTTTGCGACTCAGTATTTACGTCGCTGTCAGCTGACAAGTGAACCATCTTATCGGCTTGATGACCAGGTCCCTTCTGCTTCCGTATCATTTCATCAGTATCAGCACCCTGACGTAGCCAATCAGCCATCATCAAAGACTGACTGCCTTCCTACAGCTCAAAACCAGCGGAATATGTTGCAGCCGCATCCATCGCCTTGGTCGCATGGCAGTGTAGGGGACAGCATTGCTTAGCTGCCGTCAAGAACACTGACTCCGTTCAGACACCGCAATGGCATGGAGTATCTACCTCATCAGACTTTCAGGGTGTTGTTGGAAGCATTCAAAAAGGAAGGCACTCTTCGTCAAAGCTTGTGTTGCGGCATAGAAGAATTCATCTGGAATTTTCGCCCGAATCTCTTTTTCATTTCGTGCAGAACATTGGTTTGTGGCGCACTTTGGCTAAGATATTCAAACCCAAATCTTGGCTTAGCGTAGAGCTGGCAATGCAATTCTTCTACCGCTCAAGAGCCGCAGTTTCCCTGCCCAGGCGATGCCTACTGCGGCCACAGCTCCGAACCCGACAATCAACTTGATACCGTTCACCAGTGCTCTCTTCCTCAGCATCTTGTTACCAGCCTCTGCACGGCGCTGGAACTCTTCTGAATCGTTGATTCTCGGAAATGGCGTCGGCGGCACTTCCTTTCCCAAAAACGCACACAATGGTTCCCATCCTTCTTTGACATTGAAGACCAACAGCTTCTCCTCCGACACCAAGCTCTTGATGAATTTATTGTGCTCCTCATATAGTTGTTTTCCCTTGGTGGGGAATTGGTGGAAGCCCGACTCATACCAGGACCGCTTGGTCATGAGGAAGAGAGGGTTGTTCGCGCCCCGCAACCAGAGGTAGAAATCATACAAAGGCCCACGGTCTGCCCACCATCTCGAACCCCATTTGTAGATTGTGCGCTCGATGGATTTGCACCACGCTTCGGGGCTATCGCGGACAGTGAGAACGACTTTGGCATTGGGATACGCTTCTACGAGTTCGCGGGCGAAGGAGGCGCAAGGATCATCGGTCACGGCCTAAAGACATGGATCAATGGTGGGTTGAAAAGGAAGGGAAATAGAAGGACTGACCATGCAATGGCCCAGCAGCTGATCCCATTCTTCCCGCCCGAATTCTCCTTGGCCATCTTTCAGGGCTTTGTAGGCATCGAGCCACATCTCGCAGTCTCTGGGGTTTTCGTGGACTGCGGCTACTCCATGGTACACATCGTAGTAGCCCAGCTGGAACAGAGCTTCGCGGAGAGCTTCGGGTGATCATTTGTTAGCTCTTTTTCACAGAACTGCTTATTCTACAGTATCGTGACGTACATGAAGTTCCAGTCCGTGACATTCCAAGACAAAGTACTTCCATTGGCACGACGCGCTGACATGTACGTCGGTCAATGTTTGTCCGGACATTTCTGCGGTGCCCGATTGGGCCTTTTTCCTGCGACATGGCTGCCGGGTGTAGCTGGTTCTGAAGGGTTGAGTGAGTTATTGCAGCATTTTCATTGATGTCATGGTTAAATATCGAAGCAGTTCCAGTCCCATTTTAAGCTGTGTTACATCAAGTTAATTGGCCGAAGCTTGCGCGGCCCGTTGCAGCAAGAGGAGCCCATGAATAATGAAGCGATGACTAGTCAGAGTGCGTTAAGATGTTCTTCACCAACTATGGCCCTTCCCACTTGCACGACTCGTCACTTACAGGCGGCTTTGAATAAGCCGGGTCCATGACTGAAACTCTCATAGCGGACTTGGAAGAAATCTCGGCAGTATAGCCTCCTCGAGGAGATATTCCTTGAGATTGGCTATCGTTCATCAAGATCATGCTTAAGAGCAAGCCGGGTAAATGGTTGTAGGGACACTGAATCTCCAGAGGCATCCCTGAAAGTAGGCCCTGACTCTTCAGGCGCCCCACCGAACACGAACTCTTCACCCCACCTTTACGTATCTTGAGAATGCTTGTAGTCTCTTGTTTCGTCAATGAAAACGTGCTTGGAGGCGGAAAACCGATAGGTTCTACAGAAAATCAGGAGTGGCAACACAAAGCCATGATATGGAGCGAGGCCATTTGCATGGACCATGAAGCGATCCCCCGCACGGTCGACTTTGTGTATTACGGCGCTCCGACTCGAGCACTGATCCGAGAGATTCGCCGCTATTCGTACGAACCAGAGAACAGGGATTGCGCAACGTGCTGCAGAACAGAAAATCTATAGGTGCTGCGAAGAGTCAGTCATCACAAAAGACCGCCTCAATACCCAGGGTCGCCCTTTGGTTGGACCTTGCAAAGCTTTGCCTGGCTACGACTTTACCAAGCGAGACTGTCATGAAGGCCTTGATTTTCTTATCGTCAGGTCAATGATTCGGGTGTGGAAGTCAAAGGCAGCTGCCACCCTCGAGAACTTGAGCTGAAGAGGAAGATCGCATTCCCAAGCAACCAGCATTCACAGCTCAAGGCGTAGCTATGGAGACGCTGCTCCTATCCTTTGGGAAATTAACCCCGGCACGGGTTGTAGCGAGTCTCTTTATCTCTGTCAGTCTATCACTAGGAAGGCTTCCTTTAGGGCATATCTGATTTTCTCTTCTCTTCAGATTGTTGTCTACTGGTTCCTGCGCGCTATCTACAACATATACTTCCATCCCCTCCGGAAGTATCCAGGGCCTAAGCTATGGGCAGCGTCGCGCATTCCTTGGAACTGTAAGTAAAGATCCTCTTCAGCTTAAGCTCTTGGATTATTTTCCAAAACAACCATCTTTTGCAAATGTCTTCAGGCGAAAAGGCTACAGTGGCATTTGCACTAGACCATGAGATTGGCAAGAACTGATAATATGCGCGCCCGGCAGACCACAACCTACAGGGTAGATTGAGTTGGAAAATTCGTGATCTTCATGTGCAATATGGACCTGTCATGCGTATCGCGCCTGACGAGCTTTCGTACACTACCAGCACCGCGTGGAAGAAGATCTACGGCCAAAAGACACCAGAATTCTCCAAATGCCTGGACGGCCGCGGCATCGCGCCGACCTCTGTGAATGGCGTCAAGAGCATGATGACCGAGGAGCAAGACCGCCACGGCAGACTCCGGCGCGCAATTCTCCCAGCCTTCTCCGAACGCGCAGTGCGCGAACAGGAGCACTTCCTGCAGGAGTACACCAACAAGCTGATCAAGCAGCTCCACCGCCGCTGCAAGGAGCCCCAAAACATGACCAAGTGGTACTCGCTCGCGGCCTTTGATGTGGTCAGCGATCTTGCTTTTGGTACGCCGTCCGGCTGTCTTGATGATGCGGATCAGCCGTGGCTCCAGGTGATCGGGGCGCGCGCCAAGTCGCTCGTCTGGTTCCAGCTCATGATGCAGCTCGGCCTCGAACCGTACATGGACAAGCTCATGCCCAGATGGGCGGTCGAGGCGCGTAAGAAGCACCTGAAGCTGACGGGTGAGAAAGTCACCGCTCGGATTCAGCGGGGCGCGGAGGACCGGAAGGACTTCATGAGCTACATCCTCGACAACAAGTCCGAGAACCTCAGCAACACGGAGCTCGTGATCATGGCGTCGACGTTCATTGTTGCTGGTAGCGGTACCGCGGCGGGAGGACTGTCTGGCACGACTTACCTGCTTTGCAAGAACCCGCCGGTGTACAAGAAGCTGGCGGATGAGATCAGGTCGACATTCACCAAGCAGGAAGAAATCACGATTCAGTCGACTCTCCATTGTGAGTATTTGAAGGCTGTTATTGACGAAGGAATGCGCATGTATCCTCCAACGCCGTCTACGCTTCCCAGGTGGGTACCGGCGGGAGGTCAAGAAATTGACGGCAAATATGTACCGGGTGGAGTAAGTAGATGTGCCCCTTGAGCGCGAAGCAATGAAACTCTGACAAGACTGGGCGACAGATGGCGGTTGGTGTCAACCAGTTCACCGCAGGCTCAATGGAATGGAATTTCAAGCACGCCAGGTCTTTTATGCCTGAACGCTGGTTGGAATCGGCGAAGGACACGGAGTTTGCCAATGATGATAAAGCGGCGGTCCAGCCATTCTCATATGGGCCCAGGAGCTGCATCGGCAAGAAGTCAGTATCTCTTTGATTGGACTTTCAGGCACGACGGTGACTAACTCTCGACAGTATGGCGTACGCCGAGATGCGCATGGTTCTGGCTAAATTGTTTCTCAATTTTGATCTTGAGCTTGTTAATCCTGAAGAGGATTGGTGGATTAAACAGGGAACATTCTTGGTCTGGGAAAAGCTTCCTCTGATGGTAAATCTTCGTCGAAGAGTTTGATATTGGGAACACCGGCAGAAGTGTCAAACATGTTCCAGTCCGCTATGTAATGGGGGACGAGCATATGGGTAAAACTCAAAAGTATCAAGAAAACCAAAGTGGCACAGGGAGATATGAATTCATCTTCACATGTCCAAATGTAGGGAAAGGAGCAAAGGCCTTCTTAATACCATGCCAAAGCTACAAGTGTAAGGATAAATGACAAACGGAGAACAAGGCAGCACCGGAATTGTTACATGCATCAAAACACTGTCTTACGAGACATTTTAGATACTCAATGAGGCATCTGGCTTGGCCATGAAATGTCTAAGGCGAAGAAATGCTCGGGAGAGCTCTCAAGATTTCCGATTTCGCTACGGGAACAGCGCATCATTGGGCTGCCATCGGAATCAAATTTCTGGGCATTTCTACGTGGGTACCCGGGCCGACTAGGTATAAGACGTGATTGCCGCGAGACGTAGTCCTTTTAAGCCCCGAGCGTCCGAGCCCCTGGATTAATCTCTGCACCTCTGCCGCTCCAAAACTTCGAGCCAAACCTGAAGATGTCGTCATCAGCCTCCGTCAAGGATGCCGAGAAAGGGCCCGACATCCAATTGACGACGTTTAACAATGATGATATCGAAATCTCACAGGCTGATGGCTCCAAAGAGGAAAAGTTGGAATGCCCGGACGAGAAAAGGGAAAACACACAAACGGCAACAGGAAATGGGCCGGCAAACACAACTACAACTGCGGAGAATGAAAAGGATCCAAATCTCGTATGTTTCCGAAGCTTTAGCTCGGCATTGAATAATCTTTGGGTAACGACTGCTTACAATTCTTCCTCACAGGTGACGTGGGATGGTCCCTCGGATCCCGCAAATCCCAAGAATTGGTCCAAAAGCCATCGCTGGACCGCATGTGTTCTCCTCTCGCTCTTCAACTTCGTCGGACCGCTTTCCTCTGCAATCATTGCGCCTGCCCTCCCCACCATTGAAAAGGACCTGAACACGTCGAACACAATCAGCGTCATGATCCTCTCAATTTATATGCTCGCTTTCTCGGTCGGACCGCTCATCACAGGCCCTCTTAGCGAAATGTATGGAAGGTTGGTGGTGCTGCAAGGAAGCAACGCGTTCTTTTTTGTCTTCAACACTGTGTGTGGCTTCGCCAAAACAGATGGCCAAATGTTGGCATTTCGCTTCCTGTCTGGGATTGGCGGTTGCGCTGCTCAGTCGGTACGTTCTGGTTCTACTTCTCATTACTTTTTCGGGATGCTGATATTGTCAAGATCGGCGGAGCAATTATGGGTGATATGTTCACACCTTTAGAACGCGGCAAGGCTGTGTCGATATACAGTATTGCACCTCTTATTGGGCCGGTGATCGGCCCTGTTTGCGGCGGACTTCTCACCCAATATGCCTCATGGAGATGGTGTTTTTGGATCATCTCGATCCTCGATGTCTTTGTTCAGCTTTGCGGTCTACTCTATCTACGTGAGACGTACATGCCAGTCTTGCTGCGGCGAAAGAGGAGAATGCTGGCCAAGGAGACAGGAAACGAGGCTCTGAGGACCGAATATGACGAGAACCGGACTTGGGTGAAGCTTCTGTTACACCACATGAAACGGCCGTTTCAAATGCTTGCCACGCAGCCTATTGTGCAAGTCATGAGCTTATACGCAGGATACGGATACGGCCTTGCATTTTTGCTTTCTGGTGAGTTTGTGCTTGGCGAGAATCGGCCCCTCTTCATCAGGTTTTTCCAAGACGGATGCTCATTCGAAGACTAGCAACTATGCCCATGGTCTGGGAGGGAAAATATAACCAAAAGCCCGCCATCGCTTCCCTGAACTATCTACCCAGCAGCATCGGCGTCATCGTCATGTCTCAAATTACCCCTCGTCTTGGAAACATAATATACCGCCATCTCATCGCTAAAACGCCGGACAACAAAGGATGCCCAGAGTTCCGAGTGCCTTTACTCTTTCTCGCCGCGGTACTGACGCCAGTGGGGCTGCTTTGGTATGGCTGGAGCGCCGAGGAGAAGCTCCACGTTGTGATGCCCAATATTGGCACCGTCATCTTCACCGCCGGCACAAATATGACTTTCTTCTGCATCAATCAATATCTGATAGATGCATACACGCTGCATGCCGCCAGTGCACTTGGAGCAGCCACCGTTTTGAGAGGCATATGCGGATTTTGCATCCCACTGTTTGCCCCGAATATGTTCAATGAGCTGGGATTCGGGATGGGAAATACGATCTTGGCCGTTGTGGCCATTGTTGTAGGATTTCCTGGCGCGCTTTTGGTTTGGAAATGGGGCTCGCAACTGAGGAAGAAGAGCATGTATGCTAAGAAATGAGTTCTCCGAATCAGAGATTCTCCAACAGAACTTTGAGTCAGGTAGTATCATTGAATTGAGGTCATGATTGAATCACTTTCAGCAGAAACATTTTTGGATATCAAAGGACAGAGCACATTTCAGCTCCTGAAGTCTTGGTATTAGGCTTCCATTCTACACGAGAAGCATCGTTTCGGTATCATTCTATTTCTCGTCTTAGATGATCTCCACGTCTTGCTCCAAATTACCGAGATGGAACATGTGCATGTACGATTCCGCTTTACCGTCCTTCGGTGACAGAGCCTGCAAACCGTGGTGGTGACTACTTGGGTGCATTACTTCGGAATACGCCCCAACCCTGCGAAACAAGGTCCCGGAAGCATTGATCGGGGTCAGAACAAGTCCGCAATCGCATATATGGTCCAAAGTATTGTCCTCGCCCTTCGCCTTGAAATACTGCCGTTTAATGAGAAGACAGAACAAAGGCATGCTGTCATTGAGTTGATGGTCCGGAAGGAATAGGTCGTCACGAAACTTCTTTCGAGAGGCTTTCTCCAATGGATCAAGGCAGTGTTTTGTTATAACTTCATCTTGCGTTCCTTTCCAGTGCCTTGGAGCAGGGTTTCTCTTTTGCCAATATCGGCATTCGATCAACAGTCCCTTGAGCTTAACTGCAAACTGGCGCGTTTGGAGAGTCTCGTGGCTGGGAAATGATTCGGTAAAGCGAGTTATAGGTGGCAAAACCTTCAACTCCGCTGAGGTATGGTCCATCACCTCATACGTGTCGGATTCTGGCTGGCCCGCCGTCAGGCTCATAACCTCACGGCTATTGATATTGACCCATGACCAGCTGGGTGCAATACCAAGCGAGCGTTGGTCCAGATCTGCCGCATCAAGCAGAGTCGAGCTGCATCCCCACAGAAGTTGGTCCAAGAAATCTGGCAGCCATAGACCAAATGAGGCTTCCATGTTGAATTTCGCTTGGATGCTCGATGCAATGCCGGCCATTGCAATAAGCTTATCTGAAGTGTAGGTGAGGCGAGTCGGAGAGTAGCCCTCCAGTATTGACTCCCACAGTTTGCGGAAAGAGGTATCGTTCGGAGACGGGATCGTGTTCTTAGTCGTCCGCAAGTCTGAGAACTTCCGTTTCAGTGGGATGCTTTCACCGTGCTTCTCGGAGACATTTGGGCTGAATTCGCAAGCTACACCTTCCCTACACTCCCAGTGAATTCCAGTCCGGCTGAAATAGAGGGAGCGCGGAGAGAGGAGACTCTCTTGGAAGACCCAGCCTCGTGAGTTAAGCGGGCTTGCCCCGGGAACGTTCGACTTTCGATTGCAAGGGCGAAGGGCTTCAACAAATGTTGTACGTGTGGAGTCTTTGGTTTTGATCTCACAATCGATATACCGAAGAGGTTTACGCTCGAAGAGACATCCCCCAGAGCTGTCTGTCGAATCAGCTGCGCATATTGTGAATAGAGACCCTGTTTTAACACGATAAGTGAACCGTAGTCTCCAAAATGGGAGAGAGCCAATTGCGCTTACCCGAATACACAGACTCCATACGTGATGCTTCTTCCGCAAAGTCTCCGTCAGGTCCTTGAACGATACACATTGCGTCAATCCACAGATAACGAACCGAAAGGCCGCGACAGATCGCAACCGCATCTCGCATTGTCTTTGGTAGCGACTCGAGGGAAATCCGAGAAGTGAAATCTTGGTAGTTCCTTCTCGTGAGCATGGTCTGTCGAATAGAGCCCCAACAGTAGCTCAAAGACACGTAAGGGAAATATTCAGCGCTGGTCCCTGGAACCAGCTTGATATCTTGAGTCTCATCAATTTGGAGGTCCAGCAGTCTTGTGGGCCGCGCCGTAAGCCTCGAGCTGTTGAGACTGCAATTCTCATGATTGCTGAGGCACCTCTTTATCCAGCTTCGAATCATCTGGTAGGTCTCTTCGGATCCGGTGAAGGTTGAAGTTTTGCAGCAGGCATCATTCGAAGAAACAGAGACCAGGCTTTTGCTCTCAGCTTCAACACGCTGATAGATTGAGGTCCATGCAATGCATTCTCGTTCGACCTCTGCTTCATTTGAGACTTGTTGATACAGACGAAGCTCGAATTGCATCCAGCCGTGATCCTTTGGGGAGTTGCTCGTCATGGGAACGGCTATTCCAGAAACCCAAGATGTGAGTGAAGTTTGTGTGGATGTACGTTCACGTTGAATGGCTTGCTCGAGGGCGCCATCCCCGTGCTTCAAAATATACCCGACGAAAATGGAGCATAAATGACAGTCTTGTTGCTCGGCGGAGGAGAGTAGTGCCTGGAGGCTTGGATAGTGCTCGGTCGTCCTGTCATAGAATAGGTCATCCGCCGAGGCAGTCCCATCCTCATCAACAGGAAAATTTAAGCCGTCATGGTTCCGCAGGAACTCCGTGCAAAACTGGCACAGGACATGCGGAACAGCCTTGCGGTCTTGAATAGCTGCCATGGATTGAGGTCAAATGGGCAAAGGTACAAAAAGACATGGAGTGCAGAGGCGCAAAGGGAGCGGTCAGAGATCCCGTTGTAAGCTCAAATACCCCTCCATCGGCAATGTTTCAGCCCCATGTTGCTTGTGATCCGTGATCAGCATATTCTCAGCACGCGATTCTCCGAAACAACCGGTTGAAACTGCTTCCTGCCCCGTGGTGCTTCTTCTGCTGGCGGTGGTGCATCACCGATGGCGAGAGGAGCTCTTGGAAGCCGCACTTGGTGTTGATAAGTAAACATCGAGGGTGCCGTGAGAGCTCGGTCAAGTGACGTGTCTGTAAGCGCTTGCTGGTTCTGGTTAGTCAGCCAACTAAAGATAGCTGGGGCCACCCCACGGCTGACGCTACGCGTGATTCCTCATCTTCAAAACATTCGCGCAACCTCAGTGTCAATCTAGTGTGCCACACGCTATCGCCGCTCGCCCAGGCCTCAACTTAAAAGCCCTGCAGCACATCATGAAGAGATTCATCCCTTTCCGCAACCCATCCAAAGGTCAGAAGGACCCCGGCGACCCGGAAGCTGCCTACCAAAAACGCCGAGAACAGGTTCGCAGGGCTCAGCGCTCTCACCGGGAGCGCAAAGAAGCATACACGAAGTCCCTAGAAGCCGAGGTCTTGAGGCTGCGGACAAGCGAGGCGGATCTTCTTCAGGAAAACAGGAACCTCCACACGGAAATTGACATGCTCAGGCAAAGACTTGCCCAACACGGCATAGACAATACCACGGCATCTGCGGGTGGTATGGGCCAGACCAACGAAAACTTTTTTATTCCCGGCGCCAATCCCGTCGTGAACATCGGACGCGACGAATCCCACGAAATGCGGCTCTACGTTCAACGACCGCAGAGCTTTAGTCCTCCTTCCCAATCTACTCAGACGTCGTCAACCTCCAAGAGCCCTGTCAATGATTTTGCAGAAACCACTCATATGGGGTTGGACTTTGTATTGACACTCGAAGCCCCATGTCTTCCTCATATTCAGGGGCATGTAGAGACGCCGGACCAGCCATCCGGGCATGCTCTCACCACTTCGGCTGCACTCTTGGAGCAGTGTCCACATGACGAGCCTCTCCAGCTTCCCGCCTCTACTACTTGGCAGACGCCCAGTGCAGGCTTGGAACGGCTGCTGGACTTATCCGGGCAGCTTGACACCGGAGGAGAACTTACACCGGTGCAGGCATGGAATCTCCTCAGACAGCACCCCAAGTTTGCGGAAATGAGGAATCCACGGCGGATAAAAGAGCTGACTCAGATGATTGCAAAGGAAGTAAGATGCGTGGGGTACGTCATATCATCCCAAAATGTTTGAGAAGCCAACACTGACCTTCCAGATTTGGCGCGGTCATTGACCAGGAGGTTTTCGAGGAACTGGTGGAAAGGGCGTTTGCAAATACCCGTGCTTCCTGATTGGACGAGCCGTTCTCGCCTTCCATCCGGACGGGAAGGACCTTCATTTCTTTGCCGCAGCTCCTGGTGCCGAGGTAGATTGAAGTCCTCTTACGTCCAGTAGACTACTCCCAATCCGGCAACTTTGATTCTGGAATCAGTCCGTGCGTAAACGCCTTCTCAATGAAACATCAGCTAGCTTGTGCGCAGACTGCAGCTAGTGTGACAAGGCTATCCTGAGCTCGGCAATGGATGTACAAGTGGTCATGGAAAAGCCGAAGAGCAGCCTTTCCAACGGTCCACCTTTTGCTGATCGATATATATATATACGTACAGCTTTAAGAATTTGCTATATTTAATTATGTTTGAGACAATATTCTCTTGGCTTCCGGCTCCCCAGCCCCCCGGTCGACCAGCTTAGTCTAAAGTCTTACGTGCTGGGGGTTACGCGGACAGATCACGTGTTGTGATCTGCTCGTCTGATACAAGAAGCCAAATTCGCCCCTCTATTAAGAGGAGCTTCCACTTAATTTCGACGTTTGACTCCGTGAGTTAGGTCTGAAACCTACATCATTCAATCCCTTTCGTAACTGAGTATTGGTTGATATCGGAGTCTAGGGCGCTATAGTCTGGAAAGGTACTTTCGTGGACTCGCCCTTTTCTTTGGTCAACAGCTACTATACGATGGTTTCTCTTCTTGGGGTCATTTTGCTCTTAGCAGCGTACGTCTCACAAGCCACAACTGCACATCCAACTGGCCGGAGTATAGGCCCTACTCCCAGGGCAATCTACTTTATCACGAATAACGCAGCAAATGGCGTCCTTGCCCTGCCGGTTGGAGTCGATGGCTCGTTATCACAGGGAAGGCTCACAATGACGGGTGGCGCCGGATCCAGCACTGTGAATGGAACGAACTTCATGCCCGAGGCCCCGGATGCTTTGAAGAGCCAATCTTCACTTGTCATTGTGGATCAGGTCAGTGGTTCTTTACAATATTCACATTACTTCTCACAGTAACCATTGAGTAGAACTACATTATGGCTGTCAACCCTGGATCGAATACCCTCAGCATGCTACAGATCTCCCCCGCAGACCCAACGGATCTTACACTCATCGGCACGCCCGTTCCCGTGCCAGGCGACTTCCCCAACACGGTCGCGGTATCTACCAAACACCACTTAGTCTGCGTAGGCACCACGGGCACGCGATCCGGCATATCCTGCACCTCGTTCTCCGCCAACGGCCTCGGCACCTTCGACGCCCTCCGTCCCTTCCCCCTCCACCAAACCGTCCCTCCCATCGGGCCCCCCAACACCGTCTCCCAAACCTTCTTCTCAGCCGACGAATCCCTCCTCCTCACGACCGTCAAAGGCGACCGCAAAAACTCCACCGGCTTCCTCTCCGCCTTCCCCGTCATCCCCGCCCAAAGCACAAGCCAAAGCAACTACAACACCACCACCAACCCAGCCTCCCTCTCCACAACCGAAACCCGCACCTCCCCCCCCAACACCGCCATGCTCTTCGGCACAACCCTCATCCCCAACTCCAACAACACCCTCCTCACAACCGACACCACCTTCGGCGCCACCCTCCTCCGCATCGACCCGCGCACCGGCGCCGCAACACAGCTCCGCCGCACCATCGTGCCCAACCAGCAAGCGACCTGCTGGGCCGCGTGGTCGGACTACACGCAGAGCGTGTGGGTGACGGACGGGGCGCTGGGGCGGGTGATCGAGCTGAGCGGGACGAGCGGCGTCATTTTGGGGGCTATTGGGACGGATCTCGCGGCTTTTGTAGATGCGGTCGCGGCGGGGAAGTGGGTTTTTGCTTTGGCGCCGGGGGATGGGGGGGAGGAGGCGAGGGTGGCGGTGTTGGATGTGGAGGAGGGGGTTGTGGCGCAGGTTTTTGGGGTGGGGGCGTATGGGGCGAGGGGGAGTTCGCAGGGGATGGCGGTGTTGGCTTGGTAGGGGAGGTGATGGAGTTGTTGAAAGGTTGATGATTGAAGGGCGGGGATTGGTGTGGTGGTTGGCTTTTCGGTTCCTGTGTCAGGGTTGCTTTCTTTTTGCGGTTAGGCCGCAGTAATGATCATGATTCCTTCGCCAATTTAATAGCATATCTAATAAGTCACACCCGCTTCAGTCGTTCACTGTGCGTCACACTTAACAAGGACGACAAATCTTGTGCCTGACGCCAAGCAGCCCCGCCAAGGCAATTGTGAGCGGAGCGCGGACAAGACCTGAGGCTCACCTCCTACGCGCCCTGTTTGGGAACTCTACGAGTGATGGCACGAGCCTCTAGACCACGCCCTGTTTGGCCTCATTGGATAACAGAAGTGCCCCAGGCACATGGATATGCCATTGGCTACATGTCTTGCGTGTTCTATGCATCCAAATCCAGAGCAGTGATCGTTTTGGCTAGTGACCTCCTCAGTCTCTGCCGCCAATGTCGCGTCTCATCCTGACTGGAATCTCAACACAAAGTCGGATCATGCCAAGCGCTGGTTGAATATATAATTGAAAGCATGCGGCCTGCCGTGGCGGTATCCGCTCCCATTCGGTCTTCACACAACTATTTCCATTATCCTCAGGCACGGCACTATTCAGCTTCCACAGAAACTCAGCATGCGCTGCTCACTCGCCGCTATCATCCTAGGCCTCATCGCCGGCCAGGCGCTTGCAGGTATGTCTCTCTCCCAGATCAATCGTTCGGCCGTACAAGTTTTGGTTTAATTCCACTTCGCAATAGGAGTCACTCGCTTGGTAAAGCGGCAGGACGACGCCTTCTCGAACTTCGCCAACGGTGGAGACGATGCGCAGCGATTCGGCACCGAAGGTCAATCGTGCGCGAACGGCAAAGGCGTATGCGATGAGTTCGGCCGATGTGGAGAGGAGATCCCACCCAACATCTTCGCACCCATTCCCGACGCGGACGTGGAGTGCCAGACTTGAATCTGAGATGGAGTGGAGAAGTCGCAATGTTTTCATGGACGGTTGAATCTAGTGGACAACTTAAGGAAGTGTTGAAATGGAAGCGATCACTCTTCAATTTGTGATGGAAAAAAAGACGCGAAGCATTGAAGTCTTAGCGCGCACACCAAAGCACAGTTCACTTTCAATAGCAAGGTTAAGAGATCAGACTGCTTCAGATGTTCGTTTTCTGAGTATTCAGGCCATCAGCTATCAGTGCTGCAGCAAAGTGATTTTAAGAGTGAACAGTATCACAAATAACTCATGACTTCTGTAAGATAATAAAAGCTGCCAGTGAAAGTGATATTCGTGACTGCAGAAAGCTGTACCGAAAGGACTCGTCGGGGCTGTGACTCTGTGAGCCCCCAACCTGAGCGTAATACGGTCTGGAACACGGGCTTTGCTCAAGGCAGTGTGTAACCGCCATCGATTACGAGGTTTGCGCCAGTCTACGTAACGTGTCAGCTCTGCCGGGGCCAAATCATCTATGTGAGCCTTACCATGTAAGTGCTGGCGTTGCTCGCCAAGAAGACAT
Organism: Neofusicoccum sp. Z2; assembly: GCA_037356115.1. NCBI lineage: Eukaryota > Fungi > Ascomycota > Dothideomycetes > Botryosphaeriales > Botryosphaeriaceae > Neofusicoccum > Neofusicoccum sp. Z2. The sequence continues at coordinate 371,789 of JBAWJY010000007.1, forward strand.
ATGCCTGGCTTTGATCAGCAAACCGTCAACCCGCGTAAGCAAGACCAATCACTTACACCCTTCAACTCCTGGGCGTCCGCCATCCTGTGTCCCGGAATCATGTCGAACCACTTGTTCCGCCTCTCGGGCGGATGCACCAACAAGACTGCCTCACATTAGCCCTCGCGAACCCACTCAGCCCGCAACCGCAGCACCTACTCTCTGTATCAATGAACCCAGGGCTCACGCAATTCACCCTCGCAAAGTCGACCCACTCAACCGCCAAGCTCTTAGCCAGATGCACCACAGCCGCCTTGCTCGCATTATACGCCGCCTGCGTCTGCGGAATATTAACGAGAATCGCGCTGACACTCGCCGTAAACACGACATTCCCGGCCCACTCAGGCGCCTCCTTCCCGCCCTCCTTCATGCGCTTAAAGATCCTCGCCGCCGCCTGCGCCGTAAACATCGCGCCGTCCAAATTCACCCCCATCAGCGTCCGCCACTGCTCCTCGCTCACCTCCTCCGCCGCCGTAATATCCGCCACCCCCGCATTCGCCACCACGATATCCAACCGTCCAAAATCAGCCGCAATCTGCTCCAGCGTGGCGGCGATGCGGGCCCGGTCCTGCACCGCCGATTGGTATGCTTTGACGGTGACGCCCGTCTGGGCTGCTAGCGCGCTGGCGACTTCGGAGGCGTTTTTGCTGGAGGTGTAGATGATGGCGACGTGGGCGCCGGCTTCGGCGAGGCCTTGCGAGACGGCGAGGCCGATGCCGCGGACGCCGCCGGTGACGGCGGCGACCTTGCCGGTGAGGTTGAAGTGGCTGAGGACGGGGGAGGAGGCGTTGGGGTGCTTGGGCATGACCATCTTGGCGGGTTTTTGGGGGGGAGAAAGGGATATGTATGTACGGGGGGATTGAGATGCTGGAGGAGGAGTCTGGTGCTGGGGGGCAGTGACGTCGGTAGGTAGGGGAAGGCTTAAGAATAAAGCAAGCGGGCTGGAGGAAGAAGACGTAGACGGAGGTCGGCAGCCCCAACCACGAAAGAGATGCTGAAAGGGCCCCGTCGGACGACGGTCAGCCTCGCCGCAGCGGCGGGCCATCGTGACCCGACTTGGGGAGTTGAGAGCAGCAGCAGCGACTTACCCCGCCTTCCCGACTCGTCCGCATGGTCGACGATCCCCCGCCGCCGCGTCGCGTGAGTTTCCCGCGTACGCACCTGCCCCACCGTCGCCGGGCACGGTGGTCCGCCGGGTTGGCAGCTGCAGGCGCTGGTGTTGCTGCAATAAATAGACTGCGTGCAATGACGTCGCAGCGTCGAGACGGCAATTGTTGTGCTCGACCGCAAACACAAACGGAGAACCCGACGAGCAAAGAGCCCCAGCAACCATGGCGACAGCAACAGAAACAAGCAAAATGACAGTCAGTAGCCCACCAGCTTCCCTCCCCAGCCAATCCCTCACCCACACCCCCCACAGAACCCCTCCTTCGTCCTCCGCGCCATCCAATCCGTCGCCATCGAAGACCGCCCCGTCCCCGCCCTCCGCGACCCCGACCACGACGTCCTCCTCCACATCTCGCAAACCGGCATCTGCGGCTCGGACGTGCACTACTGGCAGCGCGGCCGCATCGGCGACTTCATCCTCCGCTCGCCCATAATCCTGGGCCACGAATCCTCAGGCGTGGTCGTCGCCGTCGGCGCCAAAGTCACGCACCTCCAGCCCGGCGACCGCGTCGCCGTCGAGCCGGGCGTCCCGTGCCGCCGCTGCGACTACTGCCGGAACGGCGAATACAATCTCTGCGCTGACACCGTCTTTGCTGCTACGCCCCCGTGGGATGGCACGCTGGCTAAGTATTACACCGTTGCGGGCGACTATTGCTACAAGGTGCCCGACCACATTGATATGGAGGAGGCGGCGCTGGTGGAGCCGGTGGCGGTCGCGGTGCAGATTTGCAAGGTCGCGGGGGATCTGGCGAATAAGAAGGTTTTGGTGTTTGGGTGTGGCCCGATTGGCGTGCTGTGCCAGGCTGTTGCTAAAGCGTATGGAGCGAGGGTGTGGGGTGTGGATATCTCGCAGGCGAGACTGGACTTCGCGAGGCGCTTCGCGGGGAGTGAGACGATTATGAACCCCACGGTTGAGAAGGAGGGGGTTGAGCCGATTCAGAAGGCGGAGATTGCGGCGGAGATGGTGAAGGAGAAGTTGGGGCTGGGAGAGGGTGCTGATGTTGTCCTGGAGTGTACTGGAGCGGAGCCGTGCATCCAGTCCGGAGTCTACGTCGCCAGGAAGGGTGGGACTTATGTCCAGGCTGGAATGGGGAAGGAGGTGAGTCTATTCATCGTGCGGGGGCGATTGAACGCATTGTTGACTTGAACGGCTACAGAACGTGATGTTCCCCATCACGACGGCTTGCATCCGGGCTCTGAACATAAAGGGATCCATCAGGTATACTTCGGGCGTCTACCCTGCTGCTGTCGAGCTTGTTGCTTCAGGAAAGGTCAAAGTGAAGCAGCTGGTGACCAATCGATACAAGTTTGAGGATGCTGAGAAGGCGTTCGAGTTGGTGAAGGCAGCGAAGGAAGGGGTGTTCAAGGTGGTCATTGCTGGAGTCGGGAATCCGCTGTTATCGTAGTCGGTATTGATAATGAGGCATTGTAGAGGCGTTTTTGGGTGTTAAAAGTGGAATGAGTTTCTTCGTCTGGGCAAACTTCATTGTTGCGCGTGCAGTGATACCTGAAGATTCGCTCCCATGTCGTGGGTTCAGTCCTGTAACCATATTTGCAAGTCAGCAAAGTCCATACCCCCTCTCAAAACTCCGCCAAGAACCAAGAACAATCTTCCACACACCGGGCAGCGAAGTCGCGGCCCAGCGACCACCCTCTGCAGCTCCAGCAGCTCAGTCCGCCCACCCTCTCCCCATCCCCTCGCAACCCCCACCCCCCAGATCCGAGACCCGGCCACAGCGCCCCGACCCGCCGTCCACCGGGCACACTCACCCGCCACCATCCAGCCCAGGGGCGACAGCCTCCGTCCGTCTCCCGCAACCCCATCCGTCCTCGGCACCGGCCAACAGTCCACCCGGCCGACTGTCGTGCGTTGCATTGCGTGCGGAGAAGAAGAGCCGGGATGGCGCCGGGGAGGGGGCGGGTAAGTAAGTGCCGCGCGCGCGGGCGACAGTCACCCCAACACAAATCTCCCCGTTCGCGGATCGGCAACGTCATCGCAGGCTGCGCGGGTTCCCCATGGGGCAATCGGCGCCGAACGTATGTACGTATGTAGATCTGGGGGCGGGCGCGTCGTTCGATGGGGGTTCTGCTGGGTAGCGTGATGGTATGATGATCGTGGTGTTCGCCCGTGGGCTTCCGATGGTAGGACCGGTACCGGTCTGGGAGTGGGAGTGTTGTGTTTCTGGTTGTGCGCGTGGCTGGGGGGCCTGCTGCGGCGACGAGGGGCTAGCTGGGTGGACAGGGGGGGGGACTTGCTTGGCTTTGCTTGCTGGTGACGGGCGGGAGGGTGCAAGTATAGACGCGGCTCGTGAGGGCGGCTTGAGTGCTGGTTTTCTTGGGCACTATATATGTCGGGCTTCTTGCTCCGTCTTACGTGCGCGCACGCCTGCTTCTGGACTTGCGACTGGCATGGGCTGTTGACCCACGGCTTTGGTAAGGTGATACCTGCATATTTCGACTTGCCGCCATGAGGGATGAGGATATTGTCGGTGCTACGCTGGCAGAGGTCTTGCCCAAGACGAGCAAGTACTGGTTCCAGCAGTCGCATCTTCTCCGCTTGAATCTGATCCTTCTCGTTCCACTGCTGTCCTCTGCAGTTGCAGGCTACGATGGTATGTCCGCACTTCTTTCCGCTTCCTTGCCAGTCAAGCCAGTTGACAGTTTGACACAGGCTCCTTGATGAATGGCCTCCAATCCCTGAAGCAATGGCAAACATACTTCAACAACCCAGAAGGTGCGCTCCTTGGAACCGTCAACGCGGCCCAATCAATCGGCTCGGTCCTCGCACTCCCGCTCGTCGGTATCTGCAGTGATGTCTTCGGCCGCAAAATCGTCCTCATCTGCGGGCTCATTGGAGTCATTGTCGCCACAGTCATCCAAGCAACCTCAACGACACTGGCTCAGTTCATCGTGAGTCGGCTTGTCGTGGGCGCTGCGGGAATGTTCGTGGTGCAGCCGGCGCCCCTGTTGATTGCCGAGTTGGCCTACCCGACCCATCGCGGCAAGTACACCAGCGCGTATTGGACGATGTACTATCTAGGCGCCATCCTGGCGAGCTGGACGACGTTCGGCACGGAAGCGTATGAAACCACTTGGAGTTGGCGGATCCCGACCATCCTGCAGGCTGGGTACCCGTTGGTGCAGTTGGTCTTCATCTACTGGCTGCCGGAGTCTCCCAGGTGAGCCGCCGAGAATGTGTATATGACTTCACGGAGGTACTGATCCCGGTGTAGGTGGCTGATTGCGAAAGAGCGAACAGAGGAGGCCCGATGGATTCTCGCAGAATACCACGCCGCAGGCGACATGGCGAGTCCTCTGGTGATCCGCGAGGTCACAGAGATCGTAGAGACAATCCGCCTCGAACAAGCGTCCAAGTCGACTCAATGGAGCACCCTCATCGCTACGCCCGGCAACCGCAAGCGCCTCTTCATCTCCATATGCCTGGGCGCCTTCGCGCAGTGGAACGGCATCGGCGTCGTTAGCTACTACCTCACTCTGGTACTGGACACCATCGGCATCACCGACTCTTTCGACCAGACCCTCATCAACGGCCTGCTCCAGATCTTCAACTTCGCAGCCGCCTTGTCCGCCGCAATTTTGGTGGATAGGCTTGGTCGAAGACCCTTGTTCATCTGGTCCGGCATCGGCATGCTGATCTCCTACATCATATGGACTGCCTGTTCGGCGGTAAACAACGATACAGGAAATAAAGCCGCGGGCATTGTCGTTGTGGTTTGCCTCTTTGCATTCTACTTCCATTACGACATCGCATATACGCCCTTGCTGATGTCGTACCCCACCGAGCTATGGCCCTACAGCTTGCGAAGCAAAGGCATCACCTGTGAGCTGCTGAGCATCTACATCTCCCTGGTGATTGCGGCATTTGTGAACCCGATCGGCATGGAGAACATTGGGTGGAAGTATTACATCGTCTTTTGCTGCTTTTTGGCGGTATTCCTGGCCGTCACATATCTCTTCTTCCCGGAAACAAAGGGGCACAGCTTGGAGGAGATCGCGGAGTTGTTCGACGGGCCTGGTGCTGTGCCGAATGTGCAGAAGATCGAGAAGAAGGATGCTCAGGCCACAAAGGCTGGAGCGCAGACAGAGCACATCGAGATAGCGTGATGCAGCTGGTAACGTCAGCTGTCACATACTTGAAGGCTGGAGAGAGTTGAACCTATTGAGTTGTAAAACCAAGAACCCTATCCTAGTGCTCAAGTGCGGGCGCTCGCTCCCGCTAGACTACCACTATATGTAATCCCTTCGAATAACAGATAATGATCCAGTATTGCAAAAAGAAAAGAGGACTTAGGAGACCTGAGGTGCATTCGCAATCCACGTCCACCATTGTGTAATGCCTGCACTGTTGATCAGGTCCACGGATAGCCCTCGAGAGTTGCGCTTGGTGCACCGCCTGTCGTAGGGTCCGTAAAATCACCACCCAAGAGGTCTGTCCAAGCTCCATCCTGCATGACGAGATCCACCTCATTCGTGGTACTGGGCCACATCATGGGGTAGATCGAGTTGATCTGGGTCTGCGGCGATTCCTGTGTTGGGGAACCTGGGATGATGGCAATAGGAGCGGCATCCGATCCGGCATTCTGGATGAATGGTCCGCAGAGGCGGACGATGACATCGTAGCAATCCTGCGCGCTCGGGTTTGTTGCGGTCATGGCACGGACGGTTCGGAGGACTGAATGAATCTGATCACGCCAATCCGCCGCGCTGGGTGCCGTTGGTTCGTTGCGCAGGCAAACGCAAGGGATGAGTGAGGCCTGGAAGAGGAAATATCTGCAGGATAGGTTAAAAAGACGGGGGCCGTTGAGGAGGAGACAAGCTTACAGGGTATACCAAGCGCCCATACGAGAGTGATTGTTCTTAGACCAAAATTCTTGAATTGTTGAAATCGTAAGCTTTGCCTCCAACAAGCAGCGATCGTAAGCTGTTTCAGCTTCAGCGGACTCGTCTCTGGGATGCGATTTGGTTCGTGCAAGCAAGGCTCTCCGGATCACATAAGGTCTGTACATAATGATCCGGAAGTTACGCACTCTCCACCACATGATTCTGTGAGAAAGGCGGAACTTCTCAGGGACCTCCGAATCTTCGCGGTACCATGCAGGGATGGATGCCACCCATGAGCAGATGTGGACATCGTCTAATCGAAGAAGCTCGCCGGCGGATGGAAACTGCGCGGATATGACTCTGGAGTATATCTGGTTCGTGGCAAGGTGAAACCTCGATTGGAACAGAACGGAACTGTAGACGGTTGGATGGTCGACTTCAGACGGCGGTAGTCGAGACAGGTTAGTCAGATCCTGCAAATAATTAGCTTCCAAGCTTCTGAAAGAGCTGCGTTTGTACTGGGAAACTCACCCTGTCGTCGATATTGAGAGGCACAGCAACTTCGACGCCATTCTGGGGCCAAGCCAAGGGTCGTCCAAAAGTAATGTGAGCACCGATGCTGAAAACGAAGAGACACCACCAGACTCTCCTTCGAACCTCCATATCGAGGGGGGAGATGTCCCAACCGCGAAACTCTTTATGTAAGCCAAGGCCCATGGCCACGTGCAGCGCGAGACCCAGGTAGTTGTATCCACTGTTCGGCTTATTCATTTTTTGGAGGTAGTTCGACATCAGAGCCAGGCACTGAACAAGCGTTATATTTCCAGTCTCCAGGCTATGGATCGAGATGTTCGATTTCGCTGCGTTGAACAACAATCGATGCACAGCGGTAGGGACAGATGCAGAGGCGTAAGCGCCTACCGCAGCGATCATGTATGCCAACGCGTTCCAGCTCGTCCCGTTCGGGCGAGGAATGACTTGCGCGTATTGCGCCCTGAACGTTGGCTCATGAACCAGTGGGTAGCTGATATGATAGAGCTTGAAGTATGCATCTATCATGGCGTCCAGATCTATACTCCCAATTTTGAGCTTATTCCAGAGGGGCGTAGGTACCCAAGCATCGTCAGCCCCAGGGACATTAGGTGCGCTGCCTTGGATAGATGGTTGCCTCCTGTGATCGCCTCGGGGAGCTTTGCGATGCTCCGCGCCTGGAAGCAGCAAGCGCAACATCGCAGCTCCGGACGCGATGCCAAGATACCCCGAGTCTCCCTCTTCCACGGTCAGAGAGGCCATACCATCGACTACGCGCTCATCTCGCTCCCCTTCTCCATTATTGCTCCCCTCGAGACCTTGCTCTCCGCCATCTTCCACAAGAGTATCCGGCGTTTGCTCATCCCAGCTGAAATCCCCCGAGGAGATAGGCGGCGCTTCGAGTGCGATGGCCTGCTCTACCTCGGCACCAGACGACGCCGCCCCCGACAGGATCTGTTGTGTCTGGTGTTCGTCCTCATGTTGAGTAAAGATCGCGGGCTGGAGAGACGGTTCGACGGTGGCTTCGATGGGCGAAAAAGCGGGAGTTTCGGGTCCGGTGCCGACGGCAGTATCTGGCTGCGGCGGATGCGAAGAGGCATCAAACAGGCGGCCAGGGGTCTCGGCAAGCTGATCGAGGTTGGGGAGAGCCCTCAACCTTCCCTCCGCAAGCTGGGCGCGTCTCTCGGCCTCCCTTGCGCGGATCTCGGTAGCGCGCAGGCGCTCTTCGACCTCAGTGAGGTACCTGCCCCTCGTCAGCACCGCCTGTTGACTCGCCAGTCCTCCGCTCCGCAAGGCACCTTACCTCCTAGTCAAGGGCGTTTTGCTGTGTTTCTCGTACAGGCAATGCCGTCTGTTCTTCGAGCACGGCCCACACTGGGGCAGGGCCTTGTCACAGCGCGCTTTTCGCCGCTTGCACTCGTTGCATGCTTGCTCGCCGAGCAGGTTGTCGAGCCTCAGGGTGGAGGACTGGCCATTGTCCTGTTGCATCTCTTCCCGGTGGCATCGTTCCGACGCGGTCTGCTGAGCGTGGGCTGGCCGGTGTCGGTCGAGAGTCTGGATGTCTGGAGACCCCACACGGACATCAGTGCGTGCTATCTAATCGCCACGTGAGGTCGCGTCAAGGGTTGCCCGTTTGGGGCATCCGAGACTCCAGATGTTTACAAAGTAACCGAACCCGCGTGTCTCTCCAGCCGCGGGTCGATATGTAGCATATCTTTGCCCATCACAGTATCTGCTCCTGACGATCAGGTCGTCCAACAACCTTCCGGGGCTCGCGAAACGATGAAACGGAAGAACACACGGGCTCAAGACGCCGCGATTCTGCTCGCTTGGGCCGTAAGCCGGGAAGGTATTTTATCTGCTCCGGTGACAACCGTCTCTCCTGTTCATGGCGTCGAGATCGCGTTGATTGCGTTCCAGTGGCATCCGAAGTGAAAAGTGGACAGCCCCGGTGCAAGCACGCACCAGCAATGTAAGGCTTCCAGCTCGGCTACGTCACAGAGTGGGCGGGACGTCACACTTTAATGCCAACCCGGGCTAGATGATACCCAAGTCTCACGTCAAAACACCCGCTCTAGGCGTGGCGTCGTGGGGCTCAAAGAATGGCTTTACCTCGGAGTAGCGCAGCGGAGCGGAAGTTGAGGACATGGGGGGTCACATTCCCCAAAGCAGGTGCCAAGTCGGCTTCTGAGCACGTAGTTCGCCTGAGTAACATCTTGTCAACCTCGCTCTCCCTTCTGCATGCCTCAGCATTACTGCAAATAGCATCAATCAGCCAGTACTTCATTAAAACAAACCAGGTTCAACACCCGGCTTCGTGCACAACCTTGTCTGCATACCCTTAGCCTCGCTGCCATGTTTGGATACTTAGTCATGCAATACGAGGCAGTCGAAATAGATATATGTTCATGAGCGGGAAGAGCACAGAAGTTCCAACAAACGTTTCTATTCATTCGCTCTTTCCGTGGACAACATGTTCACAACACTCCTTTTCGTTGCCCCTCTTTGCCTGACCGCTTGGTCGTTTCCCACTCTCCAAGCGAGACAGAACACTACTGTAGATTGCGCTCCGAACTCCCGTTCTGGTCTCAAGGCAGAATGCTGGTCGGCCCTGAACATTGAGCAGTACATCAATGACTGGATCGCTGCGAATGGTACCGAAGCCAAGTGTGATGAAGTGGGCTTTGCGCAGTGCTTCCTGCAATTCAATGTAATTTGTCTCATGCAAACTAGCCCATTCTTTCCACTGACAAAATTCAGGGCTTCTCTGGACTTACATGCGATCTCATCACGAGCAACACATGCCCGCCGTTTGACACTGACTCAAATGCCGTTTACGAATCTGAACAGCAGTTCTACGTAAGCGACCACTTTGGGTCCCAGGTCATCGAGATGCTAATCGAAGAAGACTCTGTGGAACATCTACGCCATCTACCAATTCTTCCAGCAATACAGCCTTGCCTTGAGCAACGGCGCCTCTCTCGCAGCTGGCACAGTAGGAGAGATCGTTGCTGCCGTCTCCCCTCCTGTTGAGGCAGTCGCCTCCACCAACGTCTTGAAAAAGATTTTCAGCGGCACTCTTGGTGTCCTTGGCGTGAGTCGGAGGCCTCTCGTTTCCGCAAGATCTAGCGCTCACTCTGGCGATAGCTTATCGGAGGCGTCATTCCCAATGGCGGAAGCACGGCCGCAGGCCTGATCATTGGAGGCCTTACGCAGGTCCTCAACAACATTGACGTATCGGAGAAGCTGTTGACGCAGACGGCCAACGATAGGTTTCTCCAGTTAGGTGACATTGAGGCAAACCTCTCTGAGCTGGTCAGCAACTATCAGGATGCCCTGTTGAATACAGTAGAGACTATCCAGGGAAACCACACCTACTTTATCCAGGCTTGTAGCCAGGGAGGCTTTAGCCAGGTATATGATATCTACTTCCACCTACTTTTTCGTAACAGATTCAGCTAAACAATGCGAATACAGCGCGTGACGACCTCCTTAACCGTCCAAGCCAACGACCTCTACCGCCAGCTCCAACAATTTATCCTCAGCGAGTCCTTGAAAGCCAATGGTATCGTGAGCACACTTTCCGCTGGCCTTGACCCTCGTAAGGTTGCCGCCGACACCGGTGAGATTTCTTGCGACGCTTTCACTTCCGGTGGGAACTGCAACCAATGGTACTACGACGAGGGAGAGGGCAACACTTACGCTTTCCACGATCCGAATAGTATGGCCCACATGTTGATAACTTGTGATGGGCGGTCCTGAACTAACTTCATTTCAGACCCCGGCAGCAACTTTGCCGATCTGACAAACAAGATCACTGACAAAGGATGGGCGACTCAGGCTGACATTCACAAGACTAAGGATTGCCTCGGCAAGACCACAGACTTTGATGCATCTACAATGCAGGCCACATGCTTGGTAAGTTTAGCTCCATCTTGTTCACCCTCAAAAACTCTAGAACTCCTCTTGATTCAGCAAGGTACAACTAACGGCCTCAGTCTACCCACGGCTTCTGTACATACAACTACACCGATGTACCTCCGATCCCCCAGTTCCTGGACTGTGATGCGGATCCCAGCTGGCTCGAGGCTTGCGGTAGTTTCGTTAGCACAGTCAAGTTGCCCGAATCATACTTGGGCCCGCTATTGTACGATGGAAACTGCCGTTTCTAGGCTTTTGAGTTCGCGATGATACATTCCTACAAATTCATGATCAGTTCATAGCCAACCCTTAAGTAAAGCCGTTCACATGAGCCGCCTCACATTTAGGCGATGGCGGCGATGTAACTTTTTTCATTTCGTATGTCCGCCATTCCATCAGAAATGCTTAACATGATTGGTTGTATTGCCGCCTGTCCCACGCAGACTCACAGATATGATGCGCATCCATCCCACATAGGGCTGGCTGCGGAGATACCAGGCCGGGGGTGTACGAAATGCGGGGAAACCTCGCCTCCCTTCCTACTCCAACCGTTCCGCTACCTTCTTGCTTGTAGCTAGGCATACCAGATGAACCAAGATAACTAAACGCATATCTCATCGTACTTGGTTGACGTGCATATTTTCTGGTGCCATCAAGGACCGGCGCAATCTCACTTTATGGGTCACGGCCACGTTGGATCCTGAGAGGAACTTGAGATTTCACTTACCTCCCTTCATCTTTTCTCGCTATTGAACTACCATCCAAAAATAGCCTTGAAGATGTGGTTTATCCGTGAGCTTAGCGGCTTCTGGTTGATTTTCTTCATCACACTGGGCAATGCCGGTAGAGTACTACCTTTTCAAGGCAAAACGCTAGATATCTGACCTCTTGGACAGCGGCAATGTCCTGGTTTGGGTACGATCAAGGTGTATTTTCCGGAATTCTAATCTCTAGAGACTTCATCGAACAGTTTCCTGAGGTCAGAAATGCAAACATCAATGGCATCACATCGAGTTGCTTCTCAGTAGGTTTCTCATCTAAGCGTCCGGACCCTAATTGTGAACAACGCTAAAGGATAGCAGCTAAGTGCATTCGTGGGATGCATCTTTGCGTTCACTGTTGGTGACAAGCTGGGCCGTAATGGTTCAAATTTCATTGGTTTGGCGGCCAATCTGATTGGTGCCGTTTTGCAAATCTTTGCCTTCCATCTGCCGCAGATGATCATTGGCCGTCTCATCAATGGTTTTGGGATGGGTGAGTAGACTCTCGAATCCAAGAATTAAATTGATTCCGTCTTCCGCAGGCATCATCACATCAGTCGTTCCAGTGTATCAATCCGAGTGTGCAAAGGCCCATGTCCGGGGCCGCCTGGTGATTCTCGCAAATATCAGCAACACGCTGGCGTTCTGTTTGGCAAACTGGATCAACTACGCTCTCTTATTCAGGGGCGGGGCATTTCAATGGCGTTTCCCCCTCGCATTCCAACTCATCTTTGCGCTCATATCCATACCCATCATGGTCTTCCTCCCGGAAACTCCAAGATGGCTGATGCTGAAGGGTCGTTCGGAGGAGGCTCTTGAGGTGATCGCCAGACTGGAGGGCAAGAACGTGTCCGTTAGAGATCCAGTGGTTGTCGATACTCTCAGGTCCATCCAAGCCACACTTGAGGAGGAAAAATGGGCGCGTGCCCCTGCAAGAGATGTCCTGCTCTTCAAAGACGAAACACAGAATCTTCGCCGACTGTTGTTATCTTGTGGGACCCAGCTGATGCAGCAGTTCAGCGGCGTGAACGCCCTCGGCTACTATCTACCGACGCTTCTACAAGAAAGTGTCGGTTTGGACGAGCAAAAAAGCCGACTTTTCACCGCCTGCAATGCAACTTCCTACTTTGGTGCTGCACTGGTTTGTTTATATGTCATCGATATGGCCGGTCGTCGAAAGTATATCTTCATCCGACTATTTCCAATACCTTTCTGACTTTACCATAGGCTGATGCTTTACGGTTCCCTTACCGCCGGATCTTGTTATCTCGTTGCCGCGATCTGTCTGAAGATGGCGGATCTTCATCCAGAGTCAAAATACGAGGCAAGAAACGCTCTACAGAAGGACCACTTGAAGAAACGCTAATGGATCTCGTCAGCTCGGATCCACTACTACAGCAATGTTTTTCCTGTATTATGTCTTCTATGGTACCAGTTTTGCAAAGGTAAGCAAGGAACGATATTGAGGCCTTGTTGAGAAAGCTTATGTGCCCATCAGGTGCCGTGGGTCTACAACTCAGAGATCAACTCTCTTGGATGGAGAACCCGTGGCGCTGCGGCGGCGACAGCGACGAATTGGCTAGGATCCTTTATCGTCACTCAATTTACTAAAGTAGGCGTCCACAATCTTGGATGGGGGTTCTATCTCCGTAAGTCGAAGCGTGCATCACAATGTCTTCACGTGAATGGTGAATAATGATGACCAGTCTTTGCGTGCTTTCTCTTCTCTTATTTCCCTATTGTCTGGGCTCTTTACCCGGAGACAACTCAGCGCACCTTGGAAGACATGGACGAAGTCTTCAAGTCAAACCCTGGCATCTTAGTTTTTGGAAATAAAGCTGTCACGCAGCGCTCCAGGCCGATGGGCTTCATAGAAGCCGAGAGAGCAAGAGTTCAACAGGCTACTTGCCAACAACAAGCAGTCGTGAAAGGAGACTCCAAAGACTCAGCCTCAGTTCGAATGGCTGAGAGGATCTGAGACAGCATCTCTAGCCTTCCAGGTTTAACTTAGGGGAGAAAGCAACGTTTTGTAACTCACTGTCGAGCTCCGTCGTCCACGCGTATCTGATGAAGTCCGAGGACAGATCATCGCTTACGTCGGAAGACCTGTTTTCCATCGTGAGCTCGTGCTCTCTGTTGTAACGTGCCGGAGTCATGTTGGAAGATTGAGAAGATCCGGGAACAACGTCTGGCATAGTGAATGCGAGGCGTAGGTAAATGGTGTCAAGTACTATTAGCCATGACTAGCCTGAGATGACCTTTGTCCGCTACAGCTTAGACTTAGGTTGAAATGGAGATGATCAATACCCCAGGGCATCGTTCTCAGTGACATTTAAGTCGCCCGCCAGATTGAGAACTGCATGGCTGTTAATGCGGTTGGAGAGTGACTCATATGCGCCCTGAGGTAGCTTATCTGGAGCGGGGAATGCTGCTGCCTATCAGCAGTGCCAAAAGATTGGCAGTGGCGTACAAAAACACTGTTCACCGAGAGCTGCCGATCCCGTAAGGAGGGATACTGTTCAACGACCACTAGGTGTAGTTGTGCAACATGAAGGGGCTCTTGGCCTCGGATGCTGATATTCTTAAAGCATGTGGTGGCAACTGCAAGCAGTGAGAGAGAAATGCTGCCTGCGATTGGGGGCCAAGTTACTTGAATAGCGCGCCTTGTAGGCCATATGCAGATGCAAGGCTGCGCAAACTCCGGTACCCAGCAGAAGCGTCAAATAGTAGTCCAAATGCAAGCGCCGAGCCGTAAGCAACGGGCCGTTCGAAGGTAGTTATGTTCGGGCTAGCCGAACGATCGGCCGTTGGCCACTCAGCAGCTGGCCTATTTTTAGGTATGATTAGGCGCACTTTGCAGGGCTTAAACGTTACAAAAGAGAAACGACCAATTGCAGACGCTCTTTTTCAGCGATCAGCGGCTGATCAAGGCAAAAATTCAAAATTATAGCGGCGACGCGAATGAAACGGCCCCCACCGCCACAGTCCAGCCAAGTGAATTGGCTTGCATGACTCTTGGCCAGATGCAAGAAACTGCTGGCATTTAAAGATGGCGCGACTTGGAGACGGGAGCTAAAAAGCTCGCGCTTCCCTCGTTGGTGCTTTTCGAATAGGTCCTGATTCTTGACGATTTTAAGCGGCGCGTACACCTATACACTCGGGATTTGTCCTTGATGGACAAAGTGCCCTCGTCTTAGACTTGCCCTGTCCTTTTATGAAACTCCCTTTAGTCACCACAGCTCATAGATACCCCCATGGAGCTTTCACAACACTCCTCTCCAAGAACCGGCAAGTCGGGAGACGCCACATACCACCTATTATCACGGCCGACATTCCCGTCCGTACGAACAGACACCTCCTACCCGGGCGGCGGAGGATCGTTATCGGGAAACAAAGATCTTCCTTCACATCGCATCTCGTTCCTCTCGAGAGTGGGCTGGTACTCGGTGACCGTGCTCATCGTCGGCGTCCTTCTGATTATCCTCGCCGCGGCGTTCCTATGTTACCTATGGCTTGGAGACCGCGATTCAGCTTTTTGGCGCTGGATTGTCCTGCATGACTATGCGGGTTCAGCGGTTGCTCTGGCATCGCTTCTTATACAGCTGTCAGTGGCGGTGCAAGGAGCTGCTGCGATATCCATGCTTGCTTCCCTTACTCTCGAGCGGTGGGGAGCTTCACTTGGCCAAGCCCTCGCAATATCGACCATGAGATTCACAAATTCCGGGCCGTGGGCTTCCACATGGGTATTCTCGCGACAATTGACAGCATTCTTCGGATGGAATTCATTTCTGCTATCCTTATCGCTGGCCTTGATTACGCTTGTTGCACATTTCAGCTCGACGATCCTGCTGTTCGATGTCCATCCCGGCAAGATCCACGGATCCCCAGACATCATGGACGTTACAGTTGGTTGGTCGGAGTCAGTGGGCGACGAAAGTACCGCGGCGTCCACTCTGTACCAAAACTATATGTTACAATCACCCCCGGCGTATCAGGCATTTGCCGAGCACTCCAATGGCTCCCATTTTGGAGAAGACATCTCCGACACTGGAACCATGCTACGAGCGCTACTTCCGTTCTCATCCGAATCCACTAGATCTTCTCTGCAAAGCTACGAAGGTGATGCGAGGGTGTTCGACTCCCGCGTCGCTTGTGTCAGACCTCAATTTCTCAACTCAACCTTCTTCGTAGACTTAGATCTACTGAACTTTACTGGACAAGTCGGTGTCAGCTCCATGCCCGCTGGGCTTTCCACCGAACGAGCAGATGGTCAGCCTCTTCTGAACGGATTCCCGTTGATACCGTTTGAGTGTAGCGTCAGCCGCGGCATTCAGATCTGCCCGTTGCTAGGAGCGAGTGTCGATATGGGTTTAAAGTCTTGGCTCTGGGATTACTTCAACCCGTCCGAGAACATCTCCGTTTCCAGCAGCGCATTCTTAATCTTCGAGAGCCACTACATCCTGGACTCTTTTGTCAATGTGCCCAACGGAACCTATCGGCCAGACTTCAGCTTCAACTCCACAACTCAAGGGCAGGGGTGGAAGTTTGGAAGTGATGGGCCGTGGGTGAATCTCGAGCCGACGAATTGGGAGCTCAAGAAGCCTTGCGAAGAAACGGGCACATGCAGCCAATTCTGCGAGATATTCAAAACCTGCGGAATACCCAGCATGAACGCATCACTCTGTTTTAATGCGATGTAAGAAGCATTATCTAAGTTGCGCATTCTGAAGCTAACCAGGATATGTGCAGGTATCCAGACATTTCTCTGTCAGTCAAACTCAACTCAACCGCAGACCGCGTGGAGCCCAAACTTGCCTTCGACCCCGTGAAGGCCGAAATGGACGTCACGAGCATTGCGAAGCAGCTCGGCGCAACGACAAATAACTATACCGCTGGTGAACGCGGCGTCATGGACCTGGACATCGAATCCGTCAAATCATCACTGCAAGACCTAAAGGCGCAGCACCCAAATCAGACCACTCAAGTGAAAATAATGGACGACAGTTCCCTTTGGTTTACTGTCAACCCCGACTACAACGGCGCTGGCTCTGACTGGAACTTCTGTCGTGACGGAACCACCTGTTTCTACGGCGGAGTGTACGATGCCAACGTCTCGACGACGTATGCCAATACCCCGCAATCATTCCTCATGCGACACATTCTCAACACGACGCATGATCCAGCCGTTGCATTTTCCGCGGAATTGACGACGCTGGCAAGACTGCAGTACTACGATATGTCGTCGACGTTCGACCGCAACGGGTCGGCAAGTACAACGTTCTTTGAAATGAAAGCTTATCCGCAGGAGACTCGTGGGTTGGCTGTCGTGTTGACGACATGTGGTGTGCATTTGGTGCTTATCGGGATCGTTACGCTCTTCTACGCACGCGGGACTCGCTATTCGCTTCTGGATAATGGATGGTCAACGATAGCACAGCTTTGCACGGACAGCATCGGGGAGATACTGCGTACTTCCACGTCTTTGAAGGATAGGGAAGTTGAAGAAATGATAGTGGCGTCAGGTAGGGAAAAGCAAAGAGTGCGGGTTCGCCGCATGCCTGACACGGGGCGCATTGAGATCACGGAGTGATACTGAGGGTTAGCTTTGCAGGTTTTCATTAGAGTGGGGGTGCCCGTTTTGTATAACTAGGGCTTGTTGAGATGATTTCTTGTTTTCCATTCACTTGCCCTCGAAATGACACTTGAGACTATTTGTTTCATCAATACTACACATTCATGCATTCATGTGGAACGTAATTGCTACAGCTCCGCTAAGAGTCTCTTCCTCGCACTGTTTACCTCTTTCTCATGTATCACATCATGGCTTGCGACGGCCGAGCATGTCATTGGAGGTAACGAACGGATATTCCATCTGGCACCCATTTTCACATTCATTGATATGAGAGTCTCTTCTACACCAACTGTCATTCCGCACGTCAGACAGTGTGCTTTAGCAAACTTACCTTTCATGACTTCCTCAAGCGTCTACCGCACTTTCGTTTGGACTTCTTGTTGCTGCGGAGGGAAGTGTTGCCAACGCTTTTGGTGCTGGGACAATGAATAATTCCAACCCGAGCTACGCAACCAGATCAGCTTAGTGTTCTGCCAATTTTCTCAAGGACGAATGAAATCATATTACCCAGACGGTAAATTATAACTTGCGCGGCAGAAAATTCCCTCAAACGCCTCTTTCCCTAAATCCTCCTGGCCCCTCTCCATCACTGGCTTATAATGAGTATACACCACAAACCTCGCCTTCGCCGACCCCGTAGCTAAATGATAATGAGGCTTTCCTGAGCTCCACAGCATTGGAGTAGGTTGTGTAGGCTTTCAGAACGCTACATTGTGGCCGGGTATATGCTTGCATTCATTCTAAGCGAGGGTCATGCTAATGCATCCAGGTGATCTGAGATAGGCCGGACACTCCATCCGGCTGCAGACAAAGCATGTGGCATCTGGGCAAATTCGTCTCCTGCCCGACTCCATACCGTTAGTCACTGGGAATGTGGTTGGCTAGCTGTAGATCCTAGACTGCGGGGCTTCCACCTTTCCGACTTAGCAAGGCATTGGTTTCCAGGACGCGGGTCGGAAAGAGCATGCGTTTCCGACCCTAAACACTCGTTGCGGGGCTTGCAGAAGAAATTTCGGCTGGTGATACAAACGTTCGTGCGACGCCGGGGAGAGATAGAAGAGCAAGGGAAGCCATGTTTTTGACTTTGCGAACGCGGTTGACGGGTGGCGGTTGAGGGGGTCGGAGGTGTTGGAGAGGGGGTGTTGCGGGAGGATGATTGTGATTGGGGATGTGGTTTATGTTGTGGTGCTGACGTAGGGGCAGGGGATGGGTTGGAGTGTGGAGGGTGTGGAGGCGTTGGGGGCGTTTTCTTTTGACGATTTGGGAGGGTGGATTGATGGGGGGGAGGTTGAGGGAGGTGGTGTAGTGGCGGTATGAGAGCGCGTCGTTGATTCAGGAGTATAGCAGGAATGCTGCAAGACCGGCAATGAACAGCCAGAATACGAAGGTAACGTTGTAAGTGGATTCTGGCCTTGGTTTGATTGGTAAAGTATTGACGGATTTACTGTGGCGCAGGACAACGGCCGAGTTCATGGACTAGAATTGCACCTACAACGGTGCAAGAGATTTTCAGCGGCGGCAGCGTGAGCATTCGAGAATTAAGGCTGTGAAGGAACGAAATCAACATGTGTTGAAAAGAACCTGAAGCCATAGAGAAGAGGAAATGGAAACGCAAATAGGTATCGAACTTAACGTCGAACAATAGATCGCACAGCCAGTAAGACTTTATCTGGGCTTGCATTACATGTAATGAGAGGGACTCTACCTACACAGTCCCCAATCATGTGGCCCATTCTACGCAAATAACGCTATTTCATCATAGATGTTCATACCTGCGTGCAACCCCGCATTCTCAGCGCACCCGTCGCATACGGCTGAATGTTGTCGAGCGGAGACCTTCTCTTTCCAAGTAGGTTCCACATCCGTCCTCCGCAGAACATAATCATAGATAGCCTGCCTGTAAATGCTTTTGTAATACTCGTTCTCATGGGAAAAGTGCGTAAAGTACTTCCCTTGCTCGGCAGCTCCCGCGTCCTTGTCTCGAAGACGATAACAAGATAACGTCTCCAGCACCGGCCACTCAATCTCTCTCATTCTCCCAAAGACACCAGCCCATGAGCCTCTGCCCGCCAAAAGCGCCGTCGTATTCAGCGTGAGACTGTGTAGCGTCGGCGCGATCCGCGACAGCAGACCCACAAGCGTGACCTCCGTCGTCAGCACATTCAAGGAAAGCTCCCTGATGACCGGCCAAGACCCGGTAAAAAACTTGAAGATATCGCAATCCTCCTCGGCAGGAAGCCCGTTGCAATTCGCCACGAGCGAGAGATCCAGCCGCTCCAGGTGCCGCGCCGTTCCCAAAAAATCCCTCGCAAGCTGCCACATCACCAGCCCCGCATGCGGCTCGCCGTCCTCCACAACATTGTAAACCACCTCGATGCGCAGCTCCGTCAACCACGCAAACACATCGTGCACAAGCCCAACCTGCACATCCGGACCATAACCCCCCTCCCCCTCCTCCTCTTCATCACCACCCCCCACCCCCACAAAATAATAAAACTCACACACCCCCAAATCCGCCGGCCCAGCCCAAACCCCCTCATCCCAAACCACCTCCACCCTCTCCAAACTCCCCGACAAAAACCTCCGCCACCCCAACACCCGCAACAAATACAACAACGGGAACGTCTCCACCGTCATGGCCCGCCGGCGCGCCCCCCTCCTCCTCTCCTTCGCCCCCCGCCCATCCCACCCCCCCATCTGGAAGTTAATCCCCCGCCACTTCAACCGCGCCGTCGCGCCCTCCGCGCCCAGATCGGCCGTCACGCTGCGTAGGTTACGCAGCGCGGCGAGGGCGTCTTCGAAGCGGTCGAAGAGGTCGAAGAGCGCGCGTTCGTAGCGGGAGGTGGCGGTGCGGCGGCGGCGTAAGGACTGGGAGGCTGGGTCGCGGGGAGGGAGGTGGGCGGCTAGGTCTTCGAGGTCGGAGAGCTCGGTAAGGCGGTCGTGTTCGTAGAGGGTGAAGAGGTGGCGGAGGTGGGTTTCGTTGTTGTCGTCGTCGTCGTTGTTGTTGTTGTTGGTGGTGGTGGGCTGGTGGGAGGGGGGGAGGTGGCGTTTCCATTGGGAGAAGGGGTCGTGGTCGGGTGGGCAGGAGGCGAGGTTTAGGAGGTAGGGGCTGCGGAGTAGGACTAGGTTTTTGACGAGCGGGCTGAGGGATTCGTTGAAGGCGATGTTGATGAGTTTGAGCATGCTGTCTTGTCGGATTTGGACGCGGATGGTGCTGAAGAGTTGGACTGTGGCTTCGGAGTGGAGGGCCTTGCACGTGAGGCGGACCTGCTTGAGTGATTCGCGATCGTTGATGTTGGAGATGATTAGATCGATGAGTTCCATTGGCAGATTGGTCAAGCAGGGCCGCTCCCGTTCGTGTCCGGCAGGCCCCTCGTCATCACCACCGGGGCTGCAGGGAGACTTGAGCCCGGCATGTCCCCTGCAACAGTGGCCATCGGTGACAGCGGCTGAGTCCGGCGACCGGCATCGAGACATTTGGATAAAGGCCATGGATGAAGGAAACAGCAAGACAGCGATGCCGTACGACCGGATGCGGGTACTGTCCAACGCACGTAGCCAAAGCGTCGAGGGGCTGCGCTGCCCACCCAAGGTCCTTTCCTGATTACCCTCGCTTCTTGTTTGATCCAGCAGCCGCCGACATCACACTTGCAAGAACGAAAATCCTCGGCTCAACTGCGCTCGCCTCTCAGTAGGCAAGATTTGAGACAGCCTCGCCGCCTAAAATGGGTAAAAGAAATCAAAAGCGGCGCGCCAGGCGCAGGAGATGAGGAAGGAACTGCGCAGTAGTGCTGCGGATCAGTGGTGGAGTTGGTGAAGCGGCATCTCTCGCAAGATTAGGTTTGCGCATGTCGCGATGTCCCTCCTACCGTAAACGGGTGGAATCGTGCGTGGATGCGTTGGGTGCGCGCGCACTTGTCCCGGAAGTGATGCTGCCACTGGATCCAGCCAATGGCAGAGCAGCGGACCGAGGTCCAGGGCTCACACGCTCCTGCGACTAGCAGCGATGTCCCTGGCACGGGTCTCGGAGAAAAGAGAGAAACGGCCAGTAGGCAACGTAGCCGGACGGCCTACTCGGCTCCAAAAAGCCCTTCCCGCTTCCTTCTCGCCTGTCTCTCCACCTCTTGTTTCACGGCCACTGTCGAAGAAGCCTCGAAAACGGGAAGCATAGGCTAAGCAGCAGGCATCGGGGATCCTGGAATGAGGGGAGGAAAAGTGGAGTCCAGTCCGAGGACAGATATCTCCTTCCTCCGAGATATCTGCACCATGTGTCCGTGGCCAGAGGACCGTGTCAACGAACGTGGCCCCGATTACGACAACGGGGGGAAGCAGGATTGTAAGCCCGGTGGCCCTGCAGATCTAGATTCCGTCCCTGCGGCGTCGTTTAAGCGAGCAGACAGCAGCGAAAAGTGCAGCGATTGGTCGCGGCGTCCTCGGTACCTCGGTTCAAATGGCGTACCGATGATGGAGTCTGCTCTTGGACGGGAGGGAAGCGCACCGTTTTCCGGGTGAGAGTGTGCGAAGGAAGACGGTCGGTGGTTTGGGTTTTGGAAGTGTCTCAATGCTCAGAACCCCTCCTTTGAGAGCACGTGACTGTCCTATTGCTGAACCACGTTATAAGAATGCTATAACTGGTTAATATTGACAAGGATTATAGATTCTCCCTGCGGAACATCCGATTTTCAGTTCCAGGCCTGGCAGCTGTAATCAAAAAATGTCCATGTGGCGTTAATCGTACTGCTGTAGCGAATGTGCATGGTGTCTTCATTGGCGTACCTGTTTGCGATGCTCAGCCAGCCGCGCATATTCCATTCGACCACCGGGTTCGGACAAAAGAGAATCTATTCACTATTAAAAGCCTACGTCGTGGTATCTTTTGTGTGAAAGAACTGCCTGATCATCCAAAAATGCACCAGGTGCTCCAGCCCCCGGAATCCCCTCTCCGCATGCAGGAGAAAAAAAGTGCAGTCTACGCTCCCAATGCGCCCCGTGAATCTCAACCTTTTGAACCGCTGACTTCAACAACAACAACAACATGCCACTCTACTCCCTCGAAATATGCACATGCGAATGCACAACAATCCCCCCCGCATCCCCCTCCAAAATCTGCCTCTGACTATCCCCATCACTCCCCAAACTCACACTCCTCGCATCCCCCGCCTTAATCCTCGTCTCACTCGCCTTCCCAGCATACTTATCCTCATCTCCGACGCCCAGCAGATCGCCCCTCCCGGCTTCCAGCTCGTAGGTGGTGTCGAACTCCTCGTAGGTGCGGCGGGCGTTGCTGGACCACTTGTTGGTGCCGCCGCTGCGGTTGCCGTAGCGGTCGGTGAAGCCGTAGGCGGGGGTCTGGTCGGCGTCGGAGCCGCCGAGGTTGAGGAGCTTGCGGAAGAGGGGGCGGAGAGTCGAGACGTTGCCGACGACGACGCCGATGCCGTTTTCGGCGAAGCCCCAGAGCATGATGTCGGAGATGGCGTCTGGGAGTGGTTAGCGGGGGAAGGGGTCCCAGAGGGGGAAAGGGGACGTACATAGGTAGTCGGTGGAGTTTTGCAGGTTGACGGTGTATTTGAGACGGATGCAGGCGGAGAGCGAGGCGCTGGCGGGACATCGTTAGCTGTGGCACCAATCACGGACCGGGGATGCACGAGGCAACTTACAAAATACCCAGGCTTAAGATGGCACCGACCGAGATCTTGGCGTTAAGGTTAAGCTTTACGTTCCAGAGCAATGGGATGGGCCTGATGACTCGTTAGCCGCGTCCATGAGTCGCGACGCGCAACGACACTCGTCAGACGTACATGATTGCGCAGAACCAGTCAGTGGCGATGTTGACCGCGGTAGTGGCGTAGTAGATGTCGGTGAGGATTCGGGCATCGTTGCAGCCTCCGTCTTGGTTCGTGTCCCAGGCGTACCTTTTGCGTCGTCAGCCGGAGGACGTTTATGTGCAGGAGATCGACGACTTACGAGACAGGAGCGCACTGGAAAATGATATAGAGAGCGGCGATGATATTCATGGTCGTAAACATGCTGCTGACGACATATTGGCTGTAGATGTAGCCTTTCCGCCCTTGGGCAATGCGGATCAATTGAAATGCAATGCTGAGCTTGATGGGGATGATGGTAACACAGTAGAAGACTTCGAACATGAAGAACCACTGTCGCTGTAAGCGGACTGACGCAACGCATTGCGAAGGCAACAGGCATACCTTAAGGCCGAGTTCTTGGTATTTTGCGTTCTCTCCAACGAACCGCTGTTTATGAACGCCAACGCCATTGAACGAAGCGACGATACATGATGCGCAAAGCACACCGAATGGGAACTATGGAAATCAGTACGTCACGTCAGATGAAAGTAATGAGAAGATTTGCTTACTACTGCTGCAGTCATGCACCAGTCGTCAATACCCCATGCTGCTTTCTTCAATCTCGTGTACACTCGCAGAGCGTACATCGAATAAGCAATAATCGTTATCGTGATGATCGAGCCAGCCACGTGCGGCGCATTATCGACCAGAATCGTCATGGTGGCAGAAGGTGGAAGCGGCGGCTACTCGGCGATGAAAAAGTGCCAGTTGCCGACAGGCCCGGAAAGATTTGGTCGCACGCGCAGCGGCGGATGGCGGAGGGGTGGAAGCGGAGAGCGGCTCCAGACTGGGGAACAGGGAACCGGCGGGCTTAAGCAGATTCCAAGCGCAAGGGAGGGAAGAACGGGGGTTAGAGATGAGTGGGAACGAGAACGGGAAGAATGAAAGACCTGGGGGTGGGTCGCATGCAACGAGCGTAACGAGTGGGCAGGCGAGCAACACCGATGAGCAAGGGTGGCAACGCTCAGACTGATATACGGGATCGGGGCCGGAGAGCGCTCAGCCGATGAGGCTTCCGCTGCCCTGGCCGTAGAACATAACAGGCGAGCTTCGTAGCCAAGGGCTATAGAGGGGACAGAGGGTACGATCAAGACGGCGCGACTGTCTAGTGCGCTTCTGCCCAATACTGACGGATGCCAAACCCACGACTCAGTGAACAGGCGCCGTCTCTCCGGCTAACGTCTTAGCAACAGCTTGTAGTACATACATGTGAGAGCCGACGGACAAGCGGCATGAAGTTGGAGAATCCGCCCTGCAAGCTACGACAGCGCTGGGAATACCCTAAACTGCAAGAGATGCGGCGCAGATCGCAGGGAGAAGACTAGCAGGGTGGGCACGCAGCGCTGTGGCGTCAGCTACGGTTGAGTCGTTACACCTGTCGCGCTTAAACCCACTTTGGGCCCAGGGCGACGGGATGATTCCGCATGAGAGGCCACGGGACCCTGGGCGAGGGTGGATGATCGTCGCGCTGAAGCATGGCAGGGCCCAGTGTTCGCGGACATTACGGTGACGAGCATAGAATCCTCCTGAGCAGACGCACGAAGGGACAGACAGCCTGACGAATGTGACCGCTGGCAAATAAGCACCAGCGTTGGTGTCGGAGAGCAGTGATCCGGCGGCCGAAGCAGAGTTGAAGACTCTCGGTCCGAAAACGGCGCCACCAGCGTTCCCGTACGGCCGAGCCAGGCCCGCATTGGCCTTTCAGCACCGTTGGCGACGGCTGTGGGACCTCTATGTCTTGACCAGCGCTGCTGCGACGCGGCTCGCGTGTTCGCTCCAACAGCGGCAGCGCAGATCGGCCGCAGATGCACCGCCCGTCGGCGAAGCTGAGGCGGAGAGAGAGGCGTCGGGCATGAACATGGCAGACATCAATTATTCCTGAGCGTCACGAGCGGCGGCGGCGATCGGCGTCTCCTTTTTTGGCGGAGCGACAGGGCGGCACGCGAGATCCACGCCTGAGCGTCACACATGTGGGCCGGGGCGATCCGGCAACCGGGCAGTTCCTGGGACGGAGGGCTGGCGAGGGCGGGACCGGTGAGAGGGAAGCGCCAGGCGTGGCGGGAGGGCCGACGGAGGCTGGTCTTCCTGTTTTGCTGTGCGCGTCGCATGGCAATTTCGCTGCCCAGGCGGTGGGGCTGGCCGGTTGGGTGCAAAGAGGCGACGCCACGCGTTGCAGGCGCGATGTACCAGGCGGCCGCAGTGTCGTGTTCCGTCCGCCACACGGTGGGCTGGTCGACGTCTGGAGGTTGTTTGCGCGGAGGCTGGCAGAAGGGAAGTTGGACGTCCTTCGACCGGCGGACGCCACGGGCGAACGCCACATCTGCGGCACTGCCAGATCCCTTCATTCCTCACTTGACACAATTCGCCCCCAAATGCCTGCGCGTCGTGCCAATCACCCTCGCCCATTCTCCACACGCCAACGTTTCACGCCCTCCTTCGAATGGAAGTCCCGTTATGCCGTGAGACAGGCAATATGGCCAAGGCTGACAGACCTTCCCGATTCGCCTGTCCTCCGACTTCGTCAGCCCTGCTCCACGTCGCATTCTCTTTCTGCCGCAGAGTTCCATCAGAGTGGGGGAGAAGACGGGGAGAGCAGATGCCCATTGTCCACCCTCGCTCAGTAGAGGCTCCGTTTTGCCCAGAGCTTGCAATCCGGCAATCGCTGCCGCTTCCCCGACTCCACTCGTGAAATGGGGGCGGGGGAGTGCGTCTGCGAGTCTGCAGAAACATCTTTTCCCTTCTCCTTCCATTACGACCCGCCCATGTCCTTGGATCGCATCTGCCCATCAAGGCGGCCATCACAATCCCGCTTGCGCCTCTCTCTTGGCCGTGCCAACCCAAACCCCATGCTCAAGCTCGCGAAGCAGCATACACAAGCTTTGCCACACCTATAGCCCATGCCGAAGACCCTTCTTCCTCGAGCCATGGCCTATAACGCGTGACAAATACCCGGGTCCGGCTCAAAGCTCACCCAGACCCTGATCCAATTGATCTGGCAAATTTCCATGCGGCGCTACCCCGATAGTCTCTCAACACGTACCCACGGGTTCGGGTACGCCGCAGGCGCAATCCATGCAGACGCACTGTCCAGAGACAACCCAACCTGGATCATCCATCTCGTCTACGACAAGGAGAGATAAGTCGATCCCGTAAATACCGCCGCAGGACCCTCTTCCTCTCCTCCTTCCTCCTCCCTTCGCCCGTGCCACGGTCGACCAGCGGGCCAAGCCGTCCGCGATCCCTTGGCTAGTGGACCTCGAAAGCAAGCCACCTACCAAAGAAAACCCAGCCTTGGCAATGAAAACTCGAAGCCACTTCTCTCCTCTCTCTCCACCAACACCATTCCCCAATGAACCTCCCCCTCCCCGCTTCTGGAAGACCTTTTCCCCTGATTGCGCGCCGGCTACCAATGAAGCGTTGCTGACTTTACCCATTTCAACATCGCACACCTTGCTTCCCCGCCGAAAGCTCGCTGTATACTCGGCGTTCCTCAAAATTGCTCTTTTCGGCTATTCCTTAGACCACCGCCTAGTCGGCCCCCGCCCCAGTCTATCATCCGCGCCTACCTTGATCAAGTCCCTTCGCCCACCCGCCCATCCTCATCAGGATCAGCAGAGCAACAGCGGACTCATCACTCCGCTTCGAAAAAGAATTGAACTTAAAGCATCCGAATCCTTCCGGCTGTCACTCGGGGGGAAAAAACACGAGCGGGGAGAAAAAGAACTCCCGACGACGAGACGGCCCGAGAAGGAGAAATTCGCTTTTTTTTCAAAGCTGCGCAGATCGCAAAGGCAGGCAGGCCTGCTACGGGGCTCCGATAATTTCTCACTCACGTGGTTGTCGAAATCTATACCTCGTTCCCACCACCATCGCACAGCAAGGTAGGGGAAGAGAAGAGAGAGAGAA
Source organism: Neofusicoccum sp. Z2 (assembly GCA_037356115.1). NCBI lineage: Eukaryota > Fungi > Ascomycota > Dothideomycetes > Botryosphaeriales > Botryosphaeriaceae > Neofusicoccum > Neofusicoccum sp. Z2. The sequence continues at coordinate 398,452 of JBAWJY010000007.1, forward strand.
ATGTGCGATTCTCAAGAAAACAGAATGTGGACCAACACTACTGTCCAAGTCCCGACAACTACATCCAACGAATCACTCACACATCCCAATAGCAAGTCAGAATTACACGACTCGTTCCATCCCTCATCGAGAGAAAAAGAGAAAACGCACCCATGCCTACCCACCCTTTCCCAACCAAAATATCTCCCTGTCGTCCTTCCTTACAAAGTTACATACTTCTCGCAATACGCCATCCCAAATGCCCAAGCGTCAACTAAACACGCAACCACCCACCACCGCCCCAACCTAACCCTCCCTACCTCCACCCCATCTAAAACCCAAACGAATCCAACAAGCTATTAGCATCCGGCTCCTGAAACTGCGTCGGCGGCGGTTTTTTCTTCTTCCCCTCCCCCTCCCCCTTCTCCTGGTCCCTCCTCTCCCCATCCACCTCCCCATTCACTCTTCCAACCTCTTCCTTCTTCTTCTCCCCATTAACCCCACCCTCCCCATCCAACTCACCACCACCACCCCACCCCTCCAACGCAGACCTAACCACCTCCCTCGACGGCAAATCCGCAACCACCAAACTGCTCCTTCGCCTGAGCAGTTTCCTCGGATCGATATCATACGTCGCGACCGGCGAAGGCGGACCGCCGCCGCTCGGCAGGCCGAGGCCGAGTGCCGAGTGGGATAGAGGGAGGTGAGTGGGCAGAGGAGCGAGGGTGGATTGTTGTTGCGGGGCGAGGAATTCCCAGGAACGCACTATTCATTGAAGTTGTTGTGTTAGTGAAGGGTTGGTGGTGGGGGAAGGAAGTTGTTGGAGCTTACCAAGGTCGAGAGCCAATAGGTCGCAGCCCATGCGTTCGTAGAGGCGGGCGGTGTGGACGATGAATTCCCATTCGGCGCGGGGAGTGACGGCGAGGGCGCCGCGGAGGGTTTGGAGCGACTTTTCGCGGAGTTGGCGGTAGAGGACGACGAGGGCGGGGTCGTCTGTGAGGAAGAGTTTTGATTGTAGGTTGGGCGACTCTGGGGGGGAGAGTAGGCTGGATAGAGGTGTCTGAGGAGTAGATTGTGAGCTTCAGATTGGTCGGTCGTGAAACGTTTGGGATATTGCTTACCACCAAGGCCCGTACGGCGACGTCTCTTTTCCTTAGCATCCAGAAAGCCCATGTCGCCATCCAACGGTTGCCCTCCATTACGGCGTGCGGGAGGATCTTATCTGTGATGAACTTTCGCAGAACGGGTCCATCGTCTCCCTCGTAGACTCTTGCAACAGCAATTGCTAGTTGCATGTCGCCCATTTGGTTGGACAGCACTGTGATGGCATCGTGAAGGTGATCGGCCAAAAGGAAGAATGCCGCGGCGTACTCGAACCGGCGCTTGCCCATAAGCGCGTAGGCGTTCTTGAGTGCGGCGGTTCGCCAACGTGCTTCGTTGAAGTTGTTCTGAAGCAGGCGGTGTGTAGCAGTCTGTTCACGGCTCCATGTAGCCATGCGCCACAGACCAACCAGTACTGCTTTCTTGCGCAGGGCGAGGTAATACAAGCTGCAGTCGACCGGGTTCTTTTCCTCGGTCCTGGTGTACTCGTTCCGGGCGACGACTTCAAATTGCGCTCTCTGCAACAGCCGTCAGTATCCAACTTGCCGCACATGCAGAGCACAAGTGGAAAGAAATCTTCCGATGCACTTACCAGCGCATTGATGTCAGTCATCCACATGAAGATGCCCGCCTCTTTCGCCTGCTTCCAATATATCCGTCCCTGAAAGTGCCGGCTCACCAAATCCATCAAGATATCCTGACTACCGCTGTGATACGCCCATGTGATCTCTCTCCAGGAAATATAAGCCTTTTCCTCACTGCGCTGACCATCTCTGTCCCGGAGATAATGTTGCCGGAAGAAGAGCAAGAAGCGACATGCGTTGTCGTCAATACTTCTGCGGTGCTTCTCAACCGTTCCAACACATTCAACGATGTCTGCAAGGTTGAACTGCTCGCGATTCGACAACTGTGGTACCAACTTCGTCGTGAGAAGCTCATTCAGGCTTGCGGCAAGTTCCTCAGTGACGCTGGCTGGCTCGTCATCGGCATCGGTGAAGTCTGCGTAAGATGATTGCATCTCTTTTCGGGCCACACCATTCATGGTGGTCTATCGCGAATGTCAGCCGAGAAGTGATTTACGGAAGGTCAGAGAAGCTGTGAATATACTCACGTCTTGATCTGAAAAGAAATCTTCTGGCGAGAGACCGAGGAAGGTATCGAAGGGATCGCCTTCTGTGTAGAATTTGAGAGTTTTGTAGAGGTTGATGAGGATGCGTTGAACAAGAGGCAGTTTGCCCAAGAGGATGCACTGAGCAAGAAGTTGTGGATGATACACCGGCAACGGACCGTTCAGCCTACTGACAAGTGTGAACAAATCCACGTCCTTCTTTCTGTGCGTCTGAGCCACAAGACGCAGGTCCGGGAGCAGGCCATCATCAACTTCAACATGTTCATCCTGAACGAAGAGCTGGTTGCCGGCTCCGATGACCAAGTTTCCACTGCCCAGCCAAACCGAGTCACCAATCGGATGCGGTGTAAGTTCTCGAATGCGAATCTCACGGATCGGCGCCCACGATGGACCTTGGTCCAGGTAGTTGTAGCGAAGCTGCGTGTAGATGACCACACGATGAGGAAATCCTACAGCGAGAATAGATTGGTTGTCTGGAGAAGAAGACCAGTCGAGATCCTGGATGATATCGTGAGCTTCGAAGCGCTCCTCATGCTCCAGTTGCTCGCTTCGTGTATTCCAAATCGTAAGGCCAGTCTTCTCGGCATCGACTAGTGCAGCTTTGCGTATCGATGTACCACTGCAGAGCGTTGGGTTGTCAACGCTCGTCTCGACCGTAGATGTCAGCAGCCATTCCAGCTTGCTCCGATCCTGACTCAGCCGCGCTGTCCAGGATTTGATAACACCGGAAGTAGTGTAGGAGATTGCGACGTCACGCGCAAACGTGTCAAGAAAGCCAGAGATCACAGGTGGTGTACCCGCCGGGTCGACCGGCAGGACGTAGGCGAGTCCTTCTCCGTCACCGAGATCAAAGGAACAGATCTCCTCGATTGATATCCTGCCTTCGATGTTGATAGAGGGCGTCCGGCGGTGTCTGTGGCCACGGAAGTGCGCGCGCGATAGCTTCGGAGGTATCCGTACCTCCCAACCGATTCCCTTCATCTCTGAAGAAATGGTGGCAAGATGAACGCATCCAGAATCGGTCTCGACTTCTGGGATGAGGAGCAGGCAAAGAGGTTTCCCTTCCAGCTTGTATTTGCAGCGAGCCACTTCCCTTGCCATCGGTCTCCGGGCGTCCCAAAGAGAAATGCTGCCATGATGCAGGAAGACGACGAAATCACCTTCTTGCAGCAATGCCGTCCGATGTATGTGTTCCTTCACATTCACTGCGCTGTGTCGGGCAAGCACAGGGCCGGCTGACTTTGAGTTCTCCTGCTTCCATACAACGCCTTCATTATCGTCGGTGCGCGAGATTAGGGCTCGTCCGGTTGCTGTGCGGACTGCTTTCTTGATGGGGCCAGTGTGCCCAGTCAGGATGGTGTTGCGCTCCAATCTCGTCAATTTCAATGGCGTCGGGTCAAACAGAAGGTCGATTTTGCCCTCCAACCATTCCAGTCGGCCGTCGAAATGATGCATGAGCAGAGTGATTGAATTGCCGTGGCCGTCCCCGCAGAAGCTGTAGAACTGGACATTGTCCTCGATGGGAAGGATGTCCTTGCCGAAGTGCAACTTGAGACCCTCGACGTGGGCGATGTTGAAAATGTCGCTGGTCTTTTTCTCCTTGGTGCCCACGCTCTCCAAGCCCCAAGCGGACATGTTTCCCTTGTCGTCCAGAACCACGCACACCTCCGGGGTCCGGTTGGCAACCTCAATCAAGTGTTGCAGGGCGTGCGATTCCTCCTTCCCGTTCTTATCCGACGCCAGCTGCACTGCCTTCTCGGTCGCCACGGCAAAGTCATCGCTGTCAATGAAGAAGGCATACCTGCGGCCTGATCGGGCACCGGGATCCATGGCGCGGGGCTTGATGGACTCGGCCAGGTCTATCTCGGCCCAGAGTTGGAAGATCTCCGGGCCTTGATGTTCTCCGCCAACCCAGACTCTGACCTTGTTGTCGGCACATATTGTGTACAGCACGTTCTCAATGCTCTGTTCGCGATGTCTCGGGCGGCGCCAATGCAGGCCGGTGACGGTGGTAGGGTGGGGGAGGTACGCGACGTCGAAGCGGTCCTCGACGGAGCCGAAGCTCAGGCGGTGCCATATCTTGACGAGGCGGTCGTAGGCGGAGGTGGAGGCGATGAAGGTAGCGTCGTAGGAAAACTGAGCGAGCTTGGCGGGCGAGGCAAGCGGCGCGGAAAAGAGGCGTTCGGGTTCGCTGTTGTGGGTTGAGAAAAGAGTGAGGGCGGAGCTTCCGACCAGCAGCTCCTCGGTGGCGCCCCACGACAGCGTCTGGATATCATCGTCGGGGTCGGAAAGCGTCAGAGTGTGTTGGAGAGACCACTGGCGTTTCGTTCGTCAGCGTCGCAGCGCAGTCCTCAAGCACAACCACGCACCTTGGGATCGCCAATGTCGACGCCGTAGGGCTTGTAGACGTAGGCGGCCTTCTTGGAGGCGACTGCTATCTTGCCGGACGGCTCGTCGAGGACCACCGCCACCAGGGACTGCTCGTGTTCGTGGTAGGTGGTTTGGATGATGGAGCGCGGGCCGGCGAGGATGACGAGGGCATTGCCGGAGATGTAAGCCTGCGACACGGAGCGGAGGGCGTTAGCAGGGGCGCAGCGGGGCAGCGGCGGCGGGCGGCAGGCATACGACGAGCTGCCTTCCCTCCCAGAGCCCGGTGGTGACAGCAGCGAGCTCTGCGTTGGGGCGGCCGGGCAGGATGGCGCGCATGGAACGGGGTCGGGGCGAGCGGTCGCGCTCTACAGCTGCGTCGTCATTGTCCGGCGGGCGAGGAGCTCGGGGCGAGGAGCTGTGCGGGCGGCGGGCGGGCGTTTCTCACGCGTCGGCGTCTCGAGAGCACGGCATGCGGGCGTGGAGGAGGATGCTGGGCCACCTGGCCGTCATGGGGTGACGGTCAAGCGCGCGCGGCCCGTGCGATGACGACACCCGACTCGTGCGCCCCAGACGTCGCCCTCGCCGCCAATCGCGTCCCGCACGCTTGCATTGTTTTATTGCTATCCCAGCACGCTGTCTATCGGAACACCGTTGTGCGCCATGCACGCAGGGATTGTTGTGCGCCTACTCGAGCTTCCATGCCTGCTTCCGCTCTCCGCCCGCAGCCTCCCAGCTGATCTCGATGGCCAGGTCGCGCGCGTTCTTGCCCTCCTTCTTGTACGACACGCTGCCCGCAATCTTCTGGCCCTTCTGCAGCCCGCCCGCGCCGCCTTTGCGCTCCACCAGCAGCAGCCCGGACTCCCAGTGCGTGGGCTTGCCGCCGGGGCCCGTCGTGAACGCCACGCCCGGCCGATCCCACGTCTCCGCCCGCGCGTCCTCCGGCAACACCGAGTCGCGCGACGGCAGGAAGAACGTGTCGAACCAGATGCACCACCCGTCCAGCGCGTCGGCGTCCTTCTCGATCTCCACGGAGAAGTCCTTGACGAATTCCAGCTCCTCCGTCGTGATCGTGTGCAGCGGCAGCTGCAGGAACTGCGCCGACTTGGCCGCTGCGGAGACGAGTCAGTCAGATGGTCCCATCGATGCGAGCAGCTGCGAGCTTACCGAGCTTGTCCGTCGTCAGGCTCTTGACCCTGACGTCCTCGCGGATCTTGTCCATCATCGCCGTCATGTCGAAGCCGTACACGTCGCGCCAGAACTCGATGTTCTCGGCGATGTAGTCGTCGTCTGAGAAGGGCGCAATGTGCAGCGTGCAGTGGCTTGGCACCATCAAGCCGTCCGCCTTCAAGTAGCGGTCCCTGGCCCACATGACGCTGTCGAACATGGCTTCGAACAGCAGGCAGTAGCCCATCCACTCGGAGACGATGATGTCGACCTTCTCCACGGGAAGCGTGACCTCTTCGATCTTGCCCCGCAGGCAGGTGATGCGGTCGGCGAAGCCGTTGGCGTGGACGTTGATGACGGCCTTCTCGATCATCTCGCTGTTATCAACGGCAATGACGTGCGCAGCCCCCGCCTTCGCACAGAACATGGACAGAATGCCAGTGCCGCAGCCAACGTCGAGGACTGTCTTGCCGGCAAAGAGATGCTTGTTCTCGTAGATGAAGTCCCGGTAGGCATCCGTGCGGACAGTGTCCTTGAGCATGGTTTCGTGAATGTCTGAGGGAGGTCAGCAGAGACGTCTTCAGCACAAGCTTGTGCTCCTCACCATTGTAAGAGTAGGAATCAAAGTATCCGGTGTCGACACCGTGCTTGCCCACGGGTGCCTTCGTAGCCACCGACGCGCCAGCCTCAGCCGGCTTTGAGCCATCCTTCTCGTTCCAGCGCTCCTCGAGCGTCCTCGAGACGGCCTCGCGGTACTCGGCGAACTGACTCGCCAGTCTCTGGAGCTCCTCCTCCAGCTCCTTAGCCCTCGCCGCGGCGCGGCCCTCCTCGGTCTGAGGCGCCTCTGTGGCAGAAGCTTCAGCGTCCTCTGCCGACAGCTCGTCCAGACAGAACAGCAGCGCATCGTCTTCAAGAACGGGCTGGAGGTACTTGTCGTCGGCAAAGTTTGAGGCGGACGAGACGTCGGGGGTCTTCTTGCCGTTCTTGACTTCGCTGCGGATGTAGTTCACGAGCTTGATGCTCGAGTAGAAATCAAGGCCTCAATGCTTGTTAGTAACTTTGGCAAAGCAGCGCCGACGAGGTTGGCTTCACAATCGAGACAAAGGAGAACGGAAAAGATCCAAAGAAATGCAAACGATAGAGAGACGGCCAGTAGATTTGGCCCGGTGTCGGATACCCTTTTCGGGGCATGCCGGGAGCACGTGACAGAACCGGAAAGCGAGATGGAAGCAAAAGAGCAGAAGAATGGAAGGAGAAGTACACACCCAGCTTCTTCTGGATGCCAATGAAGTCGAAGTTGTACCTTTTCCTGCAGTCCTCGATCATTGATTTGACATCCGGGAACACCTCGCCGCCGAAGAGGCTGACGACCTGGACCTCCTCGACGTCGGGCTCGGCATCCTCCCAGCCCTCGTCATTGCGCGTGTCCAGCGGGTCCGTGTCCGACGAGTTCGACGAGTGCGACATGTTTTATTGTGCAGTGAGGATGAGAGCGCAGGGCAACGAGGCAGCCTTTCGGAAAAGATGAAAATATGCAGGGCTTGCAAGCGAGGTCCGTGCGCGCAAGCGTCTTTCGCGGCCGTGACTTCACTTCCCTTCCCTTCTCCCCCGCCGTCTCTGCCATCCCTGCATTACATATCCATCCCGGATACACCAGAATTCACATCCGATCCCCATTTCCCATCCCGCTGCGACGCAACCGAGTGCCTCTACCCAAGCTCAGCCAGCAGCTCACCGCAGTCTCCACGCGCGCCCATATCCCTCAATAGAACCCACCCCATCCCAGCACCTCACCTCACCCACCCACCCCCAAGACCTCCACCACAGCACAAACCCCACCAACCCATTATTCTCCCACCCCAACACGCCACCCCTCATCCTTCCCCCTCCACCACCACCCTCCGCCTCTTCGTCCGCCCCTTCACCCCCGCATCCCCCCGCCAGAACGCATGACCATCCGGAATAGCCCGCAGCCGAATCGTATAGCACGTCTCGCAGCCCAAGTAGTGCTCCGGCATCGACGTGTCGGAGGTGTCGCAGTGCGGGAGCGGGGTGATGTAGTCGCCGTCGCCGTCTCTTCTGTTGTTCGCGTACGCAGCTAGGGACCTCTTGCTACGGCGGGCGTGCGGTGAGGAGGGAGGTTGAGGAGGAGGAGGGGAGGGAGTGAAGGAGAGGGAGGAGAGGGGGGAGGAGGACGAGGATGAGGAGGGGAGGGAGAGGGGGTTGCGGGATGACGGGCGGGAAAGTGAGGCTGGGGTGTCTGTGTCTTTTTGTGGGTGTTGCGCGCGGAGGCGGTGGATTTTGGCGATGAAGGCGTCTTGCATGCGGTTGAGCTGGCGGTCGGGCAGGGGGTCGGGGGCGCGGAGGAGTGAGGGCGTGGAGGCGGCTGCCTGCTGGGGCTGGGGCTGGGGCTGTCCGGGCAGCGTGCGCGTCGAGTCCATGAAGACGATCTGGGATTGTTAGCGGGGCGGTGGGAGCGGGCGGGTTGGGTTTGGCTTGCTTTGCTGAAGTCCGTGGTGGCGTGGCATTGTGAGAGGTACGCTTCGCGCTCGTCGGCGAAGCAGAAGTGGTCCTCGGTCAAGCCGGGCGGTGCGCGAACGGCGGGCAACGGCAGCTCGTTGAAGGACGGCTGCGCGCGGACGTTCGAGGTTCGGACTGGCCAGTCGAGCTGAGCTGCGTATAGGTCGTTGACTCGGCCCGGAGTGAACACTGGCTGGGGGTTGCTCTCGTGCAGACGACGTCTCGTTGGTTGTGTTGGCTCCAGCTCTACCGTCCAAGTGTTACCGGCTTCGGGACTTGCGGAGGTTGAGCTAAGGTCGCCCACGATGGGGTCGAGATGAGCGAAAGGGCCGCTGCGGTGATCGTGGTCGTTGCGCTCATGTGCCGCCGCCGTCGCTTCCTGACGGATTGTGTCCAGGCGCCTATCCATATTGGTGGAGATGCCCCGAAGTCTTTCGATGAGGCGTTGTCGCTCCCTCCAATGATACTTCACTTTCTGCGGCTGCCGACCCTTCCTACCCGACTCCATGGTGGGCAATTCTTGGGATTGTGTCACTTTCCCTCTCTTTTTTTTTGGCGTTGTACTTTATGGGGATACCTACTAATCGATAGTCGGTGGGTGGTGTACGAAGGAGCAATATTGAGAGTCGAGCGTGGAGCGAAGAGGTTGAAGATTGAGAGTGGCAGGAGGAAGGAATATCTCTGCCAGAAACACTTACGTTCCCATCATCTGCACCGAAGGTCAGCTAGCCGAAGCCAACACAACACACGCCTTGGCACAGGTGCAGCTTATCACTCTGTTTGCAGGGTGATGATTTCTTGAGGGTAGGTCACGACACCGAATTTCTTTTCTTTCGCCGTGCACTCAGCGCATGAAACATTTGTTTCCTTATACTGCATCGAAAATGTCCAAGTGAAGTCAGAATCCCTTACTCGAAGCCTCGCAAGCACAACATTCTGTCCCTGTCCTTAACAAGCACGCCATCTTCATGATCCAGCCCCACCAGACACTCAGCGTTCCGTACAAGCCCTTCGTGAACGCCGCTCACTTCGCCACCTCACAAGCTCTTGCTTCCCTTTCATCGCCTCACCGAGTTTAACACGACACGTCAACGCGATCTTCGCACTCCTGTTGCACTCACTCGCCACATCCGCAAAACCCCCAGTAAACCGCCAGCTAAACCTGCGCCGCTTCGAAACTGATTTCGAAACCTCCCTCTACATTATGAATATAATAGAGGTTCTCAACGCCGTGTCTGCAGGAGGCAAAGCGGCCACCGATTGGATACTGAAGCACGTTGGAATTATGCGGCGCGAGGAGCTGAGCATCACTACCCCTGGGACAAGGGCTTGCAACATGCTGTGAGCCGGGGCGATGCTGCTGTTTCCATCATCGTTGCGAAGCATGATGACCGAACTCCAGAGAAAGGAAAAGGTAAGCTCAGCCATACTCCCCGCCTCCCTCCTCCTCCTTCTCCTCAACCATGCCCGCAATGGCGCCTCTCATATCACTCTCTCCAACCTTCCCTCACCGAAGGGTCGATCTCGCTACCTACACTTGCGTTCCGAGCCTTGGTGGCCGGTGCTGCAAATTGGTAGGTGCGGTCGGTGTGGGCGGGAAGGCGTCGTGCCGGCCTGAGCTACGTCCGTCCTGTTGGACGGCGAGCGGGGGAGTGGGAATGGCGGACATGGCGGAGAGAGAGCTTGGCGAGGCGGGTTGATGAGCGGGCGGGAGTGGGGTTGGACTGTAGGAGGGTGCTGTTTTGCTGGGAAGTGTGCGCTGGATGGTGGGGTGAATGCGGAAGGCGTGGGCGGTCTTGAACATATGCGTATGACGTTCATCGAATATTGATTTCACCGCCGCGACTGTCTCTGAAAAGGATTTTGGGCTACAATTACTCCTTGACTGTGGCATTGCGTCTCGTCATTAAATGGTTGAGGGCACTTCGACTGAAGCTGTCTAAGTCTATGGGGATAGACGCTCGAATCTGGACGCAATATCAAGCCAAACTTTCGGTCTCGCATACATTATCGAGCTTGGTATTGGAGTACCAATATTGAGCCACAGCAATTGTGCAAATACTCAGGCTCATTGTCGAATCGGACGTTGATGAGTGAAGATCTGCAAATCATCGGTCTCCATTAGACTCACGCAGATCAGGCGGACCTGGAGGGGCTGAACCGAAATTTCGACCAATGTAAATTGATTGGTAGATACCTTTACTTATCCAAAGCATTACATCCTTTTGACTTCGATTACATCCTATGTACCTTGCTGTTCCTACTAAGCCTCCGAAAGCTCTTTCCGTAGTAGTAAAACAGAATGCCGAACAGACACCAGAGAGTGATGAGCGCACAGTTCGTCATGATTGGTGCGATGAATCTGTGAAGGTCATTAGCTGAGAGCATTCCATGTCAGGATAGCAGAGAACTCACCCAGCACTCTCGCTCCACGGAGTAATAAACTTGCTGAACCCGTACCCCCACAAATTCTTATTCACCGTAATACTGACGAACAGACTCCCCGCCACAGGCTTGTAGCTGTCGACAGCATAGGTACTCGCAATCGCCGGCAGCGCCGCAACCTGGATGCCAGCGCACGCATACCCCACCACCACAATCGCCGCCCAATGCCACTTCTGCTCATACCCCACCGCCACGCACACATTCCCCAAAATCATAATCAACACATACGGAATCATAGCCGGCAACCTCATCTCCGGCTCCCTAATCCCACCATTCCTCGCCGTCAACCTCGCCGCGACCCAATCGCTCAGCGGCCCCGCCGTCGCCAGCCCGATAAACGCACCGACCAAGATCGCAAAGTTGGTGAAGCCGACGACCTCGGACGAGAAGAGATAAGGGGGCGCGGCGAAGTTCTGGGTCTGTGTCAGGTTGATGGTCAGGAAGGAGGAGCAGCTCCACGACACGACGAACGACGCGAACTCGACGATCGGGAACGCGAAGAGCTTCCATGGGATCCAGAGGTCCAGGAAGATGGATCGCCAGGGGTTGGCGTTGGCTTGGTAGACGCGCCATTGGGCTTTGCTGGGGCTGCCGCGGCCGAGCCAGGGGTCGCGTTGGGCGGTGGGCGTGGCTTCGAGGTCACCGGCACCGGTGGAGCTTTTCTGCGTGGGGATGTGGGTGATTCCGGTGGGGTCAGCGTCGGCGGAGGAGCTGCGTTCGATGGTTTGGGCGCCGGTCTTCTCCTCGTCGTTGGTTGAGGCGGTGGGGGAGGAGGAGGAGGCTTTCGCGGCGAGAATTTCGTCAGGGTGCGGGCGGTGGTACTTGGTTTCGGGGAACATGAAGGCGACCATGATGCAGGCTAGGGCGAGCATGGCTGTGTTGAGCCACCAGAAGCTGCGCCAGCCGACGTGGAGAGCCATCGAGCCTGAGATGATAGGTCCGACCCTGTGAGACAAGGCAAAAGAAAAACGTCAGCGTTACAGCCTCTTTTTTTTTGTGGGCGAGTTGAAGGGCGGGTCAGCTCACATCAGCGAGCCCATGTACGCAACCCAGTACAACGTGTTCCACTTTCCACGGTCGTGCAGGAAGAAGATATCGGCGATGATGGCGGGCTGCATGGTCTCTGCGGGTCCGGCGCCGATTCCGTTGACCACGCAAGCGCCCATGAAGCTGCCGTATGTCTTGGCCTCAGCGCGCCAGACGGAGGAGGCGAAGCAAATGAGCGTCGAGAAGAAGAGGACAGGACGGCGGCCGAAAGATGTGCTGATGGGAACCCTGCGTAACGCATGTGGTAAGCTTGTGCGTCTTCTTTCCCCGCAGCGAGGAAGTCAAGTACGTACCAGATGAAGTTGCTGAAGCCCAAGACCAGAATGCAGATTCCAGTAAATTGAATCGCGTCGGCCAAGCTGCAGTTGAAATCCTTCATGTAGTATTCGAACTGGGGTGCCAGGGCCAGCGGGCCGAATCCCTGAACGAAGCTGATGTACGTCGACACGGTGATGGCGGAAACCTTCCACCAGAGGGACCAATTGAGCGGGTCATGCTTGTCGTCGCTGGGCTGCGGCACCAAGACACGGTGGTTCTGGTCGCCCGACTTGACGAAATGCACCGAGCCAACATCTCTCATGACCTCCGTGCCGGGCAGAATCTCAGTGTGGAGCTCCTGCTCGATTTGATAGAGCTCCTGGGAGCTGTTAGCACGTGGTTGCAACGCTGTCGAAGAAGCTGAAGCGGGATCACCTTGTCCGTGTAGTTCATCTCCATGATGGGCGAGCTGAAGTCGCACGTGGCGGGAGCGCTTCACAAAAAGGTTGACGCGTGGTGGAAGATTCCACGGAACCCAGCGTCGGGACGAGCAACCCTCTCGGTTCTTGTAGTCGCGTGGGATGGCCCAGGACGGTCGAACTTTAGCTCTAATGCGCGATATGGGACCAGGATCAAGCGGGCGTCTTTACTCCGCGCGTGCGGGTGGCCGGGGCCGGGACGCAGGATAAAGTTAAGCTCGGACGGCGAGCGCAAGACGCAGCAGGCGAGCCTGAAAGGAGACGGACGCAGAGGCCGCTGCAGGAACGGCGGACGAGAAGAGCTGCGCGCCCACACACCACCGTTTTATCGACGGGGCGCGTCAGCTTTTAACAATGTCAATCCGTTACGCCAGGCCCAGGATGGTGCCGCTAGTGCAACCCCTGTACCCAGACGCCATCTCTGGCGGAGACACATGGAGGAGCCCGGGGCCCCGCGTGGACAGCGATTCGAGAAGGGCCCCGATTATGGAAGCCCGCCCGTAGCGTGGCAAGGCACCGACGGGAAGCAGAGGGTCGACTGGATGCAGGCACTACTCCGATGCGCCACGATCTGTGGGAATGGAGCGGCTGGGACATTCGCTGCGGCGGGCCTGGTGGATGGGGGCGGAGGGAATGCGCGCGAAAGTGGTAGCCGGCAGTCGCGCACGGCAGGCGCTTTGCGGACGCGGTTTACAAGACTCTGAGCTTGGCTTCGCCTTGGCCGCGCCCGTGGCGGGAGCTTTGCCGCTTCGGCACTTGGGCCTGCTGCTGGATGCGCCGGCAGTTGTACGCCAACGTGCTGCCGACCGCCATATCGCGCGGTGTCGGAGTGGATTCAGCTGGCACTTGCCGTCGCCGCGCGACAGCCGGACGTGGCGCGCGTGGACTGCTGGATGATGAACCTGGCAGCTGGGCCTGCGCTTGCCAATGCCGTGTCCCCGCCGATCTGGGGAAAGGGTTTGTGGGGTCGGCCGCGGGGGGCCCAGTGCGGAGCCTGTCCGCCCCCAGACTCTGTGCGCCGAGCCCGCCCAATCAGGGCTGCCGTGCTTCTTTCCTCCCGGCCCACTCCCCTCCGCGGCGAAACTCGCGGTCGAAATGTGCGCAGAGGAGGCTAGAGCACCAAGAGGTAATATAGTTCATGTTGCAGGTTGCGAGCTTGCGCCGTGTTGCGGCGACGCGAACACCGTGTCAGGATGCTCGGCCGCGGCATCTGCACCGGATGGAGATGAAGCACAATGGTGACACAGTCTGTGCGGTGCCCAGCGAGGCTCTTGACTGCAATGGAAGCTAACTCTTCACGTCTGCTGGTAATAATGCTAGCCCAAACAGATCCTTGAACACGCCACTCCCTTGCACGACAGAGTCAGAACCCTTGCAGGGCACCGCAGGAGGACTTCGGGCGCTGCCGCGACATACCCTCGGTCGACTTCGGCTAGCCTACCGCTCCTATAGCCGAGCTATGAGCGGCATCCGGCTGGATCGTCATAAGCGTCCCAGAGGCGTTATTGAAAGCTGCCAATCGGTCGTCAAACCGAGTAAGTTCGTGGTCCAGGCTCGCGTCGTACAACCAGCCACCTACCGCTACAAAAGTGGACTCTACACCTTTCGGCCACAGAGCGTAGTCGCCAAACGTATGGGCGGTCCACACATCATGATCGCCCATGCCGGCAATTCTGTCGGTTTCAAAACCCATGAGACTTGGTGTAGGCGTGTTCCTTAGCTCAGTCAGCCCATTTTAGTCTCATAAACCAGAAGCCGATGATAAGCCTCACAGGGATAGCAACATTGTGATGTGGTAGCTTCCACTTTAGCTTTGCTGACGCTGCGTATTTAGCTCTTCCGTCAATCCGCTTTTACTTGCGCTAGTTTTGATGAGGCTGTATGCCCGCTTCACTATTCAGCTATTTGTATGTGACAATGTTGATAGATGAAATACTGAATAAAGAAGACATAATACATGCATGTTACCGCTTTCCTGAATACATCCATGCACAGAAATATGGACATCATCCCGAGCCTGTTGCTCTGATAAGAATACCCCAAATCGACGTCTGCGAACGATTGCCAGTTGGTCGAGATGTCGCGCCCAGTTGGGGGACTCTGACTTTGAGGATCGAAGGCTTTGTGGGAAATGTGTGGGGCATAGAGAAGAGCAGTTCGAGCGTATCGGCAGCTTCGAAAGCATGTAGTACAAGTCAGTGCAAAGGCTGATGTGATGTAAATGCTAGATGGGAGGATCGATTTCTTGCGGGCTCCATCGTTATGATGTTTCACAGCAAACAAGTGGCAGTAGTGAGCTTAGCGAGGACTATCACTAAAAGATTGATCATTGAACCAAGTCAGAGTCAGAAAAATTGATGAAAACTATTAGCGACTAAGGACATGTCTAAAAGAGAACGCCACATTCACTCAAATCTTGCAAGTACAGGAGCATCGAGAGCAAGTAAAAATTCGAATTGGAAACAAAAGAATGTCAGACACAGTCTAGTTAAGCTAAGAGAAGTTATTCATATTTCCTGCGCAGAGGTGTCTGGAAGGCAATTCTACTATTTTGGGAAGAGGGGTTGCCTCAATCTAGCGGAGACATAGGAAAATCCGGCATAGTAATCCTTTTTAAGCTGCTGATAAGTCTGGTTTGAGCTTTTTGCAAAGAACTGTGTGTAGACCTTTGAATAGATGATTGATTTGATTCGCCGTTGAATATGTTTAGTTCGGCATGTGTGCAATCATAGAAAAACAAGTTAAAAGCGGACAAGGCTGAAGAAACTACTGTTGTCGCCATTCTATCCACTTTCTGGTTGTCCGAGGGCAAGGACTGATGCACAGCCACCGCCACAAGTGAGCTTGCATGCATTGTGCGCGCTGTCAGGGATTGTGCGCCGCTGCGCGCAATTCGGAGCTCTTGTCATAAACAGGAAGTCTACAAGGATTAGCATCTGTCTACCACTTTCGCTTTCCGCGTCAAGTCCTGTTCCACAACTCCCATGCCGCTGAGATGTCTCTCGAACCTTTCGAACCTTTCAAACCTCTCGAACCTCTCGAGCCTCTCGAACTTCTCGAGCCTCTCGAACTTCTCGAACCCACGCTCTCCAAACACGCATTCCCATCTAAAACCATCACGCCTTCATTCAACAGCTGGAGGATCACAGCAGTTGCTACGAGAAAGCTTCTCGACGATATCAGGAGAGAAAAGCGGGATATCCAAAATGGAATATCCGAGCCCAACCAAGTTGCCAGATATCTCGGTTTGAAGGAGATTCAGAAAGCGCCAAACCCTTATAGGGCAACGCCGTTGCTTCTTCTTCAGGCGCCTCACGTTGCAGTGTGGACCGGTGCGTTTCTGTACGTTCCCCATCACGTCGAAAGCAGTCATTAGAGTACTAACGAATGCAGTTGGACTGTTCGTGATGTGAAGGATCACCTCAAACCGTCCAACAAGAGAAAAGATCATCAAGAGAACGGCAATTCATCCTTCACCAACAGCCCGGACGGTGACTTTGAGGCTCCCTCTGACCATCCTCTTTGGATGTCCAGAGAGAGCTATGAGTAAGAGTTGCTCGACAGAAGCGCTTACACGGGCTTTGGAGCCTTCAGTGACACTCAAGAGCCTGAGGGACCCGGCCATTCCAGCCATTCTAGTCGTTTCAGCTGTTTCAGAGACATATCAAGGATGACATTCCGCCGCCGTCCTTCAAACACCTCCGTTAATCCCAAGCCACCTCCTCTGGTGAATAAACCCAGGCTTGAGACACCGCAGACTGCGGCACTACCCACAGACTGCACACAGCAAATGGAAAACCATCTGAACTCCGAATGAAGTAGGGATACAACGGCTAGTTCCTATGGTATGATCTGCTAACTCTTGCGTCTAAGGAACATTTGTACAGACACCACATTCTACCCAGCATGTGTCCAAGGTGCTTTAAGACCTTTCCAAACCGAAATGGTGTCAACAATCATCTTAGCTCAGACGACCTATGCCTTCAAGGGAAGATGAGCATAATATAGAAGGCGTCACGAAAGATCAGGAGTTGGAGTTAAAATCCAAGAAAAGGTTCAGAGGAGAGAATTCTGATGAAGAGAAATGGAAACGGGTGTACCGTATCCTCTTCCCGGGAGACAGTGAACAGGATATTCCAAGTTCATGGAAGTCAATCTCTGTCTTCACTTGACGTGTTGTATAATGTGTGGGTAATGACGATGGTTCAGACTGCGATCATGACCTAGCTCGCAACTTTTCGCAACTGTCTCAATCCTCACTGGACTCTCAGCTCTTCCAACAATATCAAGAGTACAGCAGAGAAATGCTACCTCAGCTCGTTAGACATGAGCTTGAGACTGCGGTTCAAAGAGATGTACAAGTGGTTGAAGTCGAAGAGCGGCTGAGAAGCCAGTTGGTTGACATCGTCCAAAGGTGCCAAGAAGCAATTTTCTTCTCCTTCCAAAATTTGGGCGCTTCAAGCGCTCTTCGCGAAATCGGAGATGCAAATACTGTTGACCCAGGCGCTTTGCAAGGGCAGAGCAGAGACAATCTCAGAGGGACCGAATCCGACTACACTTTTCAGGCCTTTGTGGATGTCATGGGTGCTCCGCCTGAAGTCAACGAGAGGGACAGAATGACGTGGGATAGCACATGCATACCCAAACCTCGACACACCCATTTACGGAGCACACCGATTCCGGATACAGAACCGCAGAGCAAATCTCGTTTGATATCTCTGCTTCAGAAATCTCCGTAGTAGCGCAAGATGGATGGTCCCAATGGGCAACAGCAGGCACCTCAACTTCGGAAATACCAGTCACATCAATTGGGGATGACTTAGACTTACCGCGGCTCAACTTTGATTTCAAGGACTCTGTTCCACGTGAGCATCTAGATTCACGGGACAAAACTACTGGGGGTGGTGCTCCCAGCACTACCTTTTCATTTTTTACATCTGATCAAAAAAGTAGGTAGTGAGTTTCTGTTGAATTGCTTGTGTAGCGTTTGATACCAGCAGAAGTCACACATTGTCAAGCAGTAATAGCAAACATTAATGGATAGATCAGAAATAGAGAAAAACTCAAGAATGCAAAACAGATAGGGGGTCATTGATATTACATGAGCTAAAGTAAAATCATAACAATAATCCCACGGCATCAAAGAAAGGCAACCCTAACAAGATCATGATCCCAAGGGGCCAGACCCAGATCCAAGTTTCCAGAGAAGAGTTGAGACCGCGGTTCTTCATGTCCGATAACGTTCAGATCCGTGACTTGGTGAGACGGCTGATGAATATCATCGGTCTCGGGTTGATTAGAGACATCAAAGCCTTGTTTCTGTGCTGCTTGCGCATGCGCTGCGCTGCCGGTGGTGCTGTCTTCCAAATGTGTTTGTTGTGCATGACCATCCGAGCTGGCTGCTGCGAGCTCTACGTGCTTCGAGGTAGCATCGCGCATGAGCGTGAACATCTTGATGAAAGCAGAATCTTGCCCCACGGAAACGAAAATGTCTTCCGTAAAAGTGGCGATGTTAAAGAGAAGCTGTCGTGGGTCTCAGCATTGCAATGGCTTGAACTTGTGGGTTTACTTACCGCCAAATCGCTCTTGAACTTCCAGCGGAGGGGATGTTTCACAGCGGAGCTTGTAGAGACGAAACTTGATCGAAGAGGGAGAGTGGCAGTGAGTAGACGAGGCAAGTCTCCGCACGAGCTTCTGAACTCGTTGAGCACACGGAAGATGGCGCGGGCAGATGCAACGCAGATGTCTTCGGCTTGGTTGAATCTGTAGGATGGTTCATCATCAGGCACGTGGGATCCGATACAGTTTCTGGCCGAGCGTTGCACGGATGTTTATGTCGATGAAGGCCAAGAGACTGGGCCATGCGGACGGCGTGTCCGATCACGTGCCGAGCAACTTCCTCTTGGTGTCGCCCTCTGTGTGCAAGGACTAAAAGCAACAACGCTTGGATTGATCGTAGATGGGCATAGCGATGATGTGAGCGTACATGGAGTAAGCACTGGTAAGGTATTCGGTAGCCAGGACTGAGGGTCTGCCGGAAATTGCGTCCATTCCGATGCTCGTCACAGCATGACAGCAAGCAAACGAAGACAGATCCGAAGAACTCAGGCTACGAGGTCTTCCGTCGGCAAGAGTATCGAGGGTTTGGGTGAAGTCCGGGATGTCGAGCACTGGGAAGAGGGGGTGTATCCGAGAGGTATCTAGAGCATTCTGAGAAAGGTGGCAGGGGTTTCAGAGGGCTCCAAATATTGGAGGCGAGCTCTTCGGCAGTCGAGATGCCATAGCGGAAGAGATGAGGGAGTTTAGGCCAGGGTCGGCGTCGAGAGAAGGAGAGGTCGAGCCACTGCACAAGGACTTGGGTGCTGCTGGCGCCAAAGAACTTGCGCCGGACGGGTTCGTCGCCGTAGTTGATTGCGTAGTCGGAGCTTTGCGGGGCGAGGACGGCAGGATCCCGTGCGTCTTGGGCGGCGGCGGCAGGTTCAGTGGGAGGAATGCGAGGAAGCGGACGAGGGCCTCCGCGGCTGGCTGCTGGCGGCTGGGCGAATGTCGTCTTGGGCGTTGGCAAGTTGGTCTGCGGAGCGGGAATCGGCGCTCTGCTGGCGGCGGGGGACGTTGCACTCGTCCTGCCCAAGTGCGTCGGCAGAGAGGCGGGCGTTGCTGAGGCCAGCATGCTCGTGGCGGAACTTGCAGTGGTTGAGGAATACGGCGAATCCGGATCCGAGCGACATTGTGGGAGCAGGGCGTCGGCTTCGCGGCGGCGCTGGCGGTGACGGTGAGCTGCGGAGGAGAAGTGCTTGCCAGGCTTGGGCCCGGTGGTAAGATAAGTGAAGTTCGCAGGCGACAGTTGGACAGGAGGGGAGAGATTCATCACAGCGGACCTGCTGTTTACGGCACCAGTTGCAGGCGCGAGAGAGGCGCTGACGCTGGGGGGCGCGATTCGGGCTTCCTCCGATTGGCCGGCCAGGGGCCCCGTGGCTGCGCGTGAGCTCTGGTGAGAGCCAAGGCACCCGCCACGCTTCCCGCTCGCAACCGCGCATGCCGCCCGTCTGAACCAATGCCGTCGGCCAGGTGGAGGAGATCGTCCATTGCCTCGCAACACGTGTGCCCGTACTGGCTGCCTGTGCCGGCGGGGTAGTGGGGGCAGGGCTGGTCGACGCGACGCGCTCTGCGCCACACGCGCAACGCCTCCGGATTCGCTGACTTGTCTCCGCTGGCCGCCCTTTGTCCCTGTTTCCTGCGTCTGCGCGCCGTGAGGAAGTGGTCCTCGCTACGACGTCCCCCCGTTCGGAACGGCCTGCGCTTCACGCGCTCCTGGCAGCGCAGCACATCTACCCGGCGATTCTGTTCGCGCCATGCATCTGTGCTCTGCGCGTCGGCGCATCATGCTGCCCAGAACAGCTAGCGCTCTCGGATTCCCACAGCGCACATCGTCACGGCCCGTTTCCGACCTGCATCCCGAGATGCTCCCCAGCCGCACGATATGATCTGGGGAAGGCCTGGCCGGTTCTCCTGTTTCCATCTTGCGCCCATCGCCAAAGGGCCGCAGCCCAAGATTGGAAGGAAAGACCAGCGGCGAGCACACTGAAGTAGCCAAGAAGCCTGCAGCTGCAGCTGCCGGGAATGCCCTGCTCGTTGACGATGCTGGTCGTGTCACAAAACTGCCAATTCCATCCCCGAACCCCAACGACCCTCTCAACTCCTCAGTTTGGAAGGAAGCCGGCGCCATAGTGTCATAGCTGTTAGCTCAGTCTGCGCGCATGGATAACCCAGATTGGACTTTACTCTGTAGGTACTCCCCCATGTTCAACGTCCCAGACGTCCAACTGAAATTCGCAGTTGCTTTCTCCGATGAAGGCTGAAGTTGCATACGTCCATCAGCGTGACACGATTTTCAAAGCCTACTGGTCCATCCAGAGCATCGTTTCTAATAGCCTGACACTTGCAAGCAGCTACGAAGTTTCAGCCCTGTCACGGCACTGGTACCACGGGATAATGGCCATCTTTGGAGGGTTTGCTCTCATCCTGGCCATCTTCTTCGTCTTCGAGACGCGCTTCTACCAACCTCCAACATCCGTAGCTGGCCATTCGATTGTCACAGACGAGTTCGGAAACACCCGCATCATGTCCCACGAGGACTTCTAAGAGTACACTACCGCATGCAGCGCCCTACCCGGCGCCATACCAGCCAAAGACCTACTGGCAATTGCTCAACCTTTGGCTAGGCAAGGTGCCCAACGCCACTCGCATCGTCGTGGCCTCCTTCATCGAGATGGCCAAGTGTTGTACGGCTCCAGGAATCAACTACATCACGCTCGTCCCCAGCGTGACGACCGACTGCATGATTGCCATGTCGCTGAGTTACAGTACTGTCTTGACTGAGAACTACGCGAAATCTGCCGAGTCCGTCGGCCTCATCAACATCGCCTCCATTAAGGCCTCTTTCGTGGCCATGTTCGTGGCTGGCTTCATCGGCGACAAGCTGTCGATCCTGATGGCGCGGCGTAATGGGAGGGATCTACGAGCCTGAGCACTGGCTGCTTCCGTCTGCTTTTGGCAGCACAGTTGGCTTTGCCGGAATCTTCGTATATGCCTTTTATGCGGACAATGCGGATGGTAGCGCGGGTTGGACCGTCATTTGCGTCTCCTGGGGCTTGTACCTATTCTCTTTCGTCCAGTCCCTAATCACGTCCACGATGTTCGCGGCAGAGGTCTGGCCCAAGGCGCTACGGAAGGCGCTGGTGGTAGTTGTGGGAACGAAGAACATTATCGGCTTTGCCGTCTCTTACGATCTCAGTCCCATGCTTCAGCGCTTCGGTTACAAGACCTCCTATGGGATCCTGAGTGCAATACGTTTGGCTTTCTTCCCGGCTTGCATTGCTGTGTATTATCTGAACCCCAGATGGAGGCGTTGGCGTGCCAGGCGAGATACGCCAAAGATCAACCTGGGTGAGCTAAAGACTACGAACAGCAGAATATAGACATTTCAAATGTGCGCCCTCAACAAGCCCAATATCGTCAAGTGGTCCGGCCGCATTATTTCCAGCATCACTTCGCAAGAGCACCCCAGCCAACCCGCAACATAGCCGTGACCTCGTCCTCCTCCTCCTCCAACATTCTTCCAACGATCGCTAGTCCCACCGGCGAATGCTCATGATTCTACGGCTTCTCGTACGCCCGGGCAAACACATTAGTCAGCCACACGCCCACCCACACCGCCACTGTCCCACAAAGCAAGACGAATTCCGGTACTCCATAACCGTCTTGTCGAGGTCAGCCATCGGCCTCCAATCAGCCGACACAAAATCCCTCTCCAGATCAGCCCTGCATGACCGGAAAGACGCCGGCGGTAACGTCTAGCAGCAGAGCGATGGCGCCCGAGTGGTACCATGTACTGCGGGGGGGACGACCTGTTCGTCAGCCCCGTATTCGTTACACGCCGTAATCTACCGTAGTAAGGCTCAAACACAGCATCGGGGGCGAAACAAAAGCATATTGTTATTTTCGGCAGCAGGAGGTGTTTGAAGGGTTTGTGCGTAAGTGTGAACGTTGTTGACAGGTAGGTGGGTACGTATGTTCGTGCGTTTGTTGCTTACGGGAACCCCGGCATCGTCCGTGGCGCACGGCCGAGGACATGATATGTAAGCCCATCGATAGGGCGACCGGTGCCAGTTACCGCGGCGGAGGCTTGCCAGCGTTCGAGCCGGGCGGTTCGGAGTAGGCAGGGCGCTGCGGTGTTGGTCCGGCTTTTCTTTTTTTTTTTTGGGCGCCGCGCAAAGCGTTGCACGGCGACCACCACTCGTCAGCAACTGTGAATGGCCATTCGGGACTTGCAGGCGGTGGGTCAAGAGCTTAATGCGGGTGAGCCACCAGGTCTCGAATACGGTCTGCGGCGTTGCGCGTTCGCTGAGTGGCTCAGCCACTGACTGCTTCCAGATGGGGCATCGGTGTCGCGTTGGACACTGAGTCGCGAGAGTTTAGTTGGGTGGGTCGGCGGTGTTAGAGGATGTGCAGGGTTCGGTAGTTGAGGCTCCATGCAGTCAGGGGGGTCGGCAGTTAGATGGAGATGATGGGGTTTGCGCACGTCGATGCAAACCCTGTCTGTATCGCAGCAGCCATAATCCGGGGTAGCGAATTGGGGAAGTGAGAGTCGTTACACCCCTGGCCGGCGTCCGCGGACCATATCAAGCTTACTGTGTATAATCTCCGCCGCATCCGTGTTTTCGTAGGACACGTAGTCGGCGATCGAATGGTGTGCGGCGATTAGCTTCTCGTGGGTCAGTCCTCTAGCTCGGCGATGACGCTGCCGTCGCTCATGGCCAAGCCGAAACACAGCTTGGCCGAGAGAGTCTCCTCCTGTCGTCTCTATGATAGGGAAACAATCTGCGGATCGCACAGCCAAGACTCCCAGGCTGCGAGGGCGCTCATGAATAGTCGAATACTATCGGTAGCAGATCTGCACATGGGCCTTACGCAAGACCGCACCGCTTCTTGTCCAAGAAAGGTGTTGGCGACTCGCTGATGCCTATGGAACTCGGCCGTGCGCGCGGCGCCAGATGATACAGAGTCAGCGCCTATCGTGGTTCGTACACGTATCTCGCGTGCGCACCGGCATCAGTGCGCGGCATATGACTTATCGTCGCGACATATTGATGGGCGGAGGCCGAACAGCGCCGTGAAGCTGCAGGGGTGTCGAATGCTGGCTCCGATGCTGCCGGTAGATGATTACTCGGGCTCTCGTCCCCAGCGAAACTAATCAGGACACAACTGCCGTCCCGACTCCAAGGAAGCTTCTGCGGAACGAGACCAAGGCTGACTCTCCGCCGGGCTCTCCGCCGGACGACAATCCTCGGTATTTCGGATGCAGAGTTCGGCCAGGTACGTTGTTGACGGATTCTCCCATCATTAGCGTGGCTGGTATGTTGGTCTTGACATAGAATACGGCACCGGCTTTAATGGCCAAGAACTCGACAAGCGGCTAGCTTGTTAGCCCAGGAGGTAGAGCTCTGATGTTATCAATAAAGTGTAAGAACATGTCGGTGCGCTCAAAAAATCATACGACCGTGCTCTCTGCTCCTTTGAGGACGGACTGGTCCTGTTGTAGATAGTGATCAGCACCAAACCTACGTTTCGGGGAGGCTGGAGCTCATTCCTTTAGACTTATAGGAAGACCGTGCAGCTTACCAAATGTCTTGCCCTCACGCGCGCAATAGTCGTCAAGTTCTTTGGCACGTTCCAATATTTGGTTGAAGTAGACTTCCGTGATGCTGTCAGTCCAATGAGCTGGTGTTGTGCATACTATGCATACATCAATAGTGTCTTAAATGTGAAAAGTATAAGATTTTTATGTTTCTGATTCTGTCGAGAGGCTTGCATCTGATTGATGGCCTAGACATGCCAGATCAAGAGCTTTTGGGCAATGGCAGCACGCTTGCAGACGGCGTGCAGAACCGCCACAGCGGTCAATTGGCGCTGCGCAACTCGCTCCACAGTCTGAGGCAGTGCTCTCGGTAAAGCTCATCCGTAGTAAGAAGATCTGAAGTGTGTGAGACATTACATAGTAGACACATCACGCTTCTCCGCAGTCGGCGGCTTCTCGTCAGGAATGGGGTAGTGCGCGGCAAGCAGGGCGCCGCGTTGAGCGGCCTTCGGACCAGTGATGTTCTGCCCGGAAGGAGCGGAAGCAAACATGACTGGAGGCTTGCATGTTCTTCGTTGTATGGATCAAGAAGGCAGCTGATCCAATGGGGCTCTGATGTACTTCACAACATCCCACCTCTCTTATCTCCCACTTTCGGTCTCGTGATCCCGCGGGGCCGCGACACGGTCGCGGGTGAGAGGCTTCTGGCAGCTCGTCCATGACGGCTAAGTCGAGGCGAATATTGAAGGTCAAGGAGGGAATTTGATGGCAAAACCAACAGTTGATGATTGAGATGCAAAGGAACGGGCTGAGTGACGAAAACTCGGCACCAAAGACGGAAGTGGCTGAGCACACGTGGGCTCCAACACAACACTGCCTGGACAATGCACCTAGAACCCACGACTCCGTTCGACTCATCATGTCCCAAAGTCCCGAAGCACTGTGAACTTTGGGCAAAAGAAAGACGAGAGACTCCAAGAAGCAGAAGCACATCACGTGGCTGATTCCTGAATGCCTGAGCCCAGGGATCCATCTCCCCACACACTCTCTCTTTAGACTCAACACCATCGTCCGGCATGCGCGAGAGCCGCACGGCGCATCCAGCGCAGGCTGCATGATCGTACGATTCGAATGTCGCTTGCGCCTATAGCCGTCTTGTGCGGCGCTCGGCTGGTCCCGGCGACCTGCGACGCCGCCCAAAGGTCGTGAAGCAGCCAGAATACCTCGCATCCCACCGGAGAGCCTTCTGACTAATCTTCTGACTTGGGCCTCACTTACACCTCTCTGATCGCCGCTTCCAGGCGGCGGAGAATCCCGAGCAGCAGCTCTGGTCCGGGCGAGGGCGCAAAGGTCAGACCCTGCGAAGTGGCCATTCTCCAACATGGCTTCAACGCTTCAGTCTGCTTTGAGGCAACTTGGCATCATGCCTGTCGGCTGCCACGGCTCCGCGCGGCCGTGTGTTCACGAAAACCCCAAGCTCAAGGGTCTGAAACCCGTTGCCCGACCTGGCGTCGTGCGAATGCGTTCCCTTCGTGCGCCCATCGATTCCTGACCGCCTGTCGTCCACGCATACGTACATACATACATGCACACACCGCTCCCATGTCCTCTCTTCCGCTTCGAGACAGCAGAAGCTTATCCGCAACGCGCCCATCCATGCTGCCGCGACCTGCATATCCTCTGCACCCGAGAGGCCGAGCGCGCATGAATGTTTACTCACCTTGAGTTTCGGGCAGCTTCCGGTCTCCTTCCATTTCCCGTTCTCGCCAGGCAAGCAAACCCCCGGCTGCGAGAGACATCGCGCCCCGAGCGCGTCTGTTCGAGCACCGCGGAGCCAAGTATGTAGGTATATGCCTACTACGCCGGGTAGGCGCTACGCAAATAAACGGTCGCCGAGCACACCGGACACTCAATCCGCGACCCCGTTTCCGTCACCCGCCCTAAATGCGCAGAGCAAGCAGGGAAAGATGATGACGATGACGACGCGCAGACAGGCGGACAGGCACATCGCCAATGCCTCCATCCGCGCGCGCGCAATCGTGTGCTGCGGGCGGGCGGTCGCGAGTGCGACGTGCCACCACACTCCAGCAGCCCCGATGCGACACGGCACAGAACATGACCAATTCGTCACCCGTGTGGAGGCGTGTCTCCCCTCCTCCATCCATCCATCCATCCATCCCATCCCTCTGCTGCCCGCCCCCCTTTCTCCTGTGTGCCGGGCGCGCTCGTTCCACAGCAGCGGCGGCAGAACCCAAGCGCCCAGAGCCAAGCAAGCAATCGCAAAGCTTACCTGCGTAAGTACATACGTACATACGTACTCACCGTTTCGCGGGCGCCTCGCGCGTCATCATCTCGTCCTGGCCGTCCGTCGAAACACGGGGAAACATAATTGGATTGATTTCAGCGGCAGCAGGCGGGAATTTCCTCAGTCTCGGATGACATTTTCGTGGGATCGGACCAACCACGCGGCAGGAAAAACGAGAGACGCGAAGGGAGAATTTGGGTTGCCGGGGTTTGTTTAGAGTTCGCGGTTTGTTTCGCAGACATTATTTTCGGACGAGGCGATTGGGGAGACCGGGTGCTTGGGTTTCTTTGGCCGGTGGGCTGACAGGGGTGAGGGGGACAGGAAAGAGAGTTGAGCGAAATAATTTCGGAACAGGGCGTGAGTTTTGGATTGGGGTTCCGAGGGCGCGGGTGGATGGATGGTAGGGAGGGACTGTTGCAGGAACAGCCAGCACATACCGATGGAAGGTTGAGAGCTTGCGGTCAGCCCTCCAGCCCTGCGAATTTCTCGAAGGTGCGCGGAGCCCGGCGCAAGGGTGGCGTGTCGCGAGGAGATCTGGGTGCTTGCTTTTTTCTTTTCTTGGGCGGTGCCCTGCGCTGTGCCTTGGCTTTTTGTCTTGTCCGTGCCTGTGGCCTTGCGGTGGCTGAGCGCCGTCCAGCTGTCAAGTTTCAGCTCAGCAGCAGCCATCCGCTGCGACGCCGCCAAAGCAACTGCTTCCCCTTTTCCCGCGTCATCGGATTCGCTCATTTCATGATGCGTGTCTCAACCGTTTTCCTGTGCGTACCTTCTAGCCTCCGCCAGACCGAAAGCTACAGCAGTCTCTCCTCGACACTGCGGACGCCAGCTGTACAATGCTCGAATGAAGACTTACGAGCCGTTAACGAGGATCGGCGAGCGCGTACCTAGCGTCGGCCGCGCCGTTTTCGATCGCCTCTCGCGCCGTCGTTTTCGCGTCGGCGACCACTAGACTTGCGGTGGGTGCGGTGGGCGCATCCTTGCGGTCCGCCTTGCGGATGACGGCTAGCGGCGATGGGAATCTCTGTCTTGCTGCGCGCAATGCCGATGCCCATGCGCTGTCTGGACGCATCTGCGAGCTAACGGGTGCGATTTGCCTTCTGCGGCAATGCGCGGATGTGCTGTGCATACATCAAATGGGAGCAAGAAAAGAAGAGCGGGAAGGGGCAGCGAGACGCGCGTGGGAGAAAGCTGATCGGCTAGGTCACGATTGTGGTGGCAGGCAGGTCGATGGTTGAGGCTGCCTTCGGTACCGAAGCAGTCACCATCCTTCTGCGGCGCGGCTCCCCCTTACCCCACAAGCCACCTCCGCAACTTGATCGCTCGCCAGCCAGGCACACTGACGTCCACCGAGAACCGCACTCGTACGCTCAATCGTCATTCTCAGGCCTACCAATGTGGCGACTGCCAGGTCCAGGATACCGTAGACGATGGTGACACCACTTCTACCAACATGCATAGGGCGTTGACGAAAAGGCGAGGGCAGCGCAGTCAAGGCGTTCAGCCTGATTACTGCTGGACGGGCTTTGCAATAGCGGATATACAGAGCAGTTGTATCTTAGTGCGGCCTTGGGGAGGGAGGACTTCCAGGCTTGACGGTTGAATTGCAACAGCCGGTTTCACAGCAATTCAGCCATGTCTGGTTGAATCCTCTAGCTAGCGGCTGCCGCCGCTAGCACTTCCGTAGATGATGACAGCCGCGGCGGTCAACCGCGGGACTTCAGACCAGCGCATCGGATGAGATGACAAGGACGACCTTGCGCCGCGAGCCAGCCGCCCGTGCCCACAGTCCTGCGACGAAGCGCGCGCGCGACCATTGCAGTGCATGCACTCACGACCTGCCAACCCCGAGCACTTTGTCGTGGGGAACAAGTGGGCCTTCTCCTGGGACGCGTTTCAAAAGTCCCGTGGTGTTTCGCCCAGCCTCCGTGGTGGACACTCGGCGCTCTCGCCCGACGATCGATGCCTCCAATCATAATGACGACGATCATCATAGCCACGTCCTCTTCCTTCCGCCGCAGCAGAAGAGGAGGAGAAGAGGGAAGTGGGATTAACTTCGCAGCGCCCATTCCACCGCTCGAGCTGACGCGTCCCTGGACACTAATACCACGGCACGACGGCACCTGGCACCGTCGGACAGGACCCTGCGGATGAGGCTCTGTGCAGCCAGCCAGCCAGCTAGCGCTTGGCGGCGGTGCAGCCTAGCGCGCGCAAAACAGGTACGACGCCGGCACGGTACTCATCACGCGTGCGTCCGACCGCCTGTCGCGCCGCCACTGCTGCTGCTGCTGTGCGCCGTCGTCCGGCGGAAGGCACTGTTCGCGCAGCTCCGTCCCTCTCTCCTCGCCAGCCGTACATACATACCGACGGACGTGGAGCAGGAAGCATACCGCTCTTCAGCCTGGCTGACCGCCATCCAGCAGCCGGACGAGCGGCAGTGGCAGCAAGAAGCGCCGCCACATCAGACAATCACAATGACAACAGCCACCCACAGATCATCCCCAACATCCGAGCAGCAGCAGCAGCAACCGCAGCAGCCGGCCGCGCCTGTGGCGCCAAACCAGCAACGTTCGGACCACCCCAGCCGCGCATCTCCAACTTCCAAGGCTTCCAGAAGGTTTCGCCAACGCGCCGCAGCCCACCAATCCCACGCCGCGGCGCCAGGGGAGTGCAATCTCAACGGGCAGCGGGCGCGCGGCCTCCTGACGAGCCACGACCGGCGCGCCGCACTAGGAGCACTATGGTGCCGGAAGCGGGTTGGCTGGCGACCTGGCCGTTGGGGGACAACGGGTAGATCCCTGCTGATCTGCGGCAGGTAGCCCGCACCGGGTCGGGCGGTTTGCTAGTGCGCGGACTAGGCGTAGGTACAGACAGTAGTTGCGGTGGCCCGGCGCGGGACGTTCGACCGCCCCGTCACCGCTGGCTGAGGATGAGATGAGAGTGACGGCGGCAGGACCGCGGGAGGGGGGCGCATCGTCATGCGGCGGTGGAGGACCCCATCGGTGGCCCCGTGGTACAGCGCGCATGGGGATGGGGTGGCGGGCGTTGCACAAATACTTCTGGTGGAAGCGAAGGGAGGGCGGGTGGACAGCAGAGAGGCAGAGGGAGGGAGAAGGTCGGCTGGCGTGCCACAGCAGCGCGGGGTCCCACGCATGATGTATGTGCGCTGTGGGAGGAGGAGTAAGACGTGGGACTGCGCGCGTCCCGTCTTGAAACAATGCAGATCTCGTTAGGATGCGCGACATGCTGCAACGCGCCCATCCCGGCCGGGCCAGCAGCGCCTCCCGCGCGCCGGCGCGCTGTCCGTCTCTCCTCGTTCCCCGGGTCTGCTATCCACGAAAACACAAAAACAGCGAAGGAAGCAGGATTGCTCAGGTGAATGCGCTGTACAGCTGAGCTGCTCGGTGACGACCACACACTGCCACTCTTTGCCATCGCAATTTCCTTCTTGTATGCCCAACGCCCCCGACGAGTCTGAGCTTTCCCTCTTTCCCTCGTCGACAGGAAGCCCGACGGACTCCAGGCCGCAACAGCCTCATACTTTCATTTTTTTGCTCCCCCACCACGACGACAACGCCGCCAAACTCACCGCACCTTTCTAATCGCCACTGCCACCGACGCAGCAAGCTTCTTCTTCCTCCTCCTCTTCTCCATCTCCTTCCTGTCTCCCACCTCCACCACCATCCTCCCACCTCACCACACACACCGCCTCCACCACTCAACCAAAACCACCAACCAACCACCCACCATGCCCACCACCCCACCCACAACCCACCGCCGCCGCTCCCTCCCCCTCCCCCGCCTCTCCACCACAACCACACCCACAACCACAACCCCCCGCTACTACCAACGCTACCACGTCCCCACCACCGACCACGACGACGACATCCCCCTCGTCGAACTCCGCTACCCACACCACCACCACCACGACTCGGACCTCGAATCCATCATCGACGACGACTGCGACTACGACACCGACACCGATGGCCTCGGTGCCACAGCCCCGCCGCCGCCGCCACCATACACCGAACGTGCCGCTGCGGCGGTGCCGGTGCCGGGGAGGCACAGGCAGCGGAGGAAGAGGGGGTTGGTGAGGTTTGTGAGTGAGGGGACGGGGAATTTTCGTAAGTTGAACCTTTCAATTTCTTTTCTTTTTTTTTTTTGAAGGGGAGGTGGGGTCTGTGGGGGAATGGTTTGGTGGGATGGGTGTGGGGGGGAAAGAGGGAGGGACTGTGGTTGCCTTGCGGTGGGGGCTGCTCGGTGGTTCTTTTTTTTTTTTCGCGGCGCGCGCAGACAGACAGGCGGGCAGGCAGGGGAGAAGGGCCTTTTTGGTTTGGGGGCGGTGGCGCAAGGGGACCGTTCGGAAGGGAAGGGAAGAAGGAGAAAAAGCACACAGTCTGGGGGCGGTGGAAAAAAAAAATGAGGCGCGCGCGCAGACGTCATCACGACACGCGCGCACGCGAGAGCGACGAGAAAAAAGGAACACGACTAGAAAAGGGATCATGTGGGCTAACACACGGTCCGCCTGTGACGTCGTTTTGCAGGCAAGAAGGTGCTGACCAGCTTCCGCTCCGACATCTCGACCACGGATCCGAGCTTCGCGCGCAACAGCAACAACAACAAGGGCAAGATGCCTGCGTTTGGTAACAGCAGTGGCGGTGCTACTACTACTACTGCTGCTACTACTACTACGGCCCCCGGCGGCGGCATCTGCGCTTGCTCGCGCTGCTTCAGCAAGAAGACGAACGGATACTCTATCGCTGCACGGCCGTCGTGGCTGTAATTAATCAGCCAGCCGTACTCGAGGCTCTCTCTTTTGGTATCGAATACGAAGGATGTGCATTGGTTGTTGTGTGGCGGCCACGCGGCTAGCCGAGTAGTGGGGGGGAGGGGCCAAGAAAGCTTGTGGGTTGTTGTGTCGAGTCGAGTCGAGAGAGAGGGCTGGCTGGGGCTGTGTATGAGAGAGAGTCGGTGCTGCAATACTGCGGAGGTTTCCGGGCTTATCACGGACGGTTTTTGAATCATGCTCGCCGACCTGAGCTGTCAGTCATTCCTTCTTTTCTTTTTCCGAGGCTTTTTTTTCTTCTGTCGGTGGCGCGCTGTGCGCGTGCGAAAGGGGAAAAAAAGATGGTGGCAGGATTGGTGGTCGTCTGCTTTTCTTTTGGCTTTTCAGCTATTTTGGCGGCGTTTGAGGGGACAAGGGCTGCATATAATGGACAGTTGGTCACGGTCACACACACGGGCAAAGGGAGTCCAGGTAGATTCGGATGAAATCCATACTTTTTAATTCTGCGCCACGCAAGCAGGTCTATAGCAGGTGAAACGAGCAAAAGTCAAAAAGCATGGTCTAGATACTGCTGAACCGTCCGCTGAGGACATTGACCCTTCTTAGTTTGAACGCCGTTGCAATGACAGTAATGAACACAATGAGTTGCTTTGAGTGCTTTAGCGAGGAATGATGCAAGTTGGAGAATGTCGCCCCCGATGAGTCCCCATCGTGAGGGCTCTGAGTAGAAAACACAAAGGAGAATGGATGTAGATCCGCAGACGGAAGGAGATGCGTTACAACAAGGAGAGGGAAGTCGGTCATGTTCGAAGCTCCGCAGCCTTTGCGCCGAGCGAAGTCAATGAGATGCAGGAAAAAGGAGGGAAACTCAAAAGGCAGAAGGTTGCGAGGTGTCGCAGAGCAGGTGGCGAAGCAGCTGACGAGGCCGGCCTTAGCCGCTCTACGGAAGATGCGCGCCCTGAGCGCAGATGACTTTTTGTTTGTGTTGGCGCAATGTGAAACCTATACATGCAGGTCACACCGCGGTCCTGATGCAGTAGGGTGTCCAGATATCGGGCCTATTTCTGAGGGCATGTGCTTGGAACGATAGGAGGCGAGAGCAATGCCGTGGCAGACGCTGAATAATGTAGACCGGCCAAGAGCAGGCTGGCGATCGCCGGTGGGAGCCTGACAGCATGGTGATCGGCCAGCTAAGCCATAGACGAGTGTCGATGAGATGGGGCGCCTGACGTTGGAAGAGTGGAAGAAGCTCCGACCCAGCGAGTCAATGCTCTATAGCGATGTCAGCAGAGTGTCCGGGCGATGCGCACAGGGATGGCTGCGTGACTGACCTTCGGTCGTGCTGCGGATCGAAAAGGGTCCTTACACGACTCGCAGAGCCCCCACTGCGAGCAATAGGGCTAGACGAGGAGCGAAGCCTTGGCGGTGATGTCTTTCGGCACTTCTACGCTGGGCCTTCAGGCCACGGAGAGCCTTGGCGGCAGAAAGTTCAGCGACGTCGTTTGAAGGTTCGGCAAGCGAGGCTTGCGGTTGGCAGCGCAGAAGCGCTTGGTTTCATGCCCTTCCCGCAGCTGTTTGAAGAGGAGCATTAGCCTAAACCGCTCGGATTCGGTTACCCTCGGGGACCCGAGCTGGGCGCAGGCAACTTACGGTCGGTGAGTCCGGGTCCGCCAAATGCCGCGGCCGATCGCCCAGCGAGATTGCCGAGTCACGCAGCCAGCGCGACATGGTGCGGACATGCGACTCGCTTACCGCAGAGACCCTCCTGCGACGTCTTTGCTCTTTTGGGAAGTCAGCAATTGATAATGGCCATGGGCTGCGGCAATGGCTGCGTACCTCGTGCGGGACTGGCGGCAGGCGACGCCTCTTCAGCAGCGAAGCACGGGCACAGCTCGTCGACGACAATGGGCTCGTCCTCGGGCGACTCTGGCTGCGCGGTGGCGTCCATCTCGTCCTCCATGGGCGTGTCGTAGTCCTCGTCGCTCTCGAAGGGGGGCTGGGGGAGCACGAGGCCGGAGACGAAGAACTGAGAGTAGCCTGCCAGGAGCAGGAGGTGTGCCTGGTAGTAGGCCATTGCGGTGGGGGTGGTGGTGGTGTGGTGGTGTGGTGGTGGAGCCCGGGGCTGTGTACGGAAACAGAGCACGTCAAGTGCTGGGGCGAAGGCTGCCTTGGTGGTAGGGAGAGTGGGCGCGGGCTGGTGGGGATGGGATGCTGCAGAGGAGTGAGGGTGGATGAGTATTATAGACCATGGTGGTTGGAGCAGCTCGGAGTGGCGGAGGCAGGAACAGGCCGGATCGATGACGGAGGGCAGAGCTTGACGCGCGGGCCTCGCGCCAGCCGTCAACGGCGGATAGGCATGGGTGGTGTTCTTGACCGACGGACGTGCGCCCCCTTGGGCAGGGGAGCACGGTTGATTAGTTGCGGGCTGGGCTGATGCTGTCAGCTGTCTATCTTGCGAGGCGCCAGGGGAGCCATGTGTAGGTCGGGCGCACGAGGCATGCGCGCCGCCCAGGCCAGGGCACAGTCACGCTGCCCCGAGCTCGCACTGCCGCTGGTACGAGGTTTCCGGCGTCGCGACGCGTTCGCCGCGGGCGACGCTGGCGCTGACGTGCTGACGTAGCAAACGGCGGCGCGCGGCGGACGGCGAGACGCTGCGTGCTTCAACGGCCGGCCATTGGGGCCGCGTGGAGGCGATCCGGAGCTTGTTGGGGCGCGCTCATTTCACGCGCGTTCTATGAATATCGCGGTGGAGCACCGCTGGGGCGGAAGCTCGAGATGCGATGCTGCAGGAGAAAGGGGAAATTGCCGCTCTGGGACGGCGTTCCGCCGCCTGCCATGAGCTTCTCCAGATTCTGTGGCCCGAGCCGCTGACTAGCTCGCCGCGACGTTTGCACAGCTGCCAGTCTCAGGTGGGCAATAGACTCAGCCCAGCCGAGGATCGACGGCGCAGCAACTCTCGCGCTGTTTCAGCGGCGATGCGATGGCGGCAGCCCTGGGCAACTGCCGGGCTGCCCGGCGGCGCTGCATAGGGCAGACGCGGCGCGAGGGCGGTTGATTCGAGGGGCTGGCGACGAAAGGTTCCGGCCGCGCGGTAGGCCGCAGAGCGCTGGACTCTTGGGCAGAAGTTTCAATCTCAGAGGACACGAAGTGCTGGGCGCAGCTTGGCCCGCTCCGCTGCGTCCTACTGGCTGTGGGGGCCAGTCAATCAGCAGTCGATCGACGCTCCAGCCCCCCGCTCTAAGCTCCGCACGTGACTCCGCTCACTCCACCGTCTCGTCTGAGACGCCGCAGTCCTGAAACCGCAGCAGCAGCCGCACCTCGATAAACTTCTGCATGATTGCGCGCGCCGCGCAAGAGGAATCGAAGAAATCCAGAACGCGCCGCCTCGGATCGCGCCCAGCCCGACTCCGACGCAGCCGCAGCCTCACCCGCCTACCGCCGCCTTCTCGCAAGCCACCCGCTCTCTCCCCCCGGCGGCGAAGTCATCATGCGCATGCGGTCATCACGCGCGCGTCCCGGACTGGCCTGCTCGCGCGGGGCCTCTTCTGCGCCCCGCAGCGCCCGTCCTCGTCTCCGCACAACATCCTACACCTCTCCCGCTTTCGGAGCGCCGTCACGCCTGACGGGCGAGGATGACCGACGAGCTTAATCCACGACAACGCCCCATCTGCCGGGCGATGTCACACTCCCCTCACTTCCCCCCGGCGAGCACACCCGCCCTGCTCTCGTCTTACCGCAAGGGGCTTACCGATGTATTGTTTCTGCCGCATTCCTGAGGCCCCGCGTGCCTACATAAGTTGCTGTGTACCTTCGTCGCGGCCAGTCATGCTGCTTCCCAGCTCGCCGACTCAGTAGTGCCGATCCTGGCAACATGCGTTCGTCTCTCGTGTCGGGTCTGCTCGCTCTCGTCATCGCCCCTGTCCTGGCCGTCAATCCCACGGTGGCCCTGGACTACAGCACGTATCAGGGAACGCCATACGCGAATGGTATCACCGAGTGGCTGGGCATCCGCTACGCCGCCCCGCCCACCGGCGACCTTCGCTTCGCCGCTCCTGAGGACCCGTACGTCGTGGTCGGGACAACCATCGCTGACAAAGTATGTATCGAAAACGAGCAGGAAATCAATCCATTTCCTCCGCCTCTCCATCCCAGCGCCCCCCTAAGCGCGCCGTCGGACTCGAGCACATCCGCCTCGGCCGACGCCTGGAGCCCATCCCCTGGCTGACGCGATGCTTTCGTAGCATGGTCCCCTCTGCATCGCCACCGCTGCCTCGCCGTCAGTCAGCACCACGTCCGAGGACTGCCTGTTCCTCGACGTGTACGCGCCCAGCAATGCAACGCGGCGCGCGCGGCTGCCGGTGTACTTCTACATCCAGGGCGGTGGATTCAACGGAAACACTAATCCAAACTATAACGGCCGAGGGCTGATTGAGGCCTCCGGAATGAACATCGTAGTCGTGAACTTTAACTACCGAGTCGGTCCGTACGGGTTCCTGGCCGGCAAGGAAGTGGCGCGCGGCGCCAGCCTGAACAACGGCATCAAAGATCAGATCAAGGCCCTCGAGTGGGTCCAGAAGTATATTAGTCAGGTATGGCCCCGTATTTTCAACCCCAACCCCCACAGCGCGCACGAAGATCTGCGCTGACACACCACGCCCAGTTCGGCGGCGATCCGGACCACGGTAAGGCCTCCAGGCTTCTGATTGCAATCGGCCAAACACTCTGCCCGGCAATGTGCTGATACTCTCCGGCCCGGTAGTTGTCGTTGGGGGAAGCAGTGCCGGGGCTGCAGCAATCACGCTTCTTCTTACTGCTTACGGCGGCCGCGATGACCATCTATTTCACGCAACCGCTGCCGAGTCCCAGTCCTTCGGGACCGTCTTGACATTCTCGGAAAGCCAGTTCATGTACGACAATCTCGTGATTCGGACAGGCTGCGCCAGCGCCGAGGATACCCTCGCCTGTCTCCGCAGCCTCAACGTGCAGGCCCTCCAGGCAGAGAACTTCAACACCCCCCTGCCCGGCGCCCAGAACCCACCCCTGTACATGTATAGCACGACAATCGACTACGACCTGGTCCCAGACTACACGTACAAGCTCTTCGCCGAGGGCAAATTCATCAAAGTCCCCACCATCTTCGGCGACGACACCAACGGCGGCACCGTCTTCACGCCCAAGAACACAAGCACCATCGGCGACTCGGACACGTTTCTCAAAGACCAGTTCCCCGCCCTGACCCTCGGCCAGCTGCGCCAGATCAACGCCCTCTACCCCGTCGAAGGCACCCCCACCTTCCCCGGCGCCGGCCGCTACTGGCGCCAGGTCAGCAACGCCTACGGCGACATGCGCTACATGTGCCCGGGCCTCTACCTCAGCTCGCAGTACTCCCACCTCGGCGTCTCGACGTGGAATTACCTCTGGAACGTCGCGGACCCGGAGCAGGTCGCCCAGGGCCTCGGCGTCCCGCATACCATCGAGGTCAACGCCATCTGGGGGCCTGAAAACGTGAATGGAGGTGCCCCGGAGAGCTACTATCCGGGCGGCATCAATTCTGGCAGCGTGCCGGTTGTTCAGGCTTACTGGACCAGCTTCATCAGGTCGTTTGATCCGAATAAGTATCGCCTCCCCGGGACGCCGAGGTGGGAGGAGTGGTCGTGGTCGTACGATGCGGGATTCAATCGGTTGGTGTTCGAGACTAATAATACGCGGATGGAAGAGGTCGATTCTGGGACGAGGAGGAGGTGTGGGTATCTTACCAGTATTGGGGTTGATATCAAGCAGTAAGTATTTGGTTAAGAGAGAAATAAGACGAGGATCTCAGGTACATAACATACCCAATGCCATTCCTTTGCTCACTATGTTTTCTCCTGCGTAGCTATTTGCCTCATTCTTTGTGAGGGTATCATGACGTTAGATGAAAAGGCGCTAGTGGACAAAGCTGGAGACGCAAGAGAAGTCCGACGCCGGACACAAAAGTCCATCTCAAAACATCTCGCCATCATAGAACATTCTGATAACCGTGGGGCATACCAGGAGCATAGACTGGCTCTCTTGCACTCTGAAACGTAAAATGCCAGTCAATACTGTGCTCCAAAGACACCAAGAATGCATAACTGAGATCCGGGCTATTCTAGCCGCTACATTCCCACATTTGTCGCGGACAGTTCCGTCCAAGCGCATTCCGGGGATTTCCATAGCTGAGTTCAGATATGACAGATTAAAGACAGCGTTCTCCATCTAGTATGCCGGTCAGATAGATTCTCGGCGAATAAAACCAAACGTAAGTAAGCGCATGATGGAAGCTTATCTTAAGCAGGCCAACCCGGCGTGTACTACACACCGGCGGGTGAGACGGTAAGTCCCACTTCCAGGCCGCGGTAAGGCAACAAGCTTTTAATTACTTTTGATGAGTTCTATGCTTAATTAGATTTGCAAGATTGTGAGCAAGAATGAAATGAGAATTGAAGTTGGAGCTGTGAAGCTTTGTTGAGAGCATGTTGACGGGTCAAGAAATGCTAACGCAAGGGTGAATGGATGACGGACTTAAGGGTTCGAGAGATGCTGCGCAAGGCTTAGTAAGATTCGAGTACTCTGAGGAGAATGACACGAGACTAGCTGGTCGGTTCGACAGAACCCATCATAGAAGCTGCCGTCCACGTGGCAGTAGGACAGAGCTTGGTTACTAGTGTTGTGCTCACTGATCATATCCCACAAGCACTTAATCAGCGCGTCTATATGATATGATTGGTCTTCGAAAAGTCCAAATAGTGAAACGAAGAGCTAGATACACAGCGATTCGAGCACGCACAAAACCACTATGCATATGAAAAGGCTGAGTACTTATCAGTGTTTCGTCATCCTTGGGCAACCAAGGAGGTTTCGCCATCCACAGCTGGGTGGTACTTCCAAGTATTAGTATCACTAATCATTAAACTTCCCATGCGGCACCGGAGGAGTCGTCTTCGCCACTGCTGAAGAAAACTCGAAGCGCAGCGTCACGGTCGTGGCTCCGCGCACCAACATTCTCCTCACGCTGTTTGAAGATAGTGGCACTCCTCTGGGCCAGAGTCGCGCTCTCTTCACCACCACTCCCCTTCAATTCGTCCGTAAAAATTCCAAGCCGTTCCCTCCAGAAATCCCATCTCTCCATGCTGAACCCAGGCTTTCGAACGCGCGGTTGCGCAAGCTCGCCCACAGCTACCGTGCCAGGATCAAGCTTCTCCTCATCGACGAAGGCCTGGTTGCGTGCAGAGAGCTCCATAAGTCGATGTCCGCAATGCGCCAGCCATTCGAATACTGCCGGAAGCAGATCCGCCACCGCAGTCTTCTCACTATTGCTTCGGACCTCCCGCGGAGTCTCCAGGGCCTCGCGAAAGAGCCACAGCGCCACAATTGCAAGACGCGGCTGGCAGACGCCGAGAGCGGTGAGTCTTGCTGTGAAAGCTGCTAGGTTCTGCCGCTCTACTGGGGACATGTCCATCATCGAGTCCTTCCAAACGGCTTTCAGGTCTGGAACAAGGAAGGGAAGGTCGCTGAACATCTGGCCATCCGAGAAGACCGCTTCCTCCGCAACTCTCTGTCCTTGATCAGATTCCGAGGTCCGGTAGTTTGATTCTTTCTCTTCGCTTTTCTGTATGACCAGCCGGGAGACTTTGCCCATCTCCCTTGCGTACAGAACCTGCATCACGAGTTCATGTGCAGCCGCATCATCCGCCGGCGTGACCTTGGCGGCTTGGATGAACGTATACCAGAGATCGTGGATGTGCGGCTCGTAGTATGACAGTGGTTGTTCGGAGTTGGTGTAGCTGTTGACCAGAGATCTGTACTGGGTTTTGGCCGTTATCCAAAGCGTAGGTGCCGTCTTTTCGTCTCGAGCTGCTTTATCGATTTGTATCCGGCGGCGCTCACTGAATGAGAGTTTGGGGTTCTTCCATGGAGGAACCGTCATGTTCGTGTTGGCGTCCATTTCTGAGGCGTGCGCAAAGTGGTATGAAAGACTGATGACCGAGCTGAAAGAGGGAGTGGGAGTAGCAACGGTGGCGATGTGGCGTAGCGCCTTTTTAAGTCCCAGGCAACCACCATAACAGGTAACAGATCTGCGTTGCAAAGAGCATGAGCCGAGAAGGATGTAGTGCCTTTCTTGCCCCGCTTTAACGCTACAATTGAACAGCATCCTGGAGTTTCCCCACATCGAAAGCAAAACGGTAGTTCGTCACGCACGAGAGGTTACTGCTACTTAGCGGGTTCTTAGAACAGCGCCAATCAATATAATTGAGATCGAAGACTAAGAAATTGGAAACCCTTACCCAGGTTCAAGGGAATTCATTACAAATAAGAGATTATCCACGTTCCCATGAGCTCATGTCTGCCTCTGCAAAACGACCACTCAACACCGAACGACTTCAAATCAGCCAGCGCGTCAGGGTAAACCAAATTGTTGAAGTTAGATGAAGAGGATCATGCGGTTTCGGAGTTTTCTTGAGAACTGTTGGCGGCTATGTCTTGAAATATTTGGCTTGGCAAGAGATCTCCACTCAAAATCCGTTCAAAGCTCATTTGAAAGCCCTAATTATTTCCATGTACTATTCATGTGCTCGGCTCATGATGCTGCTCATACTCCGGAAGAGTTGAAGATAACTTTTGAGGTCTGGGAGCGTGATCCCTAATTCTGCGGTCGGCGTAATTGAACTGACCATAATAGATGGTGTCCGGCGGCCCCGAAGTCTAAGCGTTTAGAAGGTTGCCGTGGAGGCAAATGAAGGTTTTACAAAGATGTTCTGCTGTTTGTGGGAGTAGGAAGGAAGAGTGCTCTTCAGTCTGAGCTTACGGAGTCTTTGCCGGTGTAAGTAACGAATACAAGCTAGCACTGGTGGGAGGGTCTTGAGGACGCAAGTGCCCTTTTATTCATTCTTTTCTTTTGGCTCAGCTCTACACATTGGACAAGTGGCATGTCTGAACGCTAGCAAGAAGCTTTTTTTTTTTCCTTTGTAAAACGGAAGCCTTTCAACGAACAAAGACAGCAAATTTCAGAAATTCCGACTCATCATTGAGTTGGCGTAGGCTCAGCTAGCCTCTGTTCAGAGCCCCGATGCTTTTCCCGCTTGCGGTTGGGTGCGCTACCACGCTGTGTACTACGGATATAGCCAGGGATGAGCCTGGCAAATCCGGATCTCACGCGCCAATCGGGTTGCCAAGTCCTGACCAGGCTGAAAAGTCCTGCACGAAGATAAAAGAAGTATTCAAGTGAGGCTGATGCAAGGCGGAAATCAGATTCACCGGTAGCCACTAAACGGAAAAGTGAACTGCTTGCATCTTTGTGTCGCATCGTGGCATTCTAATATTGTCCCAGACGTATGGATGGTTCTGCACGAATCATGAGAAAATAATCAAGCCTTTGAGATTCAAAAAGATGTTGCATCCAAAGGTGTATACCATTGCTTTGGCCTAGGATGTCTAACGATATCGAGGCTGACATCGCTATGGTTTGTCGCATTGTCTTGATTGATTTTCGCCCTTCGAGTGTAGTCCAAAATAGCAGTGACTTTGTATGGCGCCATGCATTCATTGTGTGACTTAGTGACGGGCAAGGCTAGCTTCTCCAAGAAAAGAGGTCTTGTTCGGCTCCTCCGATTGGCGCAAGAAATGTGGGACTGCAGGTCTTCTGTGAGGCTGAATGCTTGGCACTGTCGAGCCTGACTGACCGGTTGCCAGAGCCATGGGGCGTGGGCGCTATTGAGAGAGCCTATTCGTGGTTTTCTTTGCCTAGTAGGCCAATCTTATCCAAGGCAAAATAATATGCAAAGCGGTGATTCCTTGCTAAGGTGTCTTATTCCCGCATTATTCCCATATTTCGCCCTGTTACAAATGTCAGCAGATAATGTAATACCTTCAAACCTGGATTCAGATCAGTCAAGGAGATGCTGGTTATTCTGCATTAGCCAAGTAACTGTTCGCGGCAAAGTACTCACAACCAGTACAGAGGTCAAACAGAAAAAATAGCCATTTTCAAGATCATCATGCTAATACCAAGCGCAAATAACTACCAAACAGCAAATGGAAGCTTACGGCATAAATCACATCAAGCTGAATGGTCCTCGACTCTATCTCCTCTCCTATTCCTGATACTTTCAAGTCGTCTTGAAGGAGAGGCTATAGATCCATGGAATATTCAGAAACTCCCCAATCAAGAGAATTGCCAAGTAGACTTTCAGAAGCCCAAGCATCGCTATAACTAGTCGCAAGAGCTCCATTGAACTTTACATGCCCCATTTCACCTGAAGCTTGATCAAGCCACGATGTTTGAAGATAGTTTGCGCCAGGCATCCCCGGAACATCCTCAAAGGGATCACCTTTCATCTGGCGAAGCAAAAGCGCATCAGATTGGTCTTGTAAAGTTGTATCTGACAAGTCCAATGTATTCTGGGAAGACGATTCCTGAAAAACTGGACTTTCAGATGGCCATGAAGCAGGGTTTATTGCGTTGGATTCCACTGGAAACCCATCCAAAAGGTTTGCGGCGAGATCGCGTCCTGAATCAACCAATACATTGATTGGCTCATCCAAATATTCATCTGAAATGTTGGGTACTCCTTTCAAATCGACAGAGTCCACACAGCTGCCATATTGATGAATCAAGCACTCTTTACTCTCTTTTATCTCAAGAGAGCCTTGGGATACAGTATGCGTCTCAGCATCCGAGGATCGCCGCTCACTACCAGAGCCATGGCACTCCAGATATTTTGGCCTACACGGAGACAGCGGTTGCTCAAACTGATTATCTTTTGGTCCTGTCGTGGTACCAATGGAGGCTCTTTTTCCTCCTTGAACGGCCCGACTTTGATTGAAAGTCGCGAAAACGTCTTCTTGGCACCTTAAGACCGTCGCGATGAGTTCACTTTTCCAGTTCTCAAGGTGTGTATGCGGAATGTTTGATGGAGACGGACCAAGTGTTTGTGCCAAAACTTCGCGGAGTCGCTTGCGGCTGAATTCTTGATATCGGACGAATTCGGTCGTTGAACTTCCATCATCAACATCTTCAAATTGTCAGCTTCCTAATATGTAACAGAATGTGTACTAGTCACAAAGACATACAAGGCGTTGGAAAATCTTCGGTGCCCGGGAAGATTATGCGATAAACTTCTCGCCACTTATCCACCTCAGATGCTTCGCTGGCTGGCCTCTTACGGCTTCTCAGTTTTCGTTCCTGTTCTTTATTGATCCCTTTTTTAAATGAAGGACTGCGGATTTTGCAGACATTTTCAGATCTTTGATGAGCTTGAAGTAAGTCTTCCGTATCAAATACTTTAAAACACCTCGAACATTTCCATTCTGTTTCTCTATGCTTTCGGTACAAATGCTCCCTGGGAGGCCAGTCAGTTGTGATCATACTTCTTAGAACAGATCGGCATACTTCAGGCGAAAGATGGTCGGAAATCCTGGGTAGGCACAAGAGGTAGAAAGTGGCCGCTGATTAGGATCTCTCCTAAAGTAAGGGCAGGCAAACTTTCTCATTGGGGATGCTGCACTGCCGTCTGGGCATTCCGAGTACTCGGAATCTCGTTGTTGCGGCTGTGGTGTCTCACAGCTTTGTGGAGAACACAACTCTGGCCAGGTGTCCCAGGAAGCAGAAGGGCTTGTTTTTCTACATTTTGAAGGCTTCGGTTG
The DNA here is from genome assembly GCA_037356115.1 of Neofusicoccum sp. Z2. Lineage (NCBI taxonomy): Eukaryota > Fungi > Ascomycota > Dothideomycetes > Botryosphaeriales > Botryosphaeriaceae > Neofusicoccum > Neofusicoccum sp. Z2. The sequence continues at coordinate 440,830 of JBAWJY010000007.1, forward strand.
GACGATAAACTCGTTTGCGGGCTCCGTTTTGGCGATGGGCGTAGAAGACTGGAAGATTGAAGCGGATGCCGAACTGGTTTCGCTCATAATGAGGAGCTGGTGATGATCTTCGAGGGCTTCCGAAGAGGCTTTGTGGATCTCTCAGCCGCTTGCCAGCCTTCTTCAGCTGGGCGATTGTGTGGCAGTATTTCTGCATGCGAAATGATTGATGTGTCCTAAGAACTTGCTAACCAGAGATATCATCAAGGGGATGAACTTCGAGGAAAAATTGTAGAACTAACAGAGCTCGTCCGAATAGGCTGCGAAGGACGCGTAACTGTGAGGCGGGGTCGTCAGCCTCTTCCAAGTGCGACACCCATCGGGGTTTAAATGTCGGGCAGCAGAAGGGGCTTGATCTGCAGATTCTCACATGCACGGACACTATGACTATTTCTAAGAGGTTTCCCAGAGACGGGAAAGTCCCACTAGTTGCCTGCTGGGGTCTTTGATCTCTGATAGGTTGCATGGCTACAGCCTAGCTGATGACATGCTGTGGATGAGTACACGAGATCATCGTGTGAGGCTTAGACTGTGCCTTGCGTCATTTAGAACTTCTATTCGTCAACATCCTGCTGCCTAATTATTCACCTTTGCTTAATCATGAGTTTTATATTATCGCGTAGGAGCACTTGCAAAGCTTGTAATGCAAATGTACGACTGACTAATTACCTAGCAGAAACAAGATATTCTTGTGGGCCGAATCCATAAAGTTTACAAGTACCGAAATGTATATCTGAAGTTCTGCTCTGAATATTTGATGTCGTATGAGAGGACTGACAATCTGTTCGCTTTTTTCGTAGATATGGCAGAGCGTTAGGATATCTATCCTATGAGGATAGACTCGCGCGCTGGTGCATTGCGTGTGAGACCCCGTAACTAGCATGTATGCATTGCCACAGTGGTTTCCTTGCCATATCTATAGTAATTCGTGAAAAATCAGATTGTTCAAGTGACTCCCCCCATGATTGCGCTGTCCAGAAGTTCCGTCGGCTGACCAGCAGTTGAACGAGAGAACTTCTCTTGCTTAGGGATCACATTTTTTGTGCTCCCTCGCTCCAAGGGAGAGACCGCCTCTTCGGACTTGATAGTTGTTGGAGTTGTTGCAGTCCCTCCTGGACCTTCGGAGAGGATATCAGACGGAGCCGAGGAGTTTGTTGTACGTATTGAGGGTGGAGCGGTGATGGTTATAGAAGGAGACGTTGACTCATCGAGATGCATTCCAGGATTACCCGAATGCCATCGTGCAAAGAGATCTTCTTGACAAATGCGGGCAATAAAGACAATTTCAGACACCGAATCCATGACCAGGGGCTCCAGGTGTTCACGACAAGCTTCCTCCAGACGTTGCTTCAGCAGTGATGGCAGTTCCCTTCTCAGAAAGTCCTCGAATTGAGGGGGGCCCAGGATATTGTCGCAGTCTGCACGATTGTCAGAATATTCAAATTGTTTCATGAGAAATAGACCTATTTGATTTTGTTATGGGGTCGCTTACAAGGTGATGAGGGCATGTCTTCTCCTGGGAAAAGCATGCCGTAAATGTCTCGCCATTTGTCTTCATCACTGCTGCCTCCAGATTTGGTCATTCTTTTCTTGCTTTTCAGAGCTTTCTCCTGTTCTGGAGTGATGCCCTCCAGTGTCAAGTTCTCATTGACTGGACACGGGATGTAAGCCCTTTGATGATCGCGGAGGTCTGCATTTGTGGTAAAAGTCTTCAAGCATCTGGAGCATTGGTGTGCGGGCAGCATATGCTGTCGATAAAGATGCTCCCTGAAGTTGTTAGTGATACGTTATTGATGACAGTAATATCCTTAGCATACTTCAGCCTGGCAATACTACTGAAGCCGGGATAGACACAAGAGGGTCGCGTCTTTGTAGGTCTCCGTTTGAAGAATGGACAAGCAAGTCTCTTTGGGCCTGAAAGAGATGAGGCGTTGCCTCTCGCATCCTGGTTGTCCCCGTCGTCTTCATCTCTATCCCGCTCCGGATTTTCGAATTTGCGTTTACTTCTGGGTTTTGATGATAATGCCGACAAAGAAGTATTGCGTCGGTCTTGAGAAGCGGAAGTACTACCCTGTGGAGGATTGAGGCGGTTATGTCAGAGGTTCCTCTTTCAGTAGCTAAATCTTGCACCAAGCTTGGTGGCTATCCCATCTGGAAACTTACATCTGATTTGTTTTGATTTGCATCAAGCATGCACTCAAAAAGTGTGTTGGCTGGATTCTCTTCGGGCTCAAGCCGTAGCTTTGGAGGTTGATTCATCTGTGAGATCATATCAGACCTTGAAATATGTTTGGACGGGTCCAAACAGCAGTTATGAGATGTTTTCCCAAGAATTCGTGACTTCCGGGCGAGGAAGAATGAAAATGCAACCAAGACGTATTCTTGCGGACGTTCGAAGACGTTATACGTATATGGGTGAAGGGTGTATTTGAGACGCACGAGAACATTTGCTCGATCCGAGAGCGGAGATTGTCCGATTCCAAATGAGTTGAAAGTATGACCAGAGGGGGAAAGCGTGCGACTCGATGGGAAACTTCGAGATCCCTGCCGAAGTTTAGGGTTTGGTACCGATTTGCGGCGATTTCGAGGATACTTGAGGGTAGGGAGTGGTGGAGCGGAAGAGGATCTCGCGAAATACCACCATCTGGGCTGCTGTTCAACCGGCTCGAGAGAGGCATCTACCGACGACGTGATAATCGACTTTGGAATCATAGTGTTATCCTCTATCTGAGGAACTGGGCCCTCAAGTACCATTTACGCAGGGATGCATAAGCGCTTCAACGGTCTTCGAGGCTGAAGCACTCATAGAGACTCTTCTGCGATCCGAGAAGCATCAGCAAATGCGCGGGAGAGAGCCTCCACAGGAAATGACAAGGGTCTGAAACTGTTAAACAGTACGACAGCTGCGAGATGGATGGGTTTAAAGGTTCAAGAGCTTCACGCGCAAGGCTGAGTGTTTGGAATTCGCAGCGGCGAGGACGTCTTCAAGAAAGCAGGCAGCCGCCTACGTGGCAAACACGACAGGGGCGCGTCAGCAGTATGAGCCACACACTTGGCTAACTGATCGCGTGCTCACTGGTGATACTCGGCAGCCTCCGGGTTTTGCCTACCAAAATGACCCGCCACGATGAACCCACGAGGTTAGATGAGTCTGCAATAAATTTACAGGCCTATTGAATGAAGTATAGGCATTCGAAAGTGTTGAGCTCGGAAGTCCCGTGACAAAATCCTGCGCAGCTAATGCAGACGAGCGGGAAGATGACGTGTCATTGGTTGCTCTACCTGGGATCCGAAACGCCAGCGCATTCGCGTTTTTTGTTTTTGCGCAAATCAGGACTCTGAAATTGGTTGTTATCATAGATCTTATCTCAACATCAAGGAAAGGGAACGAAGTCATCCGTGGAAGCTCAAAAGTGGTGGGAAAATCGCAACGTCGTACCGTAATAAGGTCTCGAAACGAGTGAACAGGAGTCCTCCAGATGTCGATATTTCCGCGAGATTAACAAGGAAGAAGGTCAGGGCCGCGCTCATCGCGAAAAGCGGCAAATATCGTCTCGATGTCGAGGCCGCTCCAGATTCCTCCTCGGATAAACTTCTCGTGCTCGTCGATAATCCGCAAATTTTGTCGTCGTTGTAGGGCATCTCTACTCCATCCATCTACAGATGTCTCAGCGTGGATGATTCGGAGGTTTGACTATACAGCAATCAGAGATGTCGCTTACATGGAGATGGGATCTCGTCCTCGCTCCCAAACAACTCCCTCCAGACACTTTCAAACTTTTCTTCTTCTGTGGTGCACCGGGCTTGGTGAGAGATCTCAATGCGATGAGTGCGTCTGAGATGACCCCTATTATGCAATACAAGTAGACTCAGTGGGGAAATCCAATGTCTTTAGGAGAAAAGGTTCGAGCGTACTTTAGTCGAGAAACGTTTTGGAAGCCTTTGTTCCAGCATGCTGAGGATAGGGGCGGTAGGTGGGGATCCTTGAGGAAGATAGGGCAGCATATTCTTCTCTCACTTTCACCTTGGGGACGTGGATGTTGAGTCGTCCTGGCATCAGCGTCCGAATCACTGTCATCGTTTTCATCCGGGCTTCCAGAGATATTTGCTTGCTGTGTACTGAGTTCCTGGTGCGGGAGGGCAATTCCAGGAGTTTGATAATGTTGAATGTCTGCTTGTGAGCCCCATGGTTGCGATCTGCTTGGCGAAGAGTGCAGCCCTTCATGTTTGCTGTAAAATCTTGTAGCAGTATTAGCGACAGCTCGCTCAAGCTGGAAAAGCAGACTTACACTGGGACGTGGGTGTTTGAACTGGAATCGCGAGACGCAATACCATATGAATATTCAATGGAGGCATCAACATTCGACGGAAAGTGACTCAGATCGGTAAGTCCTTGGTCTTGTAACGGCTGATGAAGCGTGAAATCCTGATTACCAGACGCTTGAGAGTTGCTTGCCTCAACTGAACCTTCTTGGGTTCTGATATGTTCCGGGTCGCCGTTGTATTCAGAGTAGGATCTTTCATCAATGTATTGCTGCCAATTGTGACCGGAGCCACCCGGCGGTACTCCACCATACGGGTCGTGGGACATGCTTTCGGCTAAGGTGGATGGAATATTTGAATTGTCTGTCGCGAGGATAAGCAAACAACAAGGCGAGGGTAAGAAGCGTTGGATAAAAAAGACACTTACACCAGAGAAGAGTAGTATGTACTGTGTCTAAGCTGGAGAGGGCCTCGGATCACGTTCGCGAGAATATGGGCTCCCTAGAGTGCTAGGGAAAGTGAGAGCATGAGTCACGCGGGACCCCCGAGATGGACCTGGCAACAATTTTAACCCGCTCACCGGGGCCCGATAAGGCAACGGGGCGAGGGCGAAATAAGCCCTGCGCGTGGCCACTCATCCGCAGCCGCGCACGACAAGATCTGCGTGCGAATCGGGGCGGCATAACAAGGTCATCCAGACCAGCCGTGTCGTGGCCGAAACCGATTCGTCCCGGCCCGGCAGGTGATAGAGCATACAGAAGCCACCGGACAGGAGCATGGCATGTCCACTATATTACTGTTGAGTATGAAAGTTGCGAATCATCTCCAATGAAATGACTTTCAAGGACCCACAACGAAGAGCCAACCACTTTGTAAGGTAGAAGGATGCCTACGAACTGCGCCTTGTAAATCAAGCTTTGCGGGCTTTACATGCACCGTTGCCCCGTTTTCGCCCGTCGGAGGAGCCTAGCGCGCAAGTGCGCCTGCGATCAAGAGCTGAAATGCGCAACTGCTGTCTTTTGTTCATTCGTCAAGTTATGGCACTGCCTCTTGAAGCCGCAGACGCGATGAAAATTCCATACCTAAGGTGCCCAACCTCGCAAAAGGAGCGCGCTGATTGAAGCATGAAAGTCTTGAGTTCAGCACAGCCGGGTTCTTTGCCCGCACCTGCGCGCGAAAGTCTGCCGTGAAAGCCCAACAGTCTTTTCGTAGGCACCGACGGGCGACAAATACGAAGGAAAGAAGTTGTATATAAGGATAGCTTCTCTTGTGCCTATACTCGACATCAAAGTCAGTTCCGCAGACTCTCAGTACCTGGGAACAGTTGACGCTCAACTTACCCGACCATGAAGTTGATCGCCCCATACCTCGTGCCAGCTGGACCAGGGAATTTCCTTTCAGGGGACACGGTCTACTACTGTTGCTGCTGCCATTGGGGTCCGATGCTTGTCGATCTTTACCCGGCCTGCATAAACTGCGGCCATGAACGGGACTCGAACTGCACCGTCAATACCATCGAGCTCTCCCGAAGCCTTCCTACACTTTCGGTTCCGCAGGCAAGCGATCCGCGTGATCCATATGGGTCCCAGGTTGTGTTCGTTCCCATCTTGACCTACGTATGTTGCCGTCCGGACGAGACAGTATTGATGCGTTCTCAGGCCGCTCCCTCTCAACACGAATGCCTCCGGTAGCGCGACGCACAACATCTTAGACCCAAGGCCTAATGCACATGGAATCGAGGAGCTGGGAGTGGAAAAAGCGTGAGTACAGCCTTGGGATTTGCAACTTGCTCTTCAATCGTGCTGATACGTCAAAGTCCAACCTTCCAAGATCGCTACAGCAGCAAGTAGACTTCAAGGCTTGTCTTCGGAGAGGAGTCTGTGATAGAAGTTTTGCGGAAAAGATTGCGGAAAAGACTGCGGAGATTGACGGAAATGGAAAAGTTGCCGAGGACCCTGATCTATTTGTGCTTTCTATTTGGCAGTTGTAAATATTCATGAAAGGAGTTAGGAGTTGGGCTATAGCGGTGCATTCGAAATAGACACCTGATTCTTCACAAAACGCTGCGGCAGAATCCGCGACGCAACGAACATCACGTAAGATCTCAGGCTCTGAAGCAGGTTTTTTAACTACAACCGTGGGACGCGGCCCCCATTTACATAAGCATCTTAATCGCGCAGGCTGACCGGTTAACTCCCTCGGGCAACGCGCAGGATTCCCTCCACGTGACACCATAGCTGCTGCCTCCACGCAAGGCATCTTCCCACCACCTTAGCACGCCATGATTGGCCTCTCCGCCCATCAAAAGAAGGCAACGACCCCAACCCATCACCCGACCACCAGCTCCAACAGCACAGCCTCCGCCCGCGCCAACTCAAACGCAACAACGCCCCGCTCCCCAACCCTTAGCTCCTCCGCGCCCTCCGCACCCCCCTCCTTCGCCCCTGTCGTCTGCTCGAACGTCACGCCCGCAACACTGACACCGCTCTTAGCATTGGTCCCCGGCGCGCTCAGCCGCGTCGCGCGCACCGCCGCGCCCGCCGCCCACGGCGTCGCTACCCGCATGCTGCTGACCGGCCGCGTCCCGGGGCTGACGGCCGTCGAGTCGGTTGCGCGCAGCGTCGACGGGTTGCTTAGCCCCTCGCTGGAATTCCACACCCCCATGTCCAGGAACACGAGCTTCTGCAGGCCGCCCCCGGACGCGGCGTCGTAGATGCCGTAGCCGCTTAGGTCGGACGAGTTGGCTGTGGGCAGCGCGGCGATGTGGAGGCTCTCGTTCGCGCTGCCGGGGGGCCGCGCCACGACGTGCGAGAGGAAGTAGTGGCCGTAGAAGCCGGCGCGGATGCCGGGTTGGAGGGATTCGTTCTTGTAGACGTAGGGAATGGGTGTGAAGGAGGAGTACTCGCTCTGGGCGCCCAGGTGGAAGTAGACCTTCTCGATGCCGATGCTGGCGGCCATCAGGACGTAGTCGACGCCCCAGAGCGCGGCGCCGAAGGTGTCGCTGATGCCGCTGCGGCCGCTGCAGGAGATCGAGTTCGTCTCGCCGAGGACGAGCGGCGAGCCTGCCGCGTCCGCCGCTGCGACTTGTGGGATGTATTGCGAGACGTTGAGCCAGAGGACGGTGTGGTTGGAGAGGAGGTCCAGCCGCATGCGGTACCAGCGCGCCGTGTCGCACGTCGATTGCGGGTACAGGTGCACGGAGTACGTGCTTATGAGCTCCGGATCCACAAGGCCGCCGCGCGTGAGGTTGACGATGTCGAAGTCGTCGATCTCGTCCTGTTGGTCCGGGACCCACGGTGGGTCGGCGAAGACGGCCGCCTGGAACTTTGGCGGGTTGGGGTCGGCCTGGTACCAGTCTGAGGCCACGATCTGGCCGGTCAGGTTCCGGAATTGCTCGATGTACTGGGCGACGTCCCAGCCCGGAGCTCGCCAGCTCTTGCTGATGAAATGGTCGATTTCGTTGCCGAGCTCAAGTAGCGTCAATTTGTCGCCCAGGGAGCTGTGCACGGCTTCGGCTTCGGCCACTGCGTTTGCCCAGGCGCTGGTATTGTCACGGAGATTCAAGGTGTAAATCAGATCCGTGCCCTCGGGGAAGTAATTGCCCCATGTGTCGTACCAAGATGGGCTGATATTGAACATCTGGGCTGTGGAGGGGCTTGGGATTGCAATTGAAGTGACGTTGAGATCCGGATGGAGGTAGGTCTGGTCCGCAGTATTTCCTCCAACCCGGTACGGCGGCGGCTTGCCCGTAACATTGGCAATGGCACTCATGAGGTTGGTCGCCAAGTCCGACTTGAGGTAATCGTCCACCCAGACGGGCTCCATGGAGTAGCCGTAGACATCCGGAAGCAATACTCGAGTAGAGAGATTTGCAGGCACGATGATATTGGTGGCATGATACGCCGCTGCCAGGCCGGCAAAGGCAAGTACGCGGAGCCCAGAATCAATCATGCTGAAGGCGGGGGGAGGGACGTAGCTCGAAACCGCGTTGACGTTTGCGAGGAACCCGAGTACCTATATACCAGGTCATTATTATAGCCGACCACCGGAAAACCAAGAAGTCGGTCGATGTTATTTTCTCCGGTGGATTGTGGGATGATCGGTCAGGGCGAAGATCTGCGGAGGCTGCGGGGTTGCCAATACGAAGTGCCCGATGGAGATGGCGGAGAAAGATCGGACGGCAATGTGCCGAATGGCGGCTATTCGTTCGAGCTGCACGCCAACCAAGAGCAGAGAGAACAATATACATGAATGGGAATGGTCTTGACGACTAAGAAAGATTTACAGCGCAGTTAAGCATGCCAATACGGGCTTGTGACCTGCGGGAGGCTGCTGTGGCTGAGGAGAGCCTGACCCCTCTTGCGTCATGACGACGCCAAGCACAATCTCCGCCAATCGGAGGAGCTGTGGCAGCGGGTATTTTCCTACATGCCGTGCCTGCTCACAATATTACACCGAGCTGTCTTTCCCAAACAGGAAGACGGTATCGCGAGATGGAATAGAGGCAGAATAAAACAACGCACTTGAAGGTAGGCACGTAATACAAGATCAAAGGCGGCAATTTGATCTACGGACACAGCCTACCGCATCAGTCTGAAAAACAGGAATGGGAAGCAGAGCAACTCACACGTAAAAGAAGTTACAATAGAATTAAGCCGCAGGCCTCGAGATCCGGCGTTCTAGCTTCTTCGGCTTCTTCCTCCCAGGCTTCGGGGCATTCTTGACTGCTTCACTGGAAGCGGCCGAAGCTTCAGTCCTTGGCGTCTGCGCACCAGAATCAGGCGGCTTCTGCTTGTCCTCGACAGTTTCTTTTTTCGCTTTCGGCGCTCCTTCCGGCGTTCCCTGGCCGCTGTCTCTTCGCTTCGCTTTTCCTCCAGTGCTGGCCGTCTTTTTCTCCTCCTCTTTCTTCCCAGCCTGAACACCCTCCCCAGCCTGCTGCTCTTCCTTCTCCCGCTCTCCCTCCGGAGGCTCTTCAACCACAAAGTTCGCAGCCATGCACCGCCCACCATTCGTCGGACCAATCTCCATCGGACACGCACTCATCACAACGACACAATCCCTCTCCGCACGGAACTTGACGTACCCGCCCTTCTCGCCGGGCTTTCCCTTCTTCCCCCCTTGAAAGAGCCTGGGCTCCTTGACCACCACCTTGCCCGAACCGGGATTCACAGTCGTGTTCATGAACAGACTGAGAGGCACCGGAACGGAGTTGATGGTGATGTCGGCCCCCACAGTCCTGGCGCCCTTCAAGCCGGTCGACTTGTTGAACTCCTGCAGCGCAAGAACAAGGTTCTCGGCGCACGAGCCGTGCTGCTCTCCCTTCTCCCCCTCCAGCAATTCTCTGTATGTAGCCGGATCGCAGGCGGGCAGGATGGTGCCGTGGCGGAGGGGGATGGCGGTGGGGTCGGAGGTGGCGCCGATTGGGGGAGAGGTGTCTTCGAGGAGCGTGAGGATGGGGCCGTGGAGGTTGGAGAGGAGCACGTCGCCGGGCTCGGGGGTTAGGCTTTGGAGAGCGTCGATAGTGTGCGGGAGGGACAGGTACTCCATGGGCTCGTTTCGTCGTTGAGAGGCTTGGAGTTTGGTGTACGCGCTGTAGGCGGCGTACAGGGATCCGGCGGTGCCGGAGCCGGTGGCGGCTGTGGTGGTGAGAAGCGTTAGTTGAGGTTAGCATTCTTTGGTATATGACGTACCGGAGAGGCTGGCGGCTCCAACGGGAGTCTTTGAGAACTCGTAAAGCTGCACCGCGTAGGATTTGGACGGATCGCGGTAATGAGAGGCAGCAAACGCCGACAGCGCCTCCTTGCTGTTGCTGGGGAGGTACGAGGAGAACGATGCGCCGGATGGCAGATAGGAAAGCCAGCTCTTTGCTTTTGTCTCATCCTTCGAGGTTTGTGTGGGAGATTTTGAGCCTACGCCGTACGCGGCTTTGGCGCGGGCACGAATGGAAGGGAGGTAGGATCCCCAACTTTTGGTGGACTGCACAGACTTTGCATCGGTATAATCGTCGTCTGACTTCTCTGACGCAGTGTCAATGCCTGCAACCTTGGTTCCCTCGCTTTCCGTTTGAGCAGGCGCAGTGGTGTCGGCAGTCTTCTCCTCCGCCTTTAGTTCGTCACTGGCTTTTGCGGTGGCCTTGCTTGGGTCGGGCGCGGGAGCCTTGGTCCGATACCTCAGAGCTGCTGCTGACACGACCGATGGGACGTATGAGGTCCAATTCCGTGGAACTTTGACATCGACGTTCTCGGCGGTTGACTTGGCGGCAGTTGCGGTAGACTCGGCGGCAGTTGTGGTAGACTCGGCGACTTGGTCCTTTTTCTCTGACGCTGACTTCGCGGCAGTTGTAGTAGACTCGGCTACTTGGTCCTTCTGCTCTGGCGCTGACTTGGCGGCAGTTGTGGTAGACTCGGCGACTTGGTCCTTTGTCTCTGGCGCTGACTTGGCTGCTGCCGGCTCCTCTGTCGGAGAAGCCTGGGGCATCTCACTCGGGGTGTCCTGCTTGGCGGGCTCAACGGAAGTCTCGACAGCCTTCGCTCCATCGCCCTGTCCGTTCAACTTCTGCTGTTCACTCGCCTCCCGTTCTGCTTCTTGCTGAGCTTCGTTGATAGCGTCCTCCTCTGCTTTCTTTTCCGCATCGGATTCGTCACTGGGGTGCTTAGGCAGTGCGAAAGCCCATGTGTCGACACTCTGGCTCCCGTAAGTGCTGATGATCTTGATGGAGTGGCCTTTCGGCACAAAGGTTGCGGTGCCGTGGCGGGCGGGCACGCTCTGTCTTTCGCCGACCATGTCGACTGGCTGCGGTCGCGAGTCGCAACCGTAAGATCTATGATTACGGTATAGACGAAATGAATATCAGGAGACGGGAAAGGCCTATGGAAGAGATGAACGCGGAAGAGGGGGAATTTCCCCGCCAGAAGCTGGCGGGCTCCCCAAGACAGCGGCGTACATGACGTACGATGGCGCACTCCACCCTGTGCTAGACTGCGGTCGCGAATCTGGGAAGAGCAGAGGTGCGGCGGGGTGCGTCATCCGCCGGGCGATGAATGGCCGGGGCAGCTCTAGAGGTTGGCCGCGACAGGGTTGAAGCTGCTTGTGAGAGACGCCACGAACGTGACCAGGCTAGTCCTACCCAGCGATCACTCGCGCCAAGCTGACGAGCCAGATAAGCGCCCGCCGCTCCCCCCGCACCATCTCCGCTTCAACAACATCGCGATCTGCCCACTGACTCCAGCGGCCTGTGTGCCAAGCCATCTCTGTCTGCCTGACCGCTGCGCTGTACCTTGTCCAGTCCGACCCTCACGTCGCGCGCCATCGCCGTCCGCCGCTGGCTCTTGCGACCCCGCGCTACTCCTACTCCTCAGCCTTACGCCGACCATGACCATCGCAACCACCCGAGCATCCTTAGCACACATCCGAGTCGCACCATATCCAGGTCCGGCCTCATGCGCTGTCCCTCCTCGCTGCGGCTGCTGCCGTCCGCTTCATATGGCACAGACGGCTGCTTCGTGCAGCGGCTCGTTGCAGGTTGAAGAGGCCTGAAGCCCGTTGGCTGGAGTTCACATGCTTCGGGCTTGTCTTTTGGGTCTGATTGCGATGCGGGCTGGCTCGCGACGCTGCATCATGCGAGAACATGGCGTGTTTGGCTGCGCCCGGCTGGGTGGCTTTCGGACACTGGTTTGAAGCGTGATAAGGCCTGTGCCGTGGAAGATCATCAGCTGACGCCAGGGCTGAAGTTAACCAAACACATAGTTGGCTGCCAGGTGTGATGAATGTAGTAAGTTCTCCATTCGTCTGAATAACTATCATACAAGATTTCGTACTTTTCCCAACCCGACCCGGTTGCCCGACCTTGTGTAAGTTCTAGCGCCGTAAAACAATCTGTGCCAGCTCCAAACTCCCTTAGGATCTGAGTACCTCTCTCAAAGCTTCTCCTCTCCGATGCGCATCTTGTAGCCGTGCTGCTGCATCATACTGTCCAGCTCCGCCTCCGCACCCACCAAGCTGGCACGCTCCTTGCCGCAGGCCAGTCTCTCCGTCACGTTCGGCTCGTCGTGGATGTAGCGGAGCATCATTGATGCGTCATTTCTGTCGTCAAGTCTAGAATTTGTCAACTTCTTGCCATGAGGATGCCGATCGCATGAAAACCTACCCAAGGACAGCGCCATACGGATCTCTGGGAGTTGACTCCAGGCTCGCTTCTCCAGCGTGCTGGCGGGTGTACTCGATCTGGGCGGCGAGAGTTGTTGGAGAGCAGCCTCCGCAGGCGGCTATGCCGCACATGATGCACGCGGGGTGAAGCTCGTAGAGCATGGGGCCGTAGCTGCATTGGCAGCAGTAATAGGCATTCGGCGGCGACAGAGCTTGTGGCGTAGGGCCATCGACAGGGGCGCAAGCTTCGGAGTGCATTGTGGCGATGGCGGTGATGATGATGGTAAGTGGCAGCTAATCTCGCACGGGAGCTTGAGGGCGCAAGACAGAAGAGGAAACAGTTGTCAGATGGATGTGCTGATTGTGAAAGGATCGTGACAGAAATTTATATTCCTATTGTCTCTGTATGTCGGGCGCATTTGCCTTGTAGTTGAGAGCGCCTTGAATGGATACTCTTTGCCTCCGTCTCCACAACCTTGATACTCACTTGCGCATGAGTAAGATGTTGCCCTGGGCGCGTTTTTCAACCCTAAAACTCACGCGCCAGCGCGGGAGCGCCTTATTTCTCGCACGCGAAGGCACGATGGACTCGGTGTACAGGGCATCGGGCAAATGCGCAGCTAACACGGCACCTTATTGCTCAACTGGGCAGCGCGGTCTGCGCCTAGTATGTCAAAGCTTTTCCTTGTTAATCAAGGCAAGCGGCCTCATACCTCGATCACCCTAATACTCTCTTGCGAGAGAACTGTGGCTGTGGCGCAGTAATGGGCTCCTGCGCGAGCGACCAAAGGCGCGTCGAGGTGTAATGCGCAGGTGCGCGCGTTGCCTTCTGGCCAGGCTGATCCCCCCCGGGGCGCTGCCCACCAGGCACAAGCAAGGCACATCTCCACCACATCTCGTATTGTCCGAGCAGTCCGACTGACGACTCTCATTACCTTGGAACATGATAGGCCGTAAGGTGCAAAGTTCTGCCTGCCGTCGGTCATCGGTGGGCCAAAGCGGGCTGGACCGCAAGCTTTCAGCCTAGCTTCCTGACAACTGTGCAGCACCGCCACCCCCGACAGCCACTGCCATCAACATGAGGGCTGGCGGCCGATGTTACGGTCTGGTGCAGAGAGGCCGCCCGCAATACCTTCTTTGCGCTTTTATATAAACGGACTAAACAACTTGGCCAACTGACCCTTTGTTTACCCGAGTCCTCAGCCTTGTCTGCATCACGACGGACCCACCACAGCCAATCGCCGCCCGTTCCTCCACGATCAGCGCCTCGCCAATTATATGCCGCAATCCCTGTCCGACATGGCTTCGACAGATCCGTGGAGCAGAGGTCTCGCCAAGGTCACCGCCATCAATCGCTTTGCTTGCTCTGAAGACGCTGGAATCCATCCCGGCGAGGATGCCCAGTCCCTCAGCGCCCGAATTGCTCGGCGCAGATTGGACTTTCAATCGAAGCGCACCTCAAGCCCCAGTGCTGCTCATCGCCATCCCTATCCTGTTCCCGATCGTTTGAGACGTCAGCACAATGCCGACGCCCAGCCGTCAAGGCAACTTTCCATCTGTTCCGACTACTCGGCCTCTAGTAATGGCAGCAATGGGAGCGGCGACAGCAGCCCTTCGACTTACTCACACACTCGCCGTCCTCTTGATCTTCGATGCTTGCCGTTCAGGGCCCAACCTCATCTGTCCTCCGTTCCTGATGCTCAAGAATCCGTTCCTCCTTGTCCTTCGGATGAGTTGTTTGCCAACTGCTGGTCCAGCAGCCCTCTATTGAGGCCTCTTGCAGAGAGACGCCGCACCAGCACCACGACCGAGTCTACAGTCTCTTCGCTCCTTTCTCAGACCACTTCTACTACAGAGATCTCATTGGCGGATTTAGTGTTGGATCTACCTGCTGCCCAAGACCATAATCTGTCAGCTTGCTCCCTTTTTCACGTTATTTTTCTTGACTGGAGAACATGGCTGATATCTTATTCTGGTTCAGTACGATCCCGCACGGCTGCAGATATTTGCGCTCCGATCTTCCCGATCTTCAGCTACCTCTTACTGAGTCGCCGCCGTTCAGTCCAGGCATTCAGATATTAGATCCGTTGGATCGAGCCGCCGTTTCTTCAGATCGACCCGTCTATATGGGGGCCACCAAACTGCGCACTGATGTGTCCGATGACGACGGTTCTCAAGTCCCCCTTGAGGACAACGAGGACGATGAGAACAGTGATAACGAGGAGGACGATCGACCCTCTCATGACGAGGAAGAAGGAATGGCCGAGAGTACCGCAACTCTCCGCAATCGCTCCGAGTCTGATGCGTCGAGGATGTCTGGCGGTGATGCATCTACGCCCACAAGCGGCAACGGCAACAGCGACGATGCTTCCTCCGACCAAGAAGACAGCGAGGCCACCTCCGAGGACTCCCAAGACACAATCCAGCAGAAGTTTCTCGAGAAGATCTTACACCCAGTGAAGGTTCAACTCGTTGAGCGGCTCATGGTCTACGTTGCCAATGCGCCTCAGCTTCAGACGCCACTGCCGCCAAGCCCAGACCGTAGCCGAAGCCCGTCGCGGAAGACGTTGAACGCTCTCCTACCGCTTGGTCTGGACCATCCGGAGCTGTCTGCTCGAAGCCATGACAGCAAGCTTGGTATGTCACACACAGAGGAGCTGCCGAAAGACATCAGATTCGCCGAACGGGCAATTACTCTTCCTGGCCCCGCAACAGCCGCACAGGACAACCTATGCCCAGCAGGCCAATGTACCGCAACCACTCCAGGAAGCCATGCACAAAGTGGCAGTAGAAGAAAAGCCGGGAAGGCCGCTAACATGACGTCGAACGCAGGCCAAAAGAGAAAGGCGGGTAACGGCAACTCACCATACGGCAACGGAGACGAGGACAGCGATGGCGAAGAGCAGCGGTATCGAGGACCTAAGGCGCGTAGGTCTCTGAGTCCTTCGGTTCCAGAGCGGAGGATTGCTTGTCCGTATTTCCTAAGAGATCCCGGTAACCCGAAGGCCGATTCTTGCTTCCGGAAGGGCTTCAAAGGCATTGCGAAGATGAAGTAAGACGGTTCTCCCTGCCCTTTCCTATCTTCTGACTAGAGTATCTGACGTTATTCCGTTAGGGAGCATCTCGAAAGAGTTCACGACAAGTCCATCCAGTGCGATCGATGCTTTCAAGTCTTCCAGCAGAAAGAGGAGCTCAGAGCTCACCTCCGCGTCCCGACAGAACAGATGTGCCAACAAGCCCACGACCAGCCCCTCCTCGACGGCTTCGACAGCTCTCAAAAAGCCGAGCTAAAAGAGCGCATGCGAAGCCGGACAACCGAACAGAAATGGCAAACAATCTGGCACATCCTCTTCCCCTCCGATCCCTCCCGCTCCATCCCACCACCATGTCAGCCAAACCCCCCTCCCCCTCCCCCTCCCCAACCCCAAACCCCAACCCTCGAAACCTAACACGAACCACAGGGTGGACGACGACCCAACCCCCGCACCCAAACCCCAACCTCACCGCCTTCTTCTCCCACTACGAAGACTTCATCCGCCACGACCTCCCCTCCCGCATCCGCCCCCGCATCATAGCCCTGGTCAACCACCTCATCGACGAGCAGCTCCGCACCACCCTCGACCTCCTCATCCGCATCTGCCTCGAACAGTCCTTCCTAGCCTTCAAAGAAGGCGAGGGCGCCGCCCTTCTGGGCCTGGCGAACCAACCTCCCGCCCCCGCGGCGCCTGAAGACGACGCGCCCAGTCCCGACTGTCCGTCAGCGCTTCCCCGCAGCACCGATCCTGCTCCTCAGGGCCCCTCGGCTTCTGGTACCGGCGACGCTGTCTTCCCCCCAGTGCGGGTTGGAGGCGCGGAGGACGCGGTACCGGAGTGGAGGAGCGGCAGCGGAGGCGCGACGCAGATGGGCTTCGCCGACGCGTCGTCGGTGGGAGACCCCAGCTTCGATGGCGCGGCTGGTGCTTGTATATTGTCGGGCGTGTTGTTGGCCCCGATGGGTAGCGACGGCCGCGCGCAGGAGGAGGAGGAGGATCCTGGTGCAGCAGGCTCTCTGGACGTTGAGCGCGGGACTGCCGAGGAGGAGGAGGAGGAGGAGGAGGGGAGTCCGTCGTTGCAGGCGAATACGCCGGAGTGGGATGAGGTTGAGGGGAGTGCGTTGTGGAATTCGGTGGATGGGGATGCAGGGGGTTTCTTGGATGGGTCGAAGGCTTGGTGGGAGAGGGGTGGGTAGGATGGTTTGGGCTTTGGGGGGTTGGGGGGGTGCTTGGGGGAGGATATGTGCGGGGATCGTTTTCTTTGTGGATAGATTTCCTTCATTGTACGAACGTTCATGGCCTCTTTTTGGGGAGACTTTCATGAGCAAAATGCTTATCTAAGATGGCCGAGACTATGAATGATTCGAAGAGAGGAAACCTTGGCAGAAAAGAAATGAGGAATCGAATTGTGAAGGAAACCAGCGTTCTCAACAAGCAAGCCAAGCAAGCGCAAACGCCCTCGAGGTTCCGCTTGCAAGCGCTTGCTTGAATGCTTGGTAAGCGCCGCTTGCTTGATGAGAACCCTGAAGGAAACATTATACCTAATCAAAACCTACTTCTGGAGTACTATTTACGCATTAAAAGAGGGCGATGTCTTCACGAGAAGTAAAGAGCAACCTTCTCAAATTGAAGAAAATGAAAGCGGAAGGGAAGAACGATCCGTAAAATTAAGAGGCAAATCAAAGGAGTGATGGAATTCCTCAGACGACGACAGGCCTTCCAAAAACGAATTCAGGTCAGATTCAGAGAGGCGCCGCGACACGCCTCGCGACAAGGATAATGTCTCACCCTACGCGCCTCCCCCTGCCCTCGTACCGACGGGAAGGATCCGCCAGCTGCAGCTGCGACTGCCGACACTCGATGCCCCCTCGACGCGTGACGTCACAGCCAGCCAAGCTCCTTCGCGCCATGCTTCGAGAACGTCGCACGATCCCCTTCCACCATCCCCTTCCCGGTTTGCGAGGCACTAGGGCCGTCTCGACTATATTCTCGAATGTGCTCGCTGGAGCGGTATATCTGGATGAGCTTATGGAAATCTGGAAGGTCGGTGGTGAGGGGATGATGGCGGAGAGGTTGCGGTGGGTGGGCAAGAAGCGGCGGGCGTTGGCGGAGTGGGATAATAGGGTGCGGTTAGCGTCTGCGCGCGTGTAGATGGGGTCCCTGGTAAGTAGGTACGACGGAAGTCCCTGGGTGCGCGGAGCGTGCGGCTCAGCCTGGAGGAGCGTGCGGCTCAGTCTGGAGGAGCAAGCGGAGTGGGTGAGTGAGCAGGACCAGCGAAGAAGCTGGGCAAGCGCGCTGACGGGTCCGCCCGGCTCAATGCACATAGCAGAGAATGGGCGACGGCGTCCACGCTGATGTTGCGAAGGCCCTACGGTACGACAGCGGCGGCATCCGGTTGCGCGGCCGCTGAGCCTGAGCGCAGTCCGGATGCTCCATGCGGAGCTTGTCTTGTCGCACACTACGCTGGCCATCCTCACAGGCGCATCTTGCAGCTGCGCTGGAGTGCTCATCGAGGAGCGCGGACTGGCGAAGCAAGTCGGTGCAACGGCGAGGGGCGGAGCGGGCGCGCGGCCAAGATCTTCGGCGCATGCAACACCATGGAGTTAGTTGCGCGAAACTTGCTCGCGGGACGATGGTGAGACCTTTGGGAAACGACGGGGATCTTGCTGCTACCCATGTAGCCTCCTCGCCGGAAAGAAGTGCCGCCTATGATGCCGCCGCCGCCGCCGCCGTCGCGGGTGTGGCGTGCTGGCGCGCCGGGATGCGGAGAGATCGAGTAGGATCAGAGGCCCAACACCATAATGCCATAGAAGATTGGCAGGCACGCGATATGCTAGGAGCATACACACCAGCTGCGACTGAATCCCCTCCTGAGCGCGCCTTCCAGCGTCCCATCTTCAACGCCCTGCCAGGGCGAAGTGAAGTGAAGCCCGTATGCGGTGCCGTGGAGACCGTTCGCTCCCACCCACTGACTCGTGACCGCCAGCGTCGCCGGCCGCCTGCGTCTCACCATATGAGACAACATACCTAATCGGCCCCAAAAAGCAACAAACAGCTGGCTGCCGGCGAGCGAGCGAGGCACGCGCCGCGTAAACAATGCGCTCGCTGCACAACCCCAGCGACAGCAAGCACAACAACAACCCCAACACCTTCCTCAACATCCATCCGCCACACAGACAGACAAACCTGTCAACGAAAGCCTCTCCTCCACCCCCACAAGAAGCGCAAGTAGAGGCGAAGAAAGAAAGAAAGAAAGATAAGCAAGACAGAGCCAAGAGCCATCAAAAATTACCCCAGGAGTTAACCACCGAAGCAGTCGACATACCCGCAAGCCATCCACGCTGTGCAAATGCAGGGTTTAAACGGGCAGGCAACCGTATTCATGAGCACGGTTTGCCCCAGGAAGGTAAGTATGAAGAAGAAAGAAAAGAGGAGGAAGGGCGGAAAGGTCTGGGAGATTTATACCCTGGAGGGATGGGGACCGTGCGCGCTGCTGCGCTGGTAGTACGGTAGTACCGAGAGCTGGAATGGAGTGGAGTGGATGGCTGGCTGCGTATGTAAGCGGTGGAGGGGGTGGTGCCCGGGCACGTGGGTGAATGCGCGGCGGGGGGGACTGGCGGTAGTATGCTTCCACCTTCAGCGGGGGGAAGCTGGAGTTTGCTGAGTAACGCAGCATCGTCATGTCTACCAGAGTCGTATTTGCTCTGGACATTGATATGGCCTCTAGGACAACGACGGGCAGAGCGTCACTAATGCGAGTACTAGGACACGGAGGAAGCATCGCCTCCGCGGACCAGCATGCCCACACGCAGGTACCTGCCCCTCCTTCCATGGTTCCATTAGTTCACCGACAATGTTGCACAGATCCATCAACGATGAGTGCCCGTAAGTCGAAGCCAGAAGCTGGACGGCAGTATCACGCATCAATCCAGGTCAGAGATGTATGTATGTAGCAAGAAGAAAAAAAGCCATTCACACCTCGAATTTTGGTATCTCCGATAATTAACAGCTCCGAACCCACCACCACTACCCGCCGTAGCCAGCAAAATCAAAAGTAAAAACGAAAAACAAAAAAGCAGCCACAAGCCACAAGTGGTGGGCAACCTCCTCATCATCAACAGTTCCGATCTCCCATCCATATGAGGACGGGCAGCAGAGTTATCTCTCCCTCCCTCCCTCCTCCCTTCAGTATAAGCAGTAAGAAGCAGAGACACGCAAAACATCCATCGTATGATGAAATGGAGAAGAACACCTCCCATAAGTAGTAGTAGCCATTCCCATTCCATCTCTTTGAAGCAGAAAAATAAAGCAGCAAATCCCGAATATAGCAAAAGTATATGTGTCCGCGCTCGTAAAGACGAATGATAATCGAGAAAATATGGTGGTAGTAGAAGCAAAAAACAGAAACGTAAGCCGCCCTCAGTTGTCGCTTGCTCGCTCGCTCTTTATGTGTGTGTGTGTGTCTTCAAGGACTCTCTAGAACAGCCATATAGCGGAATTCGATCGATCTTCGTACAAGGTGTTGGTGGTGTACAATGCGGATGTGGTGTGCGTATGCGTGGATATTGCGTGCCCCGAGAGCCATGATGACAACAGCGCCTGATACTCCTCGCTCTTATGATGATGCAATGCCCCTTTCTACCGTTCGTGCATGTCTTTTTTTGCTTTTTTTTTTCATTCCTTTCATCCTCGCCCACGCTACTTCGCCTCCGCAGCAACAGCAGTCGTACTCACGCTCCTCTTCCCCCACCCCCAGAACCCGCCGCCTCCAGAAGTACTCGTCGTGCTATTCGCCGCCGAGGAGGTCGTCGACGCCGACACGCTGCCGAAGAAGCCGGTCCCATCGGATGTCGCGGACTTCTGCACGCCGTTCGGCGACAGGCCGCTGGTCGCGGCGTTGGGGCTGGGGGTGGCGACGCCGAGCATCTTGCGCATGCCCTCGAACCTGGCGCGCAGCTCCTCGAGCTCCTGGCGGGCGACGGCCTCGGCGGTCTTGGCGTTGACGAGCTCGAGGAGGATGGCGTCGGGCTCGATGCCGGAGTCGTTGAGGGCGGCGTGGGCGGATAGCGAGGAGCTGCGCTTGTTGAACATGGGCGCCGACGAGGCGTGCGGGCTGGAGCTGCGCTGGGGCACGGGGCCGCTGGCCGACGTGTTGGGCGTGGGCGCCATGCGGCCGTAGCTGCTGCGGTTGCGGTTGTTGGCGGGGCGGGCGGACGTGGTGTTGCTGCGGCCGAGCTTGAACTCGCGGAGGCCCTTGTTGGACGTCGTCGAGGCGACCGAGTCCACCGTGTCGGAGCGCGTCAGGCTAGGCACGTCGGACTCGGAGCCGGACCACGTCGCTGCCTTGCGGGCTTTCTGGTTCTCCAGCTTCAGTTCTTGGATCTGGCGCTCCAGGCGCTGGCGGTCGACCGACGAGGCCTGCAGACGCTGGCGGGTTTCGTCGAGCTGATGGCGCAGCGATGCTGTCTCGGTCTCGGCGTCGAGCAGCTGGCGGGACAGCGACTGCGAGCGCGTTGTCTCGAGGTGCAGCTGCTCCTTGGAACGCGCGAGCGAGTCGCGCAGGTACTGCTTCGTCTCGAAGACGGACGAGTTGCGGCTGTGCTGCGTCTTGGCGGGGAAGCGCGTCTCGATCTTCTCGACGAGGCCCTGGAAGTCTTCGTTCGACGTCAGCGACGGGGGCGTCGACATGCGCTTGGACTTGAGGTCTTCGAGGCCGTTCATGGGAGCCGTCCGGCGGCGCTGGGCGCGGGTGGTCGTCGTGATGCCCTTGTCCTCCTTCACGCGCTCGACGAGGGTGCGGACGACGCGGTGGTCTTCGCGGCGCTCCTCGCGCTCCTTCTGCAGCTGGGCAGCCAGGGCCGAGTGCTCGCGCTGCATCTCGCTCAGCGCCGTCAGAAGGTCTTCGATCTGGCTGTGTAGGTCGCGGTCGTGGTGCGACATCATCGTGTTCCGGACGTTTCCTGTCTTCATGGACTTGACCGACATGGCGTCGGCTGTCGATTCGCGGGACCCGTTAGTGAGCTCGGTCATGGCCGTAGCCGTGCTGTTGTGGCTTCTACCTGTGCTGTCCGAACCGGCCTCGACCGAGTTGAGCGTCGAGGCAATGCTCTGCTTGGATGCGGTGCGCTTCATGAAGCTGATGGGCCTCGACGGCTTGTCGGCCGGAGGGCTGAGCGTTGCCGTCGTCGACCGCTTGTCGGGGCCCCAGATGCGGCCAAGGAACCTCTGCGCGGCGCTCTGGACCTCGGGGAAGAAGCCCTTGGACACAGTCTCGTCGTTCTGAGCCTCCCTGAAGCCGGCTTCCAGGTTCTGCAGGTGCTCGCGCGTAACGACGCTCGTGAAGCTGCAGAAGTCGTTGACGAGGTCGTCGGCGGACTGCGGGTTGCAGCCGTAGGGGTCCCACAGGGATCGCGAAAGGAGCAGCTGGATGACATCCTCGAACTCGGTGAAGGCGAGGAGGCGCTTCTCGTTCTTGCGCATGATGGCGAGCGCCACACGCATGATCGTCTCGGATGCGCCCTCGGCGAAAATGACGTCGTAGATGCGGAAGAGCATGGGGAGCGGGCAGGTGACGGCGAAGAAAGATAAGAACCATTGCGAGAGGTAAGCGGCCTCGATGTTCATGACCTCGAGGTGCGAGTAGAGGGCCGGGATGTGCTGCTGCATCAGGCGGCGGAACTGGTAGATGCGAAGGTGCAGGCCGGAGAGGTCAGGCAAGAAGCACGAGCGGAGGTCGTAGTCTTCCATGAGACTGCGCAAAAGTCAGCGAGCCGAGCCTGCAGGTGTGGCGCGATGTACTTACCGGACCAGCACGCAGAAGGCCTCCTTGTCGCCCATCTGCATGAGCAGCGGACCGACGAGGAAGCCTAAGCCCTGGCAGTAGCCGATCTTGTCGTCGTACAGGCTGAAGCACTTCAGCACGCGGCCCAGCATCTTCTGCCCTTCGCCCTCGGGATCCCTGAACATCTCGACGCCGGGGAAGCTCCGCCCGATGTCCTTGCCGATCATGTTCTCGTACGGGCTAGTCTCGGTGCACAGGCGCTCATACTGCTCCTCGATGGCACGATCGCGCGCGCCGGCCATACTGACCCACGTCACTCCACGCAGAGGTGCGGGAATGCCGGCGCGGATCTTGTTGGAGGTCAGGGTGGGCAGGCGCTGCGCGGTGCCGGTGTAGTCGCGGACCAGCGCGGCCCAGAACTCAAGCTCGGTCATGGGCGGCGGTGATGGTAGGAGCGAGTAGCGGACGCTGTCGGAGCTCTGGCGCTCCACGAGCTTCTTCAACTGGTTCATCGACGGCGGCCGCGACTGGCTGCGCGTGCGCGCCTTGACGGACTTGGGGTCGGTGGCAATAGCGTTGTTTTCCTGCTCGAGTCTGGCGAGCAGAAGTGCGGTGCTCTGCTCTTGTCAGCAACGAAGCTTCGGGGAGAGATGTGGGCGCGGCGAACCTCGTCTGAGCCTTCATCGTGCTCGATCTGCTCTTCCTTCTTGTCGAGCTGTTCCCAGTCGACCTTCTCGTCCGAGGCAGACGAGTCCGAGCTGGCGCTCCGCGAGCGCTGCATGATGCTGGTAGGCCTGCTCTTGGTCGTGCTCTCCTCAACCGGCTCGTCCTCCTTCTTCTCCGTCTCGGCCTCGCTCTTCTTGTCCTCATCCTCCTTCGCGGCCAGCACCACCTCGTCCAAGCTCGGGGCAACAGCCCCTATCCTGCTGTCGCGGGTCTTGTTGACGGTGATCTCGGGCCTGGGGACGGGAATGGCGTCCGCGTGGGCGGCGTCCATGTCCTGCTCGGTGGGCGACAGGGGCACGGTGACCATGGAGTCGGTGGGCAGGGGCTTGCCGTCGACGTGCTTCCTGGAGCGCACGGCGGGGGCGTCGGTGGGCGAGGCGGCGGGGTCGTCGAGGGCCATGGTGAGCTATCGAAAGCCAGCCGCAGACAGCGGCCACGGCGGGAGGTCGGGGAGGGCGGGGGAGAGAGGAGCGGCGCGGCCGAGGGAGATGATGATGTCGAGGACGGGGGCCGGGGTCGAGGCAGAGGCTCTGGGCGGCGGGCGGGAGGCGGCCTCGGGCTACCGCGCGCCAGGCATAAGACGGCGCTGGGAGAGCAGTGCGTCGGGGAGTGTTTCAGAATGCGTGGTGGGGCGGGCGCGGGAGCAGCGGTGCGCGAGGACGGGGGCAGCGCGGGCGGCGGCGCGGCGAGGCGGCGGTGGTGTCAATGGCGGCGGCGCGCGGGGGAGCGGTGCGACGGCACTCTGCGTAGGGCGGGCAGCTGGCGGAGGGCGGCAGGGAGCTTGCGGTAGCTTATCACGGCGGGCGTTCAGGAGTTCGTCTGGCGGTATTGCGGGCAGCAGGGATCGCCGCAGGGCCGGCGCGCTGCTCCCCACAGCCGCCATTGGCCCAGCGCGCGCGCAGCTCAGCGTCTCGCGGCGCCTCTGCTGTCGTCGCGCCCACTGCCGCCTGGCACCGCGATCTAGAGCGCCGCGCCGGAGCGGTGAGCGCGTTCCTGCAGCAGCGCCGCGACACGCCGCCCACGCGCTGCCCGCCCTTCTCACGTGCGCCGCGACTCCAGCCCCCCTGGCGCCGCCGTTGGCCTCATTTCCGCCGCATTGCCGCCCGCCGCCCGCTGGCCAGTCCGTCTGTCGATTGCCGTCATCGTCATCTGCAGCGCCGCCAGTCCCTGCGCAGTCCCCGGGGCCCGCGTGCAGAGACGGCGGCCGCGCGCGATTAATGGCTGCGCGCCTGTCGCCATGCATGCAACCTGCGGTGAGCGACAGCGCGCAAACTCTGCAGCGAATGTTCGATTGCAGGCGTTAGAACGCAGATCGCAGCGCTGGTGCCGGGTCCATCGCCCTTCCCGCGCGCTGATCCTTGCTCTCTCCTGCGCCGTCTCCACCACCCGTCCATCATCCCACTTGTGCCACGCCGCACCAGATCTCCGCCGCCGCGTCGAGCCTCTCTTCCAGAAGCCTTCTGCCTTGGCAGCGCTGCGTGCTTTTGCTCCTCCGGCGCTTGACGCCTGGCCCATTGGAGTGCGGGGAGTGGGTCCCGCCGTGCTGGACGCGCCTTGCGTGGCATGATCCCGCACCACTGCTTTCTGGACAGGTTTCCCGTGCTGTAGTACTACGTAAGAGATCGCGATTGTGCTTCGCGGCGCATGCTTCGTTGGCCGCAGAGTCTCCTCCAACACGCGTCGTCTCCGTCCGCCAGATCCATCAAAAAACACGAGTTAAACTGCATTCATTCATCTGGAAATCGAATGCCTACGTGATTTCTGGCCTGATCGATATATCGGCTGGCCCTGTCTGGGTACTCTGCAGAGACAGTCGACGCCTCAGCTGCTCTGATCACCCGAATCCGTACTGTGATGACCATGTATCGTCATCTGCGCCGTCCCTGATAATCACATCAACGCACAACCGCTTCCGAAGCATTGACGCCCATCCCCAGACGCAGACCGCGCCGGTCCCTGAGGTATACTGAAAATAGGACATGCGAACAACGATCCGCAACCCCTGTCTCTTTCCAGTTGCTCAAGTTAGCTTCGTATCCAAAAACGGGTCAAGCCCTCGCATGCACAGGCCGCTCATCTGGAATCAATTGTCCATATACGTCATGCATTAAAGTCCAAGCGACACAGTGTAGCTTCTTACCCTCGATAGTTATCCGCTTGAGAATATTACATACCAGCGGCTAGGCCATCATCCTGAGATGTCCATGTCTCCTTTGTCCGTTCATCAGTGCCGCTCTTTCATTGTGTACCTTTCTTTGTTAAATTCCCTTTTCCATGTCTCCGCAGCTCGCAAGTGCGAAATCCCAGGCCATCCCTCGGTCTTCAAGCAATGTTCGACTCGGTGGTTCGGCATTTCTGCCTTTCCTTTTCCTCCCTTACAAGGCAAGCTGCTGCAGCTCCTCTCCCGTGTTACTTTCCACGCCCAGCGCTACCTCATCCCTTGAACAAGTCTGCCTCCAGCCTCGTCATTGATCAATTCCATCGCCGCATGCGACACCGTCCTCCATCATGTATATTTGTCTCCATGTATGATCGCCCAGACCGAGGCGCGCGCGACGGCAGCGCGGGAGGCTGCGGGCCATCATTGCGGTATAGATTGTCCCTTCTCCGGATTCCACCGCAAGAAGAAATGAGCACTCTGCGGTAATCGTCTCGACAGAATCGACCGCACGTCGTAATCTACGACCCTGTGTGTTAGGATAAAACGCGGCCAATCAAGTCCGGGACGAGTGTCTCGCGCGAAAACATCGGTACTGCCAACAGTCGAAAGCTCGAGGTAGGCGAGGAAGCCAAGCTCCCATAATGGCCAGAGTCTGCGCCTCGGCGAGCTCGTTGGACGAGGCTTTGGTGCGGTATGGGGTATTCGTGCGTTGCGATACGGTTTTGCTCCTGGCCATTCGTCTTAGTTCTTCGCTCGATTGCCTCGGCATCGTCAACGCAGTGGAGACCATACTGTCCCGATTCCGTGCCCTGAGGGCCTCGGTAGCTGATGGATGGCCCGGCAGTATGCGCCCGCTGCGGTTACGCGACCCACCTGAAGGAAGAGTGAGATCCTGGCCCTGGATTCCCAGTCTGCCGGAATCTACAGCCAACAGAAGAAACGCGAGCAAGTCTGCCCGTGAAGCCCGGTGTCGCGACGGAGATGGTGTGGAGACGGCGGCCGGCTGGATCCTTCTCGAGAGCGCAGCGCAACAGCCAATGTCGCCACAGCAGGCACCTAATGCGCAAACAAGTAGACTTACGTCACGAAGCTCTCCGCTCTCGCTGAGGGACTGGGATGGGCCGCGAGAGCGCGACGCTGTCAGCGCTGCACTCCGTGATCGAGCGACGCGGCGTTGCGAGCGAGCGAGCTCTCAGCGCAGCTTCTGGCCGCGGACAACGGCCGCGCAGCCAGCCCGCCCGAGCCCTTGCGTGCTCCGTAGCTCGTGTTGCTGCTTCTGTGTCTGCTTGTAAGAAGCAAAGCTGTGAGTGAGGGTGTCGCACCGCCGCCTTCGCACCAGCACTGAGCCTGACAGCGAAGGTGGGTCGAATCGCCCTCCCTCCCTCGGCGTCGCAGACACAGATACACTGATCAGACCTTCCAAAGCTGCTGGTACGCCATCCTTAGCTTCAATGATGGCACAAAGGCTTGTATGGATGGCCGTAGACCCCCCTAAGCAACATCCATGTTGCCTTCAAGCGGCTTCGCCCAGACCCGCTGCTCTCGCACGACGCATCGCGAAACCCAGACGCACTCGCTTTTCTCCAAAGCGCTTTCGCAATCGAAATATCGCAGTAGAGCGCTCTTCCCTAAGTCTTCCTCGGCGTGCTCTGCATCCGCAGACCGCAGATCTACGGAAGTCCTCTGGATCCTGGCATGTCGCGGCTCTCTTCAGGTCTTCCAGAGCCACGCTCACACCGGACGTGAAGTAGAGAGAGAGAGCATCGTGCAAAGGGATAGGAACGGCTTCATGGACAATGCAAGGCGGAGCGTCTTTACCGCGGACTGGGTGCTTCGCAGAGGAAAGCGGGCCTGGGGGTCTGATGGGCGGGGGCTACTGTGGGCGGCGAGCAGTCATCGATGGCCGGTTGAGCAAATGCGTGCGGATGCTGCGGCAGGTGATAGCCCAGCAGTCAATAGCATAGGTTCATAGATACAGTGCGAGCAGGAGGGGCCTCAATCGCGGAAGTGGTGCTTCTTGGCTTCCTCCCGGCGACTCGCCGCAGATCTTTGTACGCATGGCAAGACGTTGGAGCGGATGTCTCTTGTCGTGCACAGCGGCATCTGGCTTTCTCCACCCAACCAGCGTTGATGCAGGTTGTGGCGGCCATTCTGCCGCTTTTCGTACTGGGCGGGGTTGGGTAGGTGCAAATGCTTCACCACGCTGACTGTGGTGACAACGCCAGCGGCTCCCCTTCGCAGCAGTGGCGGGCTAGCTCTACAATAAAAGGAATAGTTCAGCGACTCCGACACGTTCAGACATGGGCGCCTCGATCGTCCTTGCGTCTGGATTGAATCAGCGATGCCGCCATGATCATATTCCACTGTCTGCGCTGGAAACTGATGGACCATCCTCTCCGGGCACGGCTCTGGATTGCGTCGGAAAGCGTAATGTGCCTATCACAAGCTCTACGCTGTCATACACACACGCCAGAGAGCACTCAAAGTGTGGCTACTCAGACGTTCTCCATCCTGATGATGCAGCCGGCACACAAGTTGCGATTAGAGTTCAATTCTGCGTCGATTCTGCACAAAGGAAATAGTTGTAGTACAATGTCTACTATAAGAGGAACCAAACATACAGCGGCAGCATCAAGCGTGTTCCCAAAGGCCAACTCTTGACTTTGGGTAGAATCTCGTGATTGTTGCCTTCGCGGCGGGCGAGCATCCCCTTAGCTACATAAAGTTTTTCTTTCGACCGCATCTCTTCCTTTTCACAGCTCTAGCACCACTGTCGCGTCAAGCCTTTGGCACCTTCAGATTTTCTGAACCAGCTCACCTCCATCGCAAGCTTTAAACTTTACCGTAGCACCGCGTCAACGCGCAGTCTGACAGCAGTAAGCTCGCTCTCAAACTCTTCAACTTCCGGACCAACAGGCATCGTAAGCAAAGCTGGAAGACGCGCCCCCTTCTACCGCAATTGCATCTGACCAAGCCCCTTCGCAGGTCACAATGTCCTCCAC
Source organism: Neofusicoccum sp. Z2 (assembly GCA_037356115.1). NCBI lineage: Eukaryota > Fungi > Ascomycota > Dothideomycetes > Botryosphaeriales > Botryosphaeriaceae > Neofusicoccum > Neofusicoccum sp. Z2. The sequence goes on from JBAWJY010000007.1 coordinate 468,979, forward strand.
GGAATCCCACCCCTACAAGCTCTGCCTCTCCCTCATGACCCAATCCACCGCCAACGTCCTCTCCCGCATCGCCACCATCCGCACCGCCGCCAAGATCTTCCCCAACCCCGATCTTCTAGAGGACCTGACCCGCAACGTCCTCGACTTCTGCAAAGACGGCCTAGACGCCAGCCCCCTCAAGACCCTCACAGACCTTCACCACGCCCCCAACGTCCAAGCCGCAACCCACATCTTCGTCGAGACCTTTCTCAAAGCCGCCATCGACCGCATCTGCGCAGAGCCATCGCCGCCCCCCACCAACCCCAACCCAAACCCCACATCCCCGCACCCCGACCGCGCCTTAGAAAAAGCAGCAGCCGCCCACTTCCTCCACGACAACTTCGCCGCCGCCCTCTCCACCATCATCCCGCACCACAGCACCACCGCCGCCACCACCACCACCACTCCCCACCTCACCCGCATCCCCTTCACCGAGCCCTTCCGCCTCGGCCGCTACATCCCCGCCAGCTCATCCCCCACCATCGCCATGCCCTTCTTCGACCAAGCCTCCCGCCTCCCCCTCCGCGTCCCCTACGGCGACACAATCCGCACCTTCCCTCTTCCGGACACCTTGCAGCCCGTCGACTGGGAGTCGCGGGCGAGCATCGCGAAGCTGAATAAGTGGCGCAACCAGATTGTGACGAGAGCGGGGTTTAGGGGGACGCGGGCGGGGGAGAGGTGGAGTGAGGAGGAGAAGGGGTTTTTGCGGGGGTTGTATGGCGGTGGGGGCGAGGAGGAGGAGGAGGAGGAGGGGATGACGAGGGTGAGGGCTTGGAGGGCGTTTAATGAGAGGTTTGTAGGGAGGAGGGTGTGGGTGCGTGGGGGGTGGGTTGTTTGTGGGGAGAGGAGTTTGGATGCGGTTGTGGCGATGGTGGGGCAGTTGGGTTTGTTGAAGGGGTTGCGGGGCAGGGAGGAGGGGGTTGGGGAGGGTAAGGAGGGTGGCGAGGAGGATGAGGGGCTTGAAGGAAAGGTGCTTTTTGAGGAGGAAGAGGGGGAGGAGGGAGGAGAGAAGGAGGTCGGTGATGAGGAAGATGTGTAGGTGAACGCGGGTAGAGGCCTGCTGGTCCTTCGCCATGGGACTGGTGGATAGGCAGCAGGTGCCGGTGGGAGACAGCGGTGGAACGGTGGATTTGCAGAACTTGAGTATTTCTTTTGGAGCATTGTGGAGATAGAAACGCGTATCAAGCGTAGAGAGTACTGGTAAAGATGAGGCATGACGTCTGCGAGAGGTAGACAGGGACAATAAGACTGCACGATATTGCAGCGGTCTAGCACCGCACTAGACTAAAGTATTACTTTTAAAGTTACAAAGGCTCATTGTACTACGGAGTAGAGAAGCAGAAGTTCATAATGACGTTGATGGATGTCATTGTCAAGTGTGCCGAGCCCGCGACCGCTGGCTCACCCACATACTTGTTCACCGAACAAGCCGCACAGCTCGTCGAAGCTCGCGAAACTATGAGCAGACCGCGATAAAATGAAAGAGCTGTGATTCCGGATCGACAGGCCATCAACCGCCCGGAGCCTGTCAAAAGAAGACGCGCCCGCCGTCACTTCGCGCGCCATCGCAGCGCATCTACGACTACAACACCGACGCGCAGCCTCAGCTCGATTGAGTCACGGTAGAGCTTGGCAGACAGCACGATCATTCAAGTTATCTGCTAGAAGAAAGAAACACTTGTTTTATTCCTTGAAATCCTGCGCCTGGCAAGAACATCAACGAAAAAAAAAGTATGAGAAAAAGTTAAAAGAAAAGACCTAAGAAAAGGCCTGGTCGGCGCAGCTACCAAAGAAGCTACAGCCGACCTGCCCAGAACAAATTAGCCAGAGTCATGAGAAGGGGAAGAGTCTAACCCGGCTAGCGAGCAGACAATAATTGTCCGAAAAGCGGACAGAGAGCAGCTAGATGAAGATGAGGGAGAAGGGCAGGTTAGCCGATCCTTGTGAATCCGGAAGGGTGGCTTAGCTGATGTCTACTCGACGATACTCTTGTAGACAGGTAGATGAGAGAACCCTCAAGGGCAGTCACAAGGGTTGTTCCAATGCCGACTCCCGAACCCTAATCGCATCTATTAAAGGCAAACCGTATTAAGGGAGGGCCTTAAAGTACTCTATCTCCTTGGATATAGTAGAGAGGAGGACATTTATAGGCAAAGAAATTCATATTTGGGTACCACCTAACGCCAGAGCCTTCCCTAACCTGCTATCGAGGAGGGGAGAAGAGAGCAAATGCCCCGTTTCTACTCCTCTTCTTCGTCAAGCTCGCGCTGGAGCTCCTCCAACGCGGACGTGCGTCTCCAGGCCCTCCTCCACGTTGGTAGCACTATATCCACGGACGTGCTCAAGGTCGACGGTGGCGAGGAGGTTGAGGAGCCGGTCGTTGGCCAGCTTAGCACGCGTCAGCGCCAGTTTAAAAGACTGGGATGGATGGGAAACTTACGCTATTGAGGATAGGCCAGGCACGATGAAGGAGCATGTCCGCGTGAAGGGTGCAGAACTGGTAAGCTGTAGCACGCTCCTTGCCGGATAGTGGCGTGCCGCTAGCTGCCGTCGGCGATCCGGAAGCAAGCGCGGACAGCCTAGCGCCGGCCTGGATAGATGGGGGATTTTTCTTCAGTGACTATTCTTAGATAGAGAGGGTTGGGAAGGAGAGAGGGGGAAAAAAAGGAAAGGAAAGAGGAAAACTTTAGATAGGTCTCTCTTAGAATCTTTTGCTGCTTACTCAGGCCGCTAATTAGTCAGCACTTACTGGCCATTTGCTCCTGCTGTCTGCCCCAGCCTGCTGGTACAGCATACTCAGTGGCGTGCTAGCACATGACAGGCTTGATCTGTGTCGCCGTTTGCAATGATGGCCGCGCAACTGCCGTGTACAGAGAAGGCTGCCGAACTCACTCGAAGCTGACGGCGGGTGAGCCGAAGCGCTGCCAGCGACATTTTCGTCAGAATCTCACACGGAGCGGATGCCCAATGGCAGGGATGTTATACTCTGATTATGGAGTTGGCTGCGTCTGAGGTGTTTACAGTGTTGAGAGCTATGGATGTCGCCAACAGGCAAGCGTTCAACACAGGATCAGCCATTGGCATGATGCCGTCTCCATGTTTGCGGGGGTATCGGAGTATGATGACTCTTTAGACTTGCGTGCATCGCCAGACTCAATGGTGACCGACATGCCAGCGAGGTAGACACATGAAGACATTAGTCTTCTGCTTGATTGAGGTTACATAATACAGTGCCTCGCCAGCTATTCCTCAGCCCGAGTTGTGAGGACTTCCTCATTTCCAGCGAATCCAGATTTCTAGTGAACTCTTCCGGGAGAAAGCTGGGTTGATAGCAAGGACAGAGCAAGACTTAGGTTGAGAGTCCAGCGGCCGCGAGGGTGCTGGCGGTATAGATTAGTTACAATCAGTGGCATCTTGATAACGAGGAGCGCCCGCCGTTCTGTAGACTGTGCAGACGCGTGAAGGGAATCTCTTGGCGGAGCGGCGGCATGGCCAATGCTTCCGCGTCATTGATGTTTTCTACACTGAACACAGCCCTCCCTCTTCCACTCACAGCCTCTCCACCCTTCGCATCCTCCACACAGCTGCCTGCGACCCTTCTGCCTATCAACCAACGCTTACAAGCAACAAATCGCCTTCCACGCCCCGGTTGACCGTCTCTTTCCCGCCAAAGCCTCAATCCAACCGCCATGTAAGTCCTTTCCAAACGCACCATCGCAAGCCCCCGCCCAGCCTCCACTGACAGCGCCCCCTCCCACAGCACCATGAACTACCAGCCCCAAGTCCCCCTCCTCCACGTCGCCGTAATCATGCAAACCACCTTCCGCATGACGCGCACCAACCTCCCCAACCCCATCCACCAAGATCTCACCTCCGCGCTCCACCGCCGCACCATCCGCGTCCTCTTCTTCCACCCCGCCGCCCAGTCCTCCCTCGCCCACACCATCCGCCACGCCTGCAACAAAGACCAAACCACCCACGACATCGTCCTCGCCCTCCTCCACACCGCTCTCCGCCAGGCCCTCGCCAGCGCCGAAGCCCACGGCGCCGCCGCGAAGCGCGGAATGGACGACGCGGGCAAGATCGTGCTGGCCTGCTTCCAAGCCATGCTCGACGACCTCTTCATGCGCAAGGCGTTCGAGGACCTGTCTGTGCGCCGTGTGCGCTCTGTCGACGACGAGCCGTTCTTCAAGCAGCCGTTTGTGCCCGGTCGGTTCGTCGGCTCGTTCGATCAGGCGGACAGGCTGAAGGGCTTGCCGGTCTGGAGTCGGGTCGCCAATGTCAGGCGTCCGGTGCCGTGCAAGGACTTGACGCCTTCAGAGTGGGCGGACCCGGAGTCGATCAGGGAGTTGAATGAGAGGATCGCGGAGTTTCTGGCGCTCAATGGGTACTTGGGCGGTAGGGAGACCCGCCAGCCTTGGAGTGAGATGGAGAAGGAGTACGTTGTTGCGGTCATGGAGGCGGACCGGGAGATGGAGGATGTGGATGTTGTGGAGATGCTGAACAAGCACTTGCAGGGCCGGGAGGTCATGGCTGGTGGCGAGCTGCTTCCGTTCAAGGAGCGCAGCGTCGCTTCTCTGAGGCTCATGATCTGCAAGTCTGGGCTTGTGCCGTGGGTGAGGGAGATGTGGGAGAGAGAGGTGGACTGCGACCTCGTCGCCTCGGAGCCATCGGCTCAGAAGGGAAAGTCGGGAGTGAGCAGCAGGGTTGCCGAGAATGGATCGGCGGACGAGGAGAAGTCGGAGTGCGACAGCCTGGTCGTTGAACACGGATCTGTGGCTTTGTAGGTCAAGATGCAAATGCTGCGAAGACGATGGGGGACTGGGGATACAGAGACCAGGGGGATTCCTTTTTTGTAATATTCTTCTATCACAGCATAGAGCTGAAGTATCGGGATGTATATCCTGATCGATCTTCATGCCGTGTGCGTCCCTGTGAGTAGACGCGGAGAGGGAAGACAAAGGTGGATAAAATTGAAAGAACAATGTCCTAAATTTGGTCTGTAAATATGTTCTTCTTTGTTTCCGTTCTCCTCTACTTCGTCTCTGGGGTATTTCAATCCCTACTTCAGTGCAGCGTAGAGCTGAGAACGAAGCATTGAGTAGAATGCGTCTTAAGATTAATAACATGAGATCGTCTTTGTCTCTATTTCAACATGCGCAGATGCAGAAACTCACACCCGGTCAAGCGTCGCCCCTCCATCTTCACGAGCGTGCGCGCCAGCGCAGTACCAGGCTTCGCCACACGCATCGTCGCCCACACTGCAGGCAGAAACAAGCCATCTAGCCGCCTGTTGCCAACAGAGCCGCCACAGCCGCCGCCCATTTCTATCAATAGACAGCTCCCGTCTTCCGGGCGGCTGACGTCCTCGCAATCCTTGTTCCTCTACAGCAGACCATCGCGGACTGCATGGTACTACCGGAGCCAATCGCGCAGCAAAGAGGAGCAGGAGTCGGGCAAAGTAAGACGCAAATCTGCAGACAGCAAGCAGCCAGCGCACAACACCAAGGGCGCACACTTACCGTACGCACAGCAATACATTGATTCCCAGCCGTCCCGCCGCCTGCCCCGAAGAACAGCCGTCTTCGCATGCTCTCTCTGGCATCGCTCCCGCCGTCCCGAGCGCCGCATCCCTGCCGCGATCTGCGCCCACCCGCTCGCCGTCGCACAGTCAGTCGTGGACCTCACCTCGTCAATCCTGCCTCGCTCGCTCGCCCGCCCGCAGACTGGCTGATAGCATGGCTTCGGGAAGCTCTGGAATAAGCGGAGGGCTGCTGCGTCGGGATGGGTGGCGAAGACTGATGGATGGATGCTTGGCGCGTGCGTGTCATTGCGAGCTTCGGACTCTCGCGCCAGTCTTCGCTCGCAGCTGCCTGGCATGTCGTCTGCAAGCCCGGCTAGCTGTTGCTTGGTGCGATGGCGCGCAGAGCGGTGTGTTCGCGGCTGCGGGCGGACGGGGGGCGAAGCAGTGCGCATGGCCTTCCACCGCGCTGTCAGTCGTCGAGCTTCGTTTGGATGGGCGTCCGTAGTATCATCGAGCTGCAAGCATTCCATCGCAAGCGGATGCTCTGCGCATGCGGTGCGAGCAGCCCGCCGCCACGGGACTACGCCCGCGCGCGACACGATGCTGCTGGAGATCGCCGGGTGCGGACGACGCGCGAGGCGGGGCTGAAGGCTTCACGTAGCAGGGAGCCAGTAGGACAGTTCTTCATGCTTGCAGACTACGTTGAACAGTGGCTTGGATGTTTTCGCGCCTGCAGCGGCGTCTGCGACAGCCATAGTAGTGCGAGTCTTGAAGTGATGGCCGCGCGCGTCCGGCTCGTCGCTCCTTCGTAGCAGCCATCCCTGTCCAGCAAGTCCCTTTCGCTGATGAGGATTATGATTATGGACGCTCGTATGTGGTTTGTCAGCCTCGCTGCTCGCAGTTCTAGCTTGCGTTGCTGTACTGCTTGGAGGTGTGCGCCCCGTTCACGCTGCCACACGGTGCCGAGAACCGAGGACCACCAGCGCGCAACCGGAAGGGATGATGACCATACGGGAATTGGACTGGTGACTTCGAATGAGGGGATGGGATGCGGAAGCGACCAAGACAGCCAGCGGTCGCGCGCGAAGGCGCGTGGCTGGATCGCCGGTCTGTGAGCAACCGCGCGCGTCGACAGCAGAGTAACGAGCTGCCGCGTGTGAACACAAAGGAGACGGCAACTCAAGTGGATAGAACAGAGATTCCAAAGTTTGGATCGGCGAACGTAGGCTGCTCTTGATCCCAGGCTCGCAACGGGTACTGGCGATGGTAAGCTGGTCAGGTGGATTCGCGACACCATGTCTGCGGCCTGCGGCGACGGTACCAGCCTAAACACAGCACATCGCAGCAACTAATGATTTAAGACTTGGCTCACCCGAGGAGATAAGGCTCTTTGCCCTCCTTGGTGCAGCGGTTGGGCAAAGCGAGCTTACGGCTTCTGGCGCCTCGGATAGCCGTGGTGCCGGCGTAGATTTGCTGGCCAGACTATGACCCCACAACCACACACAGTATTCGAAAGTCATGCAGCGAGCGGAAGTAACACACAGATATACACATAGCACTTTCGTGAAGGACTGCGAGGCTGAGAGGCTGTCAGGTAGAGAGAAACTTCTTCCTCAAGCAACCGCGCATGGCGGAGAAGCTCAACGAAAAAGGCCAAGCACCAAAAGGATGAACGGAAAGATGAGAAAGGTAGACGGATTCAAAAGATGGTCGCGTCAGCCCGAGGCAGTGTAATATGGGCGACACAGTGCTTCTTGACATGTGCAAGCACAGCGGCCAAGAAGCTGGTTCAAAAAACTGAGAAATCGTACGTCCAGTCCCATCGTGGGGACTTCACTAGCGACTAAACTAGATAAAGGACATACTGCACATAGCTGAAGGCCTACTGCACAGAGATCCTAGCCAAAAGGCTTAGAGAGCTGGAGAGGAAAAGAAGAGGGTTGCTGGGGAAGTGGGAGGTCTTTTATATGGCCTCTGGTGGACCGTGCAGGCCGTAGTACGGAGAGCTGCCCGCATGAGTAAGCGCCAAACGCCCGCGTGATGCCCTTCTTGCTCAAGAGTGGATCACCGCAGGCTACAACCTAGCAATGATCAGCAGGCAGCAGCAGCGGCCGATCAGGTACAGTCGCCGCAGCAGCAGCCCAGGCCATTGGGCGCCACCAGCTCTTGACATACGGCCAAGAGGTTTACCTAGTTATGACTGGCGTCGGCCCACTGGGGCTGGTGTCGGCGGGCAGCAAACTGCGCTCACGGCCTGGGAGGAGACGCTATGGCATTTGTAGCGATGGGTCGGGCAGCGATGTACGGCGTAGCCGCAGAGCCGCGACCGGGCTGAAACGAACCCTTACGTGCCGCAGATCGGATTGTGGCAGTGCTTCTTTTTGTCATGATGGACGCTTCGAGGAGTATTGGACCTTTTGGTGTGGACGTGTACACAAAGTTGAAGATGCATTCGGATGCATTAAGAATACAGCTTGGTCTACATCAACATTTGGATACATAATATGACTCCCTGTATAAGAGGTACCCATTGCAGCGCTATCAATGACGAAGGGGCATCTGAACAGAAAACATTGACTGCTACGTGCTGCTACTTCGCTTGCGTTGAAGAAGCACTACTGCAGCGCTGGTCGGGAGCATCGCGCCATACTGAGGCAGTTTTGAGAATGTGTTCTTGTATTCAATACGAGCTATCTGTAGTTTTTTGCCGGAAAATTGCTTGCGAGACGGTTATCATAAGCCTCCGGTTCAGTTTCGTCGAGGTTAACAACGGTCGTGGTACCGCTCTAAGACTTTCCCCGCTGATGACTTACGAACGGCTTCGGACCATCGGTCGAGATTCTACGCGGCAAACACTCAATCACTAGTCTCGAGCACTATATTACGCGTTCTTTCGCGTGTCCCTGATCCTCCGTCCGCAACGTCACAACAACCTTCGAAGTGTTCGTCAAGCCCACAAGACCTTGCTCGCATTAGCTTCCCGACAACTTCTAACGGATTCATCTAGCTTGTCTTACGTCCCTGCCATGTCGAACTACTTCGTCCCCGACGGCGAGCCTGACTACCCGCCGCTGCTTAATCCTGAATGGACAGCTACCAACGAGGGACTGTCTGAGGACACAGCGAATGACGATGACGGCCTGGATTATCTCTTTGAAGACCCCGGCGAGGACACAGCGAATGACGAGCGCAGCCTGGATGAACTCTTCATTGAAGACCCCGGAGAGGACACAGGAAATGACGAAGACAGCCTGGATGAACTCTTCAATGAAGTCCCCGGGGAGGAGAGCAATGAGGAGCTCATCATCGAAGACCCCGGCGAGGGAAGCATGGAGGAGCTCATAACCAACCCCGGCGCGTCCGTCCGCAACAGGGCTGGCTCAGACCTCGCCATGGACATGTCTGGCGATGATTTCCAGCAGCCAGCCGCCTTCGAGCACCTCACGTACGCCGCGCACTGCGGAGGCGACGAGTCGGCGTTCTGTACTTGCCCTTCCGGCCTTGACAGCAAGCGCCCCTTCTTCAATCACCTGAAGGGTAAGTACCTCTCGTCTGGCTTAATACTATCCTTAGCTGACCCTTATGCCTGCAGGCTACTGGTTCGACCCGTGCGCGCCCATCCCTAAGTGCTCCGTCATTCCTTTCACGAGCACCAACGGCCGTGTGAAGAAGCGCAAGGCCCCGGACACGGAGCCTTCTAGCGCCAGCGGCGACGAGCAGGACGAGGAGCAGGACCAGCAGCAGCTGAGTCAGGACCTGCAGCAGCAGAGCCAGGACCTGCAGCAAGAAAGCCAAGACCAGGAGCAGCAGGACCAGGAGCAGCAGGACCAGGAGCAGCAGGACCAGGAACAGCAGGACGAGGAGCAGCAGGACCAGCACCAGCAGGATCAGCCCCAGCAGAAGTCCAAGTCCACCACCGACACTTCAGCCGGCCCTTTCGCCAGCACCTCCGAGGTCCCTGCCTGCAACCTCCACTTCCCGTACACCAGCGACGAGGTCTTCATCCTGGGCGCTCGCTTCATGACCGACGCCAACGGCACCACCATCGACCAGGCCTGGCGCCTGCGTTTCATCGTGCATGACGACAAGCAGAACGCACGGAAGATGAACATCCATGCCCCGCCTGCCGACTGGAACGACAGGAAGCAGATAACTGTGCTGAACAGGTGGAGGTGCTCCTTCAAGTGCCGGACCGGGATTAGTGTTCCGAGGAAGAAGCAGAAGGTGGCGAAGTCAGAGGCGGTGGTGATAGATACTTCGGAGTAGTTGGCTTCTTGCGAGGGGAGTTGAAGTATTCATACATATGCGAGTGTGAGGGGGGAAATGGGCCTTTTGCATCTAGATGAATTCTTCTACTCCGTACGCGCTTCTGTTGCAATACCCTCCGGACTGGCGTCATAGCGTGGCGGGGTACCCATGGCAGGTAATTTTGATTTGGGTTTCCTTCTTGCTTTTCTAGTAGATAGTATATATATCCTGGAGGTTTGCGGCTTCTGCTTCATCATCATAGACATCAGACCGCCAGACCAAGCAGACCAGACCTCCTACCAATCCAATTTCTTCATTGATTAATGACCAGATATTTCTAGCTTGGCGCCGCCTCATGTTGCCTGTTCTGCCTGCCTGCGACCTCCAGAGGTGCGACCTTCGCCTCTGTAGTCTTTGGATAGATATACACCTTTTCCACTTCTTCAGGAGTTCGACATGAACACCATTGCATAATACGTGGCGATCCTTCACAAAGCGCACACGCGGGACATGATAGAGTAGTAATCTTGAAAGCTGTAACTATTGCAGACCAAATCAAGAGAGCAATGCTATGGTTGTCTGCGTGCATATGCAGACCAAATACTAGTAGAAGGCGCTGGTGCGGCCGCGGGCTTAGACGGTCGAAGTGATGGCGCAGCGCAGCTCTCGTGTGGAAGCCCGGCCGGACGTGTAGGGGATTGGCCTTATACCACTACGCCACGCCACCGTAGTCCTCTATACGGCAAAAAAGGGCTGGTATGAAACTTAATTCAGGGTTTCATAGGCATCGCTGATATATATATACTATGTCAGGACCTTGGGTACGTGACAGAAGTGATGGCACAGCGCAGCTCTCGTGGGAAAGCCCCGGCCGGACGTATGGCGCGACACACGTTCACTACGGTTCCGGATGTCAGGCGCACACGGGAACATCCATCAGATTCCTCAGAGTGAGTAGTCCAAGAGAAATGGCGGCTTAGTGCATTGTTCACAATAGTCATGCAAGACGCGCCGTCGGCGGAGGAGAACTGCGCGCGGTGTTAACGCTGTAGCAGAGCGGCCGGCCGCGGCGGACGTCCCAGAGCTACTATCACCTTTCATCGCATAGAAGGCTCCGGCAGCACTAGAAGGGGCTAGCGGCGCGTCATGTGCGAAGTGAACTGAAGCGCACAGCCGAACCAGCGGAGGCATAAAAACTTCCACTCGCGCTTCAGACTCCTCTCTCTTCTACACCCAACAACCTTCCACGCGCACAGCTCGTTCGCAATCTCACTGTCCGCGCCCGCTTTCTTCGTCGTTTCAACGCCTGCTCCACTCTCACAAGATTCACCCCGACCCGCTCTCGCGTTTGTACTAGAAGCTTGTGCAATCGTCCAGTCATGGCGCCGAAAGGCAAGCGCTCCGCGATGACCACGAAGCTCACCTCCAAGCGCAGCAGTCGCGGCAGCAGTAAGAGTGCCAAAGGCACTCCCCGCCGCTCTCTTGCCAGCAACACGGCCTCTCCCCCTGTCAGCCACAAAGATGTTGCGGATACCACCATGGACCCCCTTCCTCAGCACGCTGACGACGAGCTCTCGGATTTGAGCGCCCTCTCCTCCTTGCCATCCTCGTTCGGTACTGACAGCGTCTCTACCAAGCTTGAGGATGGCGAGGGTTCGGTCAACGGGTCCGGCACGTCTCAGGTCAAGATTGAGATTCGCTCCACGCCGCCTCCCGACTTCATGACCTCCACCGGCAGTCTCCCTAACGCCGAGAATGACAGCTCTAGCCTCAGCGATAGCACCCTTGAGGATTCTGATGATGATGACAATGACGAGTCCACTCACCCGAAGCGCAACGGCGTCGTCTGGGATGCCAAGCTGGACTGCGAGGCCCGCCCCATCTCCAACCAGGACTATCCCACCATCAACCCCGGCTCTCTCGGTCCGCAGACCAAGTGCATCTGCGGCCAGCTGAACGGTGGCAAGCGTGTCCGCGCCCGCCATCCCAAGAAGCACGAATACAAGGGCCCCGAGTTCACCTTCGACAGCAAGAACGGTAAGCCCTTCCTCCCTTCCTCCCTCCTCCATCTTACATTCGCTGATCCTTCCAACCCAGGCCGCTACTACTCGGACCACTACCCCGCTCTCTTCACTCCCTTCCACAGCATCAAAGTCACCGACGCCAAAACCATCTACGCCCCCATCACCTACACCCTCACCGACTGGCTCTCCGGCAAGAAGATCCCGCCCCTCTCCTCCGAACGCACCGTCCCCAAATGCGCCCACTTCCCCACCACGGGCCTGACGCACTACTTCCCCCCCTTCGTCAAAGGCCGCACGGCGAAGCGCGCCTGGACGCACGCCCGCCCCCTCACGCGCATCGAAGACCAAGCCCGCAACCTCTGCCTCATCGAGGACGAAGTCACAAAGGACGGCGTCGCCCGCCGCCGCATGAACATCCACGCCCCGCCCGCCGACTGGGCCGACAGCCACCTCATCTCCATCCTCAACCGCTGGCGCGCCCAGTTTCGCCAGCGCAAGCTCGGCGTTACGTCGCGTGGGCGTCGTGAGCGCTGGTCCCAGGAGCATCTGGCGTATCTGGTTGAGCGCATTGCGAGGAAGCCTGGGGTTTATCGCCCGGAGCTGGCGGAGGATATCTCGAAGAGGTTTGGGATCTTGAGGACTGATCATGCTATTTCTTGTGCGATTGATAACCACAAGATTAAGGAGAAGGCGGATAGGCTGCGTGAGCAGTGGCAGGAGGAGGGGCTGGACGACATGTTCGGCGATAGCGATGAGGAGGATGAGTTGGGCATGGATGATATCGAGGAGGAGCAGGTTGAGGATGTTGAGGAGGAGGATGAGAGCTCGTCTCTGCTGGGCAGCGACGACCTGAAGCTTCCCGGGCTTGGTCTGCAGACGTTTGAGAGCGAGCTTTCTGAGGGCTCGGCTAAGAAGAGGAAGCGTGGTGAGCCTGCTGTGGAGTCGGCGAAGAAGAGGAAGCGCGACGAACTTGAGGAAGAGCCGATGGAGGCCGTCTTCGACAAGAAGGCTGAGCGCAAGCGCCTTCGTGAGATGGCCTGGGAGTTCTGAGCTCCTGGTCTGCTCCGGCTGCTTGTCAGCCATGGCCGGTTGTTTGGGGTTGGCAACCTTTTTTGATGCTTGCTTCAGTCTTCTTTTCTTAATTTGTTTGGTTGCAGGTTGATCTGCTTCTGCTCGAGGAACCCCTCTCCCCTCTTCACTACTGCTTTGGCTTGTTAAACATTTCCTGCTTTCTCCCCTGCCACCCCCACCTGCTTTTCACTTCACCAACTTTGCTTTTGGCTTTCTAGCGCGGTGTTGGAGGAGGACTTAATACTTGGGCTTACAGTGATTCAGACATTTGGTGGTCTAGAGAGTGGTATATGGTGGATGCGACTACATGTAGTTGCAAGCGGTCCGATCGATCGGGCACCAGATTAGCTTCGGAGCTGCATCTTGAGGCTTCAGCAACACAAGATATTAGTCCCCTACGAGTCTTCATGTGAAGAACGCAGCAATAAAATTCTATAGTCCTGCTAGCCCCCTCACGCGCCATATCGCGATAGAGTTGACTTGGTGGTGAAGCAGAGTGCTGCTTCCCGCGCCATCGCCCGCCTTGTTCGCAACTACCCATGCATCTTGCACTTTTCCATCAGACCTCCACTGCATGACACCCGTTGCCGGAAGGATTGCTCCCCTTTTTCCAACAAATCAGCACGGAGCGCACCTCCAGCCCCCGGGCGGCCCCGCACCGAGCCATAGTTTCAGTCCGCCGGCACCATGACGACGCCTTACCGCGCCCAGCAAGGACGACGCGCGCCCCCGACCAATCCTTCCAGAACACGTCCGTACGACGCCCAGCTGCGCAGACAATACCATGTCTGACTGCGCCACCGTTCCTCTGTCTCATCTCCAAGAGAAGAGACATATGGAAGCAGTGCCCGCCCCGCCATCCGCCTACGTACGCGACACCACCCGCCGCCCGCTCGCTCCTACCCACCAGCCCAATCCGGAACGACGGGCGGCCCAACCAACCAAAACACGCCCCGCGAGACCCTGACCCAGCCCAACAACACTCTCAGCCAGCCAGCACCCTATACCCATAAAAGCAGCGCGACGCCCCCACCGCCAATACTCCGCAGTCGACGACCAGCGCAGCCAACAACTCCCACAACAACCGTGACGACGACAACAACAACAACACCAACCCCACCAACAACAGAGCAAACCAAACAATCGGCAATGACAAAAGACACATCCCACCACACCTACGAGGGCTACGGCTCCCTCCGCTCCAGCCCCAACAACGGCGCCCTGCGTTTCGGTCGCCCGCCCAACGCGCGTTCCTCGTCGGCGAAGCTGGCGGAGATGGATAAGAAGGCTGCTGAGGAGAAGGGGAGGGGAAGGGGGAGGAGCGGCGGGAAGAGCGATGGCGGGAGGAAGGACAGTGGCGGGGAGGGGCAGGAGGAGGAGTGTGAGGATGTGTTTGGCGGGAAGGGGAGCGGCGGCGGGTGGGAGAGGAGGGAGGCGGAGAGGTGCTTTTTGTTTCAGAGGCTTGTGGATGAGTTGATGGGGGAGGAGAAGGAGAGGGTGAGGAGGGAAGGGGGGATGGAGGGGGGGAGGAGGGAGGTGAGGGGGGAGCAGGGGTCTTGGTAGTGTGGGTGGAGTCTTTGGGGTTCGGTATCTCTTTGTGCCTGGGTTTCTCGATTCTTTTTTTGTCTCGCTTTTGTCCTGGATTTACTGGCGCAGGTTGGAATGGCGTGAGAGAGGGGTAACGGGTCTGTTTCCATTGCGGATTCAGTGTCATTGCACACGGAAAGAGATGGGATGTGCCGTCTCTCCATGGCGGCGTACGGGATACCCTCGGAGATTTGTGAAGGGGGCTGGAGTTCAGGAATGTCGGAGTAAGCCACGGGGTGGACAATGACATTGTATTCATCTAGGCCGTCTTCTTTCATGCTAACATCAATTCCAAGATTATGCCGTTCTATCTTTCAGTATCATCCGCACATCCTTGTTTAGGTACCATTCCAGGAATCTTTCTACTGGATTTTATGCGCTCAATCATTGCACCTAATTGCATATTAACCCTCGCTACTACATAAACTTCAAATATTAACGAACCGGCATTCAATCCAATATGTCAAGCAAGAATTCCCCGGAAGACAAAGACAACACCAACTCCCCCACCATCCCACCCCACACTCAGCAGCAGTGCTACCGCCACCGCCGCCGCCGCAACAACCACTCCTCCCATCCCCCTCTTCGCCCTGATCCAAACCTCGACCGCGCGTCTCTCGATATGGCGGCGCGGGGACGGTGCCGCCGGAGGTGGTGGCGTTTTATGCGCAGCAGGGGATGGGGGGCGCGAGGGTGCTGCCGCTGAGGGAGATGAAGGTATGGGTTCAGAGGGGAGGGCGCGGGTGGGAACGTGTTGTTGGAGCGGGCGGCGGGCAGAGGAGGTTTGCGAGGAGGAGAGGACTGTGACCGGTCTGGGGGCATTTTTATTGGATTGGTGGGAATGCGTCTTAGAGACGGTTTGGTTGGACAAGCAAAACTACGTATGGGGTTTGCTGGCAGCTGTGGTTTATTGTCTGGTGATCAGAGCAAATATAATCTTGAATGACATGGAGTATCTGCCAGTGAGCTAATGGCCGTGATCTTCTAGATATAAATAGGAATGTGGAATCGGTTGTTGTCTCCAATATCAAAATCTTTATTGATTGTTCTTGAGTCCATACCTACCAGTGACGGCTATTAATATGAGAATTGGACAAAGGGTTATATAGTAACACTTCCTCTACGAAAGTTGGACCTCAAAGCCTTTCTAAAAGCCCTATCGAGAACCGCTACGCCAGTCCTTCTGAGTTGTGATCTACCAGTCTGCCTGAGGAGGATATGGACGGCACACAACCAAGACGCGGGACACTTGCATTAGACCAGTGCTTCATGGCTACCAGCAGCATGAGGCCTGTGAAAGCAGCTCCATCTGGTGATACGCTCGCTCTCATAACCTAGTACGACAAAGTGGTTATGTTATTAGCACGCGTTACCGGCGCGCGAACGGGCGGCGCGGCGGCCGCATACACAGTCACCGAATTGGGGGATAAACACTCTGAGCTACTTAGCACGCGAGAAGACTGCAGGCCCTATATAACTCACCTTCGATGCATGCTTCTTCCCCTTCTCTCTCTCCTCCAACCAACCCCTTTGCCTCCAGCTTTCGGCTTTCTTTCCAGCGCACACCACACTCAAAGCTTCCACACCCTTGGTGGTGACCACCCGCACCCTTATACCAGCTTGTTCCCCCCCGATACAGTCCCGAATTTGTCTATCAACATGGTTTCCACTCGCAAGATTACACGCGGCGTCGGCGAGCCTCTGCAGCAGCTTGGCAGCAACAACCGGCCCACAGGTAAGCTCACGCCTACACAGTCGTAATGCACACAACTGACGCGCTTCATACCTAGACACGCCCACACGCTCCATCGGCAGCAAAGTTAAGTCGGCAGTGAAGCGCCGCCTGTCGCCGATTTCCCAGTCCCTCGAAGTCCTCTCGGCCAACATCCAGAGGCGCGGCCGCGCTCCTTACGAGCAAGGCGGCAACCCAGGCGTCTTCGACGCGCTCAACCCACCCCAGCGCGGCACTACACCCGACCGCGAACTGGATGAGGACCTGGTCGCCATGAGGAGCGGCCTGGCTCACGCTCCCGGCTTCTTGCCTGCGAAGGAGGTCGTCGACCGCGACCCCACGCTTCCTCGCATGTTCATTAGCAACAGCGGGACCGTGTACACCCGCAACTACGGCGACATGGACTTTCCGGTCAGTCACCTCCGCCATCGCACGGCTGAGCTTTCGACCGAGCTTCCGACGCCCATTAAGCAGGACCCGGTCCAAGTGGAGCAGGACATCGCGAAGCAGGCTGTCGTTATGCTGCCTTGGCAGAAGCAGGACCGCAACACCATGTCCGCTCTCATTGAACAGATGAAGAGCAGAGCCCAACGTGACGCCGCTGCCGAGCGGCAGATCGCGCGACAAGTTGAGCTTGAACACGGCGCGACCATAACCCCGATTGTCAAGCATGAGCTGGACTTCGCCCTTGCCCAAGCCGCTCACGAGAAGACCAAGACTCGCTTTGAAGAGTTCAAAGAAGCCCAATCTCAGGGCGCAGTCAAGACTGCGGCGCGCCAGGCCAAGGCGAAGAGAGCCACATTCGAGACCATTAGCAATCAGGTCCCGCAACATGCCCAGAGCAAGGAGCCCGCCAGACCAAGGACCCGTGCAGCTCTCGCCGCTCAAGTGCAACTGCAGAACTCTCCCGCGGCTGAAACCAATATCAGCCCAGGCACAGACAGCACGCTCAGCTCATTGTCCCCGTCGCCCTCCGCCTCCGCCCGCTCAGACAGCGGTGCGATCTCTTCTCACCAGAATGATACAGATGAACAGAGCGCGGAGGCTTCCCCGCCCACGCACCAACCAAAGGCGCAAAGGATCAAGCTCATAATGAAGACGGCGAATGCGGCGGAGGCCACTTCCACCACCACCAACACCACCACTACCGCTCCCAAAGACACTTCCAAAACGCCTTCTCCCATCACGAAGCCTAGCAAGGTGGTTAGGCTTAAGCTGACCCTGAAGATGCCGGCAGGAGAGCAGAACAGCCCCTCGACTTCCGGTCCGACCACGACGACCACACAACAGCCTGCCAAGCGCAAGGCGCAAGAAGAAGACAGGCAGGAGGGTCCTTCCTCCAAAAAGACTCGTCGCACAGAGAGCCAGCCGCAGACCAGCGAGCCGACTATCAGGCGGGAGCTTCGCAACTCGCAAAAGCGAAAGGCGGAAGACGACATCGAGTCGGATGACAGCTCCACTGGCAGGCGCGCCAACAAGCGCCAACGTACCACTGCGTCCTCTCCAGAACAGGCTGTGACCACCATGGACAATGCGCTATTGAGCGACGACCTGAGCAGCAATGGCGAGGAGACCATTTCTCTCAGCGCCGTCGCCACCGATAACCTCGCCTTCCCAGAGCAGAGTGCGAACGAGGGCAATCAACAAACCCCTTCGCACACCTCCCCACACACCACTAATAACAGCACAGAGCCTGCCGACGAATCTGATAGCAGCGAGAGTAGCTCACCGGCATCCACCTCCTCGAATTCCACGAGCGACGCCTCCACCAGCAGCCCCAGCCCCATCACACCCAACCCCACCAAGCACAACATCCGCGACAAGAACTCCTCCGCGCCCGTCACCGGCGACAACGGCTTCGTCCTCATCGGCAAGCAGCCCGTCTTCGAAGTCGGCAAAGACCAGTCCGAGATGCTGACCCTCCGCTGGCGCGACAACACCCAATCCGGCATCCAGACCTGGAAATACAACACGCGGACCGATGCTGCGTTCGACTGGAACGATATCGAGACCATCCGTCGGCTCAACCGCTGGGTCAACCAGTTCCTGAAGAGGCACGGCTGCCTGGGTCTTCGGGAAGGCGTCGCGGATAAGGTCTGGTGTGATGAGGATCGGGCTTTTTTGAGGGGCTTGGCGGAGCAGGCGGCGGCGGTGGTGGCGGCGGGGGGGAGGAGGCCGAAGAGGAAGGTGTTGTATGATCGCTTCAATAAGGAATGGGCGGGGCGGCCGCAGATGATAAGGAATGCGGATGGGGGGATGGAACTGTCGGTGCGCCCGATGAGGACGAAGAATGGCCTGGAGACGGAGATTGCGCGCCGCGATCTGTTTGCTGCGATCCGCAGTCGCCAGAAGCGGACGAGGAAGGGAGCGGAAGAGAGCTAGACGAACATCGGCAGGGGCGGCAGCGCGAGTAGTAGTGTGGGAAACCGGGTTCAGTCGGGGAGTGTTGCAAAGGTTGGAACAAAGAGTTGGAAGTGAACCTATTCGCAAGCAAAGTAGAAAGCTTGGGGATAATTATTACTGAGAACAATTCAAAAGACACTTGTTAAGACATTCAGGAAGTAGCCCCCAGGTAGCGTAG
Organism: Neofusicoccum sp. Z2; assembly: GCA_037356115.1. Classification (NCBI taxonomy): domain Eukaryota; kingdom Fungi; phylum Ascomycota; class Dothideomycetes; order Botryosphaeriales; family Botryosphaeriaceae; genus Neofusicoccum; species Neofusicoccum sp. Z2. Next base: position 487,785 of record JBAWJY010000007.1, read on the forward strand.
CCAACACACCAGAAGAAGACACAGAGATGAGTAAAATTGTATAATTGGATGAGCGGGCTGGAAGTGTACTATATGAATCTCAGACAGAACTGGAGGGAGAAATCTGGAGGAGGGAAACAGATGTTGTTTGAAAACAAAACTTCCTTTGTAACGCGTCATAGGCCGAAGACAAGACCTCTCAATTATGCAGTGTATGCCCCTGTATTTCAGGGCCAAGCATGACAGATACATCTACATACCCACAAGCTCTCATTTTACCTCATTATCAATGTCGAGATAATTGCATACTCTGAACCAACAGTCTACAGCATAAATTGGAGCGACTTTGGATCTTCCATATCATGAATGTGCGTGTCCGATAGGAGCATGGCAAAGTCAAACACTTCGCAGGATCACGATGAAGGACCATCACTAAGATACAACAGCTAATTTGGCATTTGAGTTACTGCATTGCTTGTAACATTAGGGCCGGCATTCTTTGCCCGAATATTCGAGATTATTCTCTACGATGCGCCACTGAGGACACGCTGAAGACTTTAGAAGGTGCAGATATTGTCGAGATTGCAGACGCATATTCCGGTGGTGCCAAGGAGAAGTCACGAGAAAGCCTTTAGTAGTCCATAGAGTCTTTCATAATCCGTGCGGATGAGCTAAGCCTGCGAGCGGCGCTCAGATGTGCTGCCGCCGCAACACATGACGGGACGTGCGGTCGCAGCGGAGAGTCACGGCAGAGAAGCATTCACCAGGTGCGTAAAACGCAAACAATAGCTCATTTGTTCTTTCGCTCCCGTAACTCTGACCATCTCCTTGCAACCTTCGGCTTTTCCAGCCTCACTGCCACGACTCGCACTCAAAACGCGCTGCTCATCGCTACGTCCCACCGCTTGAGTAGGAGGTCATCGCACCGCAACCATGTCCACCCCGAGGGGAAACAAAGCGGCTGTCCGCTATCTTGGCCCACCCAGGGCCGCTCGTCGTTATGGTAAGGCCTTGTGTCCATTGCAGATCCCAAAGAACGTCCCCGCTAACGCAGCACCTCCACAGAAACCGCTGCGGCCAAGGACGGTCGCATTGCGCAGTCGCTGGACGTCCTGTTGGCCAATGTCAAGGCTGACACGACCTATGAGGACGGCGGCAACCCTGGAGTCTTTGACGCGCTTCAGCCCGTCAGCGACAAGGAGTGGGAGCATGACTGGGCTCTCATGACGGGTAAAGCTCCGCCTCACGGCGACGGCGACTCCAGCGGCCCCGGCGTCTACAACTTGTCCTTCGAAGTCTACGACGACGAGCCTACCCAGGAGCCTACCAAGGAGCCTACCAAGGAGCCTACCCAGCGCAGCCCCACCGTCCGCACCGAGGACGATGACGACACGGAGCTCGACAACTCCAGCCTCAACGAGCCCAGCTCCCCCACGTCTACCGCCTCCTCGTCTTCCACCCCCGACAACTCCTCGGACTCCGACTACGAGCCGGAAATCCGCCGCAAAGACGCGTCCAACATCGTCGGCGCCAACGGCTTCCGCCTCCTCCACAAGCAGCACACCTTCATCCGCGGCCCAGACCAAACCAAGCACCTCACCATGAGCTACGTCGACAACATCCTCCCGGGCACCCCGCAGACCCACAGGTACATGGGCCGCACCGCCGATAAAAAGATCGACTGGAACGACGCCGAGGACATCAAGCGCCTCAACCGCTGGACCAACCAGGTCCTCAAGCGCCACGGCTGCAAGCCGCTACGCCACGACGTCATCCGCTTCACGGAGCCGGAGCGCGAGTGGCTGCGCGAGGCCGGGCGGAAGATGGCGGCGTCCGGGATTGTGCTGTCGAAGGGGGAGTTGGTGAGGAGGTTCAATGCTGAGTGGGCTGGTACGGTTGTGGAGGCGGGTCTGCAGAAGGGGCGCGTGCGCCCGGAGAGGACGAAGCATTCGCTTGCGTCGGAGATTGCGCGTCACCGGCTGTTTCCGAAGGCTATCAAGGGAAAGAAGGCGGCGACTTGGATGGAGGGAAGGGACGAGTGGGAGGCGGCTCGTGCTGGAGCTGTGGGAGGTGGAGATGGCGGTCTTGACGCGGAGGAGTGAGTGCTGACCGTCAGGATGGCACTGAAATACGTTGTCCGAGCCACTTCTGTAAAAGATGCTAAGTGTGCAGGATGACCAAGAAAAAGCGTAGTCATTTGGGGATTGGTTGCGGTAGAAGTCAAGCCATTTGGTGGGAGCTTGAATGAAGGCCAACTCTCAATAATGGTCATTCAAAAGGATGTAGTATTAGAAACACTTCTCACATTGGCCTTCAAGCTGGTATATCTCGTGATGTAGTGTTGCGAAGCAGTCTTGAATATATGGGACATGTGGAAGTATACTTGATCCTGCAGCGCATGAGCTGCGACAGACTATCTGCTTGCCCAAACTGGCCTGAGCTTGAGGCCAAAAAAGTCGAAGACGATTTGACGGCTCCTAGAAAATAGGGAAAAGGAAGAATCAGTGCGATTAAGGACCGGCTACTCTTCAGTCACCTTGTGCATACAATTCACATGACACAAGCCAAGGTGGATCAAATGACAGGACATACAGGACGCTATGCACGTGGTCGGGCGTCTTCGCCGACGCATCTTAATTCACCCGTTCAGCGCAAACATATATTGGCAAATTTTTTCTCCCAACGCCGTACAAACCTCAACCTCTTCGACTCACCCGGCTCTGCGCGGCAAACCTTTAGCGTCCTGTGCGAGATCTCCACGCGGTGTTTGCTCAGGCACCCCACGGGATACCAGCTCACCCCGTCTTTGCGACAGACACTTCCCCTGCATTGTACGAAAACACTTCACAGCTTTTGGCAAACCTGTATGTCGATATGTTCCAACACCTACCACACACAGCCACTAACGTCGAACAGCATTCTCCACTTGTGCCAACGTGAGAAACACCATGGCCCCTCCGAAGTTCCCACCCAACATCCGACTTCCCCAAGACCAGCTGCTTAACGAAGCGCTGAGCCAGGACCCGAAGGAGCATACTCTCTTCGACGAGGTCCAACACGAGACATTCAATCGCCTATCCGAAGCGTCCGCTGCCCAGCTTCCCCAGATGGATGGCCCATCCTCTCCCACCGGTCCTCCGGCCAAGAAGCAGAAGAAGTCGTACGCGGCCTCTTCCAGCAAGGCGGCCAGCCGGAGCTCGTCCAGGGACCCAATAGACTCGGACCTGTCTCTTCTCTCTTCGCCTGCTTCCTCTGACGACGAGGGCGGCGACAATGCGCGTGTGGACGAGGATACCCAGAGCTGGGCCCACCTCAAGCCCACCGGCCTCGGTCCCCTCCACTTCCCCGGCCACGCCAACTACCGCAACAAAGACAAAGCCGTCGTCGGTAAGCAAGCCACCCCCTCACTAATAAATCCTCCTTGAGCTAACCCTTCTCCCCCCTCCCCCAGGCGAGCACGGCTTCATGCTCCTCCACCGCCGCCCTCCCTTCACCGAAACCGGCCGCCTCACCACCACGCGCGACGGCCAGCAGCTCGACCAGCGCGCCATGACGACCCTCCACTACATCGACAACTCCGAGATCCACATCCAGACCGAGACGTACGCCAAGGCCGACCAGATCGACTTCGGCGACAAGAACGACGTCCGCAAGCTGCACTACTGGCTCAGCAAGTTCCTGCGCGAGCACGGCGTCAAGAAGATGCGTGGAGATGCTGTTGCGTATCTGGAAGAGGAGCGCGAGTGGATTCGCCAGCTGTATCGCGAGGAGCCGGGAGTTTCGTTGAAGGGGATGGCGGCGAGGTTTAATCAGTATTGGGCGGGGAGGATGGTGCGTGGTCATGCGAGACCGAGGCGGACGTATGGGGCTCTGGTCAATGAGCTTTACCGGTCGTCTCTGAAGCCCACTGGCGAGGCTGCTAGTGCTGGTGAGAATGTGGGGAGTGCTGATGCTGGTGCTGATGCTGGTGCCGAAGCTGATGCCAACGCTTGATAGTTTCACATTTGGGTATTGACTGACTTTTGGGAGAGAGGCCACAAAACATGTTCTCTCATCCCTATTGGGCGTGTTGTTGGAGAGGCTTGGCCATTGAATGGGATTTTTCATTTCTGCTTTTGGGGTTCCTCCACTTTCAAGTATTGCACAGCAGGAACGTGGGAAAGTAGATAGTCAAAGACACTCATAATAGAATTCTGCTAGTCAAACTTCTTTGCAATTCTTCTATTATCGCATCAATCGGACTAAGACAAGATGCCGCCATCGACAGCATGCAAGCCACCGGTAGAATACGAGTTTTGGTCGCTCAGCAGGAATGCAATCAGCTCGGCCACCTCTTCCGGTTCACCAGCGCGACCGAGGGGCGCGATAGTCTTCCAGGTGTCCTGGCCGTCCTTCGCACCAGGGCCAGACAGCGTCATTGGTGTCAAGATGACACCGCTACCAGACCGTAAGCATCTACACCGTTGTGTTCGCGCGAGGACTGCGGGCTCGAGTCGGAGGAAAAAAGACAGTCGAAACGGCAAAACTTACGGCGCAATCGCATTAATCCTGATGCCAAACTCGCCCACCTCCCTCGCCACACTCTTCGTCAACCCCAACACGCCATGCTTCGCCGCCGCATACGCGCTCGCCCTCGGACTCCCCCTCAGCCCCAAAATACTCGACGCATTCACAATGGCCCCCCTCGTAGCACTCCTCTTCATCTCCCGCACCTCCTCACTCACGCACACCATCGCGCCCGTCAAATTAACCCCAATAACGCGCTCCCACTCCTCATCCGGCGTCTCCTCGACACACAGCACGTTCAGCCCCGGATTGATGACGCCAGCCAGGTTCGCGGCGCCATGCAGGCCGCCCAGCTCCCGCACGGTGGCAGCGATCCAGGCGGCGACGGCGGCGCGGTCCTGGACGTCGAGGACGGTGACAAGGATGCGGACGGAGGGGGTGAGGGCCTTGATGGCGGCGGCGGCGGCGACGAGGTTGGGCGCGTTGATGTCGGCGAGGGAGAGGGCGGCGCCGCGGGAGGCGAGGAGCTTGGCTGTTGCGAGGCCGATGCCTGAGGCGCCGCCGGTGATGGCGACGACTTTGTTGGTGTAGGAGGAGGAGGAGGACATGGCTGGTGCTGAGAGAGAGATGCAGACCAATGTTGTCTCCGTCAGTCGTATGCCTGCGCTGCGCGTCGGGCAGTTACCAGCGCTTTATGCAGTGCCATGCGGGCCCGCGGGAGGGACGCGGCCAACCATGATGCATCCGGCCTCCCGGCCTCGTGCCTTTTCCTGACGCCGATCTTCTTGCTAAGGCGCGGCGAGTCATTTTGGTGTTGCGCCGCACCCACACCGCTCACGTCGCGCTTCTGCGAAACAGGCACGTTTGCCGCGGCAGCAGACATGAGTGCGGTTTGGCTTGCGGCGGAGTTAAGATGCTCCACCGCTCACCGGTAGATCTAGATCTGGTCTCGTGCGAAGCGTTCCACTTAGTGTTTGTGGCGGCTGCGGCGACATCCGCGCTTGAGCGAAGCTTTGGGCGCGACGGATCGATCGGGCGGCAGCGGGCCGTGCCTGGAGGCCTCTGCTCTGGATTGATCGTCTTCACGCAGTGTATCGCGTTCAAAGGCATAAAAAGAATCGGTAAGATCTGAAAAAGACCTCATGAACGCCCTTACAGTCATTGGTCCGCCGCGGGCGCGATGAAAGCAGAGCGCACAAAGCTACCCGATGCTCCGAAAATGATCCAGAGTTCCTGGGTGGCCGATGGCGTTGCACGTTCCTGGGCTCCGCTGGCAACTATCACTTCTTTCTTTTCGGCATCCTACAATGAAGCCGCTGACTGTGTGCACTTGGATTTGTTACATCAGGAAGTTTCGTGTGGAGTAATCCGGCTGTGTGCGAGACTAGAATAGCGGGATACGTACGCTCCGCCGGGATGCCGCAGGATGGCGTTGGGTGGGATGCCGGTGGAGAGATGCCGGCAGCGAGATCATAGCACTAATTAGTCGCAACACAGAATAAACCAACCATCTTCATATTCCGACCTTACACCTCCCTCCCATCCATCATAACCAGCACCTCCGCACCCCGCTCATCCTCCGCCGACACGATCGCCGCCCCAACCTTCACCAGCGCGGCCCTGACATGGAACCCATCGCAGCTCCATAACGTACACAGTGCCGCCCGCGATGGAGATGGCGTTGGGCAGGCCAGGCCATCCGTGGTCCCGAAGGAGGCGTGGTGCAGGAGGATTCATCCCGGTGCACTCGCCGCCCGGCAGGTGCTGACACGGCGTAATCCGCTTTCCACCCGCGTCGAGCGTGACCGTTTCTCTCAGGCGCGGAGACTGCGTATGCCTGGGCGGGGGGCCAGGTTCGCGGCGTCGGATGGGGTGAGGGAGACTTTGCGGCCGTTGAGGAGGAGGCGGCTGAGGTTGTCGGGGTGATCTTTGACCTGTCGTGGCTCGTATGCAAGCTGACCGCGTCATTGATTTAAATTGAGTAGGATTAGAAATCATATCTTTCGTGGCAAGGTCATCACCGCTAATGTGGCGCAGGTGAGACCTAGCACCGCCATATTACCTTTTGTAGCAGGTTTTCAGGCCAAGTAGCGCAGTCAGGAGGCGCGGCCCTGTTATAATAGCGTAGTCAGCAGATCTTGTTACGGCCGAAGCGCGGGCTTATTATCCACCTCGCTAACAATAGAGTCGTTCCGGTGCGATAATTGGACCGAAACACATCAACTTCGCACGTTACGGAGGTGACAGAATTCATTTTAAAAGACAGGCACGGGGAACGTGAATCACCATTGTCAATCTTTGAGAGAAACTCATCCGCTTCGTTTGCTCCACCGATCATGGCATTTCAAGGCTTCCGCGTCATCATCGTGGGCGGGAGTGTCGCTGGCTTGGCTCTGGCACTCATGCTCGAGAGAAACGGCATCGACTTCGTTCTACTCGAGGCCTATCCCACAATCGCGCCACAAGTGGGCGCCAGCATCTGTGTGCAGGCCAATGGTCTGCGTATCCTGGACCAACTGGGATGCTACGAGGACATTGTTAAGGCAGCGCAGTATCCTGTAGACACCTACTACCTGCGGGACGCTAATGGTAAACCACTTGTCCATTTATGGGACGTTGAGTCTCAGGCAAGGCAACGGTACTTCCCAAATGAGAATTTTGTGTATAACAAGTTACTCATGTGCTGACGCGAGAACACTCATCTACAGGCATGGATACCCAATGGTCTTCTTTCAGCGACGAATGCTCATTGAAATCCTCTACGAACATGTCCAAGACAAATCCAAGATCCTCACTTCACAGCGTGTGACATCCATTGATGAAACCGATCAAGGAGTGAGCGTGAGGACAACGGGCGGATCCTTATTCAAAGGCGACATAGTGGTTGGCGCTGATGGCGTTCACAGCGCCGTCAGAGGAGAGATTTTCCATGCCTTCTCTGAAAGTGAGCTGGTGGGCAAGCATATACTCGATAATGGTGAGTCCGCCCGTACAGCGCACAACGGCGCAAACTAAAACGGCTGACACATGTGTCTTTCAAGATATCCAAGCGACATATGGCTGCGTTTTTGGAATCTCCACGGGAATGACCGAAATACCCAAGGGGCTTCTTCAGATCAGTGCCGGTCATTTCTCTTCCATCCTCGTCGCGTCTGGACCGGGGGACGATACCTACTGGGCCCTCTTTTACGGCCTCGATAAGACTTACCACGACGTCGATAGCCCTCGATTGGGAAAAAAGGACGAGGAAGACGTTGTTGCAAAGCACTTGAATGACGCCATTACGGAGAAGCTCACATTTTCGGATCTGTATGCGAGGAAGACCGTTTCTGTGTGCACACCACTGCACGAATATGTGATGCGCAGTTGGCACAGCCAAAGGTCAATCATCATTGGTGATGCGGTCCACAAGGTAGATATGACACCTCTCAGTCCCATCGAATACTGACCACGTTAATAGTTCAATCCTATCAGTGGGCAAGGCGGGAACGCTGCCATTGAAACTGCCGCAGCACTGACGAATGAGCTTATGAAGACGCTCAACTCCCATGGTCCAGACGTGTGTCTTTCCGGAAGGGATCTCTATTCCGTATTCCAAGCAGTGCAGCAATTGCGATCACCCCGCGCCTCACAGATGGTCAACGGGTCTGCAAGTGTTCAAAGGCTCGCGGCAAAGGAAACGCTGTTACACCGAGCAATCCTCCGCCATGTGGCCCCGCGCCTGAGCCATGGATTGGGGCTTCGCTTACTTTTCCGGAATTATGCTGGCGCGGTGTCTTTGGACATGTTGAAGGTGCCGTCAAGACCACGCGGCGTCCCCTACAACGACGAGATCGTGCGCAAGGCCCCCGCCCCAAGGGTATCGCTGATTGCTTTATGCTCTGCGGCATTTTTCGGTTTGTCCTACTTTGTTGTTTACTTGCTCCACAAGGTGGGTGCAACCAACGGGACATGGGGGCTGGTCAGAGAGGCCGTTGGAACTGGGTTCGTTTCGGAGGTTGGCGCCCGTCTGCAACCCATTCCTTTACTGGCCAATCGAGCGGCTGTTTAGGACTCTGATCGCAATCTTCTTGGGCGTTGTCTCCGGCTCTGCGGATGATTTCTGGCGAATATCTCTCTTCCTTGCTACCACAATAATAATATTCATTTCCATGCTCCATGCCGGCAAGTTTGTGATATCCGAAAACGGCTGGCGGAGTGTCTTTTGTCGGTTGCATTCTCCAAATACAATACATGCTGCTCTGAAGAAGCTAACGCCAAACTATTTGGACATGAGAACACTAAAGGGCGATAGCCACTTCGATATCCGGCCTAAAAGGGTATGAAGCAAGAGACCATACATAGACAAGCTTGAGTTAGTACAGCCACGAGAGGACCGTTATTTTACAAAACAAGAATTAGCCAAGCTATACTCCCTCGAATGTCTAAGCCTTACTCGGTCTGAGAATGAGTATTGAAAAGATTGAAGACGGAAAACACTCTTCTGATAGCTGAGCTGGAATGGATGGGCGAAACTAAGACGATGTCTTTGGACCGGGATCAAGATCCGCCGGATTGGGCTACTGCGGACAACACCGCCAAGGGTGCTCAGAAATAGACTTAGACGTTTGCATGTTGCTGTGCAGGAGCCAGAAAGGAAAAGACGCATTGCCTGATGGATTTGAAACAGCAGCTTTACGTCATCGTCCCCACATTCGCCGGGTCAGCCTCGTGGGGGCCACCGCAGCCGAATCCAGACCCCACCCTCTTCGATTTATATAGCACGAAACAAACAAACACAAAGACGCACATCCACACACACTCACCCTGCTGCCGAAAATGCCCGCAGGCAATCTCTATCCCGTCTGCTGCACTGCAGAAGTGCCCACCTCCGTGAGTGCCCCCCGGAACCACTGAACTCCCCCAAGCAAGCAGCACCTCTAATAACCACTGGCATAAAGGTCGTGGATAAATTCCTAACCGACGCTCACGCCGGAAGTGAACGGCTAGTGCCAAACAGCCCACACAGCTTCGCCGTCCTCACCACCGCCTCGCACGCGGCATCCATTCCCACCAGCGCGTCGCAGCCGCCGCTCGAGCCCTTCACCTCTCCGTTCGCAGGCCTATACATAGAAGACGTGTCGCAGCGTATCGCGGACACGAAACTCTTCGTCGTGCTTGACGAGCGCTCCGTCAGCGACGACACAGCTGCTCTGGCGGCTCGGCAGGCGGACGGGATTGTCCAGACTGTCAGAGTCACCTTCGATTCGGCGCAGCACCTGCTTACCGGGCTCCATGTGGCGACTTTGGGTTTTCGAGAGATTCAGAACATCGCGGATTCTGAGGGCGGTGTGTATGGGGTTCGGCGCCAGAGTCCGAGGAGAGGCGGTCCTGCTCCGAGGAAGAAGCTTGGAGGGGACTGATGGCTTGGTGGGGAAGGTTGGCGGTCGGTTTCCGGAGTCTTTTTAGTATTAATTCATTCGTTTCGAGACAAGTGGCTTGGCTTTTTACTGAATGAGTCTTCGACATGTAGGTCTACACATGCTCTTTATCCCTTTGATCTGCTGAGCTGCACGATGCAAAATGAGATGGCGAATTATCCCATTCGAGTGAATAATGCTCTCTCTGATCGTGTCAATGAAAGATTGCAAGTTCCATTAAGAACCAAATTGACGTCGCAAAATTTGACTCCAGTTCCAGCCCATCACTCGATTCATAGAGAGCGGAATGACGAGTCAGCAGAATCAAAGCCTTGAGACAGATGCTGGCTATGGTCCCCGCTGGATTTGAGAAACGCGACATAACACATTGTAGCTGTGCCGCGAGATCATGCGATACAACACCTCTTTGTCATTTCATTCGTAGTGAAAGATTTTGCAAAGAGGCTGAGCAACATCAGGAAGCCCCACATGTAAGAGCTGCTGTATTCTTGGGTGGCCTGAATGGTATATTGGGTCCACCTGAGAAGCTACCCGGCAAGTATTCTATAGTTAGAACTGTTCATGCAACAGAAGTTTTGACTACCGGTGTACGGCATTAAGTGTTATCACCAACAACACGAGTATGAAACATGCATCCCCGCCCACAGATCTACCCCGGTCGTCAGGTCCGGAGGATAGTTGAGCGTGTTTGAAACTCAGCCGCACTGGGCGGGGGTTGGCGGCTGTGTTGTGCGGCAGTGCCGATCTGCCGCGATCTCCCACGAATGCGGGGGCGAAGTCATCCTACGGAACGAAACACTTGAAGATCATTACTTGGACTTTCTCCTGCCGTCTGACCGATGGGGTTTGTAGGAATTAGCTGTGCATGTTATGATGTCACTTCCCCCAAGCTGCTTTTTTTGTTGTGGATCCAGTCCATCTCTAACAGCAGCTGCGCTCATCACAGAAGGAATGCCTTGTCCAGGAAAGGGCTGAAGGACCATATGCCTGGCCAACCTTTCATCCATCAGGACCTAAAGGGGATGTGGTCCGCTTCCTACTCCTCCGAACGTGTTGCCTTGTAGGATGTCCTCCTTGCCGCGTCAAGGTGGACCTCATCGTCTACGAATATGATCCGTTGGGGGCAGAGAGTCTCTGGGGGCTGTGGTAATACAGTGAGTGACGACGGGTATATAAATCAGTCTGTAGTCTCAGGAGAGACAGTGCATCTCAGAGCACATCTTCCATCGTCAGAAACCCGCTGTCATTCAAAATGCGTTTCCAAGCCTCCACCGTCTTCTTTGCTGTCGCACTTGCGCAGAACGCCAACTTTGACTGGGACTGCACAAACTCGTTGGGCACTTGCAACAACGCATGCTACGCAGTGAACCACGGCCTTGCTAACGGCGTCCTGACCTACGATGCGGACGCAAGCAACCGCGGACCCCGCAGGACCGCCTCGGGCTGCAACAGGACGCCTTGCAGCAACACTGGCTACCAGCAGTGGGGGAACTCGTGTGACGAGTACCCGTTCGCCAGCACTCACGAAGGCGGTGCGGGTGCAATTCTCCGCTGCGTTGACTCCACCGAAAACAGCAGTAAGTAGTCTGTCGAGGTCCAAATCTTTTTAAAGACAGCAACTGATGTACATCACAATGTCTAGGCGAGGGAGGTCAACTGTCAAACTTTTACGGCACGATCAACGACGGAGCCCAGTTCAACGTTTGGGTACGGAACTATGGTGGCGCGTCAGTACAACCTTGACCCTATGAGTATGCGATACTTGATTGTTAACTTTTGCGATAGCACATTCTGCGAGCAAACCGGGGCTGCGAACGACGGGAGCGAGTTTCACCTTGTGAACGGAGCCTTTCAGAACGCGAAGGTCCGCCGTGGTAAGTGTGAAAACCGCGGTTTTCTTAATTCTAGGCTCGCTGACAGGTGATAGGCCTTGGTTTCGCGGATGCTGCGCCTCGCGGTACGCCCAGGAAGTTGCGTGAATTTGAGGATGAAAATGGAAACAAAGTCCTGCTTCTCAACCCCAACTTCAACGGCACCGCTATCGGCACTAGAGTTTTTGACAGTGGGAATTGGACTAAGATTGTCAAGGAGCTGTAGATACAGCACACTGAAGTTTTGATGTTTGCGAACTCTCGGACTGTCCGGTCGGGTGGCTGTTGATTTATTGGGCTGTTCAGCCTACAAAAGGAGGAAAAGATGATTAGAGACTCCTCGGGTTTCTATCTTAGCCGGTAACACACTCATTACAACAGCAGTTAGAATATGGCGTTATGTTACTTTTTATTCAGTCTTACCTATGAACGAAAATTGCGACAACAAGTGAGGGTATGAGATAGCTTCAGCAAATTTTTAGAATATTTCTACTCTAGTAACAGTATTTGCGGAGATCAAGAAGCTCTGGGTTTTTTGCTGATATGCTAAATGCTCTCCTTAATCCTGCATTTCACTCGAAGTTCCTGCAGCCACATTTTCATCCTCTCTCGTATAGCGCTTTCTCTTCGAATCCCTTTTGTACAGGTACGCTATAGTTGCTATGACAAAGAACTGAATTGCGAACATGCACGTTGAAAAGACGTAACCTCTCCGAAATGTCGGTGCGTCCACCTGTGGGAACGATAAAAGAGGCACCCACGCATTGAAAGCATAGGCTATGGAATTCATTGCTCCAATAACGACAGCACGCTCCTCGGCATCGGAACCGCATATCTCATTGGTCCAAGTCATGATAAGCGGGCTGAAAGGCGCGTAGGCACGTTGAAATATAAAGGCAAACCATTTTAGGCCATCCGGAATGTGCCAGATAGCGAGAGGGAGGGTGGACAGGATACCGAAAAGGATAGTGATGGAGATTATCCGCCCGCGGTGGCCGATGGCATCGGAGATGATCGATAAGGAGATAGCGACGACAAGTTGAACGGCGTTTGCGCCGGTGGGGATGATGTTCTGAAGCCTTTCATCAGCAATCAAATCTGAAAACGGTATTGGAGCTTGCAGCACTGACGATCTTTGAAATTGGTAGACCTTTGGACTTGAGCCAAAGAGACATCGGATTGATGGCGTTGGATGGTCCCTGGATGATGAAGATAACATACGAACATGTAAGGATGTAGATATGCCATCGTCCTAATTGACTGTCAGGCTTCATTTAAGAAAGATGCATAATATTTACCTACCAAGGATTTTCTTAAAGGCTTCACGTCCTAATTTTCTGCGAGGGGCTCTTCCAACTCGCAACATTCGTGCTTGAGCCATGTCGCGGTCCTTTAGTAAATTTAGCAATGTTAAATCGAAGGAGTTTGAGAATTCCTACTTCTTCAGTTAGATAAAAGGCTCTAGTTATCTCGGGGAGATCTGGAAGAATAAAGAAGCCAGCAATGGCTATTGGAGCACTGATGAGGCCATCCATGATCTATTTAATCATCAGCATCTACGTACGAGAACCCCACAAAGAACTTACGAAAAGCCATTGCCATCCAGCCATTCCGTGAACATCATTTAGACCTTTATATACTGCAGCCTGAAGATATCCAGAGAACATACTAGCCGCTGCAGAAGTAGCCCAAAATATAGCTGCTCGTTTTCCAAGTTCAGATGGCTTATACCAAGCACCGAGAATAGTGTGGGCGGCCGGGTAGAAGACGGATTCGGCCAATCCAACGAAGAATCTTATTGCGATGACATGATTTGAGGTCTTTGCTGCCGCCAAACAAAAGGTCAAGGCCGACCATACGAGCTCGCATGACGGAATCCAGATTGAAGGCCGCACTTTGGATACAACGATCTGGGATGGGAGCTGTCCGATGACGTAGCCAACTGTCCAGGCAGTGTCGACAAGGTTGATCTCGTTGTTGTTCATACTAAGCTGCTCCTTCATACCGCTGACGAAAGCATTGCTGATGTTTGTTTGATCCAGGTACTTGATGAACCATCCCAGAGATAGCATAGTCAGAAGGAAGCAATCGAGCTTCCGGACGAAAGCACGTTCCTGCTTGGAACGGCCAGGCTCATAATCCCAGAAGTATGACCACCATGGAGCCTTTTTCGCAGCTGCTCCAGGCTCATTGGATAAGGATTTTAGGTTATCCAACGGTATTGGTTGAATCGTCACCCCCTCCGAGGACTCTTGCTTGGAAAGCATTTCAAAGATTCGGAGACCGGTCAGTGCGGCCACGAGAGCCAAGAAATTCAGAAAGGCAAGGTGAAAATGAATTCCAGTGCAACAATAACAGCAGCAGCGGTACTCTCGATATGAGTGCCGTGCCAAGTGCCAAGAATGGTCATTCGACATGCAAATGGTTACATTCGCTTCGACACATCTTAGGACGGTAATACCCCACCTTCTGACATCCTTATTTTTGTAGACTTTGCTGTTGTCATTGTGGAGTCTTTATATGCAATGCTGCGGACTGTTGTCGGGATCATGACGCCTTGGCGATGCCACAAGCGCAGGCTACGATGACGCCATTGCGTACGGGCGGGGGAGACACGAACGAAAGCTCACTCCTCAACAAAAGTCCTCGGTAAAAGGAAACACCGGCTGTCACCATTAGATAGGCGAAGAAGCGTTGAAACGGAGAAAAACTTGATATAATACTGAACCCACTTCTTACCTTTATGGAGAATGAGGACCAGGGGTTACGGTTCTTCTGTTGCCGGGGCCATCGTGTAATGGAGCACATCTACCCGAAGACTCTAACAGAGCACATAAAGTATTTTGATGGAGGGATAAAACGTCCTTGAACCAATTGCAGCAGGTAAGAATCTGATTTAACGAAAAGACCTTCTCTAGCTATTTTCAGAGTTGGATTAGATTTTCGAGTCAAATTCTGTTCTTATGGCCTCAACAACCGGCTACAAACGAGACACTCCGAAAGCTCCTTCTCTAATAACACCAAGCATCTTTTTCTCAATGTCTTTAACGTACGTGACCCCTGCTAAAGCCATCGTACGACTGAACTCCCTCTCAAAAATGTTGCAAACTCTCTCCACGCCACCTTGGCCATCGAATGCAATTCCCCACAAAACTGCGCGGCCGACAAGTACAAAATTCGCCCCCAAAGCCAAAGCCTTGAAGATGTCACTGCCGCGCGTGATTCCTCCATCCAGAATCACAGGAATCCGACCGGCAACCGCCTTAGCAATCTCAGGCAGAGCTTCGATAGTAGAGGTAATGCAGTCCAGCTGTCGACCACCATGATTTGACACCACGATCGCGTCTACACCATGCTCAATGGCCAGTAGTGAATCTTCAGGTGTCATGATGCCTTTCACGATAATCTTGAGAGATGTGATGGATCGGAGGAAGGGGATTGTCGAGCTCCAAGTCAACGAAGTACTGTGCATGGAGCCACCAGCGGACGTGATGATGTCTTCAGCTTCCGCAAACGTGCGAGCATCCAGAAGTAGACGGTTGAATGTCGGTGTGACCGCTAACGAGTCCGCTTTTTCTTGACGGATGGCCTTGCGTTCATTAATTCGGTTCCCAAGAAGTGGTGTATCGACAGTGAGAACAAGGGCCTCGAATCCAGCAGCTGAAACATAATGAGTCCAGCAGCTCTTCTATTCCTGCGGGTGGGGAGACTCACCTTCGGCACGCTTGATATAAGGCACGCTCTTGCTCAAGTCTCCGGCAAGGTACACCTGCGCCCAGAATGGCGGCGGGTTGTCCATGCACCCTCTTGCCTGCATAACCTCTTCAAGGCTTGTTGAGGATCCTGACGAGAGCGTCATGTTTATGTGCATGCTCGCAGCTGCACGGGCTGTGTCCACCTCCCCATTCCCTCCAGCTAGCTTCTGTCTCGCGGTTGGTGCTATTCCCACGGGAATAGGATATCTGGTGCCGAAGATCGCTGTGCTTGTATCGACAGTGCTTACATCCTTCAGCACCCGGGGAAGCACAAAAAGTCTGGTTCATTAGGCCTTGTATAGGACGTGGAGAAAAAATAACGTACCGATCGAAGGCTTCACTGTTTCGCTTCAATGTTTTCTCCTCGTCTGCACCGGAAACGTAATAGTCCCACGCTGCCTTTTGCATCTTCCTCTTTGCAATCGCTTTCACCTCAGCCACCGTAATGGGGTCTTCTTCTTCCTTTCGCTCCTTATCATCTACCATCTTTTGGGTGCTCACACAATGACGACTCTGAAAGATGGAACGGTCTTCAAAACTGCTTTGCAATCACACCAAACAAAGTCCTGAGCTCTTGGGGAATTTAAGCCAAAATTCGCGTATTACTCAGCACCGAGAATGTCCAACTTAACCGAGACCTTCAGGAACCCACCAATGGCTGTGCTTGGTCGTTGCGTGCTCTGCGCTTAGATCGTCGTGACAAGAACAGAGAAAATTGAATCGCAAAGATGGGGTTGGGCTTTATCACTGTTGAGACAGCACTGATAAGATCATTTATCGGATAGAAGATGCATGACGGTTTTCATGCTCAATGCTAAGATATTGACAATGCATTTTGATGTGCAGGCAGCTTTAAGATTTTCAAACAGCAAGGAGAAGGGATTCAATAAAACTTCGAATACCATTAGATCTTTACTTGATAAAAGCGGTTCTAGCAAATCTCATGAACTATCGGACACAGAAGCCAAAGTAATAACCATAACCTCAATCCCCCAATCATCTTCACGCATCCTCAAGGATAGCATCCGCCGCCTTCTCACTAACCATATACAGCGGCAGCGAGATGTAGTATCCCGGAATCTTCGGGAAGACACTAGCATCCACAACCCTCAAGCCATCCACGCCCCTAACCCTAAACTTCGAATCCAGCACAGCCATCGGATCGCCATCCGCACCAATCGCCGCCGTGCAGCAAGCATGATGCCCCCACGCCTCCTTCTTAATAAACTCCTTCATCTCCGCCTCACTCGTAACATTCGGCCCGGGCCACACCTCCTCAAAGTCCCCCTGCAGCGGCACCAGGTCCTTAAAAACCTGCCTCGAGAACTCCATCCCCTCATACACCGCCTGCAGGTCCTTCTCGTCCGCGCCATCCGCCGTCACGCCCGTGTCGAAGTAGTTGAAGTTGATGGACGGCACGTCGCGCGGGTCCGTCGAGCGCAGCGTCACGGTGCCGGCGTTGTTGCGCGCGTGCGCCTTCAGCACGATCCACGCCCAGTGCCGGGCGTCCTTGAGCGAGAGGTCCGCGTAGCCCGGGTGGTAGCCGGTGAAGTAGGCGGGGGCGCCGGAGATCAGGAGGTCTGGGTTGGAGTCTTCGGCGACGGAGGATTTCTTGATGATGGCGATGGCGATGCCGTTGGTGGCGTAGGTGCCTTTGAGCGAGGGGCCCGGCATGTTCTGCCACTGCGAGAGACATGGGTCTGAGTCCGTGCGGAGGAAGGTGCAGGAGTGGGTGATGGCGAAGTCGGTGGGGCTGTTGCCGACGAGGGTTGTTTCGTAGCGGTCTTGGAGGTTCTTGCCGACGCCGGGGAGGTCGACGATGACGGGGATGTTGAATTGCTTGAGCTCGTCTGCGGGGCCTACGCCGCTTAGCTTGAGGAGCTGTGGTGTGTTGAAGGTTCCGGTGGAGATGATGACGTCCTTGTTTGCGTTGACGGTGTGGTGGATGCCGTCGGTGGTGGCAGAGTCGGAACGGGGGTCGGCGCGGTACAGGCTCTTACCCTCGAGGTACTGCACACCAGTCGCGCGAGGCTTGCTTCCAGACTCGTCGATGATAATCTTGGTAACGAGGGTCTGAAGCTTGATGTCGAGGTGGTACTTGCGAGAGCCATCATCGTTGACAGCGTTGGCGGTGTCGAGGATGAAGTTGCGGGGGCCGTTACGCATCTTAGAGAGCTCCTCCACGGCCAGGGGAACCTGGTAGAGGCCTTCCTGGGAGTCGCGGTCGCTGGCATCCGAGTTGATGTCGCGCAGCAGAACCTCTGCGAGGCCGGTAACGGTGTTGAGGACCTTTCCAAGGAGACTCTTACCCGCGGCCGTGCCGGCAGCAATGATGAGAGACAACAGCTTCGGGTCCTCAGCGACCAGGGACAGATCCGTGAGACTCGTCTCCATCCAGCCGTCATAGCCGTGACCGGAGATACTGCTGGGCAGGTACCTGTTGCGCTCCATGCGCTCGTAATACTTACGCATGTTGCCGGCCTCCCAGGTGTCATCACCAGTAAGAGTAGCAAGGCTGTTCCAGTCACTCTCGTGGGGGTAGATGGTGATCATGGCGTTGTGCATAGAGCAACCGCCAAGCGTACCTGCACGAGGGTACCAGATACCCAGAGGCTCAGAGCCAGCAGGCGGGCTGTTGCCAACGTAGTGTTCACCGGCCGGGGTCTTCCAGGTCATCTTCGAGTCTCTCTCCTGACGTGTCTCATTCGGGTAGTGGTTGATGAAGTAGTCCCAGCGCATGTTCTCATCCTCGGTTGACTGCAGCTGCAATGCCGGAACTTGGGAGATTGTGTCATTGCCGTTGTCGTCGCCGGCATCGATCAAGAGGACCTTGTATCCGGCGATGGCAAGTCTTGCAGCCAGGGGGCCGCCTCCTGGTCCGCTTCCGACAACGACGTAGTCATAGGCGTCAGGGGATGTGGAGTTTGTCTCGTTGCGCTTGAGGAGGTTGTCGTGAAGGTGGGAACGGCTTTCGTGGGGTTGGGGATTAGGGCTGTATCATATAGCACATCAGCCAAGTGAATCACGGCAATCCCATGAATCGCTTACAGAGCTGTCGCTATGGCAGCGAAGAAAGCAACAGATTCAATAACCCTCATGACGGGCAATTAAGCGGCAAGGTATTTGCCCGGAAACGAATGACTGCAATCGACTGAACGAGGGACAGTAACGAGTGACTACGTCGAAGGGAGTGTCGACGGGATGTACAAGCAGAGACGTGTCTCAGAATTATAAGTATACAGACCCATCGGTGAAGCATGTGAAGGATAGCAGAGGGAAGCCCGGAACACTCGGAGAGATGGCTGCATCGCGCAAAGATCGCCTGTGAACAGACGTCAGACACGGAAAGGAGCAATGTCGACGCCTCCAGCAGTGATACGGCACAGTGCCCAGCAAGTACCAGGAAGGTTCTGAATACGGCGAGGTAGGGTAAGCGAGGTGCCGCCGTTGCCGGGGCCGCGGAATCCTACGACTCAGGAACACCCTTAGCGGCTCCATGTGCACGAGCATGCCGCATGAGGATCGGCCCGCCACTATGCCTTGAAACGGTCGGAACAAACGTTCCGCACACAACGGCCGGCTAAGATGATAGGCACGGAAGGGTCCGCGGCCGGCACAGCTTTCGGCGTGTGTCGATTTTCCCTTGGTCGGACCCGAAAGTTGGATTCTACAACGGACAATACCTACAAGGTGGAAATAGACTTCCGGAGACACCGAGATGTGCATGATCCTTGCTTGGCTTCCTTCCCAGGGCGCCATTTGGGTGTGTAGAGTCAGTGACTGCTCGGCTCATTGCCCAAAAGCAACCCCTGCAGCTTCCTGGCCCATGGCGAGACAGGCCAACCGAGGGTTCAAGCTTCCGGGGCCTCGACTCCCAAGGCATGGAGACGAATTTCGTGATGCAGCATGATGACTCGCGCACCGCTCCTGAGCCATACCACGAAAGGCAAAGGCTCAGGAGCAAAGTGACATGGACCTTTGCCGCACTTACGCCTTGTCAGTAAAAAGAAGAAAGTCCAGCCCGAAAAGCATTTGGAGATCTGCACAGTGTTTCACGTGGGATTACGAGTTGGTCCGGAGCCTGGATACCGGAACACCGCGGACGGACCTTCGGATTAAGCATATCCGGTGGATCTCTTCTCGATTCTTCTTTGAGATATGGCGGTCTATATTTTATAAGTATACAAGAAGAAACCATTAAAGGAATAAACCCTTTGTATCCTTTTCCCAGGGGTATTCGAAATAATAAAAAGAAGAGAGGTGAAGCGGGCTTCTATCTAGGCTTCGCTGTGGTTATTCTTAGCCCTGAGGTCGCCCATGCTGTGTTGATCTTTTAGAGGAATAAAATCCTTTGTGTCATGACTCTTCTGCGATGCACTTAGGTCGCTGGCACCAGTGCGGCCGGTGCTGTTGGATTTGCCGGTTGTCCTCTCCCGCATGGTGCCGCCGAATACCGTGGGCAAGTATCTCTTGAGCAGTGCTTGCACAGCAGGCATACACGCGCAGATGATGCCCACGTCCATTTCTATCGTACTCCACCATCCAAATGGAGCGCTCAACCCTAGTCTTTATCAGAAACAAGGCCAAAAAAAACATAGGCTGAAGACTCACAAGTGAAATTGACGCTGTTGGCAAATTGAGTCAAAGTGTCAAGCCGGAGAACGCTGACAACAGTGACGCTGAATTAACTCCGTTAGTGGCTGTTACCGTGCAACGTTCCATCTGGTGTACTTACAAGCCTCCAACACAGAACATGAGCAAGAGCTGGAGCTTCTTTTTCCAGTTGATGACAAGATGTGAGAGCTGTCGCAGCGGCAAGATGAGGATTGCGATATCGAGAACGATGTTGGCTACCGCAGCCGCCCAACCTTGCGCGTTGACATTGTTGCATTGCCCCTCATACGAACCGTCCCAATGCAGCCATGCAGCTTTGACTGGATGGCACTGAAAGATGGACACGAGTTCGAACACAATCAAGTAAGCAACGCAGAATCCCAAGACCACATAGACTATTTTCCTGAACTGTTTGTCCGGGAAGATGCGAAGGTAGAAGAACAGGATGGAGACCTTGGTCATCGAAACGACGACAAGGTACAGCAGCTCGTCGATATAATAGACCTGGAGTCCGTCAGCCAGAGCGACACTACGTGAGCAGGATGGGACAGACCTTGAGGATATAGGTAATACTGTCGGGAGGAATGGTCCAGATGTCTCTGCCTAGTCCATGCTTGGAAACTGACACACATGAGCATGCTTGCGGAATAGTGGAGGCCGTGTGCTCTTACGCTCGGTTGACAGCCCTGAAAAGGCGACAAGACATGCCTGCACCCATTAGCAAGGCCGAGCTTGCACGTGTGACGCCCAGCTTACCATAGCCACGGTGATGGCATAATCATCCATGCCAGCCTTGACTCCACTGGGTCCCAGCCTGGAAGCCATCCGCAGGAGGAAGAAGAAGAGGGCGAACACGCCACCTCCCACTCCGAAGCCATCGATGAGGCCTGAACGGTCCCGAATAGGTTTGCCGCAAGCGGTGTCCGACACATTTTTCGTGACTTGTTCCGGTCAGCTGGGAGGGTCGGAAGGACGAGGTTGTTGGAGGAAGCGCACCCAACTGCTCCCTGATCGTGCAGGCTGACGAGACGCAGACAGAAATGCTGGCAATGAGGTCTTCATTCGTGCAGATGCATGTTTGGTTGGAGAGGGAGCAGGTCGATTCCCCGATACTCTGAATCGTGCATTTCAACTGCGATCGTTAGCCGACAAGCTACGCGACGATGAAGGGTGTCCCTACTCCACACGCTGGCAGGAGAGCCGCAGCCTCGGTCAGGTCTGCCCGGGCGGCCGTGAACAGGCCGCATGCCAACACCAGGAAGCTCCAGAGAAGGTGCATCTCGTCGGGTACGGCTCTGGTTGAAACACCCACGGATGAGAGGCTGATTTAGGGAATCTGGGTACGCGAACAACTATAAAAGAGAACCAGAAAAAAGAATTCCTGGACCACGTCCTGGGAACGGGTTGGGCGTGGAAGAGTGGGGCGCGGCGAGTTCTGCCTGAGTTCAGATCATCCAAGGGCAGGGGATATGCATCTCAAATGCCGTCTATCTGGGCTTTCGAGGGCTGCCAAGTTGGCGCCCGAGACGCAAGGCTCCCGATCAGGGAAATCATGGCCGCTTGGAGGATGAGCGAAATGAGAGCACGGGGATGTACGATTCACGCTGTTCCGATTCCGCGCTGCAAGGGAAGGTTGATCAAGGCTGAAGTTACACGTCCGTCGGACCGTACCCTGGCTGTGGTAATATTCCGAGCATTGGCAGGGCAAGGTCTGTCGCCTACTTTGAGGTTGCCGAGGCCGGCAAGATCGTCATCGCGAAAGACTTGGAAGCGGCCCCGGTGGAGAGGCGGTAAGGAGCTTACAGGGGAGGCAGAGTCATGGCCGTGGCCCGGGCTCATGGGGGGATCTCCGCTTTGTGGAGTTCAGTCCGCTAGATCTTCGGAAAGGGCGCCTTGTCAGAGAGCACGATTACCCGACTGCGCCAGAGCCCCATTGCGGACGGAGACAGGATGAGGAAAGGAGCAGGCGCCAGCAGGACAAGCATCCCACCCTTACGTGTCGCAAGGCTCGTGGGAAGCTTCTCGGTCCTTGGCTTTCCCCAAAAATGGCCATGGCGGGCGATTATCCTTATTTTGAAGCTGCTCTGGACTTGAACCTTTTATCAGAACGAAAACATGGGAAATCAATGCGTTCGTCTTTGCCCGATACTGAGATAGAGCCCACGAGGGCTTACGTGGCGCGTTGGAGTAGTATTCAGTAGTCATTTGCGTTCCACTTGTGCAATCGATCAAGGTGGGCCAAGGAGACGAATCGTCCAACCGTGAACGAAGCGGTCACCCTTTTCCAAGCCTCACGCTGATTCAGCTAGTGAGTCCGAGATGCAAAGAGCAAATCCTGTTGAACAATTACCACAGTCAGAGTATTCATCCGGATGCAAGAGTGAAGTGAAAGGCATACCTCGGACGTCCAGGTGAATGTTCAACTTTGTATGTTAAGGGCCTGCGCGCTGGATGCGCTATCAGGGGCCCTCGGAGTTTCTTGCCTCAACAGTGGACGGAAAGCCAGCAATACGTGCACGATCCACATTCTTTCTGCACCGTCTGCAATGACTCCAACACTGTGCGCACAGTGGCACCCCAAAATACTGTGAACAATCTCCAAAGTGCGGGAAGCTGCGAATAAAACCTCGTATATGGCCCCTATGACTGCTAAATAGATTTTTCAGGGTCTCCGATACTGGTCGGTGTAGGACTGTAAAGTCTGAAGACTATGTCCGCACCGTGCAAAGAGAAGAAAGAAGCACTCAATTGAGTCTATATCTTTGCGCCACCTTGAACTGATGCAGAAAAACTTGCCTTTTCTGCTCGTAAAGCTTTCTGTAATCATTCCCCAGAAAATTCTTCTGCTAGAAATGATAGCTGTACTATGTTTCCGCTGGTGTACGTGCTTGTAGTAGTCCATAGAGCTGCTTAGATCTCTCTTGCAACCGTCACAAGTGTACTTCGTCTTCCTGCAAGACGTGGTGTTTTTGGTGAGCCAGGACCCGGAAACGACCTACAAGAAGAACTTGAGTCAGTACCCGGAGATCATTAGGCCTTGGCAGATCCTGTAAAACAATATCATTTTACATCGCCGAAGTCGATGCTGGCCGCCTTTGGAGCCGCTGAACTGAGGTCTAAGACTGGAAATGTATCTTCGCCCAAGCCAGACGAGCTCTGTGGCCGATGGTACAATTTGACAATCCGGAGGATATTTGCAACTGGCTCCCGTAATACCACCGTTCGCATTCTTGCAAAAGTGCCTCTTTGACGGTTTGGAACTGACAGTCGTTAGCATGAAGTTATGGATAAAGACAGTAGACTCAATACCATACCCATACGTCAGCACCAATCTTAAAGGCAGTTTCGGCTTCTTTGCAGGGATAGTTTTCCGAAAGGGATTTCCTAAGGCTCTCTTGATCCTGTCCGCATCTCATATCTCTTTGAATTGGTATAGCTGGTGGATGCTGCGAAATTCGAGGCGATCCGACAGAGGTTGACAGCAAATCGTGTGAGGGGTGCTGGGCAAGGAAGTAGTATGGCCAAGAGTGTGTTATGCGTAGACGCGGAGATGGTGAGGAAGCAGAAGACTATGGGATGGATGTGGCGTAAATAGATTACTCAGATATTCAGAGGCGAAGGTAGCGAAGCAGTGGATGTGGACGTGGTACGCAACTGGGATGATTTCCATTTTCCAGGGCGATTGCCACGCCAGTAGGACCAATCAGGCGTCGCGAAATTGGGAATCGGGCCTGGCGATGTGTGCTGCAGCCGTGACCTCTGTTGCCTGGCAGGTCAATATTTATTGGGTTGCCACGTTGACCCACCGTCAGCTCTGCCTTGGCCCGCGGCCTTTGTGTAATACGTCGCACAGCATGATAAACATTCAGAGGTGGTGTTTTTTGTCGTGGAACAAAGGAGCCGATCTACCCTACCTTTCCGCTCGCAGAGCCTGTCATACTTGCCTCATGCAACAAATGTGGTATTGCAGCGTTAAGATCAGGAAGCTCTGGGCCTTAGCCACAGGAATAGCGGAATGAGGAAGCGACTTAGTAGGAACTGCCAAAGTCGGCAAAGCCGAAGGCATCCGGGTTGCCGGAAATGGTGTTGTATTCTCTCACCGGCTGATTGCCCACCGAAACATGGGGATTCCGTTGTGGCGATGTATACACAGACTAATATGCACATAACGTGTGGAAATGGGAATCGAGTGGCAGGTGGTTTATATGCCCAGCGGTATCTGTTAAATGTGTAGGCCCGCTCCTCTTTAAACGCCAGCAGTTGTCGATAAATTCAAGGCAAAGAGAGGTGATGACAGACCAGCTGAAGAACCAAGGATGTGGAAATTGCCAGTCGAAGTAAGTCGACTCCCGTGCTTCTTGATGCAGCATCAAATGAAGTGAATGGGCTGAACTATTCTCGATAGCCGCAATGACCAAGGAAGCAAAAGCCACGAGTCGCTCCTCCAAGGAGTAGGCTCCTGGACGAATGAACAGAGGGAAACGAACTACTCGGTTGACCGCGCGGGGACCAATCTCTTTGGCGGGAGTGAGCGAGCACACAGCTCGAATGATTCGAAACAACGAGCATCTATGCGTCAGCCGCAGACGAACACCACGGCCGACCCACTCATTCGATTTCTCAACGAAGGGCCCGAGGAGTCTAGTCAAGTATTGCTTTGGGAGGGCCATCGAGAACGCAGGGCTGGATGACAGCGTCCGTTGCAAGAGGGGATGGCCGGGAAAGCTCCAGTAATCATGGAGAGACGTCGACCGGCGTTAAGACCTGCAGTGGAAGAAAAGAAATAACAATAGTTTGTAAACGACACCCCTTGCTAAGACAGTGCCGTCCGTAGATTGCATCAGCGGTCCACGAGATGTTGAAGTATTCGTCTGAAAGTGGAGAACACGGCGCTTATCACACACCGGCATACGGAGAAAAGCTTCAGCTCCCCATGCATGAGCTCTGTAGCCCGGACACGACGGTACTCGGCGACCCGCCCTGGTGCTGGCTTGAAGATGTTGTTGAGGACACCGGGCGCGGCAACACCGAGAAAAATGACGCACACCCACACCGCCTTCGCCGCTCGGGCCGGCGCCTTGTGGAGCACCAGCACAAAAGTTCCCCGTCAGCACCTCCCCGCCCAACACTCCGCCACCTCAAACCCTCTCACCATCTCTCTCCTCCATCCCTCCCTCCCTCCTCCCGCCTCCAAACCAATTCCTCCTCCACAATGCGACCCACCACCGCCATCCTCCTCGCCCTCGCCACCGCCTCCGCCACCGCCCGCTCCACGCGCAAAGACCCTCTCATCGACCCCCGCGAGCAGCGCCCCCTCGCCGACCTCCCCATCCGCGTCTCCACCTCCGGCCGCAACGGCTTCGTGCACGTCCAATTCCCGCTCGAATGCGCCAACTGCTTCCCGGTCGACCCGGCCAAACCCACCAAGAACCTGCAGGACGGCTTCCTCGAGATCGATTTCCGCATTACGCGAAGCCTTGGGTTGGATGGCGAGGAGGGGGCGCAGGTGAATGGGCATACGGTGTTGGATGCGGCGTTTGCTGGGGGGGTGTGGGAGGAGGAGGTTGGTGGCAGCAGTGCGGTGCGGTTGTTTGCGGAGACGGAGGGGCCGCAGGTGCCGGTGCAGGCGCGCGTGGGCTTTGCGACCGTCTTCAAGAACGCGACGCACGACGTCAAGGGCGTCGTGTACAACGTGACGCGGGTCGGCGAGGTGGAGGTGGCCGCGAGCGGCGTGGGCTTCCGGCTGTCGTACATGCGCAAGCCGACGAACAGCATTCTGCGGATCGAGCAGGGCGCGCGCAACATCGCTGAGGAGACGTGGCCGTTTGAGAAGCCGGAGCTGTGGGTCGCGGTTGGGGCGAAGGATGGCGAGACGCAGCATTTTGCGTGGCGGAGGGAGTTGGACTGGTTGAATCGCGAGCATGCGGCGCTGTATCCGGGGTGGGATCAGGAGTTTGTGGCGTGCAAGACGACGGCGTGTCGCGTCAATAAGATGCATACCAAGGTTACCCGCGCGTACGACGAGTGCGTGGAGCGGGTGCAGCGGCCGGAGCAGTTTGAGAGCGGCACGGTGCCGCCAGGGTGCTACTTGCTGCTGGCGCCGTACTATGCGAAGAGGAACATTATGTGGGTTGGCTCGGGTGTTGCGGCAATCATCTCGACGCTGCTGCGCATGTCTTTGACGAAGAAGAAGGAGAGGGTTGAGAAGGAGAAGAAGCAGAAGGAGCTGGATGAGCAGATGCTGGAGCGCATGGAGGATGACGCTGTGTCGTACCTGATGGAGGTTGAGGGCAAGCAGCAGGCGGCGGCGGCGGCGGCCACCAGGAGTGAAGAAGGCGAGGAGAAAGTGGTGCCGAGAAAAGCTTGGGAACAGGCCGCTGATGAGTAGATGATCTCAGTGATTGCAACAATCAAAACGGGCATCGGGGGATCGGCAAGGTACGGGCATATGTACGGATATGGGGACATCAAAAATATAGACATAGACTTGGCTTAATATACTAATACTGCTGCAATCTAAATCCGCTTGACCGGCCGTAAAATTGTACGTCACAACTTTTCCTCGCGCCATGCTGGTCGAATAACAGTCCTCAGAGGCCGTTCACGAATGTCTCTTTTCCGCACCTCTCCCCCTTCATTCCTCTCCATACACCCCTCGCCACTCCCAACCGGATCATTCCATCTCTCTCCACCACCAACCTCATCCACCCCCTCCCCTTCCCTCGCCTCCTCTTCCTCCCAGACTCACTCACCCCACAATCCTCCTCCTCTCCAACCACCACCCAACCGCCGTCATCGCCAGTAACACCCCCTCCAACTTCGCCTGCAACAACGGATCCTGCACCACATGCTCCTTCCCCGGCAAAACGTCAAACGCGCCCACCCCCGGATAAAAATGCGCACTAGCCTGCGTGATCCAATACAACGAATCCAGCAACACAACCGTCCGCAAATTCGCGAGTTGGGCTTCCCGCAGCGCTGTTGCGTCTGTCTTGGTCTTCTTGGCGGGGGGGTTGTTGTAGTAGAGGTACCACAGAGCGGTGATTCCGAGGAGGAGGCCCATGGACATGGTTTGGCCGTTGTGGAATTTGGCGTGTTGGGTCCAGAGGGGGTTGTAGATGTGGGTTTCGTTCCAGTCGGCGATGTAGCAGCCGGTGCTGGTGGCGAGGGCGACGAGGGTGAGGAGGATGCGGCCGGGGCGGAGGGGGGACATGGTTGGTTTTTTTGGGGGCGCTCTCACGCGCGCTCTCTTGATCTCTCTTTTGGGTTGCTGGTTGGTGGTGTGGGGGTTGTTGGTGGGCTCTTGGAGGAGATGAGGTCCGTTGGGGCGGGAGCTTGATGATGCTGGTGCGAGGATTGGTTGTTTGAGGGCTTGGCCTTGATGATGGGTTCGAGGAGATCCTACGGGGAGTGAAGGTGTTGTGACACTGCTGGTCCGTAGAAGGAGCCTCGCTAGAGAACTTCCTTCTGCACGCCGCTTCTGGTCGTGGGTAGCAAAGTAGGTAAGCACGCAGGGATGACGTCCGCGCCGGCGCCAAAACCTCGGCCCTGGACAAAAAGAGTCAATCCGCTGGCTCGAAAGGCTTCGGGAATCGATCTCAAAAGCTTGATCTCCAAAGCGAATCAGCGTCCTAAGCTGGCGGCGGAATTTCCTGTTTTCCTGACTCGGGAGTGTCGTAGCAGGCCTGATGGATGTGTCTGTAGGTGCCACAAAGCGGGGCCTGAGCTGATCCGGCGATCCTCGTTGGACGGACGAAGTGAGGGCGCGATTCTCGCAATGCCGAGGGCAAGACTTTGCACGCCTGTGTATTCTAGGAAGGCAGGAAGTAGAGAAGCAGACGGCAGCTCTTTAAGCGCGGTGGAGATTGACGTTGGCAGAAACTCGCCGATCAAAGCGCATCACGCCGCTAAATGAAGCTCGCGCTTCGCCTCTTCCCCCGCCCCGAAGTCCGAGTGAGCGACGGACCGACCCAGATCTCGGACAAGCTGACGGACGAGCTGGCGATTGATCAGCCCGAGGCACGTGTAGCATTGCCGGGGCGGAAAGCTCGGGAGTCGGCTCCCAGTGTGCACCCGTCGGACACGTATTCGGGTTGCATGGAGATACCCAGAGAAAATGTTGTTTGGTCGTGCGCGGAGAAGACATTATTGCCATTCGGCTCTTTCCTGTCTAGAAGACGGACGTATCCTACAAGGTTGCTGCTCGGCTCTCCTTCGTGAGCATCGAATGACAAAAGAAAATCTATAAGAGAGGTGTGGTCATCATCAATCCATCCGTGCGATCTGCATCCTTTCCAATGCCCTCGCCAAGTGCTCAATCTTTCTCTCCGCAAACACCCCCGCCGAACGCCCGAGTAGCGCCAAAAGCTCACACTAAAAAACGGTTGCTCTAGATGGTGAAGGACAAAATTTCTTCGAAGCGCTTCGAGTGCGGCGGATTCTTCACGCGCATCCGAAAGTCTTCAGGAATCCCCAGAGTCCGCCGGCACAAAGAATGGGAATGGTGACGTTGTCGTCCCAGCCGAAGAGATCGATGGCCTCGCTAGCGCTCGCAACCAGTCCAGCCCAGAGACTCATGACTCCCAGCGCCAGCCCACCACTAATATTACCCTGCTCCTCGCCCCATCCCAGGAAACCCTTGACCGCGCTGGGAAGACTCAGGCAGCCCTGGAAGGCAAAGGCGAATGCGCCCGAGTCGACGGCCGGGGACAAGGCCTGCACCTTTGGCGCAATCCAGGAGTAGAAAGCCACGGCCGTAGCCACGCCGGTCAACAGTGCGGCCAGGCTGCCAGCCACACTCTTGCCGCGGCGCACCTGCGGAGTGTACTTGCCCCACCTCCTGCCTGCAGTGCTGGCTGCTGTGTCGCACCAGCTGAGAAGCAGGATGGCCATGACGCCAATGTCCTTGGGGAAGAAGCGCAGCGCAGTCCATGCGCCGAGAAGGTACCAGATAACGCCATTCCAGCCGTCAACCTCGGATTCGCGCATCAAGGCGCCCAAGCATCGGATGTAGAAGCGGTTGAACGAGGGGTAGCGGTGCCGTATGACGTCGACGGTGAAGATGGGTATGAAGAGAGCCAGGAGGACAGGATGGATCTGTGGGGGCTGGGCGTAGGAGGTATAGAGGCCGAGGGTGAGGAATCCGATGGAGGTGTGGAGGATCTTGCGCGGGATTTCGTGGCGGTGGATCTGGAGGGCGTTAGTCCGTCATGTTGCCAAATTCGTGCCGTACAGCGGGGACACTCACGAAGTTGCGCCATTCCTGGTGGATGGGGATCAGGCCAAGCGGGCTCGGGCTCCTGCTCAGACTGCGCCAGTAGTCCTTATTGGAGGCTGCGGTATGCGGCGAGAGGTGGCCATTTGCGGCGCCGTTGGGCAGACTCAGGTCCTTCTTGTTCCGCACCGTCTTCTGCGCTACGGCAGCATCATTCAGCCTCTTCTTGACCGGGCTTCTGCTCCGGAGACGCGGCCGTCTTCCCAGCTCGTCCGAGCCGGAGCTGCTGTCGTGCTCGTCGATCGGCGGGGGCGACACGATGTCGCGGTTGCTGTTCAGGCGGCGCGCAGCGGAGCGCGTGAAGTAGCCGCTGGCGCTGCCCGTCTCGGAGGGCGTGGGCGACGGGCTGATGACGCGCGGAGTGCTGGGCACATGCGACTGCGCGGAGACGGCCATGGCCGGGTACCAGCAGGCGGAGAAGGGCGGGAGGAGCGGAGGGCGCACGCAGCCGGAGAGCGAGGAGCGGGCGGCGGCCCAGAGAGCGGCGAGGTGGTGGCAGAAGGCGGGCGGCTGCAGCGGAATGGAAGGAGTGGCAGGCGGAAGCGCGGCGGGCGGCGGGTCTCGTGCCGGATGGACAAGCACTAGAGGCGGAGGGAGAGTCGTGGTCGCTTTGGCGGCGCGAGGAGCAGGCGCATGTTCTGGGACGTGGGTGTCGGCGGCCAGGGTGGACGATTTCACGGGGGCGGCGGAGGAGCGTCTGGACGGACGTGGGTAAGATTGCGAGCTGGAAGTCGGCGGTTCCGGACAGCCTTGATTTTTTGCGATGGCCGCGCTGGGCCGCCTCGGATCCCAGCATCATCGCACATCCGGCCGGCCAGCCGTCGCGCGCCGCCGCCCGCCAGGCACGCGCCCCAGCTCCTAGCGCGCCGCGCGCTGCGATCAGCACTTGGGACTGCCGCCCAGCGCCCGCGGCCACTGCAGACCCTGGCGCCCGGGCGTGCCTGGCGTCGTGCGGTCACGTGCGCACGAGTCAAGCGCGCCTGCTATCGATAGCTGCTGACTCGCGCGTGAATTTTTGCGACGGCGCTGCCACCTGCGCCGATGATGGTCTGCCTCCGCGCCGCTGCTCTGCGCGCTGCCACCACCCGCTCGCCCGCTCCGCTTGTCGCCCGCCGCTGCCATGGCGCCCGAGAAGCCCAAGAACCCCCGCGCGTGGGACGCCCTCACGCCGCCCCTGTCGGACTGGATCCTCGACGCCGTCGCCAGCATGGGCTTCGAGCGCATGACGCCCGTCCAGGCCAGCGCCATCCCGCTGTTCATGGGCTACAAGGACGTCGTCGTCGAGGCTGTCACTGGAAGCGGCAAGACCCTGGCCTTCCTCGTCCCCGTCGTCGAGCGGCTGCTGCGTCTGGAGGAGCCGCTCAAGAAGCACCATGTCGGCGCCATCATCGTGTCGCCCACCAGGTACGTCTCCGTTCCGCTCGCTCCGCGCAACTTGCGCTGACGCTCTCCCTGCAGAGAATTGGCGACCCAGATCCACTCCGTCCTCCTCTCTCTCCTCGCCTTCCATGCCCCCTCTGCCGCCGCGTTACGACCGCGTGACGAGACATCCGATGCCGATGCGCCGCAGCCCTCGTTCCCCGCCTCCACCCTCAAAGTGATACCCCAGCTCCTTCTCGGAGGCAACACCACTCCCGCCCAGGACCTCAGCACCTTTCTCAAAACCTCCCCGAACCTCCTCATCGCCACGCCTGGCCGCCTCCTCGAGCTCCTCTCCTCTCCGCATGTACACTGTCCGCAGTCCTCATTCGAGGTGTTGGTCATGGACGAGGCCGATAGACTGTTGGACCTGGGGTTCAAGGACGACTTGCAGAAGATATTACAGCGCCTGCCCAAGCAGAGACGCACCGGTCTGTTCAGCGCCAGCGTCAGCGAAGCCGTCTCCGAGCTCGTTCGCGTCGGTCTGCGCAACCCTGTGCGCATTGCTGTTAAAGTCAAGTCGACGTCCGGCGCCCTTGACAAGCGGACTCCGGCTTCACTGCAAATGGCATACCTTCTTACACACCCTTCTCACAAACTCCCGGCTATCGCGAAACTCCTCTCGACCCTCTCTCCAACACCGCAAAAAAGCATCATCTACGTTTCCACCTGCGCTGCCGTCGACTACTTCCAACACATCCTCCCGACCCTCCTCCCCACCATCAATGTTGTTCCGTTGCACGGCAAGCATCCCCCAAACGTGCGCGAGAGGAACTTCAAGCGCTTCACCGGAAGTGTTTCCCCCACCGTCCTCCTCACCACCGATGTTGCCGCCCGCGGTCTCGACATCCCTCTTGTAGACCTCGTCATTCAAATCGACCCCCCTTCCGATCCCAAGACCTTCATCCACCGTTGCGGACGCGCTGGCCGCGCAGGACGCCGCGGCCTGGCCGTCACCCTCCTCATGAAGGGCACCCACGAAGAAGACTACATCCCCTTCCTCGCAGTACGGCAAACCCCCATCGCGCCTCTGACCATTCCCAGCGTCGAAACCACCGACGAAGAAGCAGAGGAAACGTCCCGAACCATCCGCGATCTGGTCCTGACCGACCGAGCCATCCACGAGAAAGCACAGCGCGCCTTCGTCAGTTGGGTCCAGTCCTACAGCAAGCACGCCGCCAGCAGCATCTTCCGAGTCAAAGAGATCGATTGGAAAGCCGAGGCGGACGCGTGGGGCTTGTTGAGGATGCCCAAGATGCCGGAGCTCAAGACCTGGGACGGCGATCGCAGACTCGGACTCTCGATCGACTGGGAGAACTATCGCTACAAGGACAAGGTGCGCGAAAAGCGGCGCAGGGATGAAGAGGCCAAGGCGCGGGAGGCGGCGGAAAACGGCGAGGAGGACGAGCAGAAGAGCAAGAAGAGGAAGAGCGGGAGGGAGAATGCGTGGAGCGAGCAGAAGGAGGCGAAGGAGACGAGGGAGAAGAGGAGGGACAAGAGAGCGAGGAAGAGGGAGGGAGAGCGGAAGTCGAAGTTGACGGATGAGGAGAGGAAGAAGGAGGATGAGCTACAGTCGATGATTGAGAAGGTTAGGGTGCAGACGAAGAGGGCGGAGGGGGATGAGGATGAGGAGTGGGAGGGGTTTGATTAGTTGAACAAATCGAGCATAATGGATATTGGGCGGCATACGTCGCTTTGCCTTGTCTGACGTATGGAAAATGTCGGGCCGTGCCTTTGGCTGGCCTTGATATTGAGCGTTCCCGTTGCGCTTCTTAGTGTGATGACTATTGTGTCAAAGACTATGCTTTGTCAGATATGGTCTCTAAAGGCTTTTTTTTCACGCTACATACTACTCAACCGACCTCTCCTTTCACGTACGACCATCGTGAAGTACAAAGATGTTACATGGTTAAAACATCGAATCCAAGCTTTGAGTACTACTTGAATACTCTTGAAGTTAAGTCCAAATCATGGGAATGCAAGTCAGAACACAAAGGTATTAATTTACTTCCCGTCGTCCACTACTATTCTATTTAATGCAATTTCGTCAGTCGTAGACGCTAACTTCCTCGACGTCAGCGATGTGTGGATATCGCGGATCAGCGGCCGCAGGACAGGAATGCATTGCACGATGATTGTGCCTGTGATTTCTGACGAGTACCAGATGTTGGAGTGGGCGTTGCGCCAGAAGTACCATGCATCTTTCTCATTCCCGTCATCCTTCCAGCCGGTCCTGACGGCTGATACAATGGCGACGACCATTCCCTGCAGGAACCACCGAATTAGCCATCTCCTTTCGACTGGGAGTGCAAATCGCTTACCAGACTCATGGTGAGGCACAGGCCAATCTTCTCCACCTTCCGCATATCCAAGTTCCAGGTGATAAACCACGGGAACGCCGCAAACACAAAGTCCATAATAATATTATACACTAGCCGCGGTCAGTCAGTCAACGAACGAAGCGTCTCGCAAAAGTCCCAACACCGACTACTCACCATTCCCGCCCACCTTGAACCTCTCGCGAAAGGTCCAGCCAATGCAAAAGTCGAGCCGATACCAATTCTGATAGCCGTCCTTCCCGCAGACCTTGGCCCACTGGAAGATGACCTTCAGCACCATGTAGAGATTCATGCTTCCCATGCAGAACCACAGGATCCACTGCTGCCAGCCTTTGGTCAGCTTGAGCAGCGTCACCGCGAACGCCGTCTTGGTCCACGCCTGCCCGATCAGAGTCCCGCACGAGGTGATGTTGATGAGGATGTGCATGCGGTCATCCCATTTGTCGGTCACGTAACCGGTGGCGTATTCCAGGGAGATCAGGCTGTTGTTGGCAGCGAGGATGATCTGCGAGATAAGTCAGCGGGTGCAAGTGTTGCGTCAATTGAGGATGGATAGATGCTTACCCAAGAGACAAGAAGGATGTGATCGTCGTACCACAACCCATGGCGGCGAGTGATCTTGATCCAGATGCGGAGGGCGAGAAAGGCGGTTGCGCCGGCGAAAAGCGTCCACAGGCCAGCGTTGAGCTCTTTCTCGGGGTTGACGTAGCCGTGGTGGGAGTCGTCGTGGTTCCGAGGGGAGATCATCATTCACATTCTGGGCTAGTAGATACTTCGAGGGCGGGCGAAGGTCGAAACGAAACGAACCCGAGGCAAAGGCGAGGGAGGGATTGGGATTTTTAGCGGAAAACGTGGCCAGCACACGCTCGGGAGGAAAAGACGCAGAAAAGAGGAACCGAGGACCCGTCGTCCAGGACGTGGATCCTTGCGGGGGATACGGATGGCTTTGAAAAGGCCGTCCTGAGACGAGAGAAGAGGCATCGCCGCCGATCAGTCGAGACCAGACCGGGTTTCGGGGAACACGAAATGACGCCTCCTGGAAACGAATCGGTGGTCCGACGCTGTCGCACCAGGGCGGTTGCGTGCCCGAGAATAGGTCTGAAACGTGGGGGACTGCTTGGCGGGCACGGCATTCTAGCGGAAAATGGATGTGTTTGTCGAGCTTGCAAGGTTGCCGGTAGACTGTTGACGCGCGTAGGGTGGCGTCCGATTACCGGAACCGCAGATGGGCCCGAGTCGGGCTGCAAGGCCTTCCTATCCGTGCCCACCATCTACACGGATGCTGTAATCTCAATATATTGTCCTCGATGGGGCCTGCAGGCAGCTGAAACTATGTACACGCAGAGGCTGGACTAGCCGTTTTGACGCTGCTTATCGAGTAGATCCCACGTGTAGCTCTTCGAACCCAGTCAACTCCAGAAATTAATCTATATACTATAGGGATATAGAGAAAATCAAAAGTCGGACGCCATCTGATAGCACTGACTAGTAGACAGCACTGCTTGCGAGGAGCTCGCTTAACGTTAGCGAGAGTCCTGATCAGCGTTTGCGAGAGTCCGACGGCCCGTGCTCCCGGATATCCTCCAGGCATCGGCTTCAGGGATTCGACTGACCTTGTGATCAAGCTTCATCGTTGCCACCGTTTCCCCGTCGATTTCCCGCGCTCACAGTAAAGGTCTAGTAGCGGGGGCTCATCAGAAGAGTTCCCGTCTCTGGTAGCTACGATATTAATAGAAATAATTTTACTAATATAAACATGATAGTCGATATTTAGCGCATTGTAAAGACGATTATAGGTTTTAGCGCGCAACTAATTACTAGAGCTGGAATCCTAGATGAATTCGCCTGTTTGGATGCGAGAAAGCAGACGATCCCGTCCGCTATTTAAGCTACTGTGCCGCCGATTGGCAGTCGAGCGAATGACCATCGGCGAATCCCGACTGTTATACGACTGTTTTCTAGGTGTCCTCCCTCCGCATGGTTCTCTTGTGCTTTCAAGGCCTTGATTAACACAAGCGGCGACATCTGTTGTGCTATCTGGTGAAGCAACGTTGAAGCAACGTCGTAGACTCATAAGGCGATACAGGCGGTGCTTGCCTTTCAGAAATCATGGTCTGGTCCGGCCTTGTGCAAGGAGTACACTGTCAATATATCTCATTCGACAGTTCTGACTACAAACCCGTATGTTACAGAATTTGGGGAATCATTGAAACAAACGCTTCCTTAGCCACCCACAGATAGGCAGGAACCTTCTACCATACGCGCGAAATCCTTCCACGATCTCGAAGACCAGTTCTGCAACCGCATATCGAGCGTAAAAGCTAATCAACGACATGCCTCAGTCCGAATCGCAAAGGTCGATGACCTCGACGTGTCCTGTACGCTGGCGTTTTCGAGAGCGCATCTCCGTGACTTCCATGTCAAGGTCCATGTCGCCGGACATGCTGGGAAAGCTGTTCATACTGTCCTCCCTCTCGCGCTTAGCTTCCAATTTCACGGCCTGCTGAGCGGCTTGGCGTTCCTACCGCATGTCAAGTTAGCGGGAAAACCTATAATGTAGCAGATTCAGTGAACTTACCCTTTGGCGGCGCACAAGTTCTCGTAATTCATCCGGGGTCAACTCTTCGATAGGCCGCTCTTCTAAAGGCACGGGCGTTGGTGATCGGGGAATGATGCACTCTGCTTGAAGTGCTTGTCTTGAACGATATCGGAAGGTGAAGGTCGCAAACGGATGCTTTTTCCCCTCAAAGTAATCCTCGTATTCGAAATCCCAAGTCATCCATGCGTTGCTGGCTCGGGCTTTTCCTAAGCTGATGCAAGGTATAAGTATTCGGTGTAGAGACAGCGACGACAGATTCCAGAAAATACCTTGCTTGATGAGAGACAGCCCGCCCCTTCAGAGCCTTCTCGGGCACGTTGTCAATCGTCTTAAATGACGTTCTGCTTCCCTCGCCAACGGAAGGCACTGCTCTGCCTCTGTAAAATCGGATGCTAATCTCTCCAAGTGAATCAAGCTTCTCTTTGAGCTTCTTCATGGCAATGCTCTGCCCGGCTTCATCTGGAGAGACGATGATAGATTAGATTGCACATCACGACAGACTTCAAAGAGTGTGAGACAGGGCTTAACATACCGATTGTAAGATCCGAAAAAATCAGAGGCCTCTCAACGTATTTCCCCTTCTCCTTCTTCCACAATCCCGTCATTTTAACCGTGTAAGAGTCCAGATGTCTCACAGTCTCCGGCCGGAAGACGCGGCCATCTGCATATTTGCCGTCCACGTAGACCAGTCCGTTGATCGCCCACTTTCTGTACTTGAAGTCCTTGGCAAACGTCCAGTTGACCGTGAACTCGGCGCCGGATACTGCTTCAATGTATCGTGTTGCTGCTCTCTTCTCGTCTGGCTCGTCGTCGTTCACATACTCCTCGGCTGGCTTGCCGCCCACCTGGATCTCGACATCGAGACCGGGGATGCTGTCAAGGATGGCCATGTTCTAAGCTTCTGTGTTTCTCCAAGTGCGTGCGGGTTTGTCAAGGACTGCACCCCGATCTCATCATGGATCAGGAAGCAGAAAAGACGAGTCCGGGAGTGAGGTCACGTGAACCCGAGTCTCGGCAGCAACAGAGAATCCTCGATTCACGCAGGCGGATGCAGACGGGGCGATAATTTTGGACTATCGATTGAAACAAGGCTGTGGACTGTGGACGGATAGGTATGGTGTTGAATAGCGGTGCTTGGTAATCGGGAGATCCTTTCTGATGCGCGCGCGTGCGCGTGGTCGCACACACCGCTCTCGCCCCGCGAAGAAGGTAATGAGCAGCCTAGAGCAGCGGCAGCCAACGGAACTACGGCTCCCTTCCGGAAGAGATGGGCCGGGGGGGTCCTATTGCGAGCAGCCGGGCCTCAAGTTCGAGGTGTGACGACGTGAGGTTTCCGAGGCGCGTGCGGTAAGGAGCCTTGTCGCGAGGGTAAAGTTTGACGCGTTCCTGTTTCAAGGGGAAAAGTGCGCGTCCTGGCGTTGATGAGTCAGGCGGGTGGGTGGCATCACGGGACTTGTTGCGATAAGGGACAACTCCCCGGACAGGTAACTTTTGGCTCCAGGCTTGAGAATTGCGCAAGACGAATTCTCAAGTATCTAACATGTTGTGAAAGAAGAGATGTTTGAGCTCCGTGGGGTTCTGCTGCTATTCATGGCACGTGACTATTGCGAGAATGATCTCGGACTTGACCACGACAGGTTTCGGAGACAATGCATTCATCAAGTGTTACAGGGCCGCAAGTTGAGGCGCGTCACGCAGCCACTTTCTCTTCGGCTTATCTGCTGTCATTTTTGGATGTGCATGCGTCGTCCATCTCGTGACACATCACTTTGACCCGGCGATCGACCCGTTGTTTGCCGTCAGCCTTGTCTACAACATCGTCCAGTTTGTGGAAATCAGTAAAGGGTCTTCGGTGGACACGAAGTATGTACTCTCGCTGATGGAGTCTTGAAAGAACATGTAAAGTTAGAAGATGTGTCCCGCTTAGCTTATCACATTCTGACATTCTGACTGAATGCTGCAACACAGGTCGTCAAGGACTTGAGACGTCTGGTCAAACCACTGACCACATCCAAGCGTTGTCAGAAATCCCACCGATCTTCGAGGAGCATTCTCAAGAGTAAGGAGATCAATGGCATCGAGGATCGGTCAATCAAGTCCGGTAACAGCTCAATAGCCGCTTGAACTTTCTCACAAGGTACGCCCCCCTGCAGCAATGGTAATGGTAGATTCTGACTCATGTAGCGGAACAATCTTCAGCATGTTCTTCGTCTTTGTTAACCTCTTGAAGTCCAATCGACAAATGGAGGCTAATACCATCTCGAAACTCGATTCGGTCATATCTGACTTGGTCCAATCAATAAAACAAGAAGTTCAGGGAAGCACTAGTCCGCACTACAGAAAGACCTATCGGCTTTTATGAGAGAAGCAAAAGATACTAATAAGCCCCTGGTACCAGATGATGAGGCACAGATATTTCGTATAAATGAGGCTTATGCTTAAACGTTCTAATGAATTTTCGAAGATAACGAGCCTGACTTCACATACTGGTTGTAATCCTATGGCAACCTGTTCTGTGTAAGTGGGAATGCTGGCTCTGTTAAATTGGCATTGATGAGATACATTTACAAAAACGATCAAACCATCGACTCCTCCGCACTTGGGCCAAAGATTCAAAACTCATCATCGCGAGTCACTTCCTTCGGATTTCAAGAAAAAAGATTCAACGCTCACAGCAGAGTCTCCTAAGATCTCTCCTGTCCCAGATCCTGAGTGTCGTGAATGTGAAGTACAAAACCCTCCTTCAGAACAATGCATGGAATTGAAAGCGGGCAAGCACTGCGCCTACCATCTCAACGTCGGTTCCGCGGGCCAGTTTGCAGATGTTTTCCATGTTTGAATACTCTGAAATTCTGTTTCAGACATGTCATTAGAGAATTCATCATCTTTCCTCGGTTTCTAGACTACCTCTTCATCTTTTTTGTTATTCATTGGCACCTCTTCCGTATCTGGTTGCCCACTCGTACGCTGGTACGAGGGGTCGAGATGTCGCTGGCGCGAGCCTACAAACAGCCACCGGCACCCACGCCCAAACGCCTTGACGATATCCCACGGATTCAGAGCATGGGCTAATGCCCTGACCATGCCCACGCGGTGCACCTCTTCCCGTCCATCGGTCTTGCGCACGATATACTCTCTCCACGGATAAGCGAAGATGTGCATCACGGCGAAGAAGGCCATCTCGATGCAGATGAGCATGTTGGGGAGAGCCACTTCGATGTCTCCGTAGGCCAGAAACTTGGACTCGGTGAGGACGTCGGTGGAGTTGAGGATGCTGAGCAGCTCATCCTGCCAGAAGCAGAGGAAAATAACGAGCTTGATGGACAGCAGCTTCAGAAATGGACGGTGCTCCGCGAGGTCGGTCTTCAGCTGCGAGTAGAACTGGATCAAGCAGTACATTGCGATGGTGACGGCGACGGACTCGAAGATGAGGACCCAGAGGTAGGCATATACTGGAGAAAGCGAGTCTTCGCACAGGACGTTGTAATGCTCCGTGATGACGGATACGATGGTGAAGAAAACGCGGATGAAGCAGTACTGGAAGACTGCAATGTAGATGATCTACAGTGTGTCTTGGTCAGCGCGGCACGAACAGGCTTCGCACATGGTTGAAGGAACCGACATTGAACCACGTCAGACCGCTCCTTGGCTTGCGCAGCCAGCCTTTGTTTTCTCCGCCCGTGCACTTCTGGCACCAATTCACAGGCCAAACCCAGTTGTGGGGCGTGACGCCGCGAAAGAATTCCTTCTGTTCCCCCAACACGGGACTAATGTAGTTGCAGAGAAGTGTAAAGAAGCTGGAGATGGCAAAGGCTTCGTAGCAGTCGCGCATAACTTCAAAGTAGACGTGCTTCTTGTAGTGATGGATGGACAGCATCGAGACTGTCGCATAGATCGGTACCATCAAGAGGATGCGAATAATGCTGACCTGGTCAGTAACATGTCACGCGGTATCTCGTGATGGATGAACTCACTGCTTTTGCTCGTCGGGCCGCGAGTAGTGCGCAGCGTGGCGCGACATGAGGAAGAAGCTGATGGCAATCGCAACAGCGCTAAATATGAACGAAATATTTCTGGTCGAACAGTCAGGGATTGTGAACTCTCAGCTGAAATTTTCGGAGCGTTTTACTGTGCCAGTATGTGGAAGTTGATGTGGAGCCCTGGAAGTGGCACCTCCCTGATCTCTCCTATGTCTCTCGCCGTGCATTGTACCATGTTGACTGACGCGTGAAAGGGCTGTTGAAGCAAGCAAACAGCTCGAGGTGTCCAGCTTTTAAACCTCGGCGTAGGTTCGGCGGTAAGCTGACAGCATTGGAAGATCCTGTATCCACATCCAAAGCGCTTATCCTCTGGCCAGTCGTGCCTAGGGAAAGCTTGTCTTTTCAGACTGTGCGCTGTCACGGGCGTCTCGCTCTCTGTAGATCTCTCAGCGAAGCGCCGACTGTTCATGGCTCCACCGGTGAGCGGCCATGGCTATGCAGAAGCGATGGTCAAGTGGCTGTGCACCAGCGTTCGGGATTTCCGCACTGATGAACCATGGCGAGAGCATAGTTTGCTGATAAGATTCTCGAGCGGAGGAAATCATCGCTCCTTGTTCTTTGCCCCTGTAAAATGGATCTGATTGGTCCCTGGTGCGGCCACATCCGCCTTGATGCTCGGGCCAAGTTCCGGTCTAAGGTGGACGGGCTACGTGGGCTTGCGTGGCTTGCGTGGCTTTGTACCCTGTGTCTTGTAGCCATCGAACTATGGAATCATCGACTTCTTGATCAAAGACGCTCATACAATACTGTTCCTCAGCCCCACACAACAGACTTTGACCTTCACCTCCCGTCTCGCGCTGGCGACACACTTTTCAGCAGCCTGATGAAATCCGGAGCCGCTGTTGTGGACAATAG
The DNA here is from genome assembly GCA_037356115.1 of Neofusicoccum sp. Z2. Lineage (NCBI taxonomy): Eukaryota > Fungi > Ascomycota > Dothideomycetes > Botryosphaeriales > Botryosphaeriaceae > Neofusicoccum > Neofusicoccum sp. Z2. Next base: position 528,456 of record JBAWJY010000007.1, read on the forward strand.
AGGAAAGTGGATCCATCTACGCGCTGAAGGTTAATTGGCTTCTTCAACTGGCCTGGAGCCTGCTCGTGCTTTGCCCACTGTTTGCCCCTTCCGAACATTTCGGCTGTAACAGCTACTGTTTCATCCACGTAATGCTTTTGCGTGTAGCCGGTCGCGCTGGATAATTTCGTGCAGCTTTACGGGCACGTCTTTCTGGATTTTCACCAGTGGAAATAGAGGATATACCTAATCAGGTCATTTCCTGCAAGGTGGCGCGTATGGTATTACAGAAATAGCATTGACGGAGTTAAAGCATTCAACTCCCTCTATAGTGTTAGGCTTATGTTAGCATCTTAAATACTTTGCATTGGACTTATGTTAGGTGCGCATTTAGAGCTAAAGCATGCATCCAGGCGTACAAGTATATAAAGCCGCACGCTCTATACGTCTGAATAAATGCTCTGACTCTCTCTACACGAGTACGTGGAGGGCGTAGGTTTCGCCCGCGCGCCTCTTAAAACTATGTAGAATTGCCTAATCAGAAAGATCATAGAGATCTTTGGGAGTAGGAGTCACAATAAGGAAACTGGGAGTCCAATCAAGAAAAGCGGGAGACAAATTAGTAGACGCCTATTTCATTTGATGCTATCTTACCTTCACGATATTTTCCGAGTGACTACCAGCCGTACATATTGCCCGTGAGGAGAAGATGAGAGGTTGCCTGTGAGAAACTCACATGCTCTGTGGCTGAGTACGCACGAATCATCTGGCGAATTCCTTGACGAGGCCGCAAGAGGGTCTGGGCATGGAGGTAGTCTCAGCAACGCTAAGAGACGACTCCAGCCCTTTTTGCATCTCAACATAACTTCTGTGTAAATTACGCATCCGTTTTCCCGGCTTTCCCTAATGCTAATACCCTTAGACCCCCAAAACATTCAAAGGTGACTGCTATATATGTGAATGTGAAAGTAAGGGTATCTTGCTAACGACTATGTCCTTGAACCTCCTTTGCACTCATCTTACTCCAACACACCCATACGACGTGTGGCGATGACGCAATCCCATATCCTCATATTAAACATTGCCCTCCCCAAGCATCTTCCCCACATCCCTCCCCCCACACATCCATACACGCAACCAAGCTCTTCCCCCTACCCACCACACGGACCCCCACCACCGATCCCATTCCTCACGTCCTCAGCTCCACCCTCCCTCCCAACCGCTCACGCCCCCTCCTTCCGAAAAAACCCCTCCGTCCCATCCCGCCCCCCACCCGCCCCAAGCAACGACACCTCCCTCTCCCGCTCTCTCCTCCTCCTCCTCACCAACGCCCATACCGACCCGCCCGTAAACCCCACCACCACCGCGACGCCAATCACAATCCCCGCGATCCCGCTTCCGGCCACCTTTCCGCCGCCACCGATGCTGCTGCTTCCCGCAGACGGCGACGCTGTTGTCGAGCTGGAGGACGAGGACGATGTTGCTGATGCGGATGCGGAGGCGGAGGCGGAGGTGGATGTGGGGGTGGATAAGGGGGCTGAGGTGGTAGAAGAGGAGGGATTGGCGTCGAGTGCTGCTACTGCCGGCACGTCGCTGCCAGGGATGCCGGGGAGGAGTTGGCAGACGGCGTCGCCGGTGCTGGAGGTGGCGCAGGTGCGGCCGAGGGGGCAGCAGTAGCTGTTGCCGCAGTCGAAGGTGAGGAGGGGGCAGGTGGAGCGAGGGTGGATGGCGTTGTTGTGCGCGTGGCGGTTGGAGGTGGGAAGGTCGGGGTCGTGCGGAGGCATGGGTTGCTTTGGAGAGGGGGGACTTGATGGGTTGGTTCGAGTGGAGAATGCTTCTGCGTTTTATAATGCCCGGAAGTGATGGTGGTGATGAGGGTGCCTTCGTCCAAAACTTCTCCCGCCAGCGTCGTGCCGAAAACGAAAAGGCTAGCGGTTGGAGACTGAATGTCACAGCTGGCGCATGTCGAACATTATTAAGTTCCATTCCTTGTCCATTCCAAAACCTGAAACTCCCAGTTCCAAGCTCGGGAATGTGCCAAGCCCTGATCACATCCCTAGCCAATTCTAAGCTTAACCTTAACTGCAAGGTTCTACGCCTGTCGTGACGCGTAATTAGCAAGTAGTATGATGCAATCCATAATTCACCGTTTAAATTGGGGATGCATTGCCAAGGCTTGCAGTATCTTTTATTGCTGGGGCTCTCGACGGCGATACTGCAACAATAGGTCTTAGTATTACTCCGGCAGACTTCAACCTAGTCTTCCGAATCCATGCGTCTGTTCACATGGAAGCTTCGTATGAGTTAAATCTTATTCCTCGCCAAGGTATGCATCACGCAGCCTATCCATCCAGTTTCTTCACCTTCTTCTCGAATATCGTACCGCTGAACCTCAATCTTCTACCGTCAAAACCCGTATGGGGGAGAGCACTAGATAAAGAGGGAGGAGTTGCAGACATAGGAGAATGACTGTTGATTTGCGAAATGAAATATCTGTTCATTTTCGGAAAATCATCTTTCTTGATCACGGGAGAGGTACACTGTGACCAAAACTTTCTTTCGATGGATCCGCTTTTCAGACGGAACTGGGGGCTGCATCCAAGTTTGAAGAAATCCCTGCGCAGGACTCTCAGTAGAGCACAGTCACACTCTTTGTAATGTTGTTTCGGCCTTCTCTGAACATTACAGTATCTCTTGGAGAATCCGGGGGTATGTCTGGTTCAGCTTTGTCGTGGTATCATACTCGAAGGTATACCAGTATCCAGTTTATGTATCGCCTGAAGAGTCCAGGTTCAAAATTGCCAGCAAGGTCCCAGGATAAAACGGCCTTGTTGACATCAGGCATGAATGGCGCTAAGATCCTCTTTAGGAAGGTGTGGCCTCTGGTCACAGAGTCATCTATTGAATGCTCGGTGCTTCCGTTTCGCTCTGACAGCCGGAAGTACTCTTCTTATCGAAATGAGCAAAGCCGTTGCTGTTCATGGACTGAGGAGATTGGTGGAATGCTTGACCTGCAAGAGGCTCGACTGAGTCAGACATATTATATCGTATAGAAACCCTCACCCGAATGTGAGAGCACAATAAGACTTATCCCCTTTGCAAGCAGATGAATGCTGTTGCAATAGTGTATGGTCCGACCGCATGCTATAGGAGTGACGTAAGCGAAGGCTCAGCGAAGCCAAGACGGACTCCTTAACAGCCGCGCTATCGGAACAAAGTCTCAACTGAGGCTTGGAAGGTGACGGGGACAGAAAGTGGCACGCAACGGCGGCACCACGTGCAATCGGGAGGCCCGGATGATCGCGACGCACTGTTCGAAGCCAAAACCAACGCTCGCCAACACCTCCCGGATTCTCGCAAAGCGCGCCCAACCTGCGACATTCCAGGCTGGGCTGACGGGGAGATTGCGCTGGGTGATCGCTCGTTCACGCTCAACGCCGACAGCAGTGGCTGGCCGTCACGGCACCTCGTCGAAAAGCGTCTGGCGATGCGGAGACATTCGGTCCGCGGCGAGTCGTGGGCAGCCGCGTCTCAGGTCTCGCGCGCTCCTGGCCTGGTTGTCGGGTGCGTTTGGGGCTCGGGTGAGGAGAAACGAGGAGAAACGATCATCGATGGCGGCGAAGGTTCTTCAGCTTTGCTTTAACTTTCCCAGAGTCCTCCCCGCCGGGCCCGTCTGCCCTCGGGTGCTACGTAGCGTCTCTGCTGCGCCTGGCACCGGCAGTTGCGCCTGAGGGCCCAGGCGTCTGCGATTATCATGCAGTCCTGCCAAGCTCAGCCTCGCATCGCCGCGTCGCCTGCTTCATTCATGCTGCGGTCCGATTAGAGACGCTCTACACGACACGACCGTCGCCTACTTATGCCTGACAAAGCAGCTGCCAGAAGCGAGCGTCTCCACGACTCAGCGGGCTTACAGAACTCAAATTCTCCGACGGCTTTCAGCGACACGCCCGTTCAGGATTTACTCTCCGGCCCAGAAGCAGCCAAGCCGCTGCCTGCTGCGTGATGGCATTGCCTTTTTGGTTTCATGGCTCGGGTAGTGGCCTCGACTGGACAAGATAGGTTCCGGATGAAGCCGCCAGCCAACACAGGCATCACCAGGGAACCGCTGCAGCTCAGCTGTTCTCTGCGAGGACCCTGCAAGAAACGGCGGGTCGGAAGCTGGCGCGGGCAGCCGCCCTCAGGCACAGGCCATTGCCCGCCTCGCCGTTAAGCTCCACGCTCGTCCAGATCACCACATAGGCGCGAGCATGTGTTCCAAGCGGGCGCATCCCTTCCGCACTCTGCTGCCGATCTGCGGGGAAGAGCCCAGGCAAAAGGCTTACAAACCTGGGCGAGGTGGCTCAGCGGTCGGGATAGCCCGTCGAGTGGGACCTTGAACACCCACATGCCAAGCCGTTTTGTTCCTGAAACGAGATGCCTACGAGGCAAGCGACGCATAAGGCGGCTCTCGTATATGAGTGGCCCGCGCCCTGGTCCAGCATGAGCACCACACGCCGCCTCCGTGAGGGTTCCCTCCCTCGCTCCCTCAACCATCCCACGCTCCTTTGGCTGCGATCAGCATGGCCTACGATGAGCTGGTTGCCACCATCACGCTCACCGGCAGCCTGCTTTCCTGCATCGCCACCTCCTGCGTGCTTATCTCCTACGTCGTTTACGCCGACCAGCAACGCTCCTTCCGCCATGCTCTCGTTTTGAATCTGGCGCTGGCCGGTATGTCTTTCGAATTCTTCCCACTTCCACGGTGTTAACAATATCTCGGCAGAATTCGTGAACTCGTTGAACAACTCCATATCGGGTATTATATTTGTGCGAACACACGAACTCTCCCCAGGCCCCGGATGCACGTTCAACGGCTGGATAGGACAGCTGTCCGTGCAGGTGAGCAGCTATAACATTAATCCATGAAAAATACTAAACTTCTCCAGGCCGCGGATTTCTCCATCCTGGCCATAGCGCTGGTTACCGTCCTTACCATTACCCGGAAGACGTACATGCCGAATGCGTCTTTGGGCAGGAAAATCCTCATCTGTCTCTCCGTCTACATCGTGCCGCTCATTACCAGTGCGTCCCCCCACCCAGAATCGCCAACATCCATTACTGAACAAGACCCCCGCAGGCTCCACCGCAACCGGCTTGCACACAATGGTCCCAGTCAGCGGCAATTGGTGCTGGATCTCCTCCAAGCGTACAGACCTGCGCTACGCCCTCGGCCACGGCTGGCGCTTCGCCATCATCTTCACTACCATCGGCATCTACGTCTACGTCTGGTGGTACATGCGACAACACTTCGCGTCTATGGCCGGCAGCGCGAAGCGTAGTGGCAAGGGGTCGTACGACCTCGACCCCAACTCCAACAGCACGGGCATCACCACAGGCAGCAGTCGCCGCAGCGGAAAGGGCAGGAGGGAGAGGGGGTTCGAGGCCATGTATGATGAGGAGACGGAGCTGGACGATTTGCGGCATGGACAGGGAGGTGGGGCAGTTCCGATAAACTTTCCTTCCGCCCATGACGCCAATTCTCTCCGGAAGGATCATCCCGAGGGGGAGTATCACTTCGGCATCCGCAGGGACAGCGCTGCCACCAAATCCGGGAGTGCGAGGGTGAGGGTGGAAGAGGTGATGATCGCGCCGCACGAAAGCGTCGAGTTTAGGAACAGCGGGTCGTTCTTCGAGGACGACGACGACTTCACCATGCCCATCCAAGGTAACGTACTCCGCAATTTCCCCCTATCCGTTCTGACGACTTGGCTCTTTAAGCTTCCGAGCTTCCGGCCCGCCGCCCCGGTTCCTCCAAAGTTTAGATAAGCATCGAGAAAGATAAAAAAAAAGCTCACATAACATCCCAGGCGCAACTCTCCCCGTCCCACACCCCGACCCACCGCTCCGACCCACGCATCCCGACCCACCCCCACTACCACCACCACCACCACCACCAGCCGCCGCCGCCCTCACCACCACCGCCGCCCCCTCCTCAACCACCACCCTCGCCCCCATCATCTTCTCCCCCACCGCCCCACAGCACCTCTCCCTCACCTCCGTCTCCTCAGCCGCACGCCGGCAATCCCGCCAAGTGGAGCGAGAAATCAAGCGCATGTTACTCCTCAACGCCTACCCGATCATGTACGTCATCCTGTGGGCGCCGGGGCTGGTCAACCGGCTGCTGGAGGCGACGAATGGGAACAGGAGTGGTAGCGGCAGGACGCTGGCGGTGCTGCAGAGCTCGAGTCAGTATGTCGGGTTTGCGAATGCGTTGACGTATGGGTTTAATGAGCATTTGAGGGAGAGGATTTGGGGGGATTTGGGGGGGTGGTGGGGTGGGAGGGGGGGTGCTGGGTGAGGGGGAGGGGGGGTGCTGGGTGAGGGGGAGGGGGAGGGGGTTGCGTTTTTTTGGGGGGCGCTTTTGGGGGATTTGTCTGTTTGTTGATACCACATTGTTACGGGTGGGGGGAGGTCTTTACACATTGCCTGCACTACTGGACTTTGCATTTGCTGGTGCATTTCCGTGTATATATATTGAGCATACAACAATTCACATGTCCGGTGCGGAGAACGGAAAGAGGCAGTGACATCTCTTAATTCCAACTTAACTCTCTGCAGACCGAATGTTAAGTTATAATTAAGAACTTTTTGAAACGCAGAAAATTTGAATGCAGATCTTTGAAGGTTTCACCTCGTAAAAAGCCTATAGAGTGAACGTTCTCGCATCTTAGCGCAAGCCTCGCTTAGCCAATCACGGACTACTCGATTCGGCCTCGGGGCTGGGATGCTTATTGGTCCACGGTGAGAGAGGCTGACCTCTGCGACGTTCGTTCTTTGTCTTCCGCGATCTGCAGTGCAGCCTTGGCAATAAGCAATAATAAGGCTAGCTGCTAGGGTTTTCTCAGTGTTGCTGCGCCCTGCAGTGCTCATTGGTCGTTGAGTCCTGCAAGGCTGAGATGTCACCAGGCAGATATGTTTTGTCTGCGCCTCAGCCGTCAGAGCAGAATACGTAAAGACCTTTCCATCCCCGCATGCGTCCCCATCAGCCTCGTCTGAGAAAATTTCACCCCCCTCATCAGTTTTCAGCCTTGTTGTTGTCTTTATGTTCGTCCCCTTCCCTCAAGTTCCATCAAGCTTCTCCGGGCCTCGGAATGGCTGAGTTCATCGCTGTTCTCGGCCTCGGCGCCTCGGTGATCCAGGTTGTCGACGCTTGCAATCGATTGATCAGCCGTGTTCAGCAGTTTCGCGGAAATGCCGAGTTCGATGAGCTGATTTCGCAGCTCCGACTCCTCTCTCACGACGTCAATGCCATCAACAACCTTCACGCAAATCAAGGCCTCGATACCGAAACAGATGCGGTCCTTGTCGAAGTGCTTGACGGATGCCGAAGGCAGATCGCAAAGTTGGACGAACTCGTCTCGACGCTGATACCTCCGGCCAATGCTTCGAGCGTGACGCGGAAGCTTCATAGATTCAAGGCCTTCGCGAAGGACCAGCAAGTTCAGCAGACTCTATGTCAATTGGATCAGTACAAGCATACTCTCACCCTCCATCTGGTTGTCCGGAATCAGCAAAGCAATCTGCAAATGACGCAGATGATGGGAATGCTTGAGCAGCAAAACCGGCTTCTTCAAAGCTCCATTGCAGCACATAGACAGTCGATCACTATCGCGCAGAACCCAGAGAGGGCTAAGCCATCGAACTCGGGCAATCGCATTTTCAACATGGGCATGATACCTAAGGACAATCTTCCACCCAAGGCTCGAACTTCGAAGTGCGCTCAGGGTCATTGCCTGTGCCCCTGCCATCGATTCCTCCACTTAGCGCTGTTGGGCCGCTGCGACTGTCCGGGCACACAGTACTCAGTCAGCCTTAGATTCCTCGGAAAGTTGGTATCCTTGGATTTTGGCGTCAAGTTCAACGGAGGGGCCAGCATTGAGTTCTCCCTAAAATGCGTCAATACAGTGCCATACCGCTCACCAGGCTTTGAAATCCTGAATGACTGTGCCTCGGGAAAAATGAACGCAACAGAGGCTTTCAGGGAGTTGTGTTCCCTACGTCATACTGGAATAATCAATTTCCAGGATGTGTTACCATTTGGCGAGGGGTACATTGAGGTAAGATTCCTTTCGGCATCAATGTCTTACGGCACTCAATTTGATTCAGTACCAGTATCTAATGCTTTCAATAACCAGAGATTCATATTCGAATTCGCTGCATACAGCAGGAGGCAATTATCCCTATACCAAGAGATAGAGACTTTTGTTATCCTGATGAGAGGAGAAGGAGCGACCCTAGAGAGTGACAGGTAAGCCCACTTGCACGTTTAAAACAACATGTCTGACCTCGTTTCGTTTCCCGAACAGGTTCTTTCGGTTTCTAACTCATATAGGGAATTCAAGAGAAATGTCAGCAAACCTTCAGATTTTCGATATCGCCATGCGATTAGGTTTTGAGGCAGCGGGGGTCAGTCCTACTTCTTGGCCAAAGTACTGTCCCTCGCACACCATTTCATGGGTGTTCTACGACCGCTTTTACATTCGTGTTCTGAGGGAGCTCGTTATTTCAGACAATGGTGACTTTTGACATCCATACTACTCAGAATTGATGCTGAACCTTCCAGAGTTTTGTGGGATCCCTAAGCTCCATTCCGCTGTGCTCACCAACGTCACCGAAGATGTGGAGCAGCTGATGTCGCAGAGGGAATGGGACGTTACGGAGCAAAATCAGCTCGGATACACAGCGATCCATTTGGCCATCGAGGACCCGCATATACTGCGGATCATAATGCGGGACGTCAGTGGCGATGCGTGCGATGTTGAAGATCGATATGGTTCCACACCCCTGTTCTACGCGGTGGCCTACAACAATATCCAGTCCTTCAAAATCTTGCAACACAAGGGTGCCAATCTTTTCCGGCAGCATCGATCACTGGGTCTGACCGTATGGACCTTCGCAATCCAACTTGGACAATGGGACATGCTTCTTGGAATGCTTCCCATCCTCAAAAGCTATTCTTTGGAAGCTGTGGAGCAGACGGGAGCATTGTGCTTTGAGGCGTTCGCGAGGATGTCTTCAAATGCTATCGCAATATTCCCTTTTCGCCCTGTGCTTAAATGCTTGCTAAGTCTAGGAGCAAATATCAAGCTCTTGACTCCATCCGGCAATTATCTTCTCCATCTTGCTAGCACAGCATCCGACGCAAAGGACCTCTTGGAGTATGACGATCGACACATCAACTTGAAGAATGTCCGAGGTGAGACTCCTTTGATGTCATTCTCGGCATTACTGAGTCCCTCACTGCAAGTTGAAGCCATCAGACATGGTGCAAATGTAAAAGAAGCCGACAATTGTGGCAGGTCTGCCTTGCATCACCTCTTCATCTCAATCGCCAAGAAATTCAAATTCTTGCGATACACCGCGGATTGGGAGCTACCCAACTGGATAAATGCTGAATCTTCGCTATTGTATGCTGGCGGCGATATGTTCCGGTGCGACACATGCTTCTGCACATGTTCGTTGGGGGGATGCACACCGATGAGGATCCTATTTTGTCTGCCATTACATCTTTCTAGTTCTCCGAGCGCTATGCTCTTGGTTTCATGGATTTTGGAACATTACCTCTTTTTCAAGATGGCTCGAGGACAGGAATTTGCAGACCAGTGCACGAGGGTATGGTACCGCTTGCAGGTGTTTGACGAATTGGGATTGGTCCATACATGTTGCGGCAAAGACAACTACGAAAAAATACGCCGTCCTGGGATAGAATTGTCTGGAGACGAGTCGGACATGAAGAAATGCTTCCAGGATGACGAGAATGTTGAAGAGGTGAAGGAGATACAGGATGAGCAGAAAGGCCTAAACGGGATCTTGGATGAAGAATGTACTCAATTTGCAGAGAACCAGATGCAGCAGGATGAAGGAGGTATTTTCCAAGTCCTGGCCCGGCGGGTGGTTATTATTGAGGAAAAATGGTCCCGACGCGGGTGGCCGTTGGCAGACCTTGATGGCTGTGCGATGCAAGAAAAGTTCTTCAGAAATCATCTGAAGGACGCAGCGACAGGCCGACCAAACTACTCAAAATTCTTCCCCGGAGTACCTGAACAGAATGTCTGGGAATTGGAGCGAAAGAGACTTGTTAAATTACTCATTCAAGAAATCAGGCGTGTGCGGTCACTTTCGGAGGAGGAGAGAGGCTGGAATCCAAATTTCGACAGGTTCAGCTTATCATCTGATCTTCGAGACACGTTTTTTGATGAACGTCGGGAGAATTTGGGGTGGGCTACATACGCTGCTGAAGCCGGGGTGGAGCTGTTTTTTTCTGATGACAGTCGGGAGCATTTGCGGTGCTACTGAAGCCGGGGTGGAGTTGAAATATAGGAGTAAAGCCTAGCGTCTACATCATGTCACAACTCTCCGTCTGATCTTGCACCAGCTAGGACACCCTTTGCTCTGAGCAGGCCAGTCGTATTAGAGGACGAATGGACCTTGTTCGCACTATTTGAATACTGAATTAGTATTCGCGTAGAATGGCTATTGTGAATACGAGACCGCCTTTGAACCCCGGAATAACAGTCGCCGGTAAGCTTTGACTGGATAATGATATTGTTTGTTACAATCAGGTGAATATGAACTCGGTTATAAATTTGATGATTAGTTCTGCTCTGAGTAGAGCTCTTTCTTAAGAGAAGGAAGATGGTGGGCCTTGCCATAACCCATCATTTACACCACAAACCTCCAGGCTACATTCCATCCTTTGCTTATATTTAATTCATTTTGAGCGCCGCAGAATATAGCGGCTAGTCAAAAGCGACGAGTGAACTCACCCTCATGTCGGCTTTCTCTTTTCCTCGCGGCCCTTGGCCAGACCATCGTTGCAACCGCCATCCCGGGCCACAAGCCAATCATGCTAGTGAAGGTAGCCCTCTTCTTCGCCAGGGGCATAATCACTTATCTTCCAGAACAACACGTAGATACTGAAGGACACGCCAAGGGACGCTGGGCTACCGAACGCACTGAGAGAACAATTGTCTATTTTTGAGGCCGCGGCGAACGTAGAGGAGATTGCAATGGTGTTATCGGGTAGGTCGAGGGCGATGCGTTGCATTTTGCGGTAAGTGAAGTGTGTGAATGGAGTCAGAGAAACATGTGGAATCTAAACACGTGCGTAACTACATGTGGGATAATTACTAATTTGTTGTTTATTTTCAAAGCCATGTTCAGGACTGAGCAAATGGAGATGAGAACGCGAATCAAGAAATGGATGATGAAAAAGTGTGGTGAGTATTTGGGATGGACGACTCCTTTTCTAGTGGGAATCCTTCGTAAATTGTAGTGAACATACCTCGATAGGAAAGGACTTTGGCAACTGCTCAAATCATTTAGTGGCCGATTACCGCCCCTCTAATCGCTCCTCAAAGCCCACACCTCATCCAGACCATCGCTCATCTATCTCTCCAACGACCAAACCATCCCCGCAAACACCACCACCACTACACCAATTTTCGAAAACGCATGCCCAACAGCCACCACCCCCTACCACGCGCACCTCCCAGCCCCCTCCAACCCGTCCCAAACCCCGCTCCGCCAACGCAGCATTAACGCCCTACTCCGCGCCTCCACGCCCATTTACTGGTAAGCAGGTAGCGATGAAATCATTCTCGTCCATGCGTGCCAATGCTTGCGTCCCGGTGTCCGGGGAAGTGGAACTGAGTCGGCTGCCGGGGTACGTTGGAAGTGGTTGATGGAGGTCGAGTGGCATCTGGTGGGGTACGTATGTACGTATGTCAGGAGTTGGGGCGGGGGGTGCGGAGGGAGGTGGGCGATGTGTGTGGGGGGATTGGTGTTTGATTGATTGGGGGGTGGGTTGGCGGGTGGACGGGGTTGATGATGATGATGATGAGGGAGGGTTTTGAAGGGGGGGATGATGTGGGTGGGCGGGGCTGAGGGGTGTGGAAGAGGGATTGGCTGGGATGCTGGAGGTATTTGGGGTGTGTGTTACGGACACAGATGGGGCTTGTGGTACGTATATATGCTCTGTGCGTTGGTTGTGAGAGGTAACTCGCATTCAGACCAAAGTTCATGGCCCCAACGTCGCCGTATGCAAAAAAGAAAAAAAGGCTTATATGCTCCTCATGGAAGGCTATCATCGATATAAGATTCCGCAAGGAATTTACATGACGCTAGTACTTGGACGGGTGGCTCGGTGACTCAGCAAAACCTTGCAATTCGATTTCATTTTACGTCTTGGACGTAAAGTCTACGTGGGCTTTGGCTATATTTTTCTGGATCTATACATTCGAGGATGAGAGATCCGTTGGAATTGGTTGGGCGGGCGAAAAAGAGACGTGCTGCGATGAGTTGGTTATCTTGGCGGGTAAGGTGACGTTACTGGTGGCGGATGGTCTAGAAGAGGAGGAGGAGGAGGAGGAGGAGGAGGAAGAGAAGGAGTAGGAAAGGGCTGTCGAACGGGAAAAAACACTGGGAAGGAATTAGGAGGAGAGAGGGTCTCTAGTGCAGTAGACACATAAGCTTCGCATAAGAAGAAGGGGCAACGATAGCACTTGATGGAATGAAGAGGAACCAGATTGCCCGTGGCGAACCCAGTGGCGCACCTCAAAACCGTGTAACGTCCGAAACCGGCGCGGAGGTCCAGCCTCACACCAATTCATCCTGCGTGCATTCCCCCTACGAACACGAAATATCTGCCCACGCTGTTACCACCTCCGTCCCGACGATTCATTGCTGCGAGCTCCTGCCAGTCGTGCAGCCCCAACCACCGCGTCAAGCAGACCAAGTGCCTACCTACCCACATCATCAACGTCTCCCTCCGCAAACGCCTCTTCGAACCCACACCCACCACCCGCGCCACACGTCCACGCCACCCTGATCACGGATACCGAAGCGGGGACGACCTGGAAGACGCGGGCGGCGTGTGGTCATGAACATCGTGGATTTGGGATACCGCTGGAATTTTGGGAAGCTTGTAGTGGGGCGAGGCTTCTGGGCTGGGAAAACGGGGCTGGAACGGTGGTTTGGCTGACTGCGCTTGGGGGTAGGGAGTAGGAAGCTGAGGTTGATGGGCGGGTTGGACGCATTGTTGGGCTGTCTGGGTGAGTTCGGGGGAGAAAGGGGTGGGGATGGTCTTAGATGAGGGTATTGATGCGGTGTGTAGTTTGTCATGGGGGCTGTGTGTGTATGAGAAGACTCTTGTGTCTTGAGAAAATGAATCGGCGCGTCCAAACGTCTTGCACGCATCGCATTTCACCCCAGAGCTGATTCTGGCCATGGAGAGACCGCTTCTATAGGTTCGAGGACCATCCGGGAGCATCGCTTAGTCCACAAAGCCTTCTAGTCCGGCGGATTCCTGAGGTGTCACCGGGTTACTCAGAGTGCTTGCGGTGTCTGCAATCGACAATGTTCATTTCCACAGATCTTCAAGAAGTAGAATACGTGTGAACGAAGCTCAACAGGACCTCGCGGCAGTCGGCGGGACACTGAAGGGAGACCTCGAATGCATCCAGAGGCCGCGGTACCCATCAGGGGAAGCTTGAGCATGGGGCAGCAATGACGTAAACCAGGGGAGATGCCTCCATCACATTCCCTACGCAACAAACCCTGCCGCGCGCAGGTGCAACAACCGTCGGCAATAGCGGCGGCATTCACGGCAAGCCGAGCGCGGATCTCCGAACGGGCCTGGCGCGGGGCAACCATCACTAAGTTACACAAGGAAGAGGAGGGCAAACGAGCCGTCGATGATTAGCGGGAACACTGTGGCTTGCCGCATGCTGATAATGCCGGATGGTGGTGGTACGTACCACAAGGTTTGCTCTCAGCGCGGGGCACATGCAGAGGGCCGGGAAGCAGAAGTCACGGAGAACGGAAAAGCGTCCGCTGGTGGAACGCGAGAGGGCTGGGTGGAGGCTGCCTGCTTTAATTGGCGCCGAGGTGATTGTACAACCCGTGGATGCAGAGAGAGAGCGCAAGGGCGGGCGGGCGCTTAGTCGCGGTGCTTTTTGGGCTTTATTTTTTTTTTCTATTCTCACCCCACGGACGAGAGAACCTGGGCTGCTGGGGTGCGGTGGATACTGCAGTTCTGCAAGTTGCCTCCTCGCATCTTCATGTGGGTTGCGCTGAAAGTGGAATGAAAAGGCTGAACGCATGATAGTGAGCTGACGCGTTCGCGGGTTGCGGGAATCCTTCCAGCTTGCTTTGGGAGCCAGCGTTTGACTTTAGACAGAATTCAAGTGCCCATAATTTTTGAGTTAAGGTGGATTGCCACCGCACCGAGCCCTCCGGAGATGCATCCAGGCCGCTGTCGGCACGCAGCGGCTGTGCTTGAATCACCAATACTCGTACCGGGGTCAGAGCTGATCACTGCCGAGAGTCTGCGTAACACCAATCGTCTAAGGCCGTTGCATTGGCGGCCGTGGTTGAAAATAGCCGTCAATGGGAACGAGAGCCGGTCACGAGGGTAGACGAGGCGAAAGGCGCACGAAGCCGTCACTAGGACGGAGATCTCCAGGCCCCGTATCATGGAAGTGGCCGGATGACGAGGAGCTCTGACACTGGCAATGGCTCCGGGGACGTCATCCATGCTTTGTGTGCCCGAAGGGGCAAGGGGGCCGGCCCGAGCCATTGATCGAACCTTAGATTTGAGAAGAAGGCACCCGCTGCGTGCATACCCCACGCTGCCACCCAGATGCCCGATTGAAAAAGCCGACGCAACCCACGATGCATCCTGCAGGAGCCTGCCTGAGACATACGTGTTTGCGAGTCCCCGGTCCATGTTCAGCCCAGACCTGTAATAGCGAGAGCCGGGTATACCTTGGTTGCGAGCCGGGACCATCCCCGATGGGAGGCAGAAACAACAAGACTCAGCCGCGAGGACGCTGTCATGTTGCGGTGAGCGCGTGCTCCACACGGACGGACCGGAGGGCGTAAAGATGCACGTTCGCGCCGTCGAAATCAATGCTTGCCCTTGTCGTCAGGACCGTCGACGCATGGTTCCTGGAAATGCCGGTGGGTCTGTCTGTGCGCAGAGTTCGCATCCAATGATCAGCATGGTTGCACGGCATGAACGTGGCTGGGATGGCGCCGGCGCTTGCGATTCGTCAGAGCCGGATGCAGCTTCGCTGATCCCGCCGTGGTCGCATGCAGACAGGGCCTCTAAGAAACTTGGGTCGTCTGGCCCCTTGCAAAGACGGCACGGTGGCCTGAGCGAGTGACCTTCGAAACCGAGGGCTCGATTTCTATCCCAGGAATTGTGCTCTCGTGGACATTTGCAGGACCTGGGCGCGGGAAGCAGCACCGCGGAGTCATGCAAGACCTCATTCCAGGTGGAAAGCTGAGAGGCCGTGGGGGAGGTCCATCATGTGTGCAGCCGCAAAGCAATAGAAAGTGTCAAATATAAGACTTGTGCTCCTGTGCATCCGATTCGATAAATAGTAATCTCAGGATCGCCAGAAGGACGCCATTCTGCCAACGTGTAGCTCGAGCCGCACTTTGTTGAATTGAAACGGTCACCATGGCACTTCTTGCTCCGGGATCTCGCCTTTCGTGGTGGATGCGCCTTGTTGGGAATCCTTCTCTGGAGCAGCTCAGCAGCATTCCCACGCCCTATTCGGCTACATCGGGCAGCGAGCATGCTTCGTTTGACGAGGTGCTGGCTCCTCTCGCGGCGCTTCTCCAATGCCGTTACGATGTTCTCCGCGTCACGGCCAGCCTGCAGAGGGCGGAGACTTGGGCAAGTCTGAACTCGTCTCAGACGCAGCTGTCTCAGCTGAAGAGCCGGTTCCGAAAATCGATGAAGGAGCTGAGCGGGGTGACCCTGGCACAAGGCGGGCAGATGGGAGCGGGAGACATTCCGTTTGGAAAGGTGCAATGGGACAGAACGGGTACGGCCATGTTTCCTGAAGAGCGGGTGAAGCGAGGACTGACTATGACCAGGCGCGCGTAGTGCGACATCGTCGGCTGATTCGGGCGGAGATCAGAGGATGACGGACGGTTCGGACGACGACTCGGACGACGCGGAAATTGACGAGGATGACGAGGAGGACTACGAAACGAGCTCGAGCTCGGAGGCGGGCGACGATAAGGTTGGACATCGGGAGGCGGATCGGGCAAGGCGCGTGGCACTCCAGATCGCCGGAAATGAGATTGGGCACCAAGCGGCTGACTCGATGACAGCGGGCCACGATTCCAGCGCAACCGGCAGATGCACGTCTTGTACAATTCCGTGACCGTGCGCCGTCTCGGGCGCATGATCGCCAACGTTCAGCAATCGACAGCCGAGATGTTGGCAAAGGACGTCGAGAGCGCGACGTGCAGTGCTGACGTGAAAGCAAGATGCCTGACCCAGCTGCGGGATGCGGCATCGAGCGGCCGGGCGAGCTGGGCGCGTGAGATGCAGAGTGAGCTGGAGGTGGCGGAGCAGTACCGGGTTGCCATGATTGAGGTGTTGCAGGACGAGATGCGGCTTTGAGGCGAGAGTGACGAAGGCTCTACGAATTCCTTTTCAACGGCGATCTGCCTCTTTACCTGTAATCTTACCCACTGCGTATGAAGAGGCGGGACTATGGGCCCGTTTGCTCGCTGTCGGAGAGGCACAGGCGCATTGTTGACGTTGCTTCTGGTCCTTGTGAGAGAAAGGCAGCGAAAGGCTCAAGTCCTGCAGATGGCGAAGTACCAGCTGCGAGACCAGCGGTCCTGTCATTGTAGGGAGTCTGCGTCTGGCATGCCCGCACAACGCCGTCGCGTCTGGGTCGTGTTGGCGCGGAGAAGCGACGCGACGCGCTGGAAAAGAAAAGAGCAGCCGAGGCCCAACGGGCCGACCGTTCGGCCGACAAAAAGGCCCTGGTCAACTCCCCTCACGTCTCCCTTTCCCTCTCTTTCCACGCTTCATCCCATGATCCGTCTCCGCAGCCACAGCTCTAGCTTGATGGCGGCTCAGAGCATTGGAACATTCCATGAATGCGCGATGCCCTCATCCTCGAGCGCCATCCTGTTATGCCAGCCCCGAGCATGGCTCTCACGCGGAATCCGTCAACGGATCCTATGATCTTTATATTACAGCTGACCGTTGGCTTCGAGACTCCAAGGTGATGAAACGAGAGCTTGATCCAGTACGGCTGTCAAATGATCCAATAAGAGCAGACCGGCCGAAGCGCTGCCGTTGAGAACAAGGGGAAAGCGATTCCTGACGTAGGTCTTTGACCGCGCTCCTCATCTCACGAACATTCAACGTCTGCGTGTCTGAGATGCAGTAAATGTAGGCTTGTGGTGGCGGTTTTTTTTTTTTTGGCTGCGTTTCGTGGGAAGCCTTTTCTTATCAGCAATGTTCAGCAACGGAAATTCTCGCGCTCCTTTCCAATTCATCATTGTTGATTTCTCGGTTCATTCCATTTCCTACGTGGTCCTCTTTCCCGCTTCTTTCTCTGAATATCCTCCGCAGCATTGCTGCACAAAAATCCCATCGATCCGCAGATGAGATAAAGGGACGTCGGGTCTGCGCTGCGTTCATGCTGGCTCTTTCAGTCTTCTCATGCCTGCGCTTCCTTCTCCTCCTTGTCGCTTTGAGCGCGTGCTGTTTGTTGGACAATAACGTCGGATTTGAAGGCCTTGACGGATCCGGTGGTTTGGTGCAAATACGCGCGCGGCTCCGGTCCCCACTTGGACGGGTCGCCCGGAGCCCCACTGGCGAGGCTGTGCCATGGGCTCGCGCGTGAAATGGGGCATCGCGAGCAACTGCGGCGGTGCGTTTGCAGTGCGGCGCGGCGCAGTGCAGGCAGGCGGCCGAGGTTTCGCCGCGAGGTGATGTCGCGGGAGCCTGCGCCGCCGCCCGCACACTCGCCGCCTCACCTCACCACCACACCCTCAACCTGACTGCCGCCCTCCCTCAACTGCATCGAGCACGCCGTCATCACTCTGCCAACCCGCTGCTTCGTCTCGTCCTTTCACGATGAGTCAAGCAGCTGCCTCCGCACGTCTGCTCGAGGCGCAATTCAACCACCTCGTCCTCCCAAGCCGTTTGCCCTGCAAACGCGACGAAGACCTCACACGAATCGAGCTCGCTCTCATTGACCGCTTGCTGGAGGCTGTGAGGACCCTGCGACACTCTGCCGCAGACGCCTACACCCACTGGGACCATGTCCGCCGCATCCTGCTCTCGTCAAAGACCCTCAATCTCTGCGGCAAGCTGGACAAGCGTGCTCTGCTCAGCGAATTCGCCGGCCTTCAGACTGGCGACCTGCTGATCATCCATGTCACCGAGCAAAACGCAGGTCTTCTAATTCGCCGCATTCATGGGTAGGTCCTCTTCGCCCGTCTTGCTGGTTTCATGTGCTAATATGTTGCCCTCACCAGCGATCGGGGCCAAGAGGTCACATTCGAAGCCTTTGAGGCGTCTCCCCGTTCCGAAGATGTACTTGCTGCAGAGACCGCGCTACAGTGGGACTTCCCAGGCGGTGTCGTTGCTGTGCCCTACGCCACCTTCGCCGAAGATGCGTTCCAAGATAGCCTCGCCGGCTTCCTCGAGCAAAGCAGTGCTGAGTCGATCAAGCGCTTCGCCGCCCGGGCAAATAAAGCAGGCTCTTCTGCTATCGAGACGCGCGACACAGTTGATCCGGCGATGGTTTCCCACCTCCTCATAACACTACTTGAGGTCCATGGCCGCCGCATCTTCCCCCCTCTTCTGCGGAAACGTGTGCGAGACAACGTGTGCTGGTCCGATGGCGCGGAGAATCCTTGGAGGAGACTGCCTCTCTGGCTGGTGATGCGCGTGGGTCTTGCGAGACATCTGGCCGCCATCCACGGAGGTGAGCTCGGCAGGTTTCACTACAAGGTCCTCATGTGTCTCGTTCTGTCACGCCTGCTCGAAGACGGTCTTGATTACTTGGAGCCGCACCAGCTCAACACCCTCAAAGCCAAACTCTCCCGTCGTCTCGCGAAGCTCGAAATTTCCAAGAACCGCGGCTCGCCCCAAGTTGGCTCCCAGCATGATGCCACGTTCGCAGCTCTCACTCCTTTGTTTCAATCGTCATTCCGCAAGGCCAACCAGCGCATTGAGAGTGCACGGAATGCCTTGAAAGCAAGCAGCAGAAGGCCAATACGCCCCCTTCCCCGCCGTGCCGACCAAGCTCACCTGACTCTCACTCTGCCCAAGAGCGGTGTCTTGCTGGACAGCATCCTGGCACAGCCATACGTCATGGATAGGGTACATGCGATCTCGGGTGGCTTCAACACGTCTGCAGCAAATAAGAATCTCAAACCATTCGCGGAACGTTACTTCTCCCTGACACAGTTCGAGGTAGAGGTCGAAGACGGCCTCTATGAACTGACTACTTCATCTGACCCCAGAGAAGCTTGCCTGGAGCTGTATGGGAAAATCGACGAATACATCGAGATGGTTTCTTCCTGGTACGATGCCAATCCCGAACAGAAGAGCATCATGATCCTCACAGTGATGGAGCTGTGGATGTGCCTTGATCAACACGCTACCAGTATTTTCGGACTTCTTTGTGCTTTCAATCCCGGAATATCTCCTGAAGCGCTGGACGTGCTTCAGCTCCCTCGTTTCACCCAAATGTGCCGTCTGCAAAAGATTCAGGACTACCTTCGGGACAGGCATATGAAAAGCGACACTACCTGGAGGACCATCTTCGATGATCCTTCAAAAGGATGCTTTGCGGAGCGTTACTTCAATGAATCCGACAATGGGCATCTCCATGATCTTCATCAGCGTATCGAGAATGCTGCCGCGTCGGCACGTGCCGCAAAAGAGCGCGAGTGGAATCAGAAGAGTCATGAGTTCGAGCAACTGGAGAAACGCATTGCAGAAGCATCATGCGTTTTCTCTCGAGATGGACTGGAGCTCAAACATGATAGCTCATGTGGAAAATGCTACATGCAACGTTGCGCGCGAAGGATGAGCATCGCAGTTCACGAGCACTATCTTCCATCCAATCCCGTGTACGCCAAGACCGTTGTTTTCGAGCTTTGCTGTCCTCCTGCCTTCGCAGCTTATCGAAACGCAACCTGGAAGATCCTAGGTACTCTCGCTCGCCCGAAGCTAACTGACTGCTTTAAACCCCGTGTGCGCCTCCGCGAGTACACTCAGCTCAACCGATTCATGCAACCTGGAATTTCCGGTGTTTCACTGGCTTCTACCACCAAGTCTTTTCTTGACACCCACTATCGGGGCGTTCGCTTTCCAGCAGATCTTGACAATGTCTGTTTGCCAAATGGACTGAAGTTGGCCTACTACGATGATTCCACGGGTGCGTGGCCGGGTCGTCAGAAGCAGAGGCCAGCATTTACGCATCACTGCCAAATTGTGATCCCTTCCAAGTCACCATTCGCAATCCTGCACTCATTGCCCGGCTTTGAGTCTGATGCCGACGGCCCAACGTCGAATGATATTATCGCCGGCCAAGCGCAGTGCCCTTCAGGTTTGAATACACATGAGTTCATGGCCTATCAGAACCTCTTCTCCGGAAAGCACCGGCGTTGGCCGCTCATTCTCCTCGAGCTGGGCTCCTCAAATCTGAATTTCAGCACTGAATCCACGACACTCCTTGTCAATCAGCTCTCCTCACAAGCTGGTCCAGCCCTTGAAGAGGATCCTCTTCGAATGGTACATCAGTTTTTCCGGGATCAGGCTTTTTGCCGCCGTCTTGCAGAGCAGATCCGCATCCGCCTTGAGATTATTTCGGCAAACTGGCGGGAGACCAACTGCATGGACATGCTCATAACCTTGCTCCTTCGCTTGATCTCATTGTCCTCTGAGCCCTCTTCCAACGAGGCGTCCAAACAGCTTGAACGAGCTCGCGCCGTGACTTACAGATGGATCAATCAACTGCGCGTGGAAATCCACAAGGCGACAGATGCTGATACCTCCAGGCGATGTTCAAGATATGCACTTTGGGCCGCCCTTCTCTGCAGACGAACCTTCTCTCCGTACTGTGAAGATGCTCAGGCAGGACATTTCAAAAGCCTACCTCAGCAAGCGCTTCAGTGGTTCATCGAGTCGTCGATTACACTCCAAGACAATATGGTCAGCGATCCTATCACTTTACCGGGGGTAATACGACTGGCTCTGGTTCGAGATCTCAAGATGGTATACCGTATGCGATATCTCCTTCGGCAGTCGATCCAAGAGCATCCAGACGGTTTCACAGCTGCTGTCGACAGCATCTGGCCATTAGCAGCGGGAAATGCATCCAGAGCCTACTCTGACCCGGAGTTCCTCGACGAGCCGTACCACTGGTGGGTGCAGCTGATCGTACCAGGAACCAATCAGAGCAGACAACAAATGGTGCACTACGATGTTCTCGAGGGCCATTTGCTCATTGACCACAAGCCTTTGGGCAGGCTCCCAGCCGAACATCGCAACTCCGTGGTCCTGGAGGAACTCTTCGGCCAGCAAAGCCTACTTACCTACCCGTCAGCACTCTATGGAATGATGTACCAGCTGTCTTTCAATGAGAATGGCCATCAGATACACCTTGGATTGCGCGGTGGATATCTTGTTGTTCGAGCGTGCTTCGACGGCCGACTGCTGGAGCTTATTCCAAGGGAGATGTTCATTGACGTGTACAACAACTACGATTTGCCAGGTTCGCTTGTTGATAGCTGTGTTCATTGGCTTGATGTGAACACCGGGGTCTTGGAGATCCGTCACTCCGACGACAAGTGGAAGCCTAAGCCGAGCAACTGGTTCATCGACATGCCCTCTAGGATAGCCCGCCGCCGCAAGAGTCATCTTGTTGATCCCTACAGCTCGCTGTTTAATCAAGTGGCAGACATCTTCGAGTGGTTCGAAAATCGTCGAGGATTGACGGTCTATCAACCTGAGACTTACGCTTTGTCAGTTGAACTGCGGCGCTTAGATCTCAGTTTCCACGTCAATGGAAGGCAAAATCTCCATTGCAAGGAGCTAAGAGCTGAAATCGACCCGAACCAAGACGCCGGAACCTGGTATGGACTGAAGAGTAAGCTCGTTTTGCGGGATCCAATGGACATACACAACCGCAGCATCATCGTACCCATTGGTCCCTTATCGTACAGCCGTAACAGGTACCATGTCGAAGTCAGCGTTCATGGTGTTGGTAATTACGCTAAATTCGCTATCAACAATGTCCTTGGGCGCCTCGATTGTCCCGCCGAACCTTGGCTTCTGTACTTCAAAGCTGAGCTTCATGCTTACACCTCAACCATCTTGCCGGATCCATTGACCGGTCGCACCGGAACCGAAGAAGCTTTGCATTGCCTTCAATCGGGCATTTTCCAACCATGGACTCCTCTCTCACCCGGAGCTTTGCAATGTCTCGTAACGTTGTCAGAATTGACACCGAATCGAGAATACTATCCACAGGGGCTCAAGACCATGCAAAACACTGTCTGGAACCCGAACCTGACAACTACAGTTCAGCGTGACGAGTTCTTGCCATTGGTGAAGACTATATTCGAAAAGTCAGCAAACCTCTCATTATTCTCGGCCGTGAAGCACGAGCAACCGCAACTTCGGAACATCGATACCCATTTATTGCGGCGCAGCACCAATCAGAGGCGTCTCTATGAGCGATTGGGTGAATTCTCCGACAACCCGTCTAAGCCTCCTGATCTGGTTTACGAACCTCGAGACCGACTAATTGCCACAAGAGCCCGTTTGAATGTCTTCGAGAGCGTCACTCTCCTCTGCAAATGGTCTCAAGAGCTTCCTTCGACTTCGAACCTGGCCGGTATTCTCCAAAATTGGCCAACTATCCAAGGACATGGCCAGCCATTTGACAAGTTCCTGCTCAGCGATTGTCTGGATGTTCAGTTCCAACTCGAGTGGGGATCGCTGGTTGACTTTTGTCGTGCCTCTACGAAGCAGCAGATCTATCGCCTCAGCTTTTTGTTCGCTGTTATGTCATTTCACATCGATGTGGATATGGATATCATCAGAACTCTCATCGCTTTCACCATATCTGAACGCTTGAAGGCACTGGAGCCTCCGGCGTGGCCATCGTACTCTCACTTCCGTCGGAATCACGTTCCGTCTGTGGACTACCTCACGCAACTAATCAAACCGTTTCAGGTTCCTTACCCTGAGGACGTGCGGTCTTCCTTCAACGTCAGCGCCAAGATGCGAAGAAAGCTCGAGGCGGCCCAGCAAGCTCACGAGGAAAGGGCGAACAATGCGTGCAGAGACTTGGCCAAATTCTTGCTCCAACAATGGCCTTGCCCAGAACCGAGCCTGGAAGGCTTCTCTGGCGACCCTCTCTACCTGGAAATTCCGCAAGCTCTTGCGATCATTAAACCAGAGTGGCTGCGATTGTTTCAGAACCTTGAGCTTTCTCAGTATGTGGCTCAAGTCCAGCAGATTCTCGATCACTTCCATGTGCCATCCGTCCTCAAGCCTCCGGAAGTATTCTCTGATGATCAGGAACTCCTTTTCAATGGCTACCGAGGAGGCGAGATTCCGTCCCTCACAATGCATCTGCTGCGGAAGCCCATCCGACCTCCTTCCTGTGATCCACTCACTACCTTGGCAGGGAACATTGTGAGCCAGCCCAACATTGAAGGGAACGTGCCTCGTAGTGAGACGAATCCTTGGACACCATCATGGAATGAAAATATTCCCACCGGTCCAAGGAAGATTCTCCAGGCCAAGACCAATCCATCCACGGTCTCTCGGGAAGTTCAAGAGCTTGAGAGCATCGTTGATGGGCTGTCCAAGTCGAAGTCTACTGTCAGGAAACATTACGCAGCAGACTTGAAGCAGAGCTTGGATGCACTAAAGTCCCTAAAGCTTGAACAGAGGCGGAAGGAGAACCCTGTCTTACCAATTCAACTGACAGTAGCCATCTCGGAGGCTCACCAAAAAGTTTGGTATCAGCACAATCGCATTCGACTGGCCTTTGAGGTGGATGAACCCCGAGCACAGTGGTTGATAGAGGGTGGTCTGTGGCCGTGCACAACAACCATCGCACTCCTGGAACAGCTTCGCTCTACCTCGGAGGCTGTCTTCGGGTCTGGAATGAAGGACAGTCTCCTGGAGTTTGCGTTATCTATCACGCACCTTCAAAGACTGCTCCGTCTTCGCGAAGCCCACATGAAGGGCAACAAGCAGAGGTTTGATGAAGAGCAGAGTCACGCCGGGCACGAGAATTGGCAACCAGCAAACAGGCCTGATTGGCTACTGCTGGAAATTGACGCTAATATCCTCATACGGCCTGGCCAGGTTGATGTGGCCCTTGCAACGATTTCCCCAGCCTCTGGCTCCAACTCGGTCCTCCAGATGAACATGGGACAGGGCAAAACCTCCTGCATCATGCCTATGGTGGCTGCGTCTCTGGCAGATACAAAGAGGCTTGTCCGGGTTGTTGTTCCGAAGGCTTTGCTCCTCCAGACGGCACAACTCATGCAGGCACGCCTGGGAGGATTGTTGGGCCGTGAAGTCCGCCATGTCCCATTTTCACGCAAAACTCCAACCTCGCAAGAGACAACCAAGGCCTTTTGGAACATTCACAAGGATGTCATGTCGAAATCAGGAATCATGGTCGCGCTCCCCGAACACATCATGTCGTTCATGCTCAGCGGAATGCAACGTTTGTCAGACAACCGCATCGCCGAAGCAACCCCAATGGTGAATGTTCAGGCATGGATGCAAAGAATGTGTCGAGATATTCTTGACGAATCGGACTTTACACTGGCTGTGCGGACTCAACTCATCTATCCATCTGGACAGCAGACGACGGTTGACGGCCATCCTCACCGCTGGGAGACCGCTGAAGCATTGCTGAAGTCGGTTGAGAGCCATCTCTGGAATCTGCGGCAAGAGTTGCCAAGAAGCATTGAGGTCATCAGGCGCTCTCCTGGTGGCTTCCCACTGGTTTTCTTCCTGAGAAAAGACGTTGAAGAAGCTCTCATCGCCCGAATAATCAATGATATTCTACGTGGCCACACCTCGATCCTCCCGACTCGCGACTGCTCGCTGTCCGACCGTCAGGCAATCAGGCATTACATCACAGATGGGAATGTGCGCCATTCAGCTACTGAGCGCATCCAACGAATGTTTCCCGACAAGCCCGTAGCCAAACAGAACCTTCACCTGCTCAGGGGACTCCTTGTCCACCGCATACTACTCTTGACTCTGAAAAAGAGATGGTCTGTCCAGTATGGCCTGCACCCTGCTCGAGATCCAATTGCAGTACCATACCATGCCAAGGGTGTTCCGTCTGACCAGGCTGAATGGGGTCACCCAGACGTGGCCATCCTGTTCACATGCCTTTCGTTCTATTTTGGGGGCCTCACTCTTGCTCAGCTCCGGCAAGGGTTGGAACATCTGGTCAAGTCGGACGATCCGTCCAGCGAGTATGATCGTTGGACCCACAGCGGCTACAAGATACCTGACTCCCTTCGAGAATGGAATGTCATCAATGTGGATGATGAGGCTCAGCTCCACGAGATTTGGCAGCATCTCCGGTACAGCATGATCGTGATTGACTACTACCTCAACCACTTCGTTTTTCCGAAACATGCAAAGCAGTTCAAAATCAAGCTGCAATCTTCCGGATGGGATATACCCCTCGTGACGCTGAATCCACTTGTGGAGAGAAAGCCGGTTGTTCACAAGCCTCTAACGACAGGTTTCAGCGGAACAAATGACAACAGGACGCTTCTGCCATTGACCATCAAACAGCAGGACCTCCCTGGACTGTCTCACACAAACGCAGAAGTCCTTACATATCTGCTACAGTCGCGAAATAGAGGATACGTTCTTGCTGCAGACAATTTTGGGAAACGCATCTCCGAAGTTTCACTTCTCCACAAACTTCGTGATAGGAAGATTAGGATGCTTCTGGATGCCGGCGCCCAAATCCTGGAAATGGACAACCTGGATCTTGCCAAGGCTTGGTTGCGAGTGGACAACGAAGCCAAGGCAGCCGTCTATTTCAATGCTGAGAACCGGCCATTCGTCATATACCGCAACCACAAAATGGTTCCCCTTCTCGCATCTCCATTCGCCGATGATCTCAGCGAGTGCCTCGTGTACCTTGATGAAGCCCACACCCGCGGAACGGATCTGAAGATGCCTTCGAATGCCAGGGGTGCGTTGACTTTGGGTCTCGGCCAGAGCAAGGATCATACTGTACAAGGTTTGTTCCCCCCTTCCCGGTACTCTGTATGTTGTTTTAACTAACGATGAAAATAGCCGCCATGAGACTGCGCCAGCTTGCAACTACACAGTCAATAGTGTTCTTCACCACTCCCGAAGTCCACCAAAGTATCCTGGATCAACGTAATAAGGCACCGGGAACCAGTCTGAACTCTCATGACGTGGTATGCTGGCTACTCGAGCAGACTTGCAACGGTATTGAACAACTGCAGCCGTTGTATTATTCTCAGGGACTGGACTTCTGCCGGAGATCCCAAGCAGTGATCAACAACCCCGACCTTCTGGCCGCCGCCAACCAACGCGAAGCCTGTCTCAAGGAGCTACGCCAGATGGAGCATCAGACTCTTGAGCAGCTCTACAAGCCCAGGTCCAAGCTCAAGTCCGACAAGGCTTCTACATCGTTCTCCCCGCAAATCGCTGCGTTCATGAAAGATCTGAACACCCGGCGCAAAGGATTCCAGGACCACGGTAACGCTGTCCATGGCTCAGCATTGCAGGAAGTTGAGCAGGAAAGGGAAGTGGCTCATGAGGTGGAGAGTGTTCGAGAGGTTCAGAAGCCTGTGCACTACACGCCGCTGAAATTCTCTGGCCTACACAAGGACATCATCAGTTTCGTGGAGACGGGGAGGCTTGCTGCTGGTTCTGCCGCCTACGACCATATGTTCGTCTGCTTGCGTCGGACCGCTTTGGGCCTGAAGTATCGGATCAACAGCGAGATCATCAGCTCAAGACTCTTCGTATCGAAGGAATTCCCGAGGACTGTCCTCCTATCTCATGCTAACGATAACTTCTTGGTAAGGCTTCCAACGCAATAATCCTTCAAAGCTGTCAATGCTGACCACATACTGTAGCGCCAAGTCAATTGGATCCTCTGGAGCGTTGAGACGCACGCAGCCGTTATCGTCACCCCGGAGGAAGCCGAGCAGCTGATCCCCCTTGTCCGCAGCGTCGAACGCCCTCGTACGCACCTGCTCACCTACGCGGCCCCGGTCACACGCAAGATGCTGCACTTCAACGATCTCACATACTACTCGATTCCCGCAATGGCAGCCGAGTGGAAGGCCCCCGACTGGCTGAAATCCGAGCTGGGTCTCTTCGCCGGACGCCTTTACTTCGAATTCGAGGAGTTCGCAAGCATGGCCAAGTACCTTGGTCTGCACGAGGAAGACAGCAACGCCCCAGAGGTTCCGGATGCGCCTGTTATTCCAGACGGCAACAACGAGGACGCGGCGATGGATCAAAACATGGTCGACAGGCCTCCCTCGCGGAACGTTGGCTTCACCGCCAAGCCTCTCACCTTCCTCCAAGAGTGGTTGGCCGTCCGCCGTAAGGGCCAGGACTTCACACACACGCCTATGGGCTACGTATGCCAGGGCAAGCCGCTGAACCCCAATCACCCCTTCTTCGGCAAGGTTGCTGATGATCCTGCGCTCGGGTCTGCGGGTCACAGGAGGGCTGGCAGTGGCATGGTCAATGGAGAAGGGGCGGTAACGGATGTTGAGGATGATCGGACTCTTGGAGAGGAGCTCGATGAAGATGGGTCCGATGAGGGTGATGAGGAGGACCTGTGGTATGATGCTATGGAGGACTCGTCTGGTATTGATGGGGTCAGTCCAGACGTGGAGGAGGTTGAGCGTGAGTGAGGGTGTTGCTGGATTTGCTGGAAGGGGTTGCTTATGGGGCTGTGGTGGTTGGCGGTATTGCTTGTTAGTTGCTGGATTTTGGAGATGGGGATGGTAAAGGGTTGAAAAAGACAAAAAAAGATGATGGCGGAATAGATAGTATCAAAACAATACATGAAGGGCGCGGGTCATTCCACCCCCCTTCGAATTCTGGCCTCGCATGCTTGTGACATAATTTCTCGAGACCAATGCACAGGGCTGGTATGCATTTCAAAGTTCGATGCTAATGCTCACGGGGGGGACGCACGTTCCAACTTGGATCTTCAAGGGTATGTTTCCAATTTCTGTTTTTCCATTCTGGTAAAGCTTGATCAAGGAAATCAATACTTGTCAGGATCCCTACCTGCCTGAGACTATTGGTATTCTTCGAGATATTTGCTGACGCTCAACGGCTTCACGTGGAAACAAATCTGGTTAAGCACTGGCTGCTGGATCGCCCATCCGACCTTCTCCTCCAGAATGACCAACGACATCTGCGCCAACATCTTCTTCAACACCTCCTCCATCGTCCTCCCCACGCCTTCGACCTCCGCCACCCTCTTCTCCAGCTCCTCCTTGCCTACCTTCTTCACAACCAACTCGATCCCCAGCTTATCCTTTATCCACAACACCGTCTCATCCAACCTCAGCGTCTCCCCCACCATCCCCATCTCCTCCGGCCACGTCCCCTCCGTCAACAAACAAGCCTCCGCCACAAACCTCCCCACATCATCAATCTCCGTAAACGTCACCCTCGGAAAAGTAACCCCATCCCCCAACACGGGCAACTCGGCCACTCCCGCCCTAAAATCCCAAAACGGCATCCCCAACCCCTCCCCCTCCAACCCCGCCAACGCCTTCTCCCGCATCTCCTCGCTCCCAACCCCATTCGGCCGCCCCACCGCCATGTAATTCATGAACCCCCCGCAGCAGAACCGCCCCACCTCCAACCCGCTCTCCAAACACGCTCGCCACACCTCCTCCTTCGCCGCCAGCGCGTCAACCCTGCCCCCACCCATCCCGAACTCCGAGGGCGCGAAGCGCTTCGCGCCGGCGGCTTTGGCGCCGTTGAGCAGGTTTAGCTGGATGGTGGTCCAGGCGACGGGGTCCGGGTGCTTGAGGATGGAGATGACGGTGTGGATGCCGTGGAGGGCGGAGAGGAGGGAGTCTTTGGAGGTGTAGTCGACGGGGCGGACGGTGGCGTTGTAGAGGGTTTTGGGGGGGTTGGGGCGGTGCGAGAGGATGATGGGGGTGTTGGTGGGGGTGTGCTGGTTTATTGCGCTGACGATGGCGTGGCCGAGGGTGGGGGAGGTGCCGCCGGCGATGGCGATGAGGACCATGGTTTTGAGTTTTTTTTTTCTTTATTTCTTTGCTGATTTGTTTGGGGGGTTTCTTGTTTGAGGGAATTGATGGGAGATGTGTGGTTGTACTTTTATTGTTTTCGGGGTGCTCGGAAGGGCGTCAGTGGGAGTTGTATGCAGGGGTCGTGCGGGGCCCGTGGTCGATGTACGTCAGAGGCGGGGATCCTTCGTGAGGTGTCCATTCGGAGGCGGGGATCCTTCGTGAGGTGTCCATTCAGATGCGAGGAGTCAGTGAGCACTGCATTGTTCTGGCCACTCAATGCTGCAAGCCAGCTGCTAGCTTATCTGCTTCTCTTCGATCTCTTAGCAGGCCTCGATCATCTCATGAGCTTGGCATTTCCTTCAACGATGCTGGTTCGACAGACCTCCGTTGCCAAGGAGCCGGTGGTTCCGTTGGCGACACGGAGGGAAAAGAAATCATGGAGACTACTTCCTGCAGGATAGCAAAGTTGGTCATCCAACTGAAAGCTGTTCTGTCTCGAGCCGAGGTTGAGAGAGCCTCGATGTTCAGATAAGGCTGACAGTCTCCGGGTCTTTTGTTTGTGGATTATCTCATCCATATCCGTGAGCATTCCATCCTCATCACCCCGCTTTCTTTGCCTTTACTGAGAGTTCTGCTCGTGTACCGTGTCTCTTTTTTCTTTCCGGATGGAACCAACATTAATGCAATCCATCTACTCTCCCAACTTCAGGAAACCGTCATGTATACACTCTCAGATATAATCAAGCCCACCACCATGCCACTATTCGTCTTTTTCTAGAGTGGTAAACAGCTCCCAGAAATCAGATGGTGACAAAAGAGCAATTAAGAGGATCAAAAGGATGGAACAACAAAAAGACATGAGCCGGCCGCAAGTCAAGCTGGCGAGCTGGCGGAGTACCCGCTGACCTGAAAAGGCAAAAGTTAACACCCCGAACTCCCTGGACGAGCACTGGTATGCAATACTCATCAAGCCCTCCTGGTCACATTACTTACATTGACTGTAATGACATTGGAGTCACGTTTCAAGTAGCTCTACTAACGTAGGAACAGGATGTCAACTACTTTTTCTGTTCTACTTACAGGTCCTAAATACAAGACCCAGTCATACCGTTCTTCTATAAAAAGGAAATACAACATCTTTCACTACCGAACACGTTAACCCGAAAGCCCCCTTATCCCTCACACTTTCTCAGCCTCCGCCTCATAACGCTCATACATCCGATCAATCTCCTCCTCATACCTCTTAAACGTATTCCTCCGATCCACCGTCCCCTTCCCCAACCTCACAAACGGCTTCTCCCGCACCGCCACCAACGCCAACTCCCTCCTCAGTTTCCCCCTCGGCCCCACATCCCTATTAGTCTCCTCAACCGCGGGCCAAATCGCATCCAACAACCCCTCCCCCTCCTTCGCCCCCACCCCCTCCGCCCCCTCCACAATCAAAAACGGCACCCTCCTCCCAAACCCCCCCACCAACGCCTCCCTCACCCCCCCAAGCCCCCGCACCCGCTCCTCCACCCTCCCCGCATACATCTTCACCTCCCCCGTCAACACAATCAAATCATCCGTCCTCCCCCTATACCGCCACAACCCCTCCCGCGTCTCATGCGGACTCCACAGATCCTTCGTCCTAAACTCTTCCTCCCCGGGCGCCGCGAGGAAGAAGTTGGTGAAGCGTTCGGACTCCGGGGTGCGGCGGATGACGAGTTCGTACAGGTCGTCGGCGTGGTGGTCGAAGCGGGGGGACATGGATGGGTGGGGGACGATGTAGGGCCAGGTGGTGGGGTCGGTGGCGTCGGGGCGGAGGGTGGGCCAGTAGTTGCCTTCTGTGCTGCCGAAGAGGGTGCGGAGGGAGCGGAGGGGGATGAGGGCGTCGCCGGTGGGTTGGGGGAGGGGGGCGCCGCCGTAGATGATGGTGCGGAGGCGGGAGAGGGTGGGGTGGAGGGGGGGTGTGTTGGTGTGGAGGCAGGAGGTGAGGAGGGAGGGGGGCAGGAAGATGCTGTCGATGGTGGGGAAGTGGCGGAGGATGAGGGAGACGGTGGGGGGTGTGACGGGGGCTTCGGTGGAGGGGCCGAGGATGGGGGTGGTGTTGAGGAAGAGGGCGCAGGGGAGGAGGACGAGGGTGCCGGAGAGCTGGGGGAGGGAGGGGGGTTGGTTAGAATGGGGTGATGGGGAGGGAGGGAGGGAGGACTCACGTGGAAGATTGGTAACGCGCAGTAGATCCGCTTGTCTGCCCAGTGTTCCCGACTCGTCGTCATGCCGTCCACTTCGGGCAGCAGGTTCCACGTATCCAGCTTCGCCAGCATCTCGTTCGTGTACGGGACGAGTTTTGGGAAGCCGGAAGAGCCAGAGGTGTGGTAAATGGCAATCTCATCCTTGTGCGCTTCTTCCCACGACTTCTCGTACGGATAGCGTTCGTCAGTCAGCATCTTCTTCCCTTCTTCACCATCAGCCCCTTCGGCGTCAAGCTTGAAAATATCTTCAAAGCCAGGCACCTCCAGCCCCACGCCGCCATCGACAAACCCGGAGATCCCCCTCACCCACTCGGGCACGCCATCGCCGCTCGCAAACAAAAAGAAGTGACAGTCCGACTTCCTGGCCAGATGCACCTGGGCCTCCAGGCCACTCATCAAGCTCGTCATCAGCACCCTCCTCCCCGTCTTCGTGGCCGCGACAATCATGGCCGGGTATCTCAGGTCTCGGGGCCCGTAGTAGGCAAATGTCTGGCGGGTCTCGCCGGGCTTCTTCTCGGCGAGATGGGCATCGAGCCAATGGGCCAGGCGGTCGATGGCGGCAGCAAATTGGGCATAGGTGACGTCGCGGCAGCCGAGGGTGAGGTCGGCGGAGGAGACGGGGATGGAGGCGTAGGTGCGGGTGGGGGAGTGGCGGGCGATGGCGTCGATGGTGGTGGGAATGAGGCGGCGCCCGTAGAGGGGAGGGGAGGTGGCGCTGTCGCCGTTCATGGCTGGTGGGGTTGGGGGCTTGGGCTCGGGGGGCATTGTGGAGGAGGGGGGAGGCTTGGAATGGTCGGTTGGAGGAAGGATGGGAGGGGCCGGTGGAGGGGCTTCTGTGGCGTTGGGAGAAGGTCGAGGTGGGATTTCTCTGGGAAGAAGAAGTCTTCGACGGGCCGGGAAGGGCGGGGGAGAGCAAAGCGGGTTCACGATCATGGCTAGCCTACGGATGCAGCGGAGCTCTTCTGAGTCAGGCTTGGAAGACGCATCGTGAAGGCGAAGAACAAGTGCGAATGATGGCAGCAGTAGTGCTGACTGCAAGCTGAGCTGACATGTGCGCAAGTGTCTGCCCACGACTCGTTGATTACCTCGCGGCTAATATCATAGTGGATAGCTGACAGCAGTGGTTTCTAGCGCGGCGGCCGTCGGGCATCGCTTCGACGATAGTCCTCTTACTTATGTTGCCAGAGAGGGCGGCACTCCTGCATTAGGGCTGACGGACCCCTCTTTCTTGCGGTCAGCGCGTGGAGCTTATCAAGTCTTATAAAGAGCCTGTGCGTAGGGCTATGTATAGGGCTGACGGAGCGCTACTGTTGTTGGCAAGTGTGTTGTTCGACACGTGGTGGTGCCGCCAGCAGGGGAGATGACGGGGATCCGAATGAGCACATTAAACACCCGTGAGATAAGAAGTGAGGTTGAGAGAGAAAGAGAGATGCTGGCAGACGGACGAGAAAGAGAGAGCATCGACAGAACAGAGTCTCGCGCAGCGGGGACGCTGGCGGAGAGGAAGAGCTTGGCGCCGCGTCCAGCGCAGCCGGCAGGAAGGACGAGCAGTGGACTGGCGGGTGCCTGGACGGGCAGCAGGCATGTCCGCGGCAGAAGGCGGGAAGCTGCAGGACGGCACGACGGGTCGCGCAGTCGAGGCGTCGAGGGTGAGGGGCAGCGATGGAGGCCTGACGGCGCAGATCCGAGGAGGAGCGGGCGGTGAGGCGCGCTAGCCGCATCGGGTAAGACGCAGGCCTGGAGGGCGAGCGCGTCGCGGAATCCAACCATCGACATCCAACCATCCGCCCCCCGCGACTCCAACACCGCCCGCCACAGCCCGTCTAGTCGCCCGCCCGCAGCCTTGCGTCGCCGCCCCGCCGATCTCGTGCTGCTGCCCCAGCCGCCTGACTCGCCCGCGCCGCCAGGCACGCGCTGGCTGCGTCATGGGCAGCTCCCCCCGCGCCAGCAACCGAAGCCCTGCGCCATGTACGCGCGCCGCCCGCACCGCAAGTCGCACCACGGCTGCCGCGAGTGCAAGCAGAGGAAGCTCAAGGTCCGCGCCGCACCGCCGCCGCCCGCCCGCGACATGCTGACCGCGACCTGAGTGCGACGAGACGCAGCCGCGCTGCCGCCGCTGCGACCAGAAGGGCCGCCGCTGCACCTACACCCACCTGCTCTCCGCCCACAACCCCTTCGCCCCGCCCCCGCCGCCGCTGCACCAGCCGCAGCAGCAGCGCCTGGTCGCCCGCGCCGACACCCTGCACGGCCATGGCGGCGACATCTTCCACCACTACCTGCACGTCGCCTCGACCGCGTCGCGCTCCTTCTACGAGCAGGAGCACTTCTGGCGCTGGGACGTCGCCGTGCGCGCCTGGGCGCCCTCGCACGCCTTCCTCTACCACGCCGCCCTGACCTACGCCGCCCTGCACCGCGCCGAGCTGCACGCCGCCGCCGGTAATCCGCCTGAGCGCTGGCGCAACGTCGCCCTGGCCAGCAGCTACCAGAACCGCGCCCTGGCCGGCTTCAACCGCGCCGTGGCCACCCTGCGCGGCGCCGACGCCGACGCCGACGCCGTGCTCACCACCTCGTCTCTCGTGCTCGCCTCGTCCTTCATGTTCCCGCCCGCTCCCGGCGACGACGAGCTCGACCACGCGCGCCTCGTCATCCAGCTCTTCCACGGCACCTTCGCCGTCTACGACCGCGTCTGGGCCGCCCCGCGTGCTCCCGACGGCAGGCCCACGGGCGAAATCAGCCGCTTCGTGCACGACCGCGTGCGCGCCGCCGACGAGTTGGGCGACGGCATTCCGGTGCCAGACGCAGAGGCATCGCTGCTCATGTTAGCGGAGCTGGTCGTGCAGACCGCCGGCACCACCACCCCCTCCCCCTCTCCCTCGCCCTCGCCTGAACTCCCCCTCCTCCTCGTCCTCGCTACCGCCGACGACGCCAGCACCCCCTCCTCCCCCCTCCTCCAAACCTTCCTCCCCCCCCTCATCTCCCTCCGCCTCCTCATCCGCCGCCTCGCCCAGCGTCCCCGCCTCCACACCATGGCCCTCCATTGGCCCCGCACCCTCTCGCCCGCCTTCCTGCTCGCCCTGCGCCGCCGCGACCCCCTGGCCCTGCTCGTCCTGGCCCATTGGGCCGCCGTGCTGCGGGCCTTGCGCGATATTTGGTGGATCAGCCGCTTCGGCGCGAGGGTTTTGAAAGCGGTCGTTGGGGAGCTTGGTGGGGGGCCGTGGGATGGGTTTTTGGGGTGGATGCTGCGAGAGGGTGGAGGTGGAGGTGAAGAGGGGGTGGTTTGCTGGGTGCGGTGAGGGCGGTGAGGCTGGGTGCAGGTAGGTGTGCGTGGGAAAAGAAAAGTCGAGGCCGTTTTGGCGGTTTCGACCGCAGGCTCGGCGATAGCGGGCATCTCGGAATTTCGGAGATTTGATTGGGGCGGGTGGATTGATGATGGACGACGCGTCCATGCTACGGATGACGGCGTGCGAAGGGCAAATCGGTCAAGGCGGGGATGGGATCAACCCTCTTCGGCGTGCATTGGACTGCTGTGCGAAAAGAGCAGGATGATGCGTTGTGCAGTGCTGCTGCTGCTGCTGCTGCTGCTGCTGCTCCTGCCGCTCGCTGCTGTCCGGATGTGACAGGTCGTCTTTTTTCCTCTACTACTCCACCACCGCCAATGCTCTTCCTCTCCTCTCGGATGCCATCGGATGCGGGTGCTGCATATTCCACCGGGAGCCGATGCGTCGGTCGGAACGCTCCAGTCATTTATTATTGCCATGGGCGAGGCAGAGTATAGGGTCGGGGAGGACGAGTCGGGCAGACACAACGGCGGTGAGGGTTGGACAACCCGAAATAGGGTAAAGATCGGGGACGGGCTGGTTCTCGGTCCGGTGCCTCCTCCTCCTTCTCCTCTCCTTCTCCTCTCCTCTTCTCCTCTTCTCCTCCTCTCGTCTCCCCTCCTCCCGCGGCGCACGCCTCACTATTTCGATTTCCGACTACTGCATCAACACGAAAAAGAGTGGAGCTTGTCACGTGCATGATGGGATGCGGGACGGAATGGTGCTGATGCTGCTGCTGCTGCTGCCGCCGCCGCTGCTTTCCCTGGCGGCGGATTGCGCGGGCGGGAGCAGGTTGCATGAATGAGGGGCCAAGATAATAATGATGATGATAATAAAAAATGGGGTCAAGCGGAATCCTTCCTGGTTCCGTGCCCGGCTGCTCCAGCTGCTGCTGCTCTTTCCCGACTCCAGCGTAGCAGTGTAGGTCCATGTACGATTTGCTGCTCGATTTGCAGACGCGGTAATTGATGCTCGGTCTTTGCTTTGGGGAAATCGACTCATTGGTAAAGAGCGCGAAAGAAGATCCATATGTACTTACTTACTCGCACATATCGGAGTCTTCCGTGTGGGCACGCAATTTCTCCGGTGTCGACCTAGTCACATGCCTTCCAACGCCTGCGTGTGCTGCGTGCGAGCGTGCCGTGTGTGATGGATGGAGAAGGGCAGGGCTCGGGCTCGGGTGCTCGATAGCGTCAGTATGTTTCCCGCAGGCAGGCAGCGCAAGGCCAGCAGCAAGCGCGCAAGCAAGCAAGCAAGCAAGCAAGCATCGGCATCGGGCAGGGATGGCGAGGATCATCAGGACGTCCGCCCGCGTCCCAGATCGACCAATTAATCCCCGGGCCGACCCCCCCTGCCAACCACATCCTTTCCAAAGGAATGCATTCCCCATCGGGATTAGCATCGTCGCCGGCACGACACCCACCCTCTAGTGCCACGGCTCATCTCATGCAGCTAGGGGAAACGTCGGATGAGGGCCCGCGCCTTGTCGCTGCTGCTGTGAGGATTGCGCCAAGTCTGTCTGTTGTCATCATCATCATCATCGTTGTTGATCCGCACCCGCAATCTCCTCAGGAAAGCGAAGGGGGAGCGAGGAAAAAGAAAAAAAAAAACAACGCTGCAGCAGCATGCAGGCAACCAGGCAGGCAGCAAGCAGGGCAAGAAAAAGAAAAGAAGAAAAAAAGATAAAAAAGAGGGCACGGCGCAGGGATGGGATTGCATGAGACGGACGGATGAGCCGGAGTAGTATCGAGCAACCCAACGACCAAGGCGGGCGGGCAATCTGCAGTGGTGCTTCCCTCCCCCCCGTGCCCCCCTCCTCCCCGGGCCGCGTGTCGCGCCCACTTCCTGTCTGTCTGTCTGTCTGTCTGTCCCTTTTTTTTTTTTTGCCTTTCGCCTCACGCTAAACTCTACGCAATCGCCTGCGACGTCGGTCGTCGTCGACGGGGCGAGCGAGCGAGCGAGCGAGTGAGTGGTCCCTTTGTTTACACGCTGTGCTACTATTTGCCCGGCCTGTTTAGCCGGTTGTTCCGCCTGGCGCTGCCGCTCCGCCGCCGCTGCGCCTCACGCTTATTCTGCTGGGACGGGGAGTTCCAGGCGCGCGGTCGAGGGGGGATACTGTACATACGTAGGGTGAAGTGGAGCTGCACTGCATGGGATTGTCGTCGTCATCATTGTTGGAGAAATGGCATGAGGAATCACGATGCTTCTCCGGTTCTCAAGGACCGCAGAAGTGGGAAAAGACGCCAGAGGCAATGCTCGAGAGTCGCAGAAATCGTGGCACGCATGTACATATTGCGTAGGATACCCTGCATAACGGTCTTCACGCTAGCTCCGCCAGATTTCAACCTAGGTAGGCAGCAGCTGGCAGCGTGAAGCGTAATTCGCACGTCGGTGGGTCGTCATATCAGCTTGGCTTTCCCCCCCTTCATAACAATCCAATCCACCCTTGCGCGATGCTCCCCGTCTTCCGTCCTTCCCCCCGTTGCGCCACACTCCGATCACCGGTCAGCGGCTGTCTGGCATTCGCCGCCACCGCCGCTCGTCGTCGACGCGCACGGAAAGGATCACTAGGCAAGTGCATATCGAGACGAAGGAGCGGGCGGGAGGGAGGCAAAAA
This sequence comes from Neofusicoccum sp. Z2, assembly GCA_037356115.1. Lineage (NCBI taxonomy): Eukaryota > Fungi > Ascomycota > Dothideomycetes > Botryosphaeriales > Botryosphaeriaceae > Neofusicoccum > Neofusicoccum sp. Z2. Next base: position 565,751 of record JBAWJY010000007.1, read on the forward strand.
AATAATAAAATTACCGGGGCCTTCGTGTGGACGCCCTGATAATCGATTGGACGCGAGAGCCGCGAATTATCGTCCTTTGGATAAGGAGTGAGCGGATGTGATGAGCAACTGTGTCCGGCAACTACCAGCACGCACAGTCCCCTCCCTCCCTCCGTCCGTCCGTCCAAGCGCGCCGCCAGAGCTTCACCACCGCCTCAAGACGGACGGGCCAGGCAGCAGCAGCAGCAGGAGCCAGCTCCGCCTGTCCGCGCGCCCCATCATCATCTAGATCCCCGCGCTTGGCTTCAACCTCCCAGATCGATCGCGGCTTTCGCCCACGAATCTCAATCTCACCTACGTACCAACGGGGTCCGGGCGCTCGACGGCGCGCGGGGGGAGGGGGGAAGAGGAGGGGGGGGGGGGGGGGGAGGGTCGGGGGGGGGGGGGGGGGGGGGGGGGGGGGGGGGGGGGGGGGAAGGATCACGCACAGATCGCAATCACGCACATCATTTTTTGCGTTGTAGATCATCGCGCGATAGGCGGCGTAGCGCCAACGGGCGGGCTGTGGGCTTGGTGGAGCAAAGGATAGGACAGGACAGGACGGCGAGGCGGTCGGGGGAGGGAGGGAAGTCGTGTCGGGGTTGGAAAGCTTGTGGAGATTGGGTGCTACCTGCTTGGTGGCGTGATCGCTACGTACTGTCCTGTCCTTTCCGTGTGCGGCCGCCATGGATGATTCAAAGATTGCTGGTGACGTTGGCGGGGCGGCCAATTGCTGGTGGCAGAGAAGGGGCATTTGGGTTTTGTTGATTACTTTGTTGGTGTTTCTGGAGGCGAGGCTGGATGCTTGTGCCTGGTGCTCCACTTTTAGTGGAGATATGCTGCTTCTCGTATCTCCGGGTGGTTCGTCCGGTCCTTTGGAAACGGGTAACGTCCCAGCGTTTTGCTTCTTTTGCCCATCCACGAGATCTGGGCAGCTGGAGGCTTGAGATCTCGTCTTCTGCATTGTGCGGCGAGGCTGCAGGGCCTGTGAAGCAGCCAGAAAGCTGGGCCTCTCCTCTGACAGGTTTCCCTCTCGTGAATCTCGTGTATGCCGTGTTTGTTCTACCATCGTTCAATCGACCTAGATTGTTAATCCATGCTGCTACATTCTTTCCCATGAACGGTCTGTGTATAATTGCGCTCAATCAATGGCCCTCTCAAGCCTGATCCGCCACTCAAGTCGACCCAAGGCACAACCACGATCATCATAATGCCCACAAACAACCCCAAGAACCCCCCTCCGCATTACAAAAACCCAGTCTGTGCATGATACCCATACAATCCTGCGCCCTATCAATCAAACAACCCCGGGAACAACCACCACCACCACCACACCGACGACACCAACCCACCAGATCTGCACGCCAGCCACAACACGGTCCCACAGCAGCAGCATGCATTCGACCCACCAGACGCACATCCCTCATGCACCACACCCCCTGACTAACGCACACCCGCGCGGCCGCAATGATCGCAGCAGCCCACTCACTAACTCACTCACTCACTCACTCACTCAATACCTACCTACCACGCCAACGCCAACGCCAACGCCACCGACCATCAGCCCGGTCCGCGCGCCACCACCACCAACAACTTCAGCCGCCCTTCCCTGCCCTTGCCACGAACGAACGAACGAACGAACGAACGAACGATCGATCGAATCGAGGAGTTCGTTGAGGCTGTGCGGACGTGCGTTCATGCGGACGCGCGTGCCTGCGTTCATGCGTGCGGCTGGAAGGCTGGCGTTCGCTCGTTCGTGCATGCAGCGCAGCCCTATCTGCTCCCAGAGCAGCAGCAGTAGTGCCAGTGGTGGTAGCCCGCTTTTCACCGGACGGCGGATGGTAAGTGTGCGGTAGACACTGAATGACTGGTTGGCTGATTGGCTGACTTGGGGGCATGTGGACGGAGGCGCCAGCGGCGCGGGGAGAGAGAGAGGGAGGGCAGAGTGTCAATGCACGCGCGGCAGATGGACGGAGGGATGGAGGGACGGACGGACAGATGGACATGCAGGCAGGCAGGCAGGCAGGCAGGCAGACTCCCGTGTCACATATACATCGGTTATTTGCTCATGAGCAGGCGGCGGTCTAAGCGTCATCGGGAAGTCGAATTGGCATGGTGACAGACGTGCCAACGGCCGATGATGACGACGGCGGGCTTACGTTGTGCGAGGGTCCGCTTTATAGAGTTTCGAGGGAAGTTTTGTGTGGAGGGAGGAAGGAACGTTCTCCTGGCTCTTCTGAGAGAGGGAGGGAGAGCCTCGGCAGCGGTGGTTATTTGATGAGCAGTTTGGCCGGCGCTTCCGTTTTTCGGAGGGGAAAGTCTAAGCGGGAGGAAGGAAAGCTTCTGGCAGATTGATTGGCAATATGCAGGTGAAGAGTTTCATTGAACCAGCAGGTACGGAGTAACAACAGTACGTAACATGCATACATAACACACGGCAACGAACCAGAAGAGAAAAACCCCCGCTAAACCTCTACAGGTTGAGCTGCTGGCGCGTCTCTGCTTCGGCTGGTAATTTTGGCTGCTAAGGGGATCCAGATGAGACGAGACCGAGATCTGGGCCCAAAACCCGGAGATGCTGATCCCGGGTGGGCCGCGCTTCAGAGCACGGTACGTATATGCACGCACGTACCGTAGGTGGGTATGTATGATGGGTGGATACCGTCAGAGATCTAGGATCCACAGGGCTCGTGGAGGGGAGCCATTGGGTGGAGGATGTCTCGAAAAAACCGGGGAAGGAGTGAGGAGAGGTGGTAGACTTTGAAAATGGGACGTATCTCATACATGGACGTTTGGGTGACGGAGTAAGTATGTAAGAGTCAGGGTGAGAGAGGGCAAGGAGAGAGAGAAGGCCTAGGAGAGGAGGACGAGCAGCAGCACTGACGACAGGGTGAAGTGCAGCATGACTAGTAGATCTGGCCAGCCAAGCCTCCTGGCCACTCGTCCCCCAATTCACAGCCGACTCTCCTCAAGGCTCTAGATCCTCCTTCCTTCCCTAAAGAGAATACCTAGCCATGCCCGGTTGCCAGCCGGGCGATCTGGTCGCCACAAGCCCCACTGACCTTTCCGTTCCCCCCGGCGTCCATCGGCCTTGGACGACGGCTATTAGCTAGAGCGGCATTGCGCATGTACGTGGACGTTGCACGAGAGAAAACTCTGTTTTCTCGACAAGGCTGGGTAGCCGACCGCACAGCAGCAGCGCCCGTAATCACAGGGCGAACGAGAAAAAACCGGGGCTCGGTCTCGGCGTCAGTCGTTGGTGGTTGCTGGTGGCGTGGAGGGCGGCTACATGCATGTGTCTTTATGCGAGCGTTTAGGCCGCCGTAAGGCAGACAATCGGTCACTCCAGTCGGGCTCCTGGACGACGTGATGAGATGTGGCCAGGTTAGTGCTTACAAGGCAGCAGTCAGGCATCAATGAGCGCAGGGAGGTGCAATGGTCTGGGAGAGAGACAGTGCCGAGACGAAGGCCTTTGTTTTGCTGGTGGTGGTGGTGGTGCTGCTGCTGCTCCCTTGCTTTGGTGGTGGTGGGTTTGGAGAAGTCTCACTGCCTGGCGCTACGGAGTACGGCGACACGGTTACATGGTACTTCGAGCTGTTCCTCCACGGCATGTCCAATGCACATTGCGTACTGACCTATCTCGGCATCAGAAAACGTACCGACTGTTTCGACATCTCCCGAAGAATCCTGCCCAGCGCGTTCGAGACGCTCCGAGCCTGTCAAGAAACCTCGCAACGCGACATCCCAGCGCTTCCGACACCGACGACGACGACGACGACTACGACAGAGAGCCCAGACGATAGAACCGTCCGAAAAAGGCAGCAGCCGCTCCTTTCCTGACTGAACATACTGAGACGGGCAGTGGGTCGCGTGTGGGGCGAGGACGTGCGATTGAAATAGAACAAGTGGATCTTCCACGGACCCTAATGCTCGGGAATCCCAAGTGGGGCAAAGGAGGCCCTGCACCCCAAGACGGGGAAGCGGTCCATTTGCCGACGGGCGAGTCGAGAGGCGCGTGCGGCGAAGCCGTTTAGGCGGAGGTGGGTTTTGGTGGGCCCTTCGAGAAACACTTCCCTATGGAGGGCCCCCCTTCACGATGCAGCAGCCGAGTCAGTCGGATGCATGAGACATACGTGGGGAACGGAGCGGGAGGCGGGCGGATGACGGGAAGGGCGCCGTACATAATCGTCAGGCGGCGACGAGGCGAATGATGAGGCGGCGCGGTCGGGGGCACTTGTGTGCTGTCTTCTGCGCCCCTTCGTTCCCGGCGGGGCGGTAGCGACCGGAAGCTTGATGGAGCATGCTTGAGTCAAGAGCGAAAAATGCGGCGAAGGTAAGGTCGTGGTCGTCGCGCGACACATGTCAACCCGGCGCGACGGTTCAGTAAGGCTGGACCGGACCGAATCCGGATGTAGCCAAGACAGACAGCAGAGAAGGGTCGACAGCGAGAAACGAGGTCCCAAGAAACGCATGTTTTTTTTGTTGCCATTTCTCCCCGATGCCAGTCTAACGATGCAAGTGGAGCCCTGCCCATTGTTGCGAAAAGCAGCCAAGGAGAGACTGTATGCCGAAACCCCGCCCTCGCGCTCCCTGACAGAAGCAGCGAGACGTTGCTGCTCGCGGCGGGGACGATAGTGATGATGGAGGTAATGATGATACGACGATGACGATGATGTTGCTCCCTTCTCCCGTTCGCCTCGGGTTCCGTGCCGATGACCATGATCCTGCAAAACCCAGAAGCCCAGACCCAAGCGTCTTTTTATCCCAACCCGTACTGCGCGAAAAGCCCATTAAACGCACCCAGGACGAAAGAGGAGCGGGGCAGAAGGGGACGAAGAAGGGGGAGGAGATGAAGCGAAGAAGCGAAGAAGTCACGAAACCCAGCGCCGTCCCCGAGCAGTGAAGCCAATGCATGCGATGGTGTTGTTCCTGATCCGCGCGCGGTCAGCCGGTGCCCTGGGCAGCGGCGGCGGCGGCAGCTCTCCGCTCGCGGGCCTGGGTCTCTCGCTCGCGCTCCTCGGCGAGGAAGTCGGCCCAGTCCTTCCAGACGACCCACTCGGGGCTGTCGGGATTGAGGGTGCTGAGCATGTGGTCGATCTTCTGGGGATCCTCGTTCCAGGCGAAGACAGCCGGGGCGGCGGCGGACTGGTCGGCGGGCGCGTCACGGCGGTGCTGAGGGTCGCTGGAGCGCGGGCGCGGGTCGTCGGGCGATAGGATGCTGTCGATGGACATGTTGTGCAGGCGGCGCGGGGCGGGCGAGTGGGCCTGGGGCGAGGCGGCGGGGGTGGGCAGGCCGGTGGACGGGCGGGACGGGGCGTTGGGGGGGTCGGCCGGGCGGCAGGGCTGGGGGGCAGACATGGCGCCGAGAGGGAGGCGTGGTGGTTTGGGGCAGGCGGGTAGCTGGGAGAGGAGGCTTGGGGAGCGACGGACAGCAGTGCTAGATATACTTTGCGCGTGCATCTGCGCCGCCGCTGGGCGGGCAGAGGGCGGCGCGCGGTGCGACGTCTTGAGGCGCTTGCGCTGGATGCAGCTTTATCCTCACGCAAACTCACCAGCGGCGGCTGACTCGCGGCGTCCAGCCGTGCGGGACGGCAGGGGGCCAACCTTGCCGCTGACCGCCTTGCCTCGGCACTTGCGCCGCTGCACGCTGACCTCACCGCGCCGGGCTGCAGCATCGCGGCGTGAAGAGGGCGCGGCTGAGATGACATGCATGCCGAGATCCGCCCGGCGGCCTGCGACGGACGCGAAACGCAGCGGAAACGCGTCCGCAGAACACGCGTTCGCGCCGCGCTTGGGCAGCAGCGCGGAAGCGCCGGAGCTCCCCCCGGACCGCGCGGACCGGGCGGCTCTGCACATCATCGCCGCGCGAAACGCAGGGCGCGGAAGCGCGGGAGGCGGCCCCGCGCGCCAGGCCGGCAGGGCGGCGGTGGCGATTCACGTGCCTATCAGGAGAGACGAGGTAAAACAGCCCGCTCCCCCTCCGTGCACCGCCCGCCCTCTCCTCGCCGGACGACGTCTTCCTCCGCCGTTGGGTCGGCGTGCAGCGAAGCCAAATCCTCCCTGACGTCACGCGCGATCCGCCGCTCTCGCCGCGCACCCGCCTTGGCGCCGCCCGTGGAGCGCTGCGATCCGCCGCGCCCCAGCGCTGCCCCGCCTTGGCGCCCGCCGCCCGTCTGCTCCGCTCCGCTGCTCCGCCGCCACAGCCGCTCTGCGCGCCCGTCGGGAGCCCGCGGCTTCGCGCGACGCCGCCCCAGCGCGTCCGTCCTGCGCCTGCGTCTGGCGCGCTGCTCCTCACGCCGCCCGTCCTCCCGCCGCCGCTGCCCGCCGTCCGCTAGCCAGACGCGTCTAGCCCAGATCGCCCGTCCGCCCGCCGCCGAGCTTAATCTGCGCTGAGACACTCTATTTCGCACGTCCGGCTGCTGCCCGCGAGCGCTCGTCGAGGACAGACCCGCCGCCGTGGCAGGCATGGCATGCCGTCTGGCGCGCTCGCAGCTGGAGCCCCGCGGGCACGTCGCCGCTGCTGGCTCCGCCGAGGTATGCTTTGTTTTCTCGTCATGATGCCTGCGCCGCTGAGACACAAACCCGGCTCCCATCGCGTGAGACGACTAACTCTGCCCGTGGCCCGCGCAGCCGGGCGATCTGGACGCAGCCGTCGTAGGGCGCTGGCTGACTCGCCGCCTGGCCCTCCCGCCCTTCCGCAATGCCCTCCAAGGTTCCAGGCAGACACCGCACCGCGCTGCTCCAGCTCGACGCGCGTGGGTTGCCCCCATTGGCCGCCGCCGTCGCGACTGCAAGCCCTAGTGCTTCGCAGCAGCGGGCTCCGCCACAGCAGCCCATCCTCTGCTGCGTCACGCGCCACCCCATTGGCCCTCTGAATATCATCGACGTGTTCGCGTCTCAGGCCTACCCTGCGACCCGCCCACGCTCCATTCGCCGTCCCTCCTTCTCGTGCGCCACAGCGCTGCGACTGCTCCGTTCCTTGCATACGCTCTTCTGCCCCACGACTGGCTGGTTAAAACCCACCCCCGCCAGACGGCACGGCTCCCGACCAAAGTCTGATCTTACACTTTCCAACCGTCCGTCTTCGACGCAGCATGCAGAAAAAAGACAAACGGGAAAGGAAGATTTGAAACTTTGGCTGTTGTTTTTTTTTTTTCGCTTGCGCGGCTTGCGCCCTGCCTCCGACGCTTAGGCATGTTTCCCGGTGGCTGCATTGATGGGCCTGCGTGATGCACGGGACTGGAAACCAGCAATTGAAGCCACCGTCGGAGGCTCAGGACTGCGCTGCGCTGCATCTTCCCCGTCGTGTTGAAGTGCCGAATGTGCCCTTCTGCTTTGAATCCCGCCTGTCCGCCCCGGACTGCCGCATAATCGGGCTCGCTGGTGCGAAAGGAGGACCTCAGCGGGAATGGCCGATCCGTTTTGGACCTCCGGCAATGCCTGGCCTGGCCTTCACCACCAGGCCGGATCGGATTACGAGAAATGGATTGGTCAAACCCGTTGCCGGGCCGGACAGGGAAGCGGGCTGCCTCGTCCGGGAAAGGGCCATGCCCCATTGCCGCACGGCCGGAAATATACGAGCTGCAAATTCCCGAGAGACGGACGGCGTTGATCGCTCGGGCCTTGGACGCAATGCCTATCAGGGCTGCATCCAGGAAATCGGGCGTCTCAGGCAATCCAAGCCACCGCTACCGAAAACGTCGTCGTGCAGGACCAATGCTTCCGACCCCGGACTCTTCACATCGATTTTCCACCTGGGCACGCACCTAGCAGAATTGCCATTAATATCGGCCACACATGCCAGCGCCCCCTCAAACTCTCTTTGACGGTGGTGCCCAGCACGACTGCCCCCTTCCTCGTAGTAAATGCCGCATGGGTCAACGCTTTGCCACGTGCATGCTGCTCACCGGCGCCCTCTAGCCCGTCTTACCTGCGCACATGGAAACTCCCGTCGCATCGTCGTCGTCGCTGCCCTCTCGCTTGCCGGGTCACGAGCTGAGCAGGCCCCGGCGCGAGCGAGCTGATCGCCCTCCAAGCAAGCGATCGGAAGAGCCGGTGTGATCAGTGGCGGCATCCCATGCCTGCGCCCTGTCAACGTAATGATAATGCGGAGAGCGGTCCGAATCGTCCGCATGACCCGTGGTCTGGAGTCTGGCCGCGGAAGCCATGTCGAAAACCCTCGATACAGCGGTTGCCGCAACGTCTGACGACGAGTCCTGCATTGGAGTCTCCCCGCTACGAAGGTATTCTTACAAGCAGACATTGCAGCCGACTCTACTGACGATGAAGACTTGAAGGTGACCTGCGAAGCCCAATGCTCCTTTCCGGTGAGATCGTCGAAACAGTTTAACAGGCTTGCTCGCGCCGCTGCTACTCCAATGTCATCTAACAACGGCCGTTCATACCCAATCGATCACCAGCCTAACGATCTACTGATCTTGATCCATGGTCATGCATCGTTTCCAAGGCATTAGTGAGTGTGAATGATGCAGAAATGGTGGGGCTGGGCGCGGAAATGACGGGAAACCAGCTGCCGGTACTGGGCGCTACCGTCCTCTACGTCACTGGTACCTCTCGGAAATCAACGATTCTACGCCCGTCAACCTGAATCGCGACTCCAATGGCGGCAACAAGTCTTCCTCGGATATCGTCGTCCAGCGCTGAACAGCAGACGTCGCCGACATGGCACGGCAGCGCTACCCGACGAGACTCGGATTCGGCACTGGATCCAACAACCCGAGCCCGATGACGACTCGTACCTGGTTCCCGTCACACCATCGCGACTTCACCTCCAGCTTCCGTATCTTCGTGTCCGCATTGAAGGACGGCGGCGACCATGTGGCTCTTCACATACATCCGCCTGAAGGCGACCGTGTCGCTGCTGCGCTTCTTCATGTGGCTACGCCGAGCATCACCGCCGGCACACCCAACCAGCATCCTGCACATACCCTCGCGGGACAAGCACCGAACCATCAAAGCGCACGTCTACAAGCCGCCGACCCCGTCCTCCTCCCAGCCCAGCCCCGTCCTAATCAACTTCCACGGCTCCGGCTTCGTCCTGCCCATGCACGGCAGCGACGACGAATTCTGCCGCAAAATCGCGCAAGAAACCTCGCACACAGTCCTGGACGTACAATACCGCCTCGCACCCGAACACCCCTTCCCAGCCGCCATCAACGACGCCGAAGACATCGTCAACTGGGTCCTGCAGCAGCAGGAGGAGGAGGAGGAGGACCGCTCCACCCACAGCGACCTCAACCTCGCCCTCAACCTCAACCTCGACCCCACCCGCCTCTCCCTCTCCGGCTTCAGCGCCGGCGCCAACCTCGCCCTCGTCACCGCCGGCGTCCTCTCCTCCTCCTTCCCCCCAACCACCACCTTCCACACCCTCCTCGCCTTCTACCCCCCAACCGACCTCGCAACCGACCCGGCCGACAAATCCCCCCCGGACCCCTCCTCCTGTCGCCCCGTCATCCCTGCCCCCGTCGCCCGCCTCTTCGACGCTTGCTACGTCCCGACGCCGAGCTCGCGCAAAGATCCGCGCGTCTCCCCGTCGTACGTCGACTCGACGACGCGCTTCCCGGGGAACGTGCTGGTCGTGACGGGGGCGTGTGATGCGTTGGCGTTGGAGGCGGAGGCGCTGGGGAGGAGGATTGAGGAGGAGGGCGGGGAGGTTGGGAGGCGGAGGCACGTTGTGGTGAGAAGGTATGAGGGGTGCGGGCATGCGTGGGATAAGGGCGCCGCGGAAGGGTCTGTGGAGGCGGGGGCGAGGGATGATGCGTATGCTTTGGCGGTTGAGATGCTGGGGCGTTCGTCGTGATGGTGGGGATGGGAAGGGAAGGGAGCGAGCGTTTCGCGGCGGTGGGAGTCCTGACTAACCCGAAGACTGAAGCACGCGATGGTATGCGCGGACGATGGGTTTCTTTTGTTCATCTATCCGATGCGAGAATCGGAAAGACGGGGTCGCTATTTTGCCCTATCTTCCGTCCCACACACCCACACACATACACACACACACACACCCCCCCCCTCAAAACCTCCTCCTCCTCCCCCTCCTCCCCCTCCACCCGAGCATTACCCCCACCGCCGCCGCCGCCAATTCCCCGCCCCGCCGCCCCACCGCCCGAGCCGCCGTCCACCCGAACGGGGAAAAAAAAACTGCAACACCAACCAACCCACCCGCCACCCCACTAAACCAACACCCAACACCGAGATGTCGCAGGAGGGCAAAAAAATCTGACCACACCAGGGGTCGAACCTGGAATCTCTTGATTCGTAGTCAAGCGCCTTGCCATTGGGCCATGCGGCCATGTCGAGTAGCTGGATAGCTAGTTGGTGAGGGTGATGTTGGCGCGGGGCGGATATGAGGGAGGAGGCTGGTTTGTCTTGTGCGGAGGTGTTGGGATGGGGGGTGAGTTGAGGGTGGGTTTCTGTGGAGTGGGTGGGGGTTAGATGTGCGATAGTGCTGGTGCGGTAAGGTGCGGGAGGATGGATGGTGGGCTAACGTGAAGAGATGAGGAAGCAACCGAGTACTTGAGAGCTGGTGTCGAGAAGTGGTTTCGTTGGGTTTAAGGAGAGGGTGGGCTGGCCCCAAGACGCTCGAGGACCCCTCTTCAATAAATGAAAGACAGATCCGTGTCCGTAATGGTTGCTATAAGCTGGGTATGAAGTCAAGAGCTAGGGAGATCGCGGGCAAGTGATTCGAGGGTATGAGCACTCTTACAGGAATACAGCACCAAATCCCTACAAGTCTACGACGATACATGCTGGGAAGGACACACCTGTTGTTAAAGTCTGGGTTTTGGGATGCGCAGGAGCTTATGTTCGATACATGTCTGGGAAAGCTGATCCAGCTCTGATATTACTGATGGTGCACTCGAGCAGCAGGTTTGGGCGCAATCCTTACACATCCCACCTTTGACATTCGTTCTTCTCCTTTCTGGGACTATTAGTCTTAAGCCTAAGGCGCCGAAATTCTTGCTCATCAGCCCAGCAGCTTTAGCTCACTTGGGAGAGCGCCAGGTAAGCCTCAGACCCTCCGGCCACCACCCACACCACCAACTAACAAATTTCCCAGACTGAAGTCAACTTCTGTCCTACCCAACGCAGCGCATAGCAATCTGTGTGGTATCTGGAGGTACTGTGTTCGATCCACAGAAGCTGCATAACATCTTTTTGCCCCCCCTCCAACCGCCCATCCGCCATCAATCCTTTTTTTTTTCAGCCTCCTCCAGCTGGTGATGCCCGTGTGTGTGTGTGTGGGGCTCGGCGTCGGCTCGTGCAGGGTGTGGGGCTGGCGGCGCTAAGTGAGAACCGCTAACGCGATTGAGCAACAGGACTGCCGCCGTGGCGCCCAGTGGGTTTGCTTGCCGGCTTTCCATGTGCTTGTGATTTGTGGAGGAGCCGCCTGCCGCTGTCGTTTGCGTGCACGGGGTTGCGGCGTAGGTGGGTGCCTGGTGCTGCGGCGAGGGCCGGGGTCTTGCAGCGGCGCGGGCGGGCGACTGCGCTGCTCACTCACCGTATCGCGGCCTTTCTTTCTGTAGGCAGCTACCCAGGAGGGGGGGGGGCTGGAATGGGCTGCCTGCGGCGAGGTACTTCGCCTTGCTGCGTTTTTTGAGGCACGGGAAGTGGCGCGGGTGGGTGCAGGACTTGCGGCGCGGCGTTGTTGTTTCTACGCCGTAGCATTGCCACAATGAACAAACAGGCAACGACCACCAAGAACATGTACTTAAAAATCCCGTCGCTGTGGAGTAGTGCTTCCTAAATTCTTAAGAACCGCAGACCACAAATCTCCAGCCTGAACTCTACCACCAACCAATCATACCATTTCCAATCTCTCCCCACACTACCTACCCACCATGTCCACCCCCACCCCCCTAGCCGACCCAACCATGCTCCGCAAAATCGACAAGCTCTTCGCCTGCAACGTCGGCCACCACATCGACCTCCCCCAAATCGTCGTCGTCGGCGACCAGTCCAGCGGCAAGAGCTCCGTCCTCGAGGGCCTCACCCGCCTCCCCTTCCCCCGCGACTCCGGCCTCTGCACCCGCTTCGCCACACAGATCACCTTCCGTCGCGACCCGCAGAAGCGCATCTCTGTGTTCGTTATCCCGGGGAAGGGGGCGGAGGAGGGGCATGCGGAGGGGGTGAAGATGTGGGGGAAGAAGGGGTTGGAGGAGTTGGGGGAGGGGGCGTTTGCGGGGATTATTCGTGAGGTATGTGTTTGTGCTTGTGTTCTTTTTGTGTGTGTGTAGATGATAGAAGCTAATGGGCGTGGTGATGGCAGGTGCAAAGCGTCATGGGGCTCGGCGAGAAGGGCGGCGGCTCCTCCAGGACCTTTTCGGAAGACGTGCTCTGCATCGAGGTCTGCGGGCCCGAGGAGGAGCACCTGAGCGTCATCGACGTCCCGGGCATCTTCAAGCGCACCACCAAGGATCTCACGACTAAGGAGGATATCGCAATGGTGCAGGAGATGGTCTTGGGGTATATGCGCAACCCGCGTTCTGTTATGCTGACCGTTGTTCCCGCGAATGTCGACGTCGCTACTCAGGAGATCCTCGAGATGGCTGAGGGTGTCGATCCGGAGGGCCAGAGGACTCTCGGCGTGTTGACGAAGCCTGATCTTGTGGATAAAGGAGCGGAGAGCAACGTCGTTGCCATGGTTGAGGGGAAGACGCACCAATTGAGTTTGGGATGGTGTGTGGTGCGCAACCCGGGCCAGCTGGAAGCGGAGGATCCATTGTTCGATCGGTATGCCAAGGAGGAGAGCTTCTTCAGGGCGGAGACGCCATGGAAAGGGCTGCCGAAGGATCGAGTTGGGGTGGAAGCGTTGAGGGTGCGGTTGCAGAAGATTCTTGCTACGCACATTCGGCGCGAGTTTCCGAAGGTGAGTATTCGTCCGAACACGTGTCAGCTTTGGCGATTGGAGCGTTGATCTTGGTGCCCTTTAGGTCAAGTCAGAGGTCAACAAGAGCTTGAAGGAGTGCAGACATGCACTCGAAGGTCTTGGACCGAAGCGCAGTGAACCAGCAGAGCAATCCAGGTTCCTTATCGACATGGCGACTCGCTTTCAGACCCTCACCAACCAGGCGCTCGAGGCAAAGTATGTGAACGATTGCTTTGGCAAGCACCCCGCCCTCAGGATCGCTACGGAGGTGGTCAACCGCAATGAACTTCTTTCGGAAGACTTTGAGCGCTACGGACACACGTACCGATTCAAAGTCAACTCGGATGACAGTGACGATGACCCGCTAGAGGAAGATTCAACATCCGAACAGGCCACGGAGAATGATGCATCCGATGGTGAAGACATCAAGGAGACGCAGACCATCGCTACCGAGAACCGTGGACAGGCCAGGAAGATTGCCAACGTTGACGACATCGATGATATGCTCCACGATAACGAAACCCTCAGGAAACCCAAGTCTCGTGGAATAATATCGTGGATAACCGAGATCCATCGTAGCTCTCGCGGGTTCGAGTTGGGAAACTTTGACCCGTCGCTTCTGGCAACAATCATGAAGGCGCAGTCCCGAAAGTGGGACAGTCTGGCTCTGGGCTATGTCTCTGATATTGTCGCGATGACACACACCTTCATCGACACGCTTCTGAAGCTGGTCTGTCCTGACGGGCGCGTGCTAGAGAATCTGAAGTCCTTGCTCATGGACGAGCTGACCGATATGTACAAGAAGGCATTCGACCAAGTCCACTTCATCCTACAGGTTGAGCGCTTCGGCGTCCCCGCAACTCTGAACCACTACTTCAACGACAACCTCGAGAAGTGGTAAGTCTGCATACTGCCAGCTATTCCGTCTCACCATCTACCCATCGCTACAGTCACTAACCTAAACATAGCCGTCAGGAGCGACTCCGCAAGGCTGCCGCCGCCAAATCATTCGACTGCGAATACCATGGCACTGTCATCAGGCTCGACGACCTCACCCACAATCACCCCATGAGCAACGCGCAGCACACCGTCCAGGACCTACACGACATCCTCAAGTCCTACTACAAGGTCGCGCGCAAGCGCATCGTCGACACCCTGTGCATGCAGGCCGCCGCATACCATCTCATCTGCGGCCCCAACACCCCGCTCAAGCTCTTCTCGCCCGCCTTTGTGAGCCAGCTCTCCAACGAGCAGTTGGAGGAGATTGCCGGCGAGGATGAGCTGCTGAAGCGGAAGAGGGCGCAGAAGCAGAAGGAGCTGGAGGATCTGGAGATGGGGAGGAAGATCCTATCGTGAGGGGAGGGTGAGCAGACGAGATAGGGTGAAGAGGGTGGCAGGGCAGGAGAGGTGTTTGGTCAGTATTCGTGATAGCGTATGCTGTCTGGTGGCGTGACTTGCACCGCAGTGCATACGGAGCTGAAGCATTCGTCTGAGTGCGAAGTGTGTTTCTTACCGCTCTTTCGCATCGGGACGAATGCTTCAGCTCTCCACGTGTAAGCCACATCGACGTTCCCTGATGTTGCGATACTTTGCGCGAACCGATCTTAGGTTAAGGTTCGGTGATATGGACACTTATGGCCCAGGTCTTCTCGGATAGAGGGAGTATACTCCGTAGAGGAGTGAGCGATATAGGTTGGGCAGCACGGACTATGATATCAGGTTTCTGATCTCTTTTTTCTTTTTCTGGGCCAGGATTACTCATCGCTTTATGCGAGTCAGTCTGTGGGGGGATCCTTTCCATTGATTTTTCCACTCGCGCGATATGCGCCCTCCGGCTTCAGATCTCGGTTTTCCAACGCATGAGTGCCTTTTAACTTCCTGATTTCCTCCGATACAGCGCGAGTTGTCAGATCCAGGTCTGAGTAGAAGATTTCCATTACAATCCTGAAAAGCCCCGTGTGATGTATGAAATGCACGTCGGAAGTGCGTAGGTTTATCCGAGTGGCAGGTCAAGTGACCGACTCGCCATGCGCAGAGCCGAGATCGACGAGATGATACTAAGGTAAACCTAGAACTAGGTTTGACTAGCCTGAAGCAAAGCAGGCTGACATTCCAGGCTGACTGATCCAAGTTCCTGGGATCAATGCTTGGCTGGCACAGTCTCGACCAACGCCAGAACAGGAACGGAGGACGAAGGACCCCGCATCGGGCATCTCCTGTCAATCGTCGCCGACTACAAAGGGAACAAATGAAACATAAGCCAAGGGACCCTGAACAAACCCCCGACACCCTGCGTCTCTGGCGCAATCGCCAATAATGCCCGTATCGGCGGGACCATCGCGGCATTTATAATCTTGGTAGTAATCCAACCAGCCGGCGGCCTTCTCTCCATCCAACCGGATGCTTCGCATTACCAAGCATTCCCCCAGGATGGCGGAATCCGTCTCATCACCAATCGGATCCAGGACGCCACGATGCCTCCGAATCGAGTTTGAATCAGCGATGCCCTAACAGCTCTAAAACCGGCAACGGCCCGCAGACCGTCGTTTTGATTGTACCCACTTATGAGAAGATCCCGACGGCACAGCTCTGACGCGGCTAGTCTTCTCACTAACGTCAAAATGAAAGATCCCCGTGCCGCGTAGATATATCAGTTGGCCGCTGCCGCCGCTGCTCGTACGACGCCGATGCGCGGGTAACATGTACCCCGCGTATCGACGCCTGCTGCATTAGCGAAGCAAAAAATGTCCCGAGAAAATGTGCACGGATGCGGCACAAGGGGAAGATCTACGGACCGGGGTTGCTCCAAGATTCTTGCAGATCCTTGTTGCTCGGACCTCTCGACCAAGGACACCAGCCGCGCCTTACGCAATCTTCGGAATCACGGCGCGCTGGGCCGGACTGTCAACAATTTCTGACGGGGGCCATGGCTGTTGGAAAACCTTGGCGTTTGCACAGACCGTGTCCTTGAACATAACGCTTGCGGCGCTTTGTCTGATTTATCCTTTCCTTGGAAGGGAAGAACAAATCCTATGGCAACGTCTCCGGGGACTGCATGTTTCACTCAAGAGAAGGCTCTAGTCGCGCAAGGCGATATTCTCTCATCACAGACGAGAGTTTAAAGCGAATGAACAGTGGACTGTTTGGGTGACAGAAGTGCAAGTTTGAGTATGAAGTCGCCTCGCATCCATCAAGAAGTGGGGCACTACCTGCATTCGGGAATTAATTAAGAAACCTGCCTAGACCATCCGGCTGGCAGCTTCAACACGCGCGGCAATCATTAAGCTCTAGAAGTTTAAGCTCCAGCTACTCCAGCCTCACTAAGGGATTGCCATACGAACGATGGCTTTCACTTACACCGCATGATCCACCTCTGCCTTTCCGGTCTCAGGTTGAGCATCAATGAGCCACTTTTGTTGAGATGCAGCCCGCTTACAGGAATCACATTTCTTCATCGATCGAAACTCTGTTCCAGGAAAATCAAATGCAATTGCGACTTCTCGGCCATGGGTAAAGTCCCTATCATTTGATCGTGTTCAAGTACTGTGGTCGTACAGAATAGAAGATAATTGGCCATTCTTGAACCCTGCACTTGTCAATGTCTGCGGAAAACTTAATCAGGCTGCATCTCACTGTATAATATAAGATCATTCCCGTGCTCGTATCAAATGCCCCTAATAGACGTCAACAGACGTGACGAGAACCGTGACATCGCAGAGCGCGATTGCTGGTCTTTGCTAAAGGGATGTTTCCTTTCGACAAATCCAAGGCTTATATAATAGATCTTATTATAGACTACTATACTGCAAATCTTTCGTAATCATTGCTTATGCCTCAATGAGAGGAATAGAAGCTTGAACCCAGTTATTCTTGGCTAAAATTGATTGCACGCATATTTTAGCTTCACGACACGGTCGTGAGTCAAGCGGTCGAGGCTGGATTCGAACAAGGGCGAATTATTGGTATCCCATTGAAACCACTTTTGCCTTGGTAGCGAAAGACATTGTCATCTCAAACACCTGCTATAAGGCCTTCTTTTTATTAAAATTTTTCGGATAATTGCTCCAGCGGTCTTTTGATTACTTGCTAACGCATGCGTTTGCCAAAGTAGAAGTTACCGTATTATCGACATGTCTCTATGAATCATTCATCGCTTTACGGATATTGACAGCTAAGAGTCGCAAGTATTTCTCCAGATGTAAGGTATTACTAATTACGCTTGCTGTATAGCTGTTGGAGACTGCTATAGACTGCCCTAGTCTTGATTGGCTGTGAACCGGTTTTAGAGTACGCTGCATTCAAGGAGCGTAGAGAGAAACGTTAGACATCTCGTAGTGAAGATTTTAGTAGTGGTGTTGAATGCTTAAAAAGCACCAATAATAGCAAAAAGCTTCATGTTAGCTCTACTTGAAGCAAGTCTGAGTTATCTACATCCGAGGTAGGTTTGTGAGCAATAGGTGGGCCGTGAGAAATGTAAAGCATTTCACTAACAGCGTTCATCATTATGCATACGCAGTCTGGAAAAGATTACCTGACCGTGAAGAACAAAGCAATAGCTGTTTGTTTATATGCTCTCATGAATCTTTCCGGTCGGAATTAGAAGCTCTCAATGGTTAAATGCAAAGATTAAAAAATTGGGGAAGCTCTCGACCGTGGCGGGCGGCTTAAAACAGAGATTATTGCCTCGATACGGTCTACTCATATTTATCAATAACGTGAAGTTCCCTTTGTGTCTTGGTTAGATGTCGAAAGATATGCTTATTGTAGTAGTTATTCCGACAGAGATCCAGAATAGGGAAAGGCAGCATGTGCGGCAAGAGTCTGAGAGTGATCCTCTCTTAAATATAAGTTTTCATTGCCATACCAATGCTCTACATAAACCGAATACATCTGAGAAGGGATTCGAGACTAGTACTCATGTCCAGGACTTTTGTTCAAATAACGAGGAGACGAGGGGACTGGGTTGGACACGAAGTCTCGTCCGTTTAGTGATGCTGCGTCCTATACACCTCACTGCAGCATACGCTTTTCTTTACGTATCTAAGAGGGAACGCATCACTGCTTCTTCTTTAGATAGTAGTTGGCTTCCCTAGAGTAGAGTAAGAACAGATTCGTTCGTATCCAGTACAGTCGAACGAATGCGGCGCAGCCTCCCAACGTAGAAACTCAGTTCTTCCTGAATTATCTTCCACTAACATCAAGTCCATGCCGTCCACAACTCTTGTTCTCTTCTAGACTTTTCTTTTTACTCTCGATTGTTGTAGGTAATCATCAAGATCAACTTCTTTGATATGTTGTGTCGAATTTACGTTGAAACCCTCAGGGAAATACCAAGCCCAATGAACCGCGGTCCTCTCAGGTCCATGCGAAACCAGAGACTTATAATATCATAATGCCTTTACTTAGGCTGTACCAGCAGCCGTCACTGCAATAATCTAACGCAGTGTCTGCCGTGAACCTTCCAGAGCACGAATCATCACAAGGAAGTCGTGTCCTTGATAATTTCTTCCCTAGAAAGGGCATTGATAAATTAGTCGAGTACTAACTCCCGTTCAGCAGCGCCGAAGCTCATCTACGCAAACCATACATGCTGCTGTACGGTAAAAGCTTTCTACGTCTACGACTTCTACAACTGCAATATCAAGGAATTCGCCGAGTGGGCTATTCGGCGGCTGCACGACACGCAGGCGCTCGTGAACATGAGGACCCAGCTAAGCCAGTCGCCGAAGGCGCAAACCCTATGCAAAAGTGTCCACAGACCGGCGGGACAACTTTACAGCGCTGAACAAGAGGAGGTAGATATGATCGCAAGGCTTTCGCACTGTGCAACCACTGAGGGTTGTGAGAACATAATGGAGAAAGTAATGTGGCCGTGACGAACGGCTTCCCCACGTCTAAAAGCTGACTGCGTCCTTAACCCATAGTATCTGAGCAGGGTACCGGAAGGCCATTAAGGCTGTTGTGTTGTAGGTCGGACGCGGCACCGTAATAAAAACGACGGTTCGATTCAGAAGAAAGAAAAGAGGTGGTGGTGGGGCCTGATGACAGGGCCACCGCCGGCGTAACAATGAGCTCTCAGGAAAAGATATCTGGGGCCACGCCGGCAGCTCTTGATTTTGTCTCAGCTGCAGATTCGCGCATACGGCTGAAAGCATGCCGCTACCAATGCAGTATTGGCAAAGCTAACACGCGTGTAACTATTGGGCCCCGAGAGGATCTCCACGGAGGCAAGTCGTGCTGTGTGGTTGCAGACGAGGGGCTGAAGCCAGACTGTTCAGACATGGCGTTTGTTATCCTCACGCCAGATCCCGCGGCTGATAAGACGCGCATCCCTCAGCCTTGCATTACTAACTTAAATCAACTCTGTGTTCCAATTGTCGTTTTATTTTCCTTAAGGGCTTTTTCATTTTAACTAACATCCACTGATTTGGCACCACTGACTTGGCACTTTCATCCCGCCCATTTACGAGGTCAGAAAATAAAAGCTTTCCGCTCGTACCTTCGGGAAGATCAATACATATGGCTTTGGACGATGGAGATTTGGGCTTTGATTGGAGCTATCTTATCTATGATCTCACTTGTCACCGTCCTCGCCATTTGCAATGCCAAATAGATCTTCTACCGGTACGGCGTAATCTTGAACACCCTTGTGTCTATACTTTCAACTGCTGCGAAGGCACCTGTTATACTCACAGTTGCTGAATCGATAGGCCAATGAAATGGATTTTCTCCTCTCAACAAGACCGACTGTCAATTGATTTTGAGCAAATAGATGCGGCGAGCAGAAGCCCATAGGGAAGCTTCAAGCTACCATGGAAATGCAGGAGAGAGTCAGAACCGCCAGAAGGCATCTGATTCATGGCAGAAGCTGACATAAGAAACTTCGCTTTGCCACTCGGAGCAATCACAACTCTTGTCGCCGTCGCAATCGATACCTTCTGCCAACAGCTCGTTTAGTATGACCACCGCTTGGTTGAAGCTCCATCTCCGAATACAGTTGTTGCCCACGCACAGATATACTCAAGAGAGGCTGAATACAACAACTCTATAGTCGAAGACAGAGAGCTTATAGGAACCTTTGCGGACGCAGAACATTCCATGCGGGCTGATCTTTTACGGTGTAAAATATTCGGTCGAGGATACAATGTAGCAAGTACCTTTCATATTTCCTTCAGGAACGACTTGATGCTTGACAAAGGTTTTAACATATTATAGGCCGCCATATACTCTATCAGCTCCTTCTTCAAGAAATACCCCACCGACAAAGATCTTAAAATGGCTTCAAATGGATACATCAGAATCTCGAAAGAGTACGAATCCAGCCGACTCCAACCGTTTATATCCATCCCAGATTAAAGGTCTCCTTTCTAATAACTCGCTAGAAGTATGACTAACACCTTGCGCCCCGATAGCCACGAAAGAGTAATCGAAGCTGGTCAAAATGGAGTCAGGATAACATTCTATGGCATTGAGCGGCAATGGATGAGCAGTGTTTGTGATGGTGGTTTGTGGTATATGGCCCTGTTGAGTAGTGAGATAGCACAGAATGTACAAGATCGATGTTCTCCCAACGTCCGTAGGATTATCACATCTAGTCCATCTATGCTCTTACTCTTATGAAGCCCAGATCCCCTCAATCTGTACTTTGAATAACAGGTATAGGATACGACATGGAATCTCCTGGACAATTCCTTACCTGGAAGAAGTCATAGCCAACTCTTAACCTCGGAAACCTTGCAAATCACAGGACTGAAAAGACTGTCACATGACAGAGTAGATGAAGGTTTCCACAGTGGGGTTGATGATAAAGTATGAAGCGCACAACCTATAATGCCAATATCAAAAACATGCCTGATGAGATTGGTTCTAGTTATATATTGAATAGAAGTGAAGATATATCCAAACGGTAACG
This sequence comes from Neofusicoccum sp. Z2, assembly GCA_037356115.1. Lineage (NCBI taxonomy): Eukaryota > Fungi > Ascomycota > Dothideomycetes > Botryosphaeriales > Botryosphaeriaceae > Neofusicoccum > Neofusicoccum sp. Z2. The sequence continues at coordinate 586,567 of JBAWJY010000007.1, forward strand.
ATCTCAGATCATCCGGTCATTCCTCGAAATTTAACAACAAGCAATCAAGAAGACCGAAACTATCATGACAACTCCGCGGCGGCAAAGATCGAAAGGTCGCCCCGAAGCAAAAGTTGGGCCCAGTGACATCAACATGAGCTCAGATCATAAGCCATTATTTGAGCGCCTCGACGTTCTGGGCAAACTCGCCCATGACATTGCCTGGAGTCCATCGTCAGCAAAGTCAAAAGAAGGACCAAGGCCGACTTACCCGCAGGGCTGTACTCGCAGGTCGCAAGCACGCCGTCAGAGCACTTGTAGGAAGCGCATCCGAGCTTGGTGGTTCCCTTCCAAATGACCTGGGTGAAGTGCAGGGCGCTCTCCTGCATGCTGTCCGAGCCATACTGGTAGTTGCTGCCCTCCTGGTACCACATATCCACGGATTGCTGGGCAGTCAAGCCGGTACCCTGAGCCAAGTTCTCGCCATTCTGGTTGCTGTTTCGAAAAAAACGTTAGCGGACCAACAACGATTGATCGAGCAGGAGGAGGGAATACGAACTTGGACGAGTGCTCGAAGACGCACTGCTTCGAGTGCGCCAGGGCCGTCTGGTAGAGGTCGTCGTCCCAGGTCAAGGCCGGCGTGTCGACGTGCTTGGCGCGGTAGGTGTTGTGCGCCGTCAACCAGGTGTTCGAGTCGTCGGAAGAAGAAGAACCAGAGCTCGAAGACGAGCCGCCGCTGGTGCCGGAAGAAGAATCGCTGGAGCTGGAAGTGTCGCTGGTACCGCTGGAGCTGGAAGTACCGGACTTGGAAGAGCTGCCGCTGCAAAAGCCGAACAAGCTGCACCAGTCGGACCCCTGGGGCTCCCTGGGACCAGGAATGTTAGCTGGATATGCAAGCGGAACCACAGGTGGTAGTAGAGACAGAGGGTGCAGAGTGCGGGGAGGAAAAATGATGGGAGGGCGTGTGGTACATACCGTTTCTCGTAAGGTGCCGCCACGGCAAGCGTAGCCATCAAGGCCATCATGAGAGTAGTGGACGAACGCATGGTTAAAGGGAGTGACAGATAATGCTAAAGCGTATAATACGGAAAGGAATGTAATGCCCTAGGAGGACTAATGGGTCAAAGAGAGTATGATGGAGAGATGAGAATGGATCCGGATTAGCAGCGCTTCTTAAAAGCTGTCTGGTAGGGCGTGCGCCCGTCCAGCCGAGACATTTGTTTCACTTCGCCACCCGCCACAAATGAAAACCGTCGACAAGGCGCTCAGCAGCGGGCAGAGGTCGTTGTTTCATAAAGATGCCGAAGAATTCAACCTTAATTTGGTTTCCCCTGGTGCTTTACAGGATCTTCCCGGTTGGTGTTACGTCTAGCCGCTTGGGATACGCCGTGTTCGGCGTCTCTCCCCACTAAAAAGTTTTGATTGCGGTTCGCCGGGTAGGACTTGCGGGAGCACTAAAACTAGTGGAGTACGTATCTATTTCGTGACGGAAACGGAGAGATCTACAAGAAATCAATATAAGCCTATAGAGCATCTCCGTCTCTCCAAGACCACACAGTATTTTCTATAATGCTCTTACCCGTGATAAAAACCAGTGGTCTTGTTACACGTTGTCTCTGAGCGTCTTGGCGGGGATGGGACCTGCAGGACCCTGTAATATGTTCCCCGCCGCAAATAAATAGTTTCCATAAGGTAAGGCGGATCTACCTTTAATTCCATGAAGCTTCTGTTCCTCGCGTGGGTTGACGGGATTTACGCTGTATATTGAATGGATCCGGGCGCCTAAGGGAGCAGAGGTTTGCCTGATCGCAGCCAGGAGAGTCGTATACTGCTTATGTAAGCGGTACCTTGTGGGCGCCTCAAGACTGTGAGTACTCTCCCAAACGTGGTGCTGCACGTGTACCCAATTATAATTGGTATGTTGGTCGAGGATGGATCCCGGCGAGGAATTAGGCTAGCGAGGTAGACGAAGCAGGATTCGGTGGATCTGGTGATGAAAATACGCGTTTTCTTCCGAAATGATCTTTGACGTCAGCGATAAGGTAAGGTAGATCCGATGTCGAGAAAATAGCCAGAGTCGATGAAGCGTAATACCCACGAGATATATGGTTGGGTCGGTTCTGCGAGCCTTGAGTGCCACGGCCAGGAAGACCATGATGTGGAGGTGGAGTTTGGTAGAGAAACATGAATCGTTTCACTACTCCAGGATTTCGGTAGGAAGGTTGCAGCGGCTAAAGTGACCTATGTGCGCAGGGCATGCTGAAGGAAAAATCGGAGGTCACGTGTGGTGACGTCCTCCACGGGCAGCGACGCTGCTTTAAGGCACTTTGGCATCTTGGTGAATGTATGTATTCATGAAAGGCCATGGAAATGCTGCCACCGTGCTATCTTCCAGCCACATCCCTTCCCACCACCCACAAGCTTTGGCGATCTTCACCGGATCTTCTGCATAAGTAGTGCTACAAGAAACTTTCATCGAGCTCAAGCAAGGGTGAGTGCACCGACGGGGGACCCCACGTCATGACAGTTCGGAACCATGCACGTCAACCGCAACGCGCGCTAAGCTGAACCCATATGAGCCCGCCACTCGCCCGCTCTTTGCTCAACTCTTCTTCCTTGAGCTTCATGAATTACCGATAGAGATGCGCAACCGCATTCACGCATGCGTTATCGGCGATATTCGTATCACGCCCAACATCGCCACTCAAATCCGTCGTCTCAGTACGAAAAACTGCCACTACCTGGCCCTTGTTCACTGGAGGACGAGAACGACCATCTCAACTAGGATGCGTTAGAATGTTAGGACAAGTACGTGCCCAAGGTGTGGAGGAGCTGTTTGGTGGGAATGTGAAGCATTACAGTAGGACGTGTAATGGAAAAGCGACGCAGCATTATGCGATTGCTGGGTTGGGACATGACTGGCCGAGCAGACCGCCGAATGGGAGATAATCCGCATGGGACGTGTTTGGACGCGACGCCGTTGATCATGAACTTTTTCAGGGAGCATGTGAATGAGTTGGTAGGATGAGTTTGGGGTTCAGTTAAGATAACCGAGATGCAGATCATTAACATGCAATTCATAACTCGTCAATCTCGTGAAGTGTATAATGAGGCTAAACAACGCTTCTTTCATCTTGCTTCTTCCATCTTGCTCCTTCCATGCGGTCTGTTAAATCTTGAAATCTTAAAACAACAAAAATAGACAAGAAGCGAAAGAAATAATCACGATCGCGATCAGAGATGCGGTACGCTCAAACTGGCCAGTAGTAAGTTGACAATGCTAAAAAGGCCCTCACCCAAGATCAGACCACTCGCCAAGACGATGATGGGCGTCTCCTGCTTGCCAAGATAATGGCGCCAATACAAATTCATCAGGCCGCCAATAGTCCTGGCCAGGGTGAAGGACGGGACGTTGTACATTCCTTCGATTCCGTTAGCATCAAGCAACGAGTCGGAAAGAAGATACTCACCAACGGCAACAGCGATGCCACCGGGAATGAAGCGAGTCCACCCCCGAGTACCAGCCTTGGATTGCTCTCCAACCCTGAAAGCGGTGCCGACGGCAAAGATCAAGCCAGCGCCAAGCGCCCACTCCTGGACCATGGGCGGTAGTCCCTTGCCCGTGACGAGCCTGGCCGTGAAGATCCAGACGAAGCCGGTGGGGACCTCGAAGAGCTTGCCGGGAACCTCGTACACGTTGGTGTAGAGCTTGTACACGACGGCCGACAGCACGGCGCCGACGGCGGAGCCGATGATCTGCGCCCAGAACTGGGCATTCGGAGCGGCACCCAATAGGTGGCCGGTCTTGATGTCTTGCATGAGATCCCCGGCTTGCAGCGCACCTGACTCGGAGAGAGCGCCGGCAACAAGGTTGATGACAACGGCGTTCTTATTGGTCGATGCATTGGGGATGGCGAGAGCAATCAGCAACTGCGTCAGCTTGGAAATGCCCGACACAGGATTCAGGTCAGTCTCGCCGAGGGCGCGAACACCCATGATGCTCAGCAGGAGCGCGAGGAGGAGACCGAGAATGTTGAGGCTTAGCGGGACGAGATCACCAAACACGTAGTGCACGGCACCAATGCTGAGGGCTAAGGAGAGGATGAGGCCGATGATGGTGGTGCGGGTTGAGATCAAGTGTTCGGGCGGAGCGTCCTCTTCCTCGTCGGGTGGGTCGCGCTTCAAAGCCTGCGGATCCGATGGGTCTGAGATGGCAGTGTAGCCGCTTAGAGACCTGAGCGAGCGCACGTCGAGAGATAAGACGTCTCTCCATGACCGCCGGCGGAAATGGTCCGACAGCCTGGGCAACCACATGCGGGCATATGCGACGAAGGGACGGAGAATGAGCCAGCCAAGACTGACGAGAGAGTCTGCCAGCATGATGGCAAGACTCACCCACACAATCCAGCCCTTGCTGCCATTCTCCCAATCACTCACCGGACCCGGGGCCCATCCTTTGTGCTTGGCCAGCGGGGACAGAATGCCCCAGCCCAGAATGGCGCCAAGGAGCATGTGGAGAGTTGTCTCGGGGCCCATGATGATGCCCTGGCCGATGTAGGCGGGAGATGGGTTCAAGGTCCATAGCCAGTTCTGGGCCAGGCCAAGCCCGAGGATTGGTACATCGCGGAGCTGCGGGACGAAGTAGGTCAAGATGGTCTTGTGACAGTCAGCGGGTGATTACAAATGCGCTTCGGGGTACGAACGTAGAAGGCCGAGACGGCGAAGGCGATGATCAGCAACCTGACCCTTGCCTTCCAGCCGCTCTGCGCATCCAAGCCAGCTCCCGCCTCGTCATCGCCGAGCGTGTCCGGAAGGGCCTGGGGCGGGAGCTCGTCGGCGGCAGGTCGGGCTGGCGCACCGCCGACGAGAAGACGAGTGCGCTCAGCGTCGCGGTCCTGGCGGACGACGGGGCCCTTTTCGTGCTGGCCGTGCAGGACATCGATCATGAGGGCGGCGGCGGTGCCGCTCGGGAACTTGAGTTTCTCGCGGATGATGACCTGGCGGCGCAGCGGGACGGCGAAGACGACGCCGAAAAAGCAGATGCCGACGGCCCAGACGATCAGCTTCCACAGGCCCAGATCGAGCGGGCCGTTCTCCTCGGGCTTCAGCAGGTACTGCAGGGCGGGGATGACGCCCACGAAGCCGCAGCCCAGCGGCATGGTGCCGACGCTGCCGGCGACGCTCTGGATCAGCACGTTCTCGCGCGGCGAGAAGGGCAGGCGCAGCGAGCGCGAGACCAGCTTGAACCAGGCGAAGCCCAGCAGGGCCGAGGGCATGGCCATGCTGCTGACCCAGCCGGTCTGCAGGCCGAAGTATGTGTTGGAGAAGCATATGACGACGCCGATGGCGAGGCCGACGAGGACGCCGCGGACAGTGAAGTTCTGCGGCTCGGCGGCGCGCGCAGCGAGGAGGGCGCGGGTGCGGTCGCGGTCGCGGGAGCCGAGCGGCGGGAGGCTTTCGTGGGCGCGGGAGCGCGCAGTAGTGGGGGTTTGCTGCAGGGCGTCTTGGGAGCCGCTGCGCAGGAGCGGCTGGGCGGGCAACGCGCCCCGGTCGGGGGCCATGGCGGGCAGAGGAGCGAGGTCGGCCAGCGGGATGGCGTCGTCTGGCGAGAGAGGCGCGGGCGGAGTCGCTGGAGGAGCAGCAGCGAGCGGCGACGGGGCACGCGACGGCATGGCGCTGATGTAATGGCGGCGCGCACAGGTCACGGCGGATTGCGCGATCGCGCTGCATGAGTGTCGTGCCACCGCCGCCGCAGACACCACCACGCGCCCCGGCCAGGCGGCCGTCTCGCCGCCCTGCGCTGGCTGCCCGGCGCCGCGCGTGACCTGTTGGAAGATACGGGAGGTGCTCGGTGGGTGGGGGGAGAAGTCAGTTGATTGATTGTTGTCAGCCCAGCGCAACTCGCAGCGCTGGACTGACATGGAGATGTCTGCCAGGCAGCCGAGCCCTGACTAAGCAGGTCACGGGACTTTGGCACGTGACTACAGCACTCCCCCTCAAGCGGTGCTGTGCCTGCTGCGTGAGGCTCGGCTGCTCCCCCATAAGCTATAACTCTATAGTTTCCCTGTCCGTCTGGTCTGGTCTGGTTTCTCGCGTCTGATGGAACTCCGGTCTCGCTACCTTCCCAAAAACCCTGATGGAAAAGAGGAAAGGGTTACCGAAATCGGAGACAAAGAATGACAAACGGGTATCCAAAACCTGACGCCTTCCAGAAATACCTAAATTTCGTGATTTCAAAGAAAAGCAGGCCATCGACCCTGGGGTCCTTCTCCTGCAGTGGCTTGTCACCAGCCAGGAGCATCTTCAAGATCCAGCTGCAGATGTGTGCAATACACCGTTCCTGGCCCGCTCCGTTGCATCACATGCTCAGGATCTTTCCCTGGCTCTTTGCGGATTCGCCAAAACGGCGCTGGCAGCCTGGCCGCCCGCCTTGCGGCGCAAAGCTGGGCCGAGCACGTCAGACGCGCCGCCGTTATGCGTGGCGCTCACCGCTGCGCCCTGACCGGACGGCGACGCTCCTCTGCCGCTCTGGCTCGCGGCCGTCTGCCTCGCCGCGCGTCGCAGCCGGGCGTGGAGCGAGCGCCCGGGTGTGGCCACGGCTGCGGCGATCGTGGAGAATTCTGCGGAGGCTCGTCGCCAGGCTGCATATATAATAGCCCCGGCGCCGCCGCCCCAGCCTCCACGCCTCGCACCTCCCCACGTGCGCCTTGCCGCCCCTTCGCGCCGCCCGTCACACGCTGCCAGCATGCCGTTCATGGGCGACAACGGCTGGTCGACGCCCGCCGCGGGCGAGCGGTCGGTATGACTCCATGACTCCTCCGTCCAGCCTCGTCTCCCGCCCGATCCCCCTCGCTCTTGTCGGCACGGCTCACCCGCCAACAATTGCGTTCAAGGACTCGCTGTGCGCGCAGGACGCTCGTGGCTCGCTGTCTGCCCAGCGCCCCGGGCCGCAGACCCTCAAGCACAGGGCGCGCGCCTCGCTGTCCGACCTCGGCCGCGTCGAGAAGCACGTCTTCCGGCCCTCCACGTACGCCGACGACGTTGACCGCCTGCGCCATCCGCCCGTCGCGCCCAAGCGGGCCGACAGCCTCCCCTCGGCTCTCGCGCCGACGTCGGACTCTGCCAGGGAGGCCCGGGTCGAGAAGCGCGTCCACTTCGCCGAAGACGAGGGCTACGCCTCTGCTGCCGGCACTCCAGCCGCGAGTCCGAAGGTCAGTCGCAGCCCGGGGTTGCGTGGTTGCGCCCGCTCACAGCTCGATAGCAAGAGCCGACGAGCCGTGATGATGGCGCCCACTTTGAGCAGCTGTCCCGCCAGCAGGACCTGGGCCGGGCCAGCAGTCGCGAGACAGCCAAGCCGCAGGCGGCCGCCAAAGCAGAGACCAGCCCTGTCCGCGCCTCCAAAAGCGCCGCTCCGGCGCAGCCTCTGCGCGCATCGCGGAAGCCTGCGCCTGCCAGGTCGAAGAGTGATTCGCAGGCGCAAACGGAGCACACTGGCGGCCCGTACCGCAACCAGCACGGCCACATTTGCTTTGAAGAGTTCAGCTACTTCGGAGGATGTAAGTGCCCGCCCAAACAGCTGCGACGTCGGCCTGCGGAGGTGCCTGACACGCAGCAGACTAGCGCAGATCAGCCTGTAAAACACGGCGGAGTTTGGGGCGGGAAAAACTGGGTTTGCTGGCTGCTGGGTCTCTGGCGTTTTCATCTCGTAGGCGAGACTGTAAAACATTCCGTACTTTTGAATCCATCTCGCCCGTCAGGGCGCTCGCATTTTCCTGTCCCCTTTCCCCCCGCAATAGCTTTGGTCAGAAAGTGGTCGGTGTTCTCGGTGTTTTCTGTCGATTCTGCCTCTCCAACTTTTCACCACGTCAACGTCATCGTCGTCAACAACAACAACTTCCACGCCGTACCATGCCACCCAGCCGCATCCACCCGTGCGCCATTCACCATGCGATCAACCTTAACACAGGTCCTCCCTCTCCAGGCAGCTGGCGCTACCGCTTTCTTTGACCCATAAAAATAGGCATCACCGCGCTCAGTCCGCCTCCTCTCCCCTGCCCCCCGCAAACCCTCCTCCCGGTCCCTGGCGATCTCCTCTGCCAGGAGCTTCCCTAAACAACCCCGCCGACCCTGCATCTCACTCTGCCCTCTCCCACCGGCCGAGATCCCGACCATCATGGCCAGAGACAACGGCGTTCTGCAGCCCAGCCCGGCAAAGACCCCGTGCACGCCAAGGCCCCGCGCGTGTGCGCCACCCGCCGCAACCCCGACAAGGATCTGTGGCAGAGACATTCGACCCAGCCCGCAGACCTACATCGACCGCGTCGCTACCCTTCGCGACCCGGAATCTCGTGCCACCCGGCTAGACATCCTATCCAGAGCCCCAGCCCCTCGACGAACCCCAAAAAGTTCCCTGCGCTCCGCCTCTCCCAGCACAAAGGTACGTACATACATGCATCACCCGCATTCCCTCCGACTAATCCCCTCGCACAGGTCCCAATCCTCCAACCCACCTCCTCCTCCCCCCTAGCAGCCCGCCGCCGTCGCATCACCCCCACCGCCGCCTTCACCCCCCCGAAGTTAACCCGCTCCGCCCCGCCGTTTGGCATGGCAACCACCGGCGCCGGTGCCGGTGCCGGTGCCGGTCCTTCTGCGGAAGATCTGGCCGCCGCTTTCGCCGAGGACAACTCCCCGCTCAAACCCACTTTCGAGAAGAGCACCGCCACCGCCAGGGCTGCTCGCTCTGAAACCGCCGCCGCCGAGATGCGGTACCACGCCCGGTCGTTCTCCGCCGTTGTTGCGGTTCCCCCAACTCCTCCTCTGTCGATCCCGGATGAATCGGACGTCGACGCGGATGATGAGAAGGATGCAGAGGAGGATCCGGAGACCCCCCCTTCTTTCCCTTCCCCTTCTTCCAGCCCAGAGCTTCTTCTCCGAGGAGGAGACGACGTCGTCTGGAGCCCCGAACCCGCCACGCGAACGCGCCAGCAGCGTCGCCGACTCGGCCGGTCCCTTGGTGGGAACTTCGGCTCGGGTGACAACAGCGGCGGATGTCTCTATCCTAATGGTCTGCCCTCTCCCCCTCCCAGTGACGGCAACGAAGAGATGACGGCTTGCGCGGAGAAGACGGGATCGCGGCGGCGGAGGCGTCGTGGGCTTGAGAGGGCGATGGCTGGGAGGTTCTCGGTTGATGAGGAGGGGGGTCTCCTGTTCGAATGATGAGCGGTGGGGGAGCAGGGACGAGACGGCTTGCGCTGAGCGTAAGACGGGACCTGCGAGATCGCGGCGGCGGCGGAGGCGTGGGCTTGAGAGGGCGATGGCTGGGAGGTTCTCTGTTGATGCGGAGGGCGGTCTCCGGTTCGAATGAAGAGCGGAGGGGGAGCAGGCAGGGACGATGGACGAAGAGACGGCTTGCGCTGAGAGTAAGACGGGACCTGCGAGATCGCGGCGGCGTCGTCGTAGGTTTTCGAAGTCTCTTGCCGGGAGGTTCTCTGTTGATGCGGAGGGCGGTCTCCGGTTCGAATGAAGAGCGGAGGGGGAGCAGGCAGGGACAATGGGGGAGGGACGAAGCTTTACGAGATGGGGCTTTGCATTTGGCGTTTACGGGTTTGATCTCTGGGCATTCTGCTGCATTGTTTTGCGGGTTGGGCATAGCGTTTTCCGGAGCGGTTCTCCTGCATTTCTGGATGGCGTTCACTAATCGAGACCCTGGCCACGGCACTTCAGACCCTTGCCACGGCACTTTATACTGCACGGCACGGCGTCAAAAAGCTACTGTACTTTACGTACGTAACTATATATTGAGACCATTGTTCGGCAATTCCGCTTGATACTCCATGCATGATTTTGCTCCAACAGCGGGTGAAGTGGCTGTTGATCCTTGGCGTAGAATCAGTCCTCTCTCTCGCAAAACAATGCCCATGATTCAACCTACGTTCTACATGGAGCATCTCACCGGGCTGGGTTGCGTGTGGAGCGGCGGTCAACATCCGATGTAACCACAACACCAAGAAGAAAAAACCAAAAAACGTACCACTGACGGGACTCGCCAATGGTCACCCCCTTGACTACTAATCAACCGCATCACAGCTTAAATAACGGACGGGGTCGCTTGCGTTCTGTGGGCTATGGTCGATTAAGATGTGCTGGCGAATCGGATGTCGGAAATGGCCGGAAATGGCCGGGCAGACCCTCGTTTTAGGCTGGTCATTCACGAAAGGAACGCCTCGCAAGTGTATCTCGTATTACTTAAGAACGCAACAGGTTAAGATTTTGAAAAGTCTTGTCATTCAGCCAAATAGAAACGTCTTTAATATACTACGGTAAGACCCAGACAACTCTTTTATAAATAAATGGACTAATAATACTACGGTAGGTAAGACCTGGATGACTCTCTATAAAAGAATGGACCATCGTACTCCGTCCCTCTCAAATATTCCTTCAAAGTATTCCTCCAAACCACCTCTTCAAAGCATTGATTCAAAGTATCTCACTATGAAAGCTCTTCTTCTAATTGCTCTGTGTGCTTTCGTCCAGCAAAGCTCCGCAGCATGCTGTGCGCAGATCCTTAGAAACACCGTACCTGTTGCACAGTTCAAGAACTGGGCGTCGGCCATTTGCACTACCGACATCAAAGGGAAGTCTGGGACCGAAAGAGACGGAATCTTTCCTTGCAACGACGTCCCAGAGGATTGGTGCAAGACGTACCCAAATGGTAAAATGTATCACCCGAGCTTTGGTGGCACGGGATACACTGGTCAAGCCATTCCATTGACTGGCGTAACAACATGCTAGGCAAGTATAGAATTCTAATATGTTAGAAATCGTTTTTAATGAAAAGCCTCGGAACACCTAGTTCTACAGCCTTACTAGGCAGTCAATGGAAGATGGCCAGGACGATCGGAACTATCTACCTACTCGAAGCCACTAGTGCTATTGTTCGAGCCTGACATTCGTTAAAATCTTACCTGAGTCATTCGTTGGGTAACTGAAAAGGGAGTTCCACTGGAGTTAGTACGGGTTATTGATTCACTTCCATCACTTTCACTTTTGGCTGTTATTACTTGAGGCTAAAACTTTTCTTTATCACCTTCCTTTATCACCTCGCTTACTACTAGCGCATTCTCTCGTTATATTTAAGCTTTGGGACCCTTCCTCTCCTTCTCTTCTTTTCCTTTTCTCCTTAGCTTAGGAATTTCAGTTGGTTTAAGCCTCCTTGGATTTTTGTCAGTGCAGGTCGTGATAGCTATACTAATTATTTATTAGCGCTAAACGGCTAGAGAGTAGATAGGGATAAAATTTGGATTTCTCTCTCGGTGGGATTCTTCAATAGCTCTGGTTTTGTCGACTGTTCTCTTTTCTATTCGTACTACTAAGCCTTCTACTATCCTTACGATTGATCTGATATTTAATTCTATTAACCATTACGCTTATTTATCTATTCTTTTGTTATTCCTACAGGCACTACATTAATTCCTTCCATGGCTTCCGCTTACAGTCAAACCAAAATGAGACGATTCATGTTTGGAACTTCCTGGTAGCCTTTTGGTTTATGCCTGCTTTCTCATGCTACGAATCTTCTCGCTAACATGTCACGCTGCTCCTACAACTCCCTACCCGTACTGCTCTGGAAGGTTCTGATTGGTCATTTGTACCTGTACGCGAGGGTCCTGCGTCTGTCCCGTTTGTCACCATCGATTGAAACCGGGTCGATGATCGAGACGCCTGCGTGCAATCCGATGTTAATAAACATATTGGGTCTGTATGAGTGAGCTTATTTGCTGTGAAGGCCCGAACAATAAAGTCTTCAACAATAGAAAGCGTAATTTGAAAGCCGGATGCGCAACGGACCCGACAAAGCCTTCATATTCGCTTCTTTGGAACCATTCAGAGCGCTTTTGTAATTCATCATACAGCAGATACCGAACGCGCTGATTCGTCCCAGCATTGTAATCCAACAACGCCGAAAGTCGCCCGAGAGTCATGCCTGCCTGTTATCCACAAATGCTCCCTCGTCTCGAAATCGAGACCTGCCTCCGATCGAGTCGTTTCCGATCAATCGAAGGCTTACACCGTCTGGCCAGGCGCATATCTCGCCGTAGATATCTCGGCTCCGTTCCACCGCATCATGCAGCAGGCAAGCACAATCGGAGAAGAAGACCATTGCGGGAGAATTCGGTGCGCATTGAATGCGGGGAAGCTCTCCATCATCATCAATCTCAGCGATGATGACTGGAAGGCGTCTGACGTGGGATATCTGAAGCAACTTTAAATCGGGTATTTTCGCAAGCCACATTGGTGTTGCGGACTGCTCAGCAGTATCGCACCTGCATTCTCCTTCAATAACCCAATAACAGATGACCAAATGCTCAAGAAGGCATTGTTCATCATCCTCTTGAACCCGTAGTGTGCGGAGAAGCTTCTCTATTTTCGTTCGGGTTCGGACGGGAACGGAAGGGGTTGACTGGCTCGGCGTCCAACCCCGCACGTGAGCTATCCTTCTACGCAAGCGCACGTACGGAGGATATGTTGAGGATGACTCTAACCACCAGGCGGATGTATTGCTGGTACGTACACATGTTTCCGAGACCTGTTTCGATTTCTTCCGAGTTGAAGAGACACGCGATGTACTTAAAGCTAACCATCAGTCCCGCAGTCTCTCTTCAGCTCCATTCTGTTTATTGTCTGCTTTCGAGCTCAGCGCCCGAGACACATAAACTTTCTCAATACTTCTACCACTCGAAATGGTTCCCCGCACAGCCGAAAAGGTAGACAGCTCTTGCAACGCCACCGAAAAGCCAATCATAGAGCCCCTCGTGACAGAGCTCGATCCCGAACAGATCGAACTTCAAACGCGAGAAGAGAACCATGACAAACCCCCCAACAACATCAGAAACAAGATGAACGGACTCGAGCCCCTCACAGAAGCCTTCGAAGCGCAGCCCGACCAAGCTCCTTCCAAAGATCCCGGTCCCATCACCTCCAACCAAGCGCCCAAGCCCCAACTATCCACAGATACCAACGAACCTCCATCAGCAGCGAAGAAGCTCCGCAAGATGCTCGAGGAAACCAACGAGCTCATTGTCTGCCCAGGCGTCTACGATGGCGTCTCCGCCAGAGCGGCTCTGGAGATCGGCTTCGACGCACTTTACATGGTCAGTCAGAACCCTCACAGCTCCACCGTCCTCTCTCCCCTGCGCCGAGAACTAAACATGCCTCAGACAGGCGCCGGCACCACGGCTTCCCGCCTCGGCCAACCAGATCTGGGCATCGCCCACCTCTCCGACATGCGCGCCAACGCCGAAATGATCGCAAACCTCGATCCCTACGGCCCACCTCTCATCGCGGACATGGATACTGGATACGGAGGTATGTACATACGCATTGTCTCCATCACCGCCACCGCCACCGCCACCCCGTCCTACCATCCGCCCCTCTCCACCCCTCCACCCTCTCTCC